>CM064508.1:43163332-43230832 GCA_032716605.1 Paralithodes platypus
AGAGAGAGAGATGGATGGATGGGGGGGGGAGAGATGGCATGCATTAAATGTTGAGTGATGGTCTAGAGTCACTCTAGACTCTAGACTAGAGTGAGGTGGTGGTGGTGGTGAGTAAGTGAGTGTGTGTGTGTGTGTGTGTGTGTGTGTGCGTGCGCGTGCGCGTGCGCGCGCGTGTGTGTATATATGGGTGGAGTAATTCCTTCCCCATAGACGGTTTGGGAGGGACGATGGGTCTAAGGAGGTATTAGTTTTTTCTGGACCCCCTTCTCGCTCATGATTATCTCCATTAGTTATCAGATTTTAAGACGTTTGACGATTTTAAAACCTTTTGCTCCATTTTTGTGTCAATATTTAGACCTTTTGTGCCATTTAGGTGTCGATTTTTCCCTGCCGAGCCTGTAGTCTTAAGTGGAACTGGCCTTCGGCCGGAACGTTTTTCTACCGACAAATGTACAAATTCATCTTGAAGGAGGGTCTTGGGGGTGTTTTAAAGCTTTATGGAGACCTAGCGAGGAAACTAAACAATAAATGATTGAATAAATAGATAGCCCAAAAATTTACATAACGTCTCCTTAATATTGTGTAAGAGGGAGGGAGGGAGGGAGGGTGGTGGTGGTGGTGGTGGTGGTGGTGGTGTGGTGGGGAGAAGGGTTGTAATTAATGTATTAGACGTACATTAATCCCAGCCATCAGCAGTATTGACGTAGGGACCACCTAGTTAGTTTAATTAGGTGCATGGTTGATGGTGGTGTGGTTCCAGTCTACCTTAATGTTTATATTTTATTTGTTTTTAGTTTCCTACTTAGACCTCCATCAAGCTTTAGAAAAATACCCTCAAGACCCCATTCAATATTAATGTGTACATTTTTCGGTAGAAACATTTTCCGGCCAAAGGCCGGTTCCTCCCAAATTATAGGCTCGATATCGCTCGCCAGGGAAAAATCGACACCTAAATGGCACGAAAGGTCTTAAAATTTATAGAAATGGGGAAAAAGGTCTTAACATCGCCAACATAATCGGTCCAATGTCAAAACTCATGGGGCTAAACTTGAGGGAGAAGGGGGTCCAGGAAACAATAGCTATAGTTATTATATCTCCTTAATATTGTGTATGAGGAAGGGAGAGGTGGTGTAGTTAATGTATTAGACGTACCGGTACAGTAATCCCACCCATCAGCAGCAGCAGTATTGACGTAGGGACCACCTCGTTAGTCTAATTAGGTAAGTGCATGGTTGATGATAGTGTGCAGCTGATTCTATCATTAATCAACTTTGTGTAATGGGGGGTCACCGGCTTTTCTTTTATCTCTCTCTCTCATTTTCTCTCTTTCCCCTGGCTTGTATCCATTCGGCCCCATTCAGCCAACTGTTTTAAGACGTTTATCCCCATCCAGGTGTCGTTCCTTAATTAATGACAGGTGAGTTATAAGCTTACCTTAACGTTACCTATATTGTTTAGTCTATCACTAATCTATGTTTTTGTATTGCTTACAGGTGAGTTGTGGTTGCGTTCATCTGCTGCTGAACAACAAAGACGACCAGGTATAGTAACATTTATGGTTCACTCTAGGGTTTTTTTTTTTTTTTTTTTTTTTTTTTTTTTTTTGCGCACACTTCTCTATCTATCTATGTACCTATTTATTTATCTATATTTATTTATCTATCTATCTATCTATCTATCTATTTATCTGAATGTTTGTCTGTCTGTCTGTCTGTCTTTATCTATCTATCTATCTATCTATCGATCTATCTACCTACTACTCACCCTCACATATATTTATCTTACCATTGTGTCGTGTTAACTTGGACGTCACACGTCACACATACGGTATACATTTTATGCCCCACCTTTCCCCGCTGACTTTGTCCATGGCTCACTGGCTCGCGAACTTTATGGGGGCTCATTTCTTTCTCTCTAAAGTTTCGCAGGCTATGACACGACACGAGAGAGAGAGAGAGAGAGAGAGAGAGAGAGAGAGAGAGAGAGAGAGAGAGAGAGAGAGAGAGAGTGAGTGAGTGAGTGAGAGTGTTTATGTACTAAACTTACAGAAAATAAATATATATATATATATATATATATATATATATATATATATATATATATATATATATATATATATGTCAGTCACGTGATATCAGTTGTTACCAAGGGAAGAAGTAGTAATACAACCCATGCGTTATTAGTGCCTTCTACCCCCCCCCCACCATATCTCTCTCTCTCTCTCTCTCTCTCCACTTACTGTACATCTGCATCATCATCCTTCTTGTGTTCTCCTTTCTCTTCTTCTTACGTCACTTATATATTATGTTTTTTTCCCAAGATCTTAGATGTGAGCATAGACTACTAATTAATCTCTGTTCATCCTATCTTATCTGACATTCCATGTCAGTTTGTCCGTACTGCAGGATTTATTTATTCAACTGTGTCCACGCCAGGTTAAGCTGGAGGGAGTGGTGGGTGGGGAGGAGTCTTCTGCTTTACTATGCTTTTCTCTAGCTAGTGGTTAGTAGCTTAGTAGTGTAGATAGCCAAACTGCCCCGTAAGGACCAATAGAAAACCAAAAAAGGTGTGTTGCAGTTTGTAAGTCCTATGTATTCCTCCTTCTCTCCCCACCTCTTACAGTACCGGGTATATAGTATTATCTTCATATTCTTCTTCTTCTTCATCTTCTTGGTTGTCCTTGCCTCTCACCTTCACCTTCACAATCACACTCTCTACCCCCTTCAATTACAGTATATTATCTTGATCCTCCTCTTCTACATCCTCTTCCCTCTTTCTCCTCCTCCTCCTCCTCTTACTCCTCAGTCTTCTACTTTTCTATCCCTTTCTCTATCTAGTGGTTAGTAGCTTAGCAGTGTAGATAGCCAAACTGCCCCGTAAGGACCAACAGGTCTGTTGCAGTTTTTAAGTCCTTTGTATTCCTCCTCCCCTTCCTCTTCCTCCTTACATTTTCTTCCCTTCCTCCTCCTCCTCCTCCTCCTCCTCCTCCTCCTCCTCCTCTTCCTTTTTCCCCTTCCTCCTTCTTCTCCTCCTCCTCCTCCTCTGTCTTCTTTTACTTTTTCTCTTCCTCCTCCTCCACATCCTCTACCTCTGTCCTCCTCCTCCTCAATCTTCTTGTCCTTCTCCTTGTCCTCCTTCCTTTTCCTCCCCCAATGTGTCCTTTCCCTGCTTCTTGTTCTTCTCTTTCTTCGTCTTGCTCCTCATTCTTTTCTTGTCCTCCCTTCTTTCCCTTCTTATCCTTCTTCTTTTGTCTTCATTTTTTCTTCGTATCACATTAATTTGTTTTCTGATTTTTCTTTCTCACCACCACCACCACCTTCTCTTCTACCCTCCCCATCCTCATTATTTCAAACACCCACACATACACACCACACACACAGACACACACTACGCATACACTACACACACACACACACACACACATTACACACACACACTGCATACACACACACACTACACCCACTAAACACACACAGACACACACTACGCATACACACACACACACACACTACACACATACTACACACACACACACACACACACACACACACACACACACACACACACCCACTAAACACACACAGACACACACGCAGACACTACATATACACACAATGTTCACACCTCCTCCACTCGAGTTATTTTCTCTTGAGCAAGCAAAGACCCAAGACACACAAACAGTTAAGGGGAGACAGACCGTTTTTCTGAACCCCCTTCTCCCTAATGTTTAGCCCTACTAGTTTGGACATTTTAAGACGTTGGTTCCATTAGTTTGGTGATTTGATGACCTTTCACCCCATTTTTTTGTCAATGTTAGGACCCTTCGTGCCATTTAGGTGTCGATTTTTTCCTGGCGGGCGATAGCAAACCTGTAATTTTAGGAGGAATCGGCCTTTGGCCGGGACATTTTCTACCGAAAAATGTACAAATCTATCTTGAAGGGGGGTCTAGGGGGTGTTTTTCTAAGCTTGATGGAGGTCTAGGGAGGAAACTAAACACAAATATGAATAAATTAATGAATTACTAGACCAAACAAACAGCCACCGTCCCCTTAAACAAGAGACAGCTTTACGTAGCGACAGACAGACACACGCACATTAATTAATATTGCCGATGCACATTAATCTTGCCTCTAGAATAAATATACCAATTTTAGCACAACAATATCGAGAGCTTTAACACAAACATACCAATAAAAGCAAAAATATCGAGAACTCTAGAACAAAAATATATTAACACAGAAATATCGAGAGCTCTAAAGCAAATAAACCATACAAGCACAAATATCAAGAGCTCTAAAACAAATAAACCATACAAACACAAATATCGAGAGCTCTAAAACAAATAAACCATACCAGCACAAATATCGAGAGCTCTAAAACAAATAAACCATACCAGCACAAATATCGAGAGCTCTAAAACAAATAAACCATACAAGCACAAATATAGAGAGCTCTAAAACAAATAAACCATACAAGCACAACTATCAAGAGCTCTAAAACAAATAAACCATACCAGCACAAATATCAAGAGCTCTAAAACAAATAAACCATACAAGCACAGATATAGAGAGCTCTAAAGCAAATAAACCATACAAGCACAAACATATCGAGACATGCTCAGAGCTCTCTGTCACTCTTTCAACTTTGGGGGAGACACTTGTTACAGGTAGCTTTGCCTCTTGTCTCCATCACTCACATAGAGAACAGAATTACTGGATGCATGTTAGGTATGAGGCATGAGGGTTTTATATATTTGTTAATGTTTTTATTTTGTAAACACAAATATAAGCAGTCAAATAAAGAAATACTTGTGTAATGACCGACAGACAGACATGCAAGCAAAATAATGGTGCGTTTAAGGGGCGATGGTTCACTTTTTGGGCGATTGTTTGCATGTATCGATTATTTTTCTAGTTTCGTCCCTAGACCTCCATTATATTAAGAAAAACATCCATTAGATCCCCCTTCTAGATTAATTTGTAAATTTTTCGGTAGAAAAATGTCCCGGCCGAAGGCCGGTTCTTCCAACATTACAGGCTCACTATCGTTCGCCAGGGAAAAAATCGACACCTAAATAGCACGAAAGGTCTAAATATTGACGACAAAATGGGGCGAAAGGTCTTAAAATCGACTAACTAATGGGGCAAACATCTTAACATCAGAAAACTAATGGGACTAAACGTGAAGGAGAAAGTGGTCCAGAAAAAACGGGCCCATCCCCCCTTAAAGCAATAAAGCAATGCAAGCCAGCCTCCCCTCCCTCCTCCCAGCCCATCACTCATCCCCCTCCCTACTACTTGAGGTCCTTCAACCCCCCCCCCCCCTCCCCCCCCCCCCCTCGGGATAAATGAACTAACAATTTGGGTATAGATTACATGCGCGTACAGTCACTTGTAAAAAACTCGTGGAACCTTACCTTCCCCCCCACCTCCCCTCCTCCTCCCCTCCTGTGTGTTTCTTTATGCTGATATAATTTTCTTCTGGGTTGGTTGTTGTGGCTGGAACTTGTGTTTTTCAGTAAATGATATGTGTAGTTCTGTAGTTGATGTGTGTAGTTGCAGTAAATGATATGTGTAGTTCTGTAGTTGATGTGTGTAGTTGCAGTAAATGATATGTGTAGTTCTGTAGTTGATGTGTGTAGTTGCAGTAAATGATATGTGTAGTTCTGTAGTTGATGTGTGTAGTTGCAGTAAATGATATGTGTAGTTCTGTAGTTGATGTGTGTAGTTGCAGTAAATGATATGTGTAGTTCTGTAGTTGATGTGTGTAGTTGCAGTAAATGATATGTGTAGTTCTGTAGTTGATGTGTGTAGTTGCAGTAAATGATATGTGTAGTTCTGTAGTTGATGTGTGTAGTGCAGTAAATGATATGTGTAGTTCTGTAGTTGATGTGTGTAGTTGCAGTAAATGATATGTGTAGTTCTGTAGTTGATGTGTGTAGTTGCAGTAAATGATATGTGTAGTTCTGTAGTTGATGTGTGTAGTTGCAGTAAATGATATGTGTAGTTCTGTAGTTGATATGTGTAGTTGCAGTAAATGATATGTGTAGTTCTGTAGTTGATATGTGTAGTTGCAGTAAATGATATGTGTAGTTCTGTAGTTGATATGTGTAGTTGCAGTAACTGATATGTGTAGTTCTGTAGTTGATATGTGTAGTTGCAGTAAATGATATGTGTAGTTCTGTAGTTGATGTGTGTAGTTGCAGTAAATGATATGTGTAGTTCTGTAGTTGATGTGTGTAGTTGCAGTAAATGATATGTGTAGTTCTGTAGTTGATATGTGTAGTTGCAGTAAATGATATGTGTAGTTCTGTAGTTGATGTGTGTAGTTGCAGTAAATGATATGTGTAGTTCTGTAGTTGATATGTGTAGTTGCAGTAAATGATATGTGTAGTTCTGTAGTTGATATGTGTAGTTGCAGTAAATGATATGTGTAGTTCTGTAGTTGATGTGTGTAGTTTCCAGTAAATGATATGTGTAGTTCTGTAGTTGATATGTGTAGTTGCAGTAAATGATATGTGTAGTTCTGTAGTTGATATGTGTAGTTGCAGTAAATGATATGTGTAGTTCTGTAGTTGATATGTGTAGTTGCAGTAAATGATATGTGTAGTTCTGTAGTTGATGTGTGTAGTTGCAGTAAATGATATGTGTAGTTCTGTAGTTGATGTGTGTAGTTGCAGTAAATGATATGTGTAGTTCTGTAGTTGATATGTGTAGTTGCAGTAAATGATATGTGTAGTTCTGTAGTTGCTGTGTAGTTGCAGTAAATGATATGTGTAGTTCTGTAGTTGATATGTGTAGTTGCAGTAAATGATATGTGTAGTTCTGTAGTTGATATGTGTAGTTGCAGTAAATGATATGTGTAGTTCTGTAGTTGATATGTGTAGTTGCAGTAAATGATATGTGTAGTTCTGTAGTTGATATGTGTAGTTGCAGTAAATGATATGTGTAGTTCTGTAGTTGATATGTGTAGTTGCAGTAAATGATATGTGTAGTTCTGTAGTGATATGTGTAGTTGCAGTAAATGATATGTGTAGTTCTGTAGTTGATATGTGTAGTTGCAGTAAAATGATATGTGTAGTTCTGTAGTTGATGTGTGTAGTTGCAGTAAATGATATGTGTAGTTCTGTAGTTGATATGTGTAGTTGCAGTAAATGATATGTGTAGTTCTGTAGTTGATATGTGTAGTTGCAGTAAATGATATGTGTAGTTCTGTAGTTGATGTGTAGAAGATTATACTAATTAATTCGTTTCCCCCGAGATATACTTCCATAATTAATAGGCATAGGCGAGGTCCCTGAAATGTCTATTATGAGCGACGGTACGGTAGCGCTAACAAGTCACGTCTCGGCTGTCATTAAGTTTGGCTCGCTCTGGGGGGGGGGGGTGTATTAATGTCGGTCAGATGTTGAATAGGGTGGGTAAGTGTAGGAACATGTTTGTATGTCTCACTCGAAACAAATAAATCAAGTTTTAGATATTGCTGATAGCAATTCTTAAGGGGAGGTATTTAGTTTGTTCCCTACTGTTTCATCAAGCTTAAAATTACACCCCCTAGACCCCCTTTCAAGATAAATTTGTACATTTTTCGGTAGAAACATTTCCCGGCCGGAGGCCGGTTGGTCTTAAATTACAGGCTCGCTATAGCTCGCCAGGAAAAAATCGACACCTTAACGGCACGAAAGGTCTTAAAATTGACAGAAATGGGGCAAAATGTCTTAAAATATCCAAACTACTAGGGCGAAGGTCTTAAAATCTCAAAATGCAATTGGGCTCAACATGAGGGAGAAAGGAGTCCAGAAGAAGAAAAAATCACTCCAGTGGAAATCTCCCCTTAAAGAAAACCCAAATTGGAGCCGAGACATGACTTACTAGCCCGACTGTGGATATTGTGTGCTTATGTCAAACGAAAGCCGAGTCCTTTTGTCTCATTATCATCGTCTGTGCAAACATAAAGATTGTGATGAGGTAAAGTTCCAATTATGTCTTTCGGTTGACATAATAACAATGGTCGAAACAACAAAGCTATTTCCAGTTCATTTTCTTGTAATCCTTTCTCAAATGCATTCATTTAAGGGGAGATTTCCACTTGAGGGATTATTTTCTTTTACCCCCTTTCTCCCTCATGTTTAGCCCCATTGCTTTTGAGCTTTTAAGACGTTCGCCCCATTAGTTTGGCGTTTTAAATTAAAGAACTTTCGCCCCATTTATGTCACTTTTAAGACCTTTCGTGCCATTTAGGTGTCGATTTTTTTCCTGGCGAGCGATAGCGAGCCTGTAATTTAAGACAAATTTATCTTGAAAGGGAGTCAAGGGGGTGTAATTTCAAGCTTGATGGAAGTCTAAGAAACACACTAAAAACCTCCCCTTAAAGTGTTCAAACAAAATTGTTCCGGTTATATATTTAGATAGGCCTACCGGTATACATGCAGGGGAGGTTTTTAGCCTGCTCCCTAGACCTCCATCAAGCTTAAAATTACACCCCCTAGACCCCCTTTCAGGATAAATTTTCCTCTTAAATTACAGGCTCGCTATCGCTCGCCAGGAAAAAATCGACACCTAATTGGCACGAAAAGTCTTAAAATCGCCAAACTAATGGGGCGAACGTCTTAAAATATCAAAAGCAATGGGGCTAACCATGAGGGAGAAAGGGGTCAAGATAAAACTCCCTCAAGTAGAAATTTCCCCTTAAAGTCCATACATAACGATTGCTTCAAACTCCGGGTGTCCAGAAATTTTGGCTCTAAAGGGGAGATTTTTAGTTTGGTCCCTGGATATCCTTCAAGCTTAAGATTACACCCCCTTGAGTCCCTTTCAAGATGAATTTGTACATTTTTCGGTAGAAAAATGTCCCGGCTGAAAGCCGGTTGCTCTTAAATTACAGGCTCGCTATCGCTCGCCAGGATAAAATAGACACCTAAATGGCACGAACGGTCTTAAAATTGACAGAAATGGGTTGAAAGTTCTTAAAATCGTCAAAATAATGGGGCAAACGTCTTAAAATTAGAAAAACAATGGGGCTAAACGAGGGAGAAAGGAGTCAAGAAAAAAATCCCTCAAGTGGAAATCTCCCCTTAACATACATTGTTATTGGCTTTCTGTCACCTTTCAACTTTGAGGGGGAAACACTTGTTACAGCCAGTTTTGCCTTTTGTCTCCAGTTTGACCAGCAGACACAAGGCAGACAGTCACGCGAGCACCCAGATAGGTAGACAGTGACGGAAGCACTGATGTTATGCAGGTGGGAGGTCATGCAAGCACCGGGGATTATACAAACTCACAAGCAAGCACTAGCATTGCACGGGGGAGGTAGGCAGTCACGTAAGCACTGAGAGTATACAGATTAGACAGGCAGAAAGATACACAAGCACTGATATTAGACAGGCAAACAGACAGATACACAAGCACTGATATTAGACAGGCAAACAGACAGATACACAAGCACTGAGTTAAGACAGGCAAACAGACATATACACAAGCACTGAGTTAAGACAGGCAAACAGACATATACACACACACTGAAATTAGATAGGCAAACAGACAGATACAGAAGCACTGAGATTAGACAGACGGACAGATACGCAAACACTGATATTAGAAAGGCATACATGCACGCTGCATAGATTAGACAGATAGATAGATACGCAAACACTGAGATTAGACAGACAGATACGGAAGCGCTGAAACTAGACGACAGACAGATACGCAAGTGCTGAAATAAGACAGGCATACGCAAGCACTGACATTAGACACATACGGCTCATATACGCAAGCAATCAGCCAGGTAGGTAGGAAGGTAGGTGAGTAAGTAGGTAGGTAGGTAGGTAGGTAGTTAGGTAGGTAGGCAGGCAGGAAGGAAGGTAGGTAGGTAAGTAAGTAGACAGGAAGGTAGACAGGAAGGTAGGCAGATAAGCAGGCATTCAGAAGACAGTTGTTGTTGTTGTTGCTGTTCCTCAGGCTGTCTGGCCGAGCAGCCCCAAGGTCCCGAGCAAGGCCAAGGCCATAACCGAGCGCCCCCACAGAACCCTCCCAGCTTACCACTAATAATGCCCAGGTGACCGAAGCCACTCAAAGGCGGGGAGCTGAGGAGGGTGCGGAAACGCCCGGGAAACAAAAGCGCCACCCAAGGCCCTGTGCCCCTCAGCAATTATAAAGGGAAAGTTGAGGGGCAAAGGAAAAATGTGACGCTTTGGCTCCCAATCTGCCAGGGTTGGCAGTAGGGAGGTCAATCCACGGAAAAGACGCCGTCACTTGAGATCTAGAAAATATATAAGTAAAAGGAACAGTCAGAGTAAGCTATGGGTATGGCAGAGAACGCTCAACTCTCATTCTGATAGACCAGCCCATCACCAGTATTCAGAAGACAGTAATACCCACCATTACGTTCATCCTGAGTATAGGTAGAAAGTTAACAATTATACTACACTCTCTCTCTCTCTCTCTCTCTCCCTCGTTTTATCTGTCCTTTGGTCAATTCCCGTTTTACATACCTTGGAGTCTGTCCGTTTTCTGTCTTCTGTATTTCATGTCTCTTTTTGTCTGCCTGTTCTATTCCTGTCTGTCTGTTCTATCTCTGTCTGTTCTATTCCTGTCTGTCTGTTCTATTCCTGTCTGTCTGTTCTATCTGTGTCTGTCTGTTCTATTCCTGTCTGTCTGTTCTATCTCTGTCTGTGTCTGTCTGTCCACCCTTCTGTTCCCAACCTACACAGCTGGAATTGGATATCCCCTGAAACAGCAACTACCAAACTCCCTCTGCCTCACTGATTCTCTCCCTTCTCTCAATACTCCAACTCAAGTCCACCTTTATTATTTTACTACTACTACTACTACTACTACCTTACCTTACCTTTGGATACCTTTTGATGTGTTCGCCGCTCTTCTAGCGGCACCAAGGAGCGCGACGCCCCTCGTTATGGGTGGTGATTTGGTGCAGTAGACTGTTTGAAGCGACAGCTCGCTCCCTTGCGAGGATGGGCTCGTCTGGCACTTTTTGCAGTTCGACATCTAGGGCTCTCTTGATGTTGTCTAACGAGATGTCCCTCATGTCTCTTACTCGCCGTGGGAGTTTGTTGAAGAGACGTGGGCCTCTGTGTGATAACCAGCCCTCTCGCAGAGAGCCCATAGCACCCACCACTACTACTACCACTACCACTGCATCCATCATTACCCCCACCAGCAGTCCACGTATATTCCACCACTACTACCACAGCCACTCTACCAATAACACCACCTCTACTACCACAGCCACTACTACCAATAAAACCACTACTACCACAGCCTCTCTACCAATAACACCACTTCAACTACCACTACAACTACAACTAGACTAGCATATCACCTGAAACAACAACTACCAAACTCCCTCTGCCTCACTGACTCTCTCCCTTCTGCCAATACTCCACTAGAATTCCACTTTCATTCCACCAAAGCTCCACTTCAACTCCGGCAGTTTTCCACCCTTCTACAAGCTCGAAAGCCTGTAGCTGTAACCCATTTTTAAATGTTAACATTATTTGTCTTATTATTATTATTATTATTATTATTATTATTATTATTATTATGATTGTTGTTGTTGTTGTTGTTGTTATATCGTGGATTTTATTTATTTTTTATTTTTTTGGTTACGTTCACTCCCAAAACAAGAGTAGTATCGTCGGGAATAGTTACTCAGGTCTGAACCAGATTCTCATTTTTGGACCTTTCTGTTACGCTCCATTAGTTTGGATAATTTAAGGCGTATCACCCCATTTGCTTTGGCGATGCTAAGACGTTTCACCCCATTCAGGTATCGAACAGAGGTCTGCCTTGAGCAGGGACATCTTTATATTGAAAAATGTACAAATTTAGCTTGAGGGGGGTCTGGGTGAGTATTTTTTTTTTACTTTGCTGGAAGTCTGGGAAGGCGTTTTTGTTAGCCTAGGGGACAAGCTAAAATACATTGCTGGAAAATGGCAATAGTAAGCATAATCCTCCATAATGATAGTGCCACAGAATATCATAATCAAGAGGTCGGATCAGATAGTGTTAGAACTTAAGGGGAGATGGGTCGTTTTGATGGTCTCCCTTTTTCCTCGTGTTTAGCCCCCCTAGTTTTCAAATTTGAAGACGTTCGCCCCATTAGTTTGTAGATTTAAAACCTTTTGTCCCATTTCTATATCAATATCAAGACTATTTAGGTGTCGATTTTTTAGTGGCGCGCGATAATTTGTAAGAGCCTGTAATTTGAAGAGAAACCAGGCTTCGGCCGGGAAATTTTTCTATCGAGAAAATGTACAAATTTATCTTGAAGGGGGGTCTAGGGAGTGTTATCTTGAAGGGGGGTCTAGGGAGTGTTATCTTGAAGGGGGGTTCTAGGAGTGTTTATCTCGAAGCAGGGTCTAGGAGTGTTATCTCGAAGCGGGGTCTAGGAGTGTTACCTTGAGGGGGGTCTAGGGAGTGTTATCTTGAAGGGTGGTCTAGGGAGTGTTATCTTGAAGGGTGGTCTAGGGAGTGTTATCTTGAAGGGTGGTCTAGGGAGTGTTATCTTGAAGGGTGGTCTAGGGAGTGTTATATTGAAGGGGGTCTAGGGAGTGTTATATTGAAGGGGGGGTCTAGGGAGTGTTATATTGAATATCTTGAAGGGGTCTAGGGAGTGTTATCTTGAAGGGGTCTAGGGAGTGTTATCTTGAAGGGGTCTAGGGAGTGTTATCTCGAAGCGGGGTCTAGGAGTGTTTATCTCGAAGCGGGGTCTAGGAGTGTTTATCTCGAAGCGGGGTCTAGGAGTGTTTATCTCGAAGCGGGGTCTAGGAGTGAAGAGGGGTCTAGGGAGTGTTACCTTGAAGGGGGTCTAGGGAGTGTTACCTTGAAGGGGGGTCTAGGGAGTGTTACCTTGAAGGGGGTCTAGGGAGTGTTTATCTTGAAGGGTGGTCTAGGGAGTGTTATCTTGAAGGGTGGTCTAGGGAGTGTTATCTTGAAGGGTGGTCTAGGGAGTGTTATCTTGAAGGGGTCTAGGGAGTGTTATCTTGAAGGGGTCTAGGGAGTGTTTTCTTGAAGGGGTCTAGGGAGTGTTATCTTGAAGGGGTCTAGGGAGTGTTATCTTGAAGGGGTCTAGGGAGTGTTATCTTGAAGGGGTCTAGGGAGTGTTATCTTGAAGGGGGTCTAGGGAGTGTTATCTTGAAGGGGGGTCTAGGGAGTGTTATCTTGAAGGGGGGTCTAGGGAGTGTTATCTTGAAGGGGGGTCTAGGGAGTGTTTTCTTGAAGGGGGGTCTAGGGAGTGTTATCTTGAAGGGGGGTCTAGGGAGTGTTATCTTGAAGGGTGTCTAGGAGTGTTTTCTTGAAGGGGGGTCTAGGGAGTGTTTTCTTGAAGGGGGGTCTAGGGAATATTTTTCTTGAAGGGGGTCTAGGGAGTGTTATCTTGAAGGGGGGTCTAGGGAGTGTTTTCTTGAAGGGGGGTCTAGGGAGTGTTATCTTGAAGGGGGGTCTAGGGAGTGTTTTCTTTAAGCTTGTTGAAGGTCTAGCGAGGAAACTATATAATAAATTAATATATACACCCCCAACAATAACCACCATCCCCATACAACCAAAATATATACTGTATATTATATAAAATCACTAAGTTCCCAAATTCAGTTCCAAAATCTCTCCCCTCCACTTACCGGAAAATCCCTCCCCATTGATCCTATTACCTCGCCTAACAGCTCCTCCACTTCCGGTTTTGACGCACGCACATATATTACACTACACTACACACACACACACACACACACACACACGCACACACGGGTCGTGATGGTCCAGTGGTTTAGAAGCGCTGTGTCTTGTGCACAGACCACGAGGGCCAGGTCAGGGCGAGCGTTCGAGTCCCCATCAGAATGTTAAAGTTTTTTTTAGGCCATAGTGACGGAAATAATTGTATCGTGCTTCATCCCTAACCAAGCTGCTACCAGCCTGTGTTAGCCTACACATCTCACCAATACAAAGTGCATCTGCGTATGTACTTGGTGGGAAGCCAGGTACCTCACGGTCACCAAAGGTCGCATGTGACCACGTAGTTAAGGTAGAATAAGTATTGTACTGTACCTAGGTTTAAGAACAACTCTGTAGATGTTCAGCCTCAGGGCTGCAATGAACAATACACCAACAATTGTTATTAGTATTATAATTACACACACACACACACACACACACACACACACACACACACACACACACACACACACACCTATATAGATATAAGTGGTTTACTAGCCTCAGATTACCACCACTGATTCTTCTTGGCCCTCTGCTTGCTACATCATTATATCACACTGTGTTGTGGGGGAGGAGCTTCTTGGGTGTGTTGATATTGTTTACTGTGTGTGTGTTAGGCCATTGTGGGTATATAGGCCTACTTAGCGTGTGTGTGACTGTGTGGGTGTGTGTGTGTGTCTCGATGTGTGTGGGTGTGTGACTGTGTGTGTGTGTGTGTGTGTGGAATTCTTTTCTACTTCGAATATATTTGTTTGCTTGCTAGCTTTAAACTAGATAGAGCCCAAGTGGGTGGGGCGAACGGTTAAAAATCTAAAACAAAATAATGGGGCTAAACATGAGGAAGAAGGTGGTCCAGAATTTAGTCCTCCTTAATATCCTTCCATTAATTAGATATACATTATTATATTCATTACCTGTCTCTCTTCCTTCCTTCCTCCACCATACCTTCCTTCCTTCCTCTTTCTCCACCTCTCTTCCTTCTTCATCTTTCTTCTTTCTTCCTCTTTCTCCATCTTTCTTCCTTCTTCATCTTTCTTCTTTCTTCCTCTTTCTCCATCTTTCTTCCTCTTTCTCCACCTTTCTTCCTCTTTCTGCTTTCTCCCTCTTTCTTCTTTCTTCCTCTTTCTCCAAGTTTCTTCCTCTTTCTTTCCTCTTTCTTCTTTCCTCCTTTCTTCCTCTTTCTCCACCTTTCTTCATCTTTCTTTCCTCTTTCTTCTTTCCTCCTCTTTCGTCTTTCTTACTCTTTATCCACCTTTCTTCTCTCTTCCTATTTCTCTACCTTTCTTCCTTCTTCCTCTTTCTCCACATTTCTTGCTTCCTTTCTCCTTCTCCACCTTTCTTCCTTCTTCCTTTCTCCTTCTCCAACTTTTTGTTTCCACCTTCCTTCCTCTTTCTCTCCACTTCTTCCTCTTTCTCTACCTCTCTTCCTTTCTCTCCACTTCTTCCCCATCCCAGGCTCCTTCCTCTTTCTCCACCTCTCTTCCCTCCTTCCCACTGCTCTTCCTGCTCTCCCTATCCCCCCCCCCCCCCCACCTCATCTACTCCCTCCCATCTCTCTTCCTCCCTTCCTTACCTTTCCATCTCTCCCCAATTCCTCCTCTCTCCCTCCTCCTCTCCCCACCTCTTCCCCTCTACCTCTCCTAACGTTTCCCCACCTTCCCTATCTCCCTCCCCATCTCTCTTCCTCCCTCCCCACTCTTCCCCCCTCCTCCCCCTTCGTCTCCCCCTCCTCCCTCTTTTCCCCTTATCTTCCTGTCTTCCTTCCCAACCTTTCCATCTCTCTTCCTTCTTCCCTCTCCCCTCCCCCATTCCTCCCCTCTTCCCGCCCCCCAACCTCCTCCCCCCACTTCCTGCCTCACCCCCCACTCACCCCCTGGACCGCAAGCACAATCAATCCGTCAATTACCACTAAGTTATACCAATGTATTACCAATCATTACCCCACCACAAGCACGCACACAAGCACACACACAAACCACACCACACCACACACATTATGCACACACACACACTCACACACACACACGCCACACACACACAAACCACACCACACCGCACACACTACACACGCACACACACACACGCCACACACACACAACACACATACAAACCACACCACACACACACACACACACACACACACACACACACACACACACACACACACACACACACACACAATCTGATGGAGAAGGATTGTAGCGTGGTCCCTCCCTAATCGAGCTGCTTAACTATTAGCCTAATCGTCGTTCCACCAGTGCATCTGCGTATGCACTATAGTCGGAACTCCAGCATTTTACGGTTGCCAAAGGTAGCATGTGACCTTATATTAACCAACAATTATTATTAGTTATATTATTATTTAATATACAGAGAGAGAGAGAGAGAGAGAGAGAGAGAGAGAGACATAGAAGAGGGGGGGGGGGGGGGGGAGGGGGGGGGGGGGGGGGCAGAGGGGAGGCCTCAGAAGGAGTGGTTGAGAGTGCTTGTCCAGGGAGGGCCCTTGTAGTTTTCTTTTAAGTTACATACTCACAGTCTCTCTCTCTCTCTATCTCTTGTTATGGAAATAGATAGACTTATAGATACACTTAGAGCGCGCGCGCACACACACACACACACACACACACACATAATATATACCATTTTGACCCCCACAGTTCAGATTTACCACACCCTCATAAAATGTAGTAGGCCTATCAAAAATTGTCAATATTAAAAAGGATCTGCCGTGTGTGGGCTTGAAAGGGATCTGCTGTGTGTGAGCCAATCGGCTCTCTCCAGACTCCCGTTTTCTTATGTTCGCTGCCACCACCACCAATGCTACTACTACCACCACCACCACAAAACCACTACCACCACTACTACCACCGTCACCACCACTACGGAATTACTACTACTAATACCACCACTTGTACTACCACCACCACCACCACCACCACCACCACCACAACTACTACTACCACATCTGCCACTAACATCACTACTATTACCACCACCACAACCACCACCACCACTACTACCACACCACTTCCTCAGCCTATGGAGGGGTGTGAATCCCGACCCCTTAAGTTATGAGACAGCCTTTGACCACCACCGACAAGAGGGGGGGGGAGGGGGGGGGGGGGGGGGCAGGGGGGGGTACATGGAAGAGGAGGTGGGTAGGGGAAGGCGGGGGGAGGAGTGAAAAGAGATTGGAAGTTGAATTGATTGTTATATGGAAAGGGAAGGGATATATATATATATATATATATATATATATATATATATATATATATGAGGGGCGTCTCTTTAGACAACTTCAAGAGAGCCCTCGATGTCGAACTGCAAAAAGTGCCAGACTAGCCCATTTCGCAAGGGAGCGTGCTGTCTCTTCAAACAGTCTGCTGCACCAAAACACAACCCACAACGAGGGGCGATGCACTCCTCGGTGCTGCTAGGAGAGTGGCGAACACAACCTTAGGTGACCTTAGGTAGGTTAGGTATATATATATATATATATATATATATATATATATATATATATATATATATATTTATTTATTTATTTATACCAGTATATTTATATATATCATGTTCTCTCTCTCATGCTCACACTCTCTCACTCACTCATTCACTCATTCTCACTCTCACTCTCACTATCTCTCTCTCTCTCTCTCTCTCTCTCTCTCTCTCTCTCTCTCTCTCTCTCTCTCTCTCTCTCTCTCTCTCTCTCTCTCTCCCTTGTGTCAGTTTCCTGTTCCCATACATTGCCTGACTCTCCATCATCCTGTTCTCGCCTATTCTCCACCTTGCCCGCATTTCCCTTTCTGAGTTTCCATTGAGAGTTTTCATCGAGTTCTTAGCTTTGAGTCTATTATGCGTCTGTCTCTTAGTTTGCCTTAGTTGTTCTCCTCATTGTTATTAAAGACTGGTGTTAAATATATCGGCCAACCTCCGCTATATTGGTGTCACTGATGTACAGTATACTGTATATATAATTATATATATATATACATATATATACTGTATATATATATATATATATATATATATATATATATATATATATATATAATTCTATATATATATATTGGTGTCACTGATATACAGTATATATATATATATATATTTTTTTTTTTATGCTAGACATGTATTGATATTAGGCTGTTTCTTGTTTCTAAATTGTACATGACCACAAAGAAACTCGCCCTGATTTGATCGTTACGGTATTGAACTAGTACCCCCCCCCCCCCTCTCACACACACACACACACACACACACACACACACATGCATGCGCTCTCTCTCTCTCTCTCTATATATATATATATATATATATATCTCCTTTTCTGACTCCATTCCCAGCCGTCGTCAATCGCTTCCCTCCCGTCCTTTGTCTGCGGTTCTAGTCCTCCCCAAACCTGTCTTAACTATGGGCCCTTCCTTCCCTGTGTACATCAGCTGTGCCCTGACCTGTCCTGCCATATAGTAGGATGTGTGACCTGTTTATTCTTGGTTTGCCCTGTCATAAATTACCCTGTTGCACTATGTCATACTTTAGAATGTGTGGCCTACCCTGTCATACTTTAGGATATGTGGCCACCCTGTCATAAATTACCCTGTTGCACTCTGTCATACTTTAGAATATGTGGCCACCCTGTCATAAAGTAACCTGTTGTATCCTACCCTTGTCATATTGTGGGATTTGTGGCCTACCCTGTCATAAATTACCCTTCTATAACCTACCCTATCATACATTAGGATTTGTGCTCTGCTCTTCTGTGGTCTGCCTTGTCATAAAATACCCTGTTGTATCCTACCCTGTCATATATTAGGATTTGTGCCCTGCTGTTTTGTGGCCTGCCCTGTCATAAATTTCCCTGTTGTATCATACCCTGCCATACATTAGGATTTGTGGTCTACCCTGATATAAATTACCCTGTTGCACCCTACCCTGCCATCATCGCTTCTCTTTTCTTATCACTTCATCTCTTTTCTTCCCTTCTCTTCCCTTCTCTCTTGTTATCACTTCATCTCGTTTCTTCTCTTTTCTTTCCTTCTCTTTTTCTATCACTTACCTCTTTTTTCTTCTCTTCCCATTTTATCTGTTCTTGTCTTCTCTCATCATTTCACTTAACGTTTCTTCTCATTTTCCTCCTCTCTTCTCATCTCTTCACTTCTTTCTTTTGCATACGTCACTTCTCTTTTATTTTCCTGTTCCATCTTAATTGTCCTCTTCTCATCACTTCACTTCTCTTGTATTCTTCTCTTTCTACTTCATATCTTTTCTTCTCTTGCCATCCTTACACCATGTTAGGACTAATCTAATCAGTACTAGCCATGTCCTACCCTTGTGTGTGTGTGTGTGTGTATATGTGTGTGTGTGTGTTTGTGTGTGTGTTTGTGTGTGTGTGAGTCTTCTATCCAGGCTTATCTCAAACTTGTCCTTCCTAGATATTTCCAGTCAGTCGAGATGTGACCTTACCCCTCTTGTGCCCTGCTATTTATATATATATTACTGCTCAACTCTTCCCTATCCTGTCCTGCTGTGCCCTGGTCTGTCCTGTCCTGTTTTGACCTATCCTCTTCTGTCCTATCCTGTTCAATTTTGTCCTATCCTGTTCAATTTTGTCCTACTTTGTCCTACCCTCTTTTGTCCTATTCTGTTCATTTCTGTCCTACTTGCCTACCTGGTTCTGTCCTATCCTGCTTAGTCTTACTCTTACCCTACCCTGCCTAACCCTACTCTTTCTGTGGTATTTTAAGACTGCCCTATCCTGCTGTAGTCCTACCCTAATTTACTCTGCCCAACCCTACCCTACCCTGCTCTAGTCCTACCCTACCCTGCCCTACCCTACCCTGCTCTAGTCATACCCTACCCTACTTTACTCTGCCCAACCCTACCCTACCCTGCTCTATCCTGCTCTAGTCCTACCCTACCCTGCCCTACCCTACTCTACTCTGCCCAACCCTACCCTGCTCTGTCCTACCCTACTCTGTCCTGCCCTACCCTACCTGTTCCTGTCTTGCTTAACCATCCTCATCTTGCCCCCCTCCCCCATGCCCTCAGCCTATAACCCTAACTCTTGCCCTCCTCCCTAGCCCTAACTAACTTTGCCCTTCCTTGCCTTATCTTGTCTTGTTTTTGCCCCGTCTTATGTTCTGTTTTATCTGCCCTGTTCGGTTCGGTTCGGTGCTTGTTCGGGGGTTAAACCTTTGCTACGGTCCCCCCTTAATGTTCACTTTAATGTGTCTTATGTCTGAGCTCTATTTGTCTCTTCCTTTTTATGTTATCTTCTTTTCTTGTATGACCCTTTTAAGGGGAGGTATATAGTTTGTTCCCTAGACCTCCATCAAGCTTAAAATTACACCCCCTTGAGGCCCTTTCAAGATAAATTTGTACATTTTTCAGTAGAAAAATTTCCCGGCCGAAGGCCGATTCCTCTTAAATTACAGGCTCGCTATCGCTCGCCAGGATAAAATCGACACCTAAATGGGACGAAAGGTCTTAAAAGTGACATAAAAGGTGTGAAAGTTCTTAAAATCGCCAAACTAATGGGGCAAACGTTTTATAATATCAAAAGCAATGGGGCTAAACATGAGGGAGAAAGGGGTCAAGAAAAAAATCCCTCAAGTGGAGATCTCCCCTTAACTTGTTCCCTGTCCTACCTTATCCCGTCTCTGGTATCTGCAGACTATTCTCTTGATGCTCTGTACACTCGGATACCATTGTCTCTAGCCCAGTCTTACAAATCCGTGGACTTCACCTATTTCTAACTATGGAAGTACATCTGGAAACCAATCTATGAATATAATTGTCTATAAATCAACTAACAAACTATATATACAATGTTTTTGAAAAGCAAGCTATATCCCAAAATAATTCCAAATAGCTATAATTGCATAGAGAAAAGCATAGGTGGTCCAGGCATTCTCATGGGTGGGCTAGAGACTATGGTATCCGAGTGTACCTTTTGTGAGGCATTTAATCTTCCTAAGTAAATGTACCCCTTTGAGGATCGGGGCGCATTTTAGCCTATTAACCCTTTGAGTACCAGCGACGTGTGATATGTTGTGTTCTAGGTTGGTTTAGACGATAGTATGCAGCTTACGAGGGATCTGTGGTAGTTAAAAGGGTTTGGTGGAGTTAGTTTAGTTAGCCTAGTTAGTTACTTCAAGAGAGCCCTCGATGTCGAACTGCAAAAAGTGCCAGACGAGCCCATCCTCGCGAGGGAGCGAGCTGTCGCTTCAAACAGTCTACTACACCAAAATCACCACCCATAACGAGGGGCGCCGCGCTCCTTGGTGCCGCTAGAAGAGTGGCGAACACATCAAAAGTAAGTCAAAAGTAAGTAAGTTTGAAGCCTTAGTATTGGTAAAGGTCCTTCCTAAGCTGAATAAAATTGTCTAATAGCCTGCCAGAATGTGATGAAAAGGACGGCCCTGGTACTGGATGGGTTAATAATAATAATAATAATACTAATAACAATAATAATAATAATAATAATAAACAGTAACTAGAAGGTTGTGGGCCCATCCCAACCCTTATAACCTATTGTGTGGTGTCCAGGGCCCAGTCTACCTTGGTGCTGGCCATCTCCGAACACCCTCACTGATTTGGTCCACACCTTATTCGTCTCCCTCGTATCAGCCATGGTTTAAGGGGGTACTGCTTGGTTTTGGGGCTATACATTTATATATTAAATTATTTTTTAGTTTCCTCGCTAGATCTCCATCAAGCTTAGAAAAACACACCCTTGACTCCCTATCAAGGTAAATTTGTACATTTTTCGGTAGACAAATGTCCCGGCCGAAGGCCGATTCTTTCTAAAACTAGAGGCTCGCTATCGCTCGCCAGGAAAAGATCGACACCTAAAGGACACGATAGGTCTTAATATTGAATACAAAATGAGGCGAAATATCTTAAAATCGCCAAACTAACGGAACGAACGTTTTAAAACTTCAAAACTAATGTGCTAAACATGAGGGAGAAGAGGGTCCGGAAAAAACGAGTAGTACCCCCTTAACTGGACCAGCTTCGTTCAAAACTCATCTTATCTTGTGTATATCATATATATATATATATATATATATATATATATATATATATATATATATATATATATATATATATATATATATATATATACCGGTATATATACTGTGTATATATATATATATATATATATATATATATATATATATATATATATATATATATATATATATATATATATATAAAGGGTCACTAGGTTTAGGGAGGGTCCGTGGAAGTCTATTGGATAATGGAGATTGATTAGACCCCTTTGATTGGTAGATGATCTTCCTAAGCTAAGTTAAATCGTCTAGTGTTGGCTAGAATAGAGTGGAATTGAGCTTAGGAAGGGCCTGTGGGAGTAAGAAGGTCAATTGGAAGAGTTTTGCCCCGTTATATACTAAAGGGTCCTTCCTAAACTGAAGTAAATCGTCAATTGTTTGCCAGAAATAAATTAAATGGACTTCATCCAATTAAAGATAGACTTTGTTTATAAAAAGACCTCCGTCTACCTATTGTGAAAACCCTGTTATCCTCCGGCAAATTACGGGGTGAGTGAGAGAAGCGAGAGACAGTGAGAGACTTGTATAGATTAGAACACACACACACACACACATGATCGGCTATAATCATGGGTCATAAACTGGTTATAGGCCTAAATTGATTGAACTGTCCTGGTTTAATGGCCAGTTTAGCTTCACCCATTAGAGAGAGAGAGAGAGAGATAGAGTGAGAGTGAGTGGGAATGGGAGGAAGAGAGAATAGGAATGGAGAGAAAAGAGGAGAATATAGATTGGATGTAGAATAAGTGTTGGGAAAGGGAGGGGGAAATAGAAAAGCAATAGAGAGATAGACAAATTATATATATATATATATATATATATATACTGCATATATATATATATATATATATATATATATATATATATATATATATATATATATATATATATGAGAGAGAGAGAGAGAGAGAGAGAGAGAGAGAGAGAGAGAGAGACTATAGGCCAGAAGGTGTGTTTTGTTGTTGGTTTCGTTACTCGGGAATCTCGCTGCTGATCTTTCTGGTACAACAAATGGTCTCTTCCTAAGATAGTTAACCCTTTCAGTACCGATGACATCCTTTTTGTTTTAATCTGGCCACTATTAGACGATGTTATTCAGGTTAGGAATGACGTCTACCCATTAAAAGGTTACAGACTAACTCAATTAATCTTTTTAGCTACCACACATCTCTCCTAAGCTGTATAAAATCGTCAAAATATAGTTGAAATCCAATAAAACTAGACGTCACCGGTACTGAAGAGGTTAAGAAACAGAGGGAGAGAGAGGGGAGGGACGGTGGGGAGGGGGTCTAAGATAGTTAAGGAATACAGGAAGGGGGAGGGGTGGGGGTGACGGTGGTGAGGGGAAGAAGGGGGGGGGGGGGTGAATGAAGGGTCGGGAATGGGGCTAGTGGATGGGTGGAGGGGGAGTCTCTACCTGAAGTCTACCTGGAGTTGTTTCGGCCTTCCATCAAGGCCTCGGCGAGAGTTGCTCCCCCCGAGTATGTTTGCTGCCAGTGCTTGATGCAGCAGGCTATTCGAGGAGGCAGCTCTCACCCCCGCGAAGTATGGCTGATCAGGCACCGACTTGAGATGGTTGTCCAAGGCTTTCTTGAATACTTCCGTTGGCACGTCCATCAGGTTTCTCACGTTCTCTGGCATTTGGATGGCCTGTGATGTAGGGAGGGATGGGAGGGGGTCAGGATGTGAGGAGGGGAGGGGAGGATAGGTGTGAAGGTGGAGTAAAGGGGGTTAGGCAGGGTGGGAGAGGAGAGGGGTGATAAGGAGGGGAGGATGTGTATTATTGGGGGGGGGGGGTAGGGGGGGCTTCAGAGAGGGAGAGAGAAGGGGAGCAAGATAGTTGGTGGAAGGGCCTTAAAGAGAGAGAGAGAGGGGGGGGGGGGTAATTGTAATTTAGGTGATGTCACACGAGCGCTTTATCTGGCATTTATAAAAGTTTGTCTTCCAATATTTCGTAGCTTTTTCGCATTGGAATCGGAAACTAAATCGAAGGTACATTATGTTTGGGAGTTATATTTTTGGGGGGCACTAATATTTTGAAGCTGCCAGACAATAAATTGCCCTTAAAAATGGCCGGATTAAAGGCTTGTGTGACAGCGCCTATTACGGGGTGAGCAGGGTTACATTATTGTGCAACAATGGCTGGCCTGGCAGTCTGGCGGTGCCTTTTGACCCCACCAGACCCCTCCCTCCCTGGCCTAGACTACATGGAGGAGGGAGGGGAGGGAAGGGAGGTAAAGGGAGGACAAGGAGGGAGGAAGAGGTACTGAGGGGAAGAGAGGGGGGGAGGGAAGAGGCAAAGAGGAGAACGAAATGAGGGAGGGAGGAATGGAGAGAAAGGGAGGGAGGGACAAAGGAGGTAAAGAGGGAGCACGGAAGGAGGGAGGGAGGGAGGAAGGAGGCAAAGAAGAAGGGAGGAAGGAGACAAAGAGGAGAACGGAAGGAGGGAGGGAGGAAGGGGGTAAAGATGAAGGGAGGGAGGAAGGAGGGAAGGAAGGAGGTAGGGTGGAAAAAGGAATAAGGGAGGGAGAAAGGAAAGAGGGAGGGTGGAGAAAGGAAGAAGGGAAGGAGGAGGAAGGAAGCAAACAAGAGAACGGAAGGAGGGAGGGAGGGAGGAAGGAAGGAGGTAAAGGAGAAAGGAAGAAAGGAGGGAGGAGGTACAGAAGAAGAAAGGAAGAAGGAGGAAGAAGGAGGGAAGTAAATAAGGAGGAAGGAAGGAAGGGAATTAATTATTTTGCCCCGTTTCGAAGCTAGTGGAAGTTAGAGGACGGAACAAGAGATAAGGAAGGGAGAGAAGGAATAAAAACAAAAATAGGGCGATGATGCGAAGAGAATAAGGAGGAAGGGAAGAATGAAAGAACACGAGGAGGATCTTTAGAAGGAAGGGAGAAAGAGAGAATGGAAAGTGAGGCTAGAGGAAGAAAAGAACAAAAGGGAATTATGTTAAAGGGGAAATAGATAGAACGTGATAACAAAGGAAGAAAGGAAATTGATAAATGAAGAACCAAACAAATAAATAAAAGGGGAAACAGACAGAACGTGATAAAAAAAGAAGAAAGGAAATTGATAAAAGAAGAACCACCAAACTGAGGATATAATGGGAACTAAATAGAGCCTGATAAAGAGGGTGATAAGAGGAGAGCCGTGACAGACGGATGAAGACGGAAGAGCGGGCACAGAGAAAAGGAGAATTAAGGGGAGATGGGGCGTTTTTAGTTTTTTTTTTTTTTTTTTTTTTTTTTTTTTTAGTTTCCTCCCTAGACCTCCATCAAGCTTAAAAACACCCGCCCAAGACCCTCCTTCAAGATAAATCTTTACATTTTTCGATAGAAAAATTCCCCGGCCGAAGGCCGGTTTCTCTTAAAATACAGGCTCGCTATCGCTCGCCAAGAAAAACTCAATACCTAAATGACACGAACAGTTTTAATATTGACAAAGGAATAGGGCGAAAGATCTTAAAATCGCCAAACTAATGGGCCAAACATCATAAAATCTGAAAACTATTGGGGCTAAACACGAGGGAGAACGGGGCCAGAAAACCGGACCATCCTTCCTTAAAGATACATGTGAGACAAAGAAGAGAGAGAGAGAGAGAGAGAGAGAGAGAGAGAGAGAGAGAGAGAGAGAGAGAGATGGGGGGAGCTAGAAGAGTCCTCAGGTTTCACACGGGCTCAAACCTCATGGTGTTCCCTCTCTTAAAACGTGTTGGTCTGATGATGAGAGGGTGTTGTGATGAGGGTGTGTGGTGTGGTGTGAGGGGGGTATGGTGTTGTGATGAGGGGGTGTGGTGTGGTATGAGGGGGGTATGGTGTGATGAGGGGGGTGTGGTGTGGTGTGAGGGGGGTATGGTGTTGTGATGAGGGGGTTGGTGTGTTGTGAGGGGGGTATGGTGGTGTGATGAGGGGGTGTGGTGTGGTGTGAGGGGGGTATGGTGATGTGATGAGGGGGTGTGGTGTGGTGTGAGGGCGGTATGGTGTCGTGATGAGGGGGTGTGGTGTGGTGTGAGGGGGGTATGGTGGTGTGATGAGGGGGTGTGGTGTGGTGTGAGGGGGGTATGGTGTTGTGATTAGGGGGTGTGTGGTGTGGCGTGAGGGGGGTATGGTGTTGTGATGAGGGGGTGTGGTGTGGTGTGAGGGGGGTATGGTGTGTGGGTGTGTGAGGGGGGTGGTGTTGTGATGAGGGGGTGTGGTGTGGTGTGAGGGGGGTATGGTGTTGTGATGAGGGGGCGTGGTGGTGTGGTGTGAGGGGGGTATGGTGTTGTGATGAGGGGGTGTGGTGTGGTGTGAGGGGGGTATGGTGATGTGATGAGGGGTGTGGTGTGGTGTGAGGGGGGTATGGTGTTGTGATGGGGGGGGGTGTGGTGTGTGAGGGGGGTATGGTGTTGTGATGAGGGGGGTGGGGTGAGGTGGGAGGGGGTTATGGTGTTGTGATGAGGGGGTGTGGTGTGGTGTGAGGGGGGTATGGTGTTGTGATGAGGGGGTGTGGTGTGGTGTGAGGGGGGTATGGTGATGTGATGAGGGTGTGGTGTGGTGTGAGGGGGGTATGGTGTTGTGATGAGGGGGTGTGGTGTGGTGTGAGGGGGGTATGGTGTTGTGATGAGGGGGTGTGGTGTGGTGTGAGGGGGGTATGGTGTTGTGATGAGGATGTGTGGTGTGGTGATAATTATGTGGTGTGTGGTGTGAAAACGTGTTGGTCTGATGATGAGGGGGTGTGGTGTGGTAATGGGGAAGGGAATGTGGCGTGATTAGGTGTGGTGTGGTGATGAGGGGGTGTGGTATGATGAGGGTGGTGTGGTGATGATGTAGTGAGGGGGTGTGGTATGCTGTGAGGTTCTGTGGTGTAGTATTGTTTGGTGTAGTAAGTCTGGTGTGAGGGGGGTGGTGTAGGGACAGTAGTTATGGTGTTGTGGTGTAATATAATGTGAAGTGATTGAGGTGTGCTGCGATAGACTACCACCACCTAAACTACAACCATCTCCCTCCTCCACCACCACACCTACAACCATCTTCCACCATCACAACCACAATCACAACCACTACCACCACAACCATCTCCCTCCACCACAACCAAAACCACCATCACCTTCCTCCACAACCAGAATCACCCACCACCACCAACTTAAGATAATGGTGGTATTTGTGGTGGTGTTAACTTAGGTGGATCCAGTGGTTTAGGGTTGTTTACACTAGCGGTATGTGAGTGCTTGATTCCTCTTGTGTATATAAACTACTTGACATTGATAGGGGAGGGGGGGGGGGGATTGTGGTAGTTTACTTTGGGTTGTGGTAGTTTTGGGGAGGAAACTAGTTGTGGTAGTTTAAGGGGGTAGTGCTTGGTTTTTGGTCTATATATTTATTTATTTATTTATTTTTGAGTTTCCTCGCTAGACCTCCATCAAGCTTAGAAAAACACCTTTAGACCCTCTTTCACGATAAATGTGTACATTTTTCGGTAGAAAAATTTCCCGGACGATGGCCGGTCCCTTCTAAAATTAGAGGCTCGCTATCGCTTGCCAGGAAAAAATTCGACACCTAAAGGGCACGAAAGGTTTTGACAAAAAATGAGGCGAAAGGTCTCAAAATCGCAAAGCTAACGGAACTAACGTCTTAAAACCTCAAAACTAATATGCTAAACATGAGGGAAAAGGGGGTCCAGAAAAAGCGAGTACTACCGGTACCCCCTTAATGTGGGATAGTGGTGGTTGTGGTAGTTTAATTTGGGATTCTGGTACCGGTAGTATATTTTGGGATTCTGGTTCATTAATATGGGAGTGTGTTTGCTGTGGTAGTTTAATTGGGATTCTTGTAGTTGTGGTAGTTAAATTTGGGATTATGGTAGTTGTGATTGTTTAATTTTAAGATTGTGGTAGTTTTTTGGGGATTGTGGTAGTTGTGGTAGCTTAAATTGGGATTGTGGTTGTAATTAATTTTGGGATTGTGGTAGTTTGGAATAGTGGTAGTTGTGATAGTCTCGGAATAGTGGTAGTTGTGGTAGACTTGGATAGTGATAGTTTGGGATAGTTGTAGTAGTTTTGCTCGTGTGATATTGGAAGTTTTGGTAGTAGTTGTGAATTGTGGTTAATTTCAGGATATTGGTAGGTGGGGAATGGTGGTTGGTGATTGTGGTAGTTGCGGTTTGGGTGAAAATGGCAATTGTTTCTGTAATGGTAATATTGGTGGTAGTGGTGGTGGTGATAGTGGTAGATACTGTGGGTGGTAGTATTGGTTATGATGGTGGTAGTGGTAGTAATGTTGGTAGTATGGTGATAGTACCGGTAATGATGGTAGTGGTAGTGAAAGAGGTTGGTAGGATGGTAGTAGTGATGTTAGCAGTGGTGGTAGTTATGGTAGTGATTGTGCTGGAGTGGTGGTAATGTTGGTAGTGATGGTAGTCGTAAAGAGATGGTTGTGCTGGTAGTGTTAAGATGGTAGTAGTAGTGGTAGTGATGGTGATAGTGCTGGGAGTGGTGGTTATGTAGTCTATTCGCTGTAAGTAGGCGAGAAATCATGAACTCCAACCTTCGTAACTCAAAAACTACTAGAGTAATCGAGCTAATATTTATACCATTTGGGAAGAGTCAATCAAAGAATATGTGGGGAAATTTACTGCCAATTTGCTCTAGCCCTTTTTGAGTAACAGGATAGAGGTCATGATTTCTTGCCTACTTACAGCGAATAGACTATAGTAGTGTTAGTAATGTTGGTAGTGATGGTAGTTGTAAAGAGATGGTGGTAGTAGTGGTAGTGGTAGTGATGGTGGTAATTCTGGGAGTGCCTTAAGAAATAAACCGGTTGATATGTGAGTGCTTGGGTTGGTTGTGTGTGCTTGTACGTATGTATGTGTGTGTTCATATATTGCTTGTGTGTGTGTTTGTTTAAGTGGGTATGATTGTATATGTGTGTGTGTGTGTGTATATGTGTGTGTGCTTGTGCTTGTACGTATGTAGGTGTGTGTTCATATATTGCTTGTGTGTGTGTTTGTTTAAGTGGGTATGATTGTATGTGTGTGTGTGTGTGCTTGTGCTTGTACGTATGTAGGTGTGTGTTCATATATTGCTTGTGTGTGTGTTTGTTTAAGTGGGTATGATTGTATGTGTGTGTGTGTGCTTGTGCTTGTACGTATGTAGGTGTGTGTTCATATATTGCTTGTGTGTGTGTTTGTTTAAGTGGGTATGATTGTATGTGTGTGTGTGTGTGTGTGCTTGTGCTTGTACGTATGTAGGTGTGTGTTCATATATTGCTTGTGTGTGTGTTTATTTAAGTGGGTATGATTGTATATGTGTGTGTGTGTGTGCTTGTGCTTGTACGTATGTAGGTGTGTGTTCATATATTGCTGTGTGTGTGTTTATTTAAGTGGGTATGATTGTATATGTGTGTGTGTGTGTGCTTGTGCTTGTACGTATGTAGGTGTGTGTTCATATATTGCTTGTGTGTGTGTTTGTTTAAGTGGGTATGATTGTATATGTGTGTGTGTGTGTGCTTGTGCTTGTACGTATGTAGGTGTGTGTTCATATATTGCTTGTGTTTGTTTAAGTGGGTATGATTGTATATTTGTGTGTGTGTGTGTGTGCTTGTGCTTGTACGTATGTAGGTGTGTATGATCATATATTGCTTGTGTGTGTGTGTTTAGATGGGTATGAGTGTATGTGTGTGTGTGTATGTGTGTGTCCATGTGCTTGTATGTATGTGTGTGTTTAGGTGGTTATGATTGTATAATGGTGTGTGTGTGCGTGTCTGTGCGATTTTATGTACATTTATATGTTTAGGGTACATAATTATATTTGCATGTGTGTATGTGCGTTCAGTAGTTCACGTGGCAGTGCGATATATTTTCCTGTTCAGTTCATGTATGGATTTATGCACAAGTGTTTGTCTGTGTGTGTGTGTGTATGTATGTATGAACGTATTATGTGTGTTTGTGTGTATGTACGTAGTAAGGGTATAAACGACCATGGGCACGTTTTTTTGGTATAGGAATGCATGTGCGCGGGCATTTGAAAGCGTGCATGGCGTGTTGTCTGTGTCTGTCTGAATGTCTAAGTGCATAGTGTGTGTGTGTGTGTGTGTGTGTGTGTGTGTGTGTGTGTGTGTGTGTGCGTATTTTTGTGTTTACGCCTCTGTGTATACTCATGTGCATTTGCTTGTGCTTATGTTTAGGCAGCTGATGATCGTGTGTGTGTGTGTGTGAGAGAGAGAGAGAGAGAGAGAGAGAGAGAGAGAGAGAGAGAGAGCGTGTGTAAGTGTTGTGTGGATGTGCGCTTGTGCGTATGTATGTGTTGTGTGCGCGTGTGTTTATGTGCGTGTTTGTGTGTGTGTATGTATGTGTGTGTGTGTGTATGTAGGTGTGTGTGTATGTAGGTGTGTGTGTGTGTGTATGTATGTATGTATGTATGTGTGTGTGTATGTGGGTGTGTGTGTATATATGTGTGTGTGTGTGTATGTATGTGTGTGTGTGTGCTTGGTGGCGCCGGTTAGGTCAGTCACCCCTACGCTTCACCCCCCCTCCCCCTCCCCCTCCTCTTACTGCCCTAGTTGCATGTTGCTCTGCTTGGTTTGCTGCAGGGGTGGCGGGAGGGGGGGGGGGGGATGGTGGTGGTTGTTAGGATGGTGGTAGTTGTTGTTTGGATGGTGGTAGTTGTTGTTGTTGTTGTTGTTGGATGGTGGTGGTTGTGGTTCTTTGGATGGTGGTAGTTGTTGTTTGGATGGTGGTAGTTGTTGTTTGGATGGTGGTAGTTGTTATAATTTGGATGGTAGTAGTTGTTGTTGTTGTTTGGATGGTGGTGGTTGTGGTTGTTTGAATGGTTATGGTTGTTTGGATGGTAGTGGTTGTGGTTCTTTGGATGGTGGTAGTTGTGGTTGTTTGAATGGTTTTGGTTGCTAGGATGGTGGTAGTTGTGGTTGTTATTGTGCATTGTGTTGTGATTGTTTTGCATAAGGTTGTTCTACAGTATTTGCAGTATTTGTGGTTTTGTGATGCTGGTGGTAGCAATAGAGATGGTGGTTGTGATGGAGAGGTAGTGGTGGTGGTTGATGTATTAGTAATGGTTGTGGTAGTGGTGGTGGTGGTGGTTGTTGTAGTGGTGATAGTGGTGTTGGTGGTAGTTGAGGTATTGTTTGTGGTAGTGGAAGTGGTGGTTGTGGTTATAGTGGTAGGGTGGAGGAGGTGGTAGTTATGGTGGTAGTTACATACATAGTAGTAGTAGTAGTAGTGGTGGTTTTGGAAGTGATAGTAAAGATAACGTGGAGGTCTTGGGTATGTAGTGGTGGTAGTAGTAGTGAGTGGTAGTTACCGATAATATCCGATATAGTAGAGGTAGGTGGTTGTAGACTTGTAGTAGTGGTAGTTACAGTGACATTAGTAGTACTAGGTGGTTGTGGAGGTGATAGTATAGGTAGATAGTAGATAGTAGTAGTAGATAATAATAGTAGTATTAGTATATAGTATAGATAGTAGATAGCGAGGAGGTTGTTGGGTAGGCGACGGTTTTGGCGAGGGTGATCATACTTTGTAGAGGAATTCTACTTAAAGCTAGATTTGTAATTATTGGTTTATTTTATAGTATCGGTACTTATTTATTTATTTATTTATTTATTTATTTATAAATAATTTATATATTTTTATTTATTTTTTATCCCTAGACCTCCATCAAGTTTAAAAAAAAATAGAATAATAAATAATACATAGATGGTCACTCAGTAGAGCGCATACCTCCGCCTTCGCTGGCTGGTTCTTTACCATTAACCTTTAGTGTACCAGCAAAGTCTTTTATTAATTGATTTTAGCTACATTCTGACGATTTTATTAAGTTTAGGAAGGATATATGGCATCGTAGCTGAAAGGAGGAAATGAGATACCGGTAGTCTGTAGCCTTCTTATTGATACACGTCCTTCCTATGCTGAATACAATTATCTAGTAGTTGCCAGAATACAATGAACCGGATGTCACCGATCCTCCCGGGAGGATCATATGCTTTCATTAGTTTATTTTAGTCCATTGGGGTTTGTAATGGAGGATTAATGTTAAGAAAGGGCTGTTCCTTCATTAATGTTAAGAAAGGGCTGTTCCTTCATTAATGTTAAGAAAGGGCTGTTCCTTCATTAATGTTCCTTCATTAATGTTAAGAAAGGGCTGTTCCTTCATTAATGTTAAGAAAGGGCTGTTCCTTCATTAATGTTAAGAAAGGGCTGTTCCTTCATTTCTATAGGTTCAGGAACTAATGTCTAGCGAGGCCTGTCTTAGTGATCCTAGCCCCATTCATTGTTCTTTCCTCTCACTAAAACATTACGTTACCCATAATGCAGTTGGGTCTAAGTACACGATTAGATTAATCGTGATCGTGTACTTAACCTTTAACTGTGTTGGTGGTGTAATGGATTAGATGCTTATGTTCTGAGTGTGGTGTCCCGAGTTCGAATCCCAGGAGGATCATATGCTTTCATTAGTTTATTCTAGTGCATTGGGGTTTGTAATGGAGGATTAATGTTAATAACGGGGTGTTCCTTAACCCCTTCTGTACCGGCGACGTTTTTTCAATTTTGTTTCAGCTACATTAATTAGGATGATTTTATGGAGTTTAGGAAGGATATATGTTAGCTAAAATTATTAATTGAGATAGTCTGTTGCCTTTTAATGAGTAGACGTCCTTCATAAGCTGTACATTATTGTCTAATAGTGGCCAGAATATAATAAAAAGTACATCACTGGTACAGAAGGGGTTAATTAATATCATAGGCATAAATTATCTTCCGGATCTGGGTTCCAGGATATGATCCGGATCGCTTCCTAAACTGAATCACTTCTGCCTTGGCGCATATCCTATCTGCCCAAACAAGATTACCGGTACAGAGAAACTTTATTATTTTTCCTACCGAAAAAGGTACAAATTTATCTTGAAGGGGTGTCTAGGGGTTGTATTTCTAAGGTTGGTGGAGGTCTAGCGAAGAAACTAAAAAATAAATGAATACATGAATTAATAGGCCCAAAAAACCGGCCACTATCCTCTTAAGGGGAGATCTCCACTTGAGGGATTTTTTTCTTGACCCCTTTCTCCCTCATGTTTAGCCCCATTGCTTTTGATATTATAAAACGTTTGCCCCATTAGTTTAGTGATTTTAAGAACTTTCACCCCATACTAAGACCTTTCGTGCAATTCAGGTGTCGATTTTATCCTGGCGAGCGATAGCGATCCTGTAATTTAAGAGGAACCGGCCTTTGGCCGGGATTTTTTTTTACCGAAAAATGTACAAATTTATCTTGAAAGGGACTCAAGGGGGTGTAATTTTAAGCTTGATGGAGGTCTAGGGAACACACTAAATACCTCCCCTTAAAGAGTCCATTATTTGTAGTCTTTATTATTGTATTCTATATTGTATTAATTTCACCACACCACCAAACACCCCCAATGAAATGAATTAAAGTATATATATGATCCACCGGGATTCGAACCCGGGTTATCACACACAGATTTTACACCACCAGGACGGTATATGTAAAGTTAAAATTGTGGTTTATGGTTCAAATTATGTCTTTGGAAGTGATAAAATGGCATAAACACAGCTATATCTTATGAATTGTCTTGTATTCCTGCTCCTATAAATGGCATAAACACAGCTATATCTTATGAATTGTCTTGTATTCCTGCTCCTATAAATGGCATAAACAAAGCTATATCTTATGAATTGTCTTGTATTCCTGCTCCTATAAATGGCATAAACACAGCTATATCTTATGAATTGTCTTGTATTCCTGCTCCTATAAATGGCATAAACAAAGCTATATCTTATGAATTGTCTTGTATTCCTGCTCCTATAAATGGCATAAACAAAGCTATATCTTATGAATTGTCTTGTATTCCTGCTCCTATAAATGGCATAAACACAGCTATATCTTATGAATTGTCTTGTATTCCTGCTCCTATAAATGGCATAAAACAAAGCTATATCTTATGAATTGTCTTGTATTCCTGCTCCTATAAATGGCATAAACAAAGCTATATCTTATGAATTGTCTTGTATTCCTGCTCCTATAAATGGCATAAACAAAGCTATATCTTATGAATTGTCTTGTATTCCTGCTCCTATAAATGGCATAAACAAAGCTATATCTTATGAATTGTCTTGTATTCCTGCTCCTATAAATGGCATAAACACAGCTATATCTTATGAATTGTCTTGTATTCCTGCTCCTATAAATGGCATAAACAAAGCTATATCTTATGAATTGTCTTGTATTCCTGCTCCTATAAATGGCATAAACAAAGCTATATCTTATGAATTGTCTTGTATTCCTGCTCCTATAAATGGCATAAACAAAGCTATATCTTATGAATTGTCTTGTATTCCTGCTCCTATAAATGGCATAAACAAAGCTATATCTTATGAATTGTCTTGTATTCCTGCTCCTATAAATGGCATAAACAAAGCTATATCTTATGAATTGTCTTGTATTCCTGCTCCTATAAATGGCATAAACAAAGCTATATCTTATGAATTGTCTTGTATTCCTGCTCCTATAAATGGCATAAACAAAGCTATATCTTATGAATTGTCTTGTATTCCTGCTCCTATAAATGGCATAAACAAAGCTATATCTTATGAATTGTCTTGTATTCCTGCTCCTATAAATGGCATAACACAGCTATATCTTATGAATTGTCTTGTATTCCTGCTCCTATCCACTCAAGTCTTCAAACAAAATTGCTCCGGACCGACACCCCGACTGAGGAAGAAGGAAAGGGAGAGACTATTGGGGTGAGGCTAAAGTTATATATTGGTTGTTATGGGGAGATGAACCGGTTTTTTTTTCTTTCTATTAATTAATTTATTCGTGTATTTCTTAGTTTCCTCGCTAGACCTCCATCAAACTTAGAAAAACACCCCCTAGATCCCCCTTCAAGATAGATTTGTACATTTTTCGGTAGAAAAATGTCCCGGCCGAAGGCCGCTTCCTTTTAAAACTTCAGGCTCGCTATCGCTCGCCTGGAAAAAATCAACATCTAAATTGCACGAAAGGTCTTAAAATTGACTACAAAATGAGGCGAAAAGTGTTAAAATCGCCAAACTAATGGGCCGAACGTCTTATAATCTCAAAACAAATGGGGCTTAACACGAGGGAGAAAGGGGACCATAAAAACGGGCCATCTCCCCTTAAGTTTGGAGAGTGTTGAAGTGTGGGGAACCCCTTAGGTTATTGGTTATTTGTATGGGAGGGTCTCTCTCTCTGTCTCTCTTCTCTCTCTCGCTCTCTCTGTTAGTTTGGCAATTTTAAGATCTTTGTCCCCATTTATATGCACATTTTCAGATTTTTCGTGCCATTCAGGTGTCGATTTTTGCTGGCGAGCGATAGCAACCCTGCTGTTTAGGTGGAACGGGCCTTTGACCGGGAAGTTTTCTTCCGAAGAAGAAAAAAAAAAAAAAAAAAAAAAAATATATATATATATATATATATATATATATATATACAGGTATATACAGTATATTTACAGTATATACTATATATATATATATATATATATAATCAATATATATATATGTCTTGGGAGAACTTTCCTAAGCCTGATAGAGGCCTAGGGAAAAAGTAATTAAAAACCCCGTAATTAATTAAAAACCCCGTTATTAATTTATATTTTGTTGTTGGAATTAAAGGTTCAATTACTTGTACAGTACTATTAATATTACTTCTACTTCTACCTACTACGTCTACACTACTAGTATTACTACCTTTACTACTATTACTACTAATACTAATCAAGTAACACAAAGATACATTAATGATCAAATAAATACGCTCGTCTCCCCTCAAATATAGTAATACATAAAATGTGTCAACTATCATTCAAGAGCTGCAAAAGAAAATCAATTAGAGAGGTTTATACTCGGTTCAAGGGGCACTACGTCGTTTAATGGGAGATGGGCCGGTTTTTGGGTCTATTAGTTAATTTATTCATTTATTTCTTAGTTTCCTCGGTAGACCTCTATCAAACTTAAAAAAACATCCATCAGATCCCCTTTCTAGATTAATTTGTAAATGTCCCGGCCGAAGGCCGATTACTCTTAAGATTACAGGCTCGCTATCGCTCGCCAGGAAAAAATCGACACCTAAATGGCACGAAAGTTCTTAGAATTGACAACGAAATGGGGCAAAAGGTATTAAAATCGCCAAACTAATGGGTCGAACGTCATAAAATCTGAAAACTAATGGGGCTAAACATGAGGAAGAAGGGTGATCAGAAAAACCGGCTCATCCCCCCTTAAGGAGGATCCACACTAATAGAGACAAAGACATAACAAGAGGAGAGATTTGCTTGGCTGATGATGATGATGATGATATTCACTAGATTCAAGGATCTCTACGTCGGAGGGTAGACGCTAACAGAGCCAAGGATACCACCGCCAGGACACTCAAGAGGCAAAGACATATCAAGAGGAGAGTTTTGCTGGGCATATTACGGGAATGATGAAGATGGTGATGATGGGCTGGCTTCTAATCACCTTGGTCATTGGGGATCCCGTACCCTATCCACTCCCCATCAACAACGTCCTCAGGGTCTTTGGTTAGATGATAGCTCGCCGTCTGTCCTCCCACGTGAGCTTCTATCCCGTCCTGTCCCTCAAAGCTCGCCTCCGTCCCTTCCTAGAGCGCCTCCATCCCTTCCTGTCCCTCAAAGCTCGCCTCCATCCCTTCCTGTCCCATAAAGCTCGCCTCCATCCCGTCCTACAGTGGCTTCCCCCCGCCCTCCCCCTCCTCTTCCCTATCCCCTTCCATCCCTTCCTATTTCGCCTTCACCCTCTCCTTCACATACCCTAGCCTACCCGCCTCCCTCTCGTCCAACCACTGCTCTATGTCCTCGGGTGTCCACTGCATACCGCCGACGAACGCCCTACACACGAGCACGATCAAGGCTATATATCCTAAAAAAGTCATACTATAAAGTTTAAGGGTTTTAGGATAGACTATAAGGGTGGTATTCTTCGTAAGAGGGAGGTATTTTTCTCCCTCAGGAGATGGGCATTTTTGTTGGTCCATTAATTCATGTATTCCTTTATTTCTTAGTGTTCTCCCTAGACCTCCATCAAGCTTAGAGAAACACCCCTTAGACCCACCTTCAAAATAAATGGTTAAATTTTTCGGTACAAAAATTCGGTCGGGCTCCTCTTAAAATTGCAGGTGAGCGATAGCACGAAAGGTCTAAAAATTGACAACGAAATTGGGCATTTTTTTATAAAATCGCCAAAGTAATGGACCAAAAGTTTTATAAGACAAATGGGGCTTAGCACGAGGGAAAAAGGGGACCATCAAAAACGACCCCATCTCCCTTTAACCCTCTCCGACATATGACGCGGTTTTGAGCCTATTGGGGATACTTTAGAGCCTTTGTTACCATCAGGGGTATTTAGAAACCTTTAGTTTAGTTACTTTAACCTCTGCAGTTGTCTTTGAGTTAGCTGTGGGCAGAAAACTAATTTTGGAGAGGTAATTATAAGAGTGAGAGAACTCTATTTCTTATTGCTAATCTGGCAACCACTGCGTCATATGAGTCTGAAAGGGTTAAGGACAGATTATACATGTCGTACCTATTCTTCTCAAGTGATATGTCATGTCAGGTAAGGTGAAGGTATTGAGGGATAAGCCTTTACAACGGCACTTCGTATCTACTTTCCGAAAAGTGTTGAGAGGGGAGTACAGTATGTTTTAAACCGGTATCACACGAGCGCTTTTTCCTTCAACATTTATCCTCAACACTGGTCTGGCAGCTTATAAGGTCAACATTATAATTATTTGGGTCACCTAAATTCACCTATCATTAGTCTAGTTTCAGATACCAGTGCAAAATATTCCATAAATGTTACCAGACAAATGTTAACCATGGAATGTTGAGTATAAAACCTCTCGTGTTATACCGGCTTAGTCCGGGTAGTTAGACACGATATATATATATATATATATATATATATATATATATAATTATATATCATGTTGAACTTTTTGACAACTAACCTCTATACTTAAACCCCTTCTGTACCGGCGACGTCTTTTTAACTTTAGACGTGCCGTTTTGCCCAAAATCAAAACGGCATACCCAACTCTGCGATGGGTTTACCATCATCACTACTGTATTAATACCATCATCAATCACAATCAACATAATCACTACTACTGCCATCATCACTACAACTGCCATCATCACTACAACTGCCACAATCATCACGAGTACTGTCATCATCACCATTACTATTATCATCATCACTACTACAATTACAATTATCACTACTACTCTCACCATCATCACTGTCCATTGTCACTAGCATTTTAATCACTACTATCATCATTGATACTACAACTATCAACCATCATTACTAATATCATCACCACCATCTTACAATCATCATTACTACTGTTAACATCATCACTACTACTATAACCATCATCATTACTACTATCACAATCCTACTATGTATCCTACTATCACCATCATCACTACTACTGCCATCATCACAACTATTGTCATCATCACTACAATTTTCACCATCATCACTACTACTCACCATCATCAATAATACTCACACCATCGTCACTCTACCATCATCACTACTGTCATCATTATAACTACAACTATCATCATTACTTGTCACCATCATCACTACTATTATGACCATCATCACTACTACTAGAAGGATAATAAAGGATAATAAAGGTGTGTGAAGGATAATAAAGATGTGTGAAGGATAATAAAGATGTGTGAAGGATAATAAAGGTGTGAAGGATAATAAAGGTGTGTGAAGGATAATAAAGGTGTGTGAAGGATAATAAAGGTGTGTGAAGGATAATAAAGATGTGTGAAGGATAATAAAGGTGTGAAGGATAATAAAGGATAATAAAGATGTGTGAAGGTTAATAAGATAATGAAGGTTTGTGAAGGATAATAAAGAATAGGATAAAGGTGTGTGAAGGATAATACAGGTGTGTGAAGGATAATAAAGGTGTGTGAAGGATAATAAAGGTGTGTGAAGGATAATAAAGGTGTGTGAAGGATAATAAAGATGTGTGAAGGATAATAAAGATGTGTGAAGGATAATAAAGGTGTGTGAAGGTTAATAAAATAATGAAGGTTTGTGAAGGATAATAAAGAATAGGATAAAGGTGTGTAAAGGATATTACAGGTGTGTGAAGGATAATAAAGAATAGGATAAAGGTGTGTGAAAGATAATAAAGGACAATAAAGGTGTGTGAAGGATAATAAAGGATAATACAGGTCTGTGAAGGATAATAAAGAATAGGATAAAGGTGTGTGAAGGATAATAAAGGATAATACAGGTGTGTGAAGGATAACAAAGAATAGGATAAAGGTGTGTGAAAGATAATAAAGGACAATAAAGGTGTGTGAAGGATAATAAAGAATAGGATAAAGGTGTGTGAAGGATAATAAAGGATAATACAGGTGTGTGAAGGATAATAAAGAATAGGATAAAGGTGTGTGAAAGACAATAAAGGACAATAAAGGTGTGTGAAGGATAATAAAGGATAATACAGGTGTGTGAAGGATAATAAAGAATAGGATAAAGGTGTGTGAAGGATAATAAAGGATAATACAGGTGTGTGAAGGATAATAAAGAATAGGATAAAGGTGTGTGAAGGATAATAAAGGTGTGTGAAGGTTAATAGGATAATAGAGGTGTGTGAAGGATAATAAAGGTTAATAAAGGTGTGTGAAGGATAATAAAGGTGTGTAAAGGATAATAGGATAATAAAGGTGAGTGAAGGATAATAGGATAATAAAGCGTGTGGGAGAATACAAGAGAGAGCAAAGGGAAAGGGGGGGGGTATATTGACAGGGGGTTGTGAAGGAATGTTGGAGGCTTCGGCATATGGTGGTGTTAGTGGTGGTGGTGATGTTGGTGGTGGTGGTGTTGTTGGTGGTAGTGGTGATGTTGATGATGGTGGTGATGATGATGATGGTGTTGGTGGTAGCGGTGATGTCGGTGGTGGTGGTGAGGGTAGTGTTGATGATGGTGTCGGTGATGATGGTGTTGCTGGTGATGGTGTTATGGTAGTGGTGGTGGTGGTGAGGGTAGTGGAGGGCATGTATCTCAGGTTATATTGACAGTAGTAGGGTTGTGAAGGAATGCTGAAGGCCTGGAGATTGGTGGCCACTGCATATGGTGGTGGTGGTGGTGGTGATGATGATGATGATGATGATGGTGTTAGTGGTGGTGTTGGTGTGAATGGTAGTGTGATGGTGATGTATGTGTGGTGATGGTGATTTAAGTGTAATATTCTTAGTGGGAGTTTCATTTGCTATTAACCTAGTAATTACCGAGTTAGAGAAATATTTAGGCCCCCAATATATATTTAGAGAACTGCAAGACAATAAGTGCCTGGTTATGTAGGATGACAAGGGGTGTACAGATGGTGATGATACACACATTAATTAACAAGTTAGATCAATTGTAAAAAGGCTTATGCATGATGTTTGTGGTTTTATTATACACGTTTATAAGCCATGTACGGTTGGCCAAATAAGCCGTGTCTCCGCTGTCATTACGTTTTGCTCGCAGTGTGCTGTATTAATGTCTGTCAGATGTTGAATAGGGTGTGTACAGATATGAACATGTTTGTATATATCACTGGAAACGATGAAATAATGCTTAGATAGTGCTGATACCAATTATTGATCGAAATATACTGGGTGCCGCGACATGACTTATTTGGCCGACTCTACCACACGACCGCCCCTTCCCTCAACTCCTACTGTCAACACGGACTGGTTTTGCAACTTACGAGACAAGCTTTTTAGATAATTGTATTACTTAATTTCATGTATCCTGGCGAGCGATAGCGAGCCAGCATTATACTGAGAAATCCGGCTTCGCCGGAGAAATGTTTATATCGAAAAATGTAAAAAATTAGCCTGCTGTCAAAAAACATTTAAGCTACCGCTCGCCAGGAAAAAATCAACACCTGAATGGGGATAAACGTCTTAAAACAGTAGGCTGAATGGGGCCGAATAGATACAAGCCAGAGCAAGAGAGAAAAGGCGAGAAAAAAGCAGGTCACCCTCCTTAAACCTGACTTAAAGTGCTTCCCTAAACCTTCACAAACAAAATAAAGAGACACAAAATAGTGATCTTTTCTGAAAACTGAATGGTATTTAGTCCTTTATCACAAATTAACACTCGGTTGTTTGATCATCGTTCGATATAGGGCTGGTATAGTCTATTCGCTGTAAGTAAAATCATGACTTCTAACCTCTGTAACTCATGAACGACTTGAGTAATCGCGCTTATATTTCTACCAATTGGGAAGAGTCAGTCAAGGAATAGATGTGGACATGTACAGCCAATTTGCTCTAGCCCTTTTTGAGTTACAGATGATAGAAGTCATGATTTATCGCCTACTTACAGCGAATAGACTATAGCACTCTTCTCAAATGTTTTAAAATTCGAGGGTTAGGGTAGGGGGATCCCACATATTCCCATCCTCCCCCTCCCCCCTCCAGCCTCCACCACCACGTGTTGTCTTGCATGCCCCCCCCCCTCTCTCCCTTGCTTGGTAACCCCCTCCCCCTCCCCCCTTCTCCTCTTGCTTTCCCAAATACCAACCCTTGAATCTATCTATCTACATCTATCCTTACCTTTGGATACCTTTGGATGTGTTCGCCGCTCTTCTAGCGGCACCAAGGAGCGCGACGCCCCTCGTTATGTCTGTGTATCTTTATCAAACTATCAATCTATTCCAATCCAGCTACCAATTTATATATTTTTCTATCTAGCTATCAATTTCTATCAAACTATCTTTATCAAACCATATGTCTATCTTACTGTAGAATCACAACGGTATTAATCTGTCTATCTATCTACCTATATATCTACGGTATCTACGTAAATATATCTATATCTACCTATCTATTTCTATCAAACTATCTTTATCAAACCATATGTCTATCTTACTGTAGAATCACAACGGTATTAATCTGTCTATCTATCTACCTATATATCTACGGTATCTACGTAAATATATCTATATCTACCTATCTATTTCTATCAAACTATCTTTATCAAACCATATGTCTATCTTACTGTAGAATCACAACGGTATTAATCTGTCTATCTATCTACCTATATATCTACGGTATCTACGTAAATATATCTATATCTACCTATCTATTTCTATCAAACTATCTTTATCAAACCATATGTCTATCTTACTGTAGAATCACAACGGTATTAATCTGTCTATCTATCTACCTATATATCTACGGTATCTACGTAAATATATCTATATCTACCTATCTATTTCTATCAAACTATCTTTATCAAACCATATGTCTATCTTACTGTAGAATCACAACGGTATTAATCTGTCTATCTATCTACCTATATATCTACGGTATCTACGTAAATATATCTATATCTACCTATCTATTTCTATCAAACTATCTTTATCAAACCATATGTCTATCTTACTGTAGAATCACAACGGTATTAATCTGTCTATCTATCTACCTATATATCTACGGTATCTACGTAAATATATCTATATCTACCTATCTATTTCTATCAAACTATCTTTATCAAACCATATGTCTATCTTACTGTAGAATCACAACGGTATTAATCTGTCTATCTATCTACCTATATATCTACGGTATCTACGTAAATATATCTATATCTACCTATCTATTTCTATCAAACTATCTTTATCAAACCATATGTCTATCTTACTGTAGAATCACAACGGTATTAATCTGTCTATCTATCTACCTATATATCTACGGTATCTACGTAAATATATCTATATACCTATCTATTTCTATCAAACTATCTTTATCAAACCATATGTCTATCTTACTGTAGAATCACAACGGTATTAATCTGTCTATCTATCTACCTATATATCTACGGTATCTACGTAAATATATCTATATCTACCTATCTATTTCTATCAAACTATCTTTATCAAACCATATGTCTATCTTACTGTAGAATCACAACGGTATTAATCTGTCTATCTATCTACCTATATATCTACGGTATCTACGTAAATATATCTATATCTACCTATCTATTTCTATCAAACTATCTTTATCAAACCATATGTCTATCTTACTGTAGAATCACAACGGTATTAATCTGTCTATCTATCTACCTATATATCTACGGTATCTACGTAAATATATCTATATCTACCTATCTATTTCTATCAAACTATCTTTATCAAACCATATGTCTATCTTACTGTAGAATCACAACGGTATTAATCTGTCTATCTATCTACCTATATATCTACGGTATCTACGTAAATATATCTATATCTACCTATCTATTTCTATCAAACTATCTTTATCAAACCATATGTCTATCTTACTGTAGAATCACAACGGTATTAATCTGTCTATCTATCTACCTATATATCTACGGTATCTACGTAAATATATCTATATCTACCTATTTCTATCAAACTATCTTTATCAAACCATATGTCTATCTTACTGTAGAATCACAACGGTATTAATCTGTCTATCTATCTACCTATATCTACGGTATCTACGTAAATATATCTATATCTACCTATCTATTTCTATCAAACTATCTTTATCAAACCATATGTCTATCTTACTGTAGAATCACAACGGTATTAATCTGTCTATCTATCTACCTATATATCTACGGTATCTACGTAAATATATCTATATCTACCTATCTATTTCTATCAAACTATCTTTATCAAACCATATGTCTATCTTACTGTAGAATCACAACGGTATTAATCTGTCTATCTATCTACCTATATATCTACGGTATCTACGTAAATATATCTATATCTACCTATCTATTTCTATCAAACTCTTTATCAAACCATATGTCTATCTTACTGTAGAATCACAACGGTATTAATCTGTCTATCTATCTACCTATATATCTACGGTATCTACGTAAATATATATATCTACCTATCTATTTCTATCAAACTCTTTATCAAACCATATGTCTATCTTACTGTAGAATCACAACGGTATTTATCTATCTATCTACCTATCTATCTATATATATATATCTACCTATCTATCTACCTATTTATTTATCTATCTATCTATCTATCTATCTACCTATCTATTTATCTACCTATCTATTTATATATATATATATATATATATATATATATATCTATCTACCTATCTATATATCTATCTACGTAAATATATATATATCTACCTATCTATTTATCTACCCATCTATTTATCTATCTATATCTATTTATCTACCTATATTTATCTATCTACCTATCTATTTATCTATCTACCTATCTATTTATCTATCTACCTATCTATTTATCTATCTATCTATCTATCTATTTATCTACCTATCTATCTATATATATCTACCTATCTATTTATCTACCTATCTATCTATATCTATCTACCTATCTATCTACCTATCTATTTATCTATCTATTTATCTACCTATTATATTTTATCTCATTTTAAACCTTGCATTTTGTTATATAATGAAAATGTATCGTTTGTTGGCGTCTATTTCGTGTAGCGGTAAGTAAAGGCTATCAAATTCAATCAACCGCTCTCTCTCTCTCTCTCTCTCTCTCTCTCTCTCTCTCTCTCTCTCTCTCTCTCTCTCTCCGGCTTCCATTCACCCCAGCTTGCGCCTTGCGAATGAATAGTGCGCGAAAATCGTGTGAATGAGCGGGCTGGGGGGTGCTGAGAGAGAGAGAGAGAGAGAGAGAGAGAGAGAGAGAGAGAGAGAGAGAGAGAGAGAGAGAGAGAGAGAGAGAGAGAGAGAGAGAGGGAGAGAGAGAGGAGAGAGAGAGAGAGAGAGAGAGAGAGAGAGAGAGAGAGAGAGAGAGAGAGAGAGAGAGAGTTGCGGGCGAAAAGAAGTTTGACAAAAATATAGGACAAAAATGGGAGGGAGGGTGGTGGTGAGACTATGCACCATTATCACTATCTTCATTATTATTAGCATAATTATCATTATTGTTGTCAAATTAATTATATTTATCTTTATTGTCAACGTCATTACAAGCGTTACTGGCATCACCATCATCATTGTTATCATTATTTTAATCATCATTGTTGTCATCATAATTACTTTTATCATTATTGTCATCATCATCATCATTATTTTCATCACCATTATCATCACTATCATCATCATCATCATCATTATCATCACCGCTATCATCCTTATCAAATCATGATCTATATAGCTGTAATTCATTAAGCCAAGTATTGTGCATGCTTGCGTGTACAGTATATTAATTATGTAATAGCGTTTCTGATTGGTTTATTTAATTAAGATAAAAGAGTGTGTGTGCATGATATCACTGTTTATAAATACCGTGTGTGTGTGTGTGTGTGTGTGTCTGTCTGTCTGTCTGTCTGTCTGTCTGTCTGTCTGTCTGTCTGTGTCTGTGTCTGTCTGTCTGTGTATGATACCACTGTTTATAAATACAGTGTGTGTGTGTCTGTCTGTCTGTCTGTCTGTCTGTCTGTCTGTCTGTCTGTCTGTCTGTGTATGATACCACTGTTTATAAATACAGTGTGTGTGTGTGTCTCTGTCTGTCTGTCTGTCTGTCTGTGTCTGTCTGTCTGTCTGTCTGTCTGTGTATGATACCACTGTTTATAAATACAGTGTGTGTGTGTGTGTGTGTGTCTGTGTGCATGATATCACTGTTTATAAATACCGTGTGTGTGTGTGTGTGTGTGTCTGTGTGCATGATATCACTGTTTATAAATACCGTGTGTGTGTGTCTGTGTGTATGATATCACTGTTTATAAATACCATGTGTGTGTGTGTGTGTGTGTGTGTGTGTGTAATAATAATAATAATAATAATAATAATAAACGGTTTATTAAAGAATGGCAGCCTCATGAGCTGAAAATACACATTTTACAATTTAGTGGATGAACATGAGATGTACAGATATGAAGATGGTAAGCTCAGTTTACAAACAAAATAAATAAATACAATAATGATGCATGTGCAGAATACAAATTATCATAAAATAACCATGAGAGTAAGACTAGTGATATACAGTACATATACACATTTATGAAAGTTACTTACTCATATACAGAACATACGTATATACACGTACGTGCGCACATACATATATAGGAACATAAGAACATGCAGTAAGTGTGCACATGTCCGTATACACAAACGCTCACGTATGCACACAAACATACATACATACAAACACTGTTTTGGTATGGTCAGGGTACAGAGGTGAAGGGTAAAGAGGGTGCAGCAATTCAAGTGTGTGTGTGTGTGTTACTCAGTTACTTGTTCGTCAAGGGGAATCCACGCAATGCGAGCTAAGCTCATTATTATCGCGCCTCCTTAACTGGGAATGTATTGCGTGAAATGCATGTTAAGTGTTTTATGTACTGTTGGAATGGCTGTGGATGTGTGTGTAGTCTGTATTGAGCCAATTGGCGACATCGGAAACGAAGGCTTAGGGTGGATCTGTATGGTACCATTCTCACTATAGACGGTACCGTCTCGCCCGAAGGCTTAGGTAGCCATCAGCTTAGGTGAACCATATGATACCCATCTCGCCTTGTACCATGTTTGCCAACCCCAGATGGGACGTCACAACGTCGTCCACTTATTCCAGGTACCTATTTACAGCTAGGTGAACTGAGGCTAACACATGAAAGGAGACAAGCCCAATTTTTGTGTGTGTGTGTGTGTGTGTGTGTGTGTGTGTGTGTGTGTGTGTGTGTGTGTGTGTGTAGAAGTATTATAGATGTGTTTTTTTTTGTACATAGTTTAAGGGGAGATGGTTCACTTTTGGGCGATTTTTGCATGTATTCATTATTTGTCTAGTTTCCTCCCTGGACCACCTCCAACTTTAAAAAAAAACATCCATTAGATCCCCCTTCTAGATTAATTTGTAAATTTTTCGGTAGAAAAATGTTCCGGCCGAAGACCGGTTCTGCCAACCTTACAGGCTCACTATCGTTCGCCAGGGAAAAAATCGACACCTAAATAAGCACAAAAGGTCTAAATATTAACGAAGAAATGGGGCAAAAGGTCTTGAAATCGACTAACTAATGGGGCAAACATCTTAGCATCTGAAAACTAATGGTGCTAAGCATGAGGGAGAAGGGAGTCCAGAAAACCGGACCATCTCCCCTTAAGGGGAGGTATAATATTTGCTCCCTAGACCACTGTCAAGCTAGAACAAAAAGACCCCCAAACCCCCCTTTCAGATAAGTTTGTACATTTTTCGGTAAAAAAAAATGTCCGGCCAAACGCGGCTTCCTCCTGAAGTGCAGGCTCGTTATCGCTCGTGAGAAATCAAGTCTAAACCTAAATGGCACGAATGGTCTTAAAATCGCCAAACTAGTAGGGCGAAAGCTATAATATGTCAACACTAATGGGGCTACACATGAGGGAGAAGAGGGTCCAGGAAAAAAAAAGACCCCACTACACTTAATGTTACATACATTTACATAGACACACTGACCACACATAATATTAATAGACACACTGACCGCACATATATTAATTACCGGTACAATGTTAATGAGGTGGGGTCAGGACTGTTTACAATAGACGTACAGTCCATTCATTATTATAGGTAGGCCAAACATCTTCACCTCTCTCCTTTGTAACTCAAAAAGGGCTGGAGCAAATGGTCTGTTAAATTTGCACGCCTATTCCCTGGCTGACTCATCCCAAATGGTGTGTGTGTGTGTGTGTTAACATGTGGTGAGTGCACTAGGGAAGACCAGTAGGGAACCCACGGCTGCTGAGAGAGAGAGAGATATTTACATAGATTTACATAGATACACTGGCCACACAGATCTTACGATCCCTGCGAGGTGACCAGGACTTAATCCTAATAGAGATAGCAACCCTAAGAGAAAGTGGAAGGAAAGGATAGCAAAGATGAAGGATGAGAGAGAGAGAGAGAGAGAGAGAGAGAGAGAGAGAAGGGGGGGGGGGGGGGGCGCAACACACACAGACACAGTCTCTCAGGTCTTAAAATCGCCAAACTAATGTAGCAAACGTCTTAAAATCTTAATACATGGGGCTAAACGTGAGAAAGGGGTCCAGAAAAAAAAAATGAATTAGACGGCAATTGATATATAACCCTTTCAGTACAAAGACCTATATTTTCGTCTCTCTTTGGCTTACTTGTCTTCTTCCATACGCTCCTCTGCACAATGGTTTTATATTCATGCATGTTGGGTTATGCCCCGACTCCTTCTCTCCTACTAAACTTGCCTTCCTTTGACTATACTTTTCTACTGTCTCACGCCTTCATTCCCTATCTTATCTATATATTCATGCATGTTCGGTTAAGCCCCGCCTCTTTCTCTCTTACTAAAGTTCCCTTCCTCTTACTTTACCACTCTACTGTCCCCCATCTTCTTTCCCTTTCTTGTCACGCATTTGATTGGATTGACTTACGATTTTACGATTATATTTGATTATGGAAGGATCTTTATTAATCCAAGAGGTAAGACTGTTCTTGATTAACCCCCAGATTCCCCCGGGTGCCTCTTAACCTGCATAAAATCGACTAATGATAGCCAGGATATACGTGAAGAGTGGAAGATGCAGGAGTGGATGGCTATTTGGAGGAGAGTGGAAGATACAGGAGTGGATGGGTATGTAGAAGATAGAGGAATTGATGGCTATGTGGAGGAGAGTGGAAGATACAGGATTGGATGGGAATGTGGAGGAGAGTGGAAGATAGAGGATTGGATGGCTGTGTGGAAGAGTGGAATGTACAGGATTGAATGGCTATGTGGAGAAGGGGAAGGAGACATGGTAACGAAGGAGGAATATAGAGTAGAAGGAGAAGGAGGATGCAGTGGAGGGAGAGGAGGAGGGGGGGGGGGGACCAGAAGAGAGAAAGAGGGAGAAGGGAGGGGGGGTTGCGAAAGAGGGAGTAGAGGAGAGGGGGGGGGGGGGGACAGAAGAGGAGGAAGAGAGGGGGAGAGAAATAGGGAGTATAGGAGAGGGGGAGACAGAAGAGGAGGAAGAGAGATAGAGTGAGAGTGAGTGTGAGTGAGGAGGGGGTGAGAATAGGAGAGAGGGAGAGAATAGGAGAGAGGGAGGGGGGGGGGGGGGTTGAAAGGGGTGAGGGAACTCCAGCCAAAAGAAACACAAGATGTACGACGCCTAAGATGCTGAGGGGTAAAGGGGGGGGGGGGGGATGCATTGGAGGCGCTTGATGAGAGAGAGAGTGAGAGTGAGATTTGAACCTAGTTTATTTATTTATTTAATACGTGAATGACTAAATACTATAAACTGATCTTAAAATGGTGGTATTGTAAAACGGTAAATGTTATCACTAATTAGCTTCACATTGTTTAGAGAGAGAGAGAGAGAGAGAGAGAGAGAGAGAGAGAGAGAGAGAGAGAGAGAGAGAGAGAGAGAGAGATAATTCCATGTATGTATAGGAATATTAGGAAAGAAGGGGTTAATTGTGTAGTGGGCAGAGAGGGTATAATATTATTGCACCTAATATAAACAATGCCGGGTATGGGCTGACAGGAAGTGGTATGGGGGGGGGGGGGGGACTATAGCTTATTATGGAGGTATGTGTAATTCATTGGCCAACTTTGTTAACCCTTTCAGTAACAGAAACACCCGTTTTCACTGTATTCAGTCTGACGATTTTACTCAGCTTTAGAAGGCAGTCTGGGAATCTGGGTGTGGTGTCCCGAGTTCGAATCCCGGGAGGACCATATGCTTTCATTAGTTTATTAAAGTGCATTGGGGTTTGTAATTGATGATTAATGTTAATAACGGGGTGAAGTCGTCTGTATTTTATTTTATTTTATTATTATTATTTTTCTTTTGAAGTTTAGTTAGCCTCCGAGTCTCTAGAACCCCATCAAGCTTAAAAAACACCCCCCAAGACCCCCCTTCGAATTAAATTTGCTTTCGCTCGCCAGGAAAAAATACACATCTCTAAATGTCACGATAGGTGTATATATATATATGTGTGTGTGTGTGTGTGTTCAGAAATACATAAATATATAAATATAAACCAAATGACTGACCTTCATCACCTTGAAGTATTGATGGCAGTAAGAGGAGTGTTTGGTAGGGAGTGTTTGGTGGGAAGAGGAGTGTTTGGTAGGTGGTAGGGATTGTATGGTAGCAAGAGGGTTGTTTGGTAGGTGGCAGGGATGGTAAATGATAGGGATTGTATGGTACCAAGAAGGTTGTTTGGTAGGTGGTAGGGATGGTAAATGATAGTGATTGTATGGTAGCAAGAGGGTTGTTTGGTAGGTGGTAGGGATGGTAAATGATAGGGATTGTATGGTAGCAAGAGGGTTGTTTGGTAGGTGGTAGGGATGGTAAATGATAGGGATTGTATGGTAGCAAGAGGGTTGTTTGGTAGGTGGTAGGGATGGTAAATGATAGTGATTGTATGGTAGCAAGAGGGTTGTTTGGTAGGTGGTAGGGATGGTAAATGATAGGGATTGTATGGTAGCAAGAGGGTTGTTTGGTAGGTGGTAGGGATGGTAAATGATAGGGATTGTATGGTAGCAAGAGATGTTGTTTGGTAGGTGGTAGGGATGGTAAATGATAGTGATTGTATGGTAGCAAGAGGGTTGTTTGGTAGGTGGTAGGGATGGTAAATGATAGGGATTGTATGGTAGCAAGAGGGTTGTTTGGTAGGTGGTAGGGATGGTAAATGATAGGGATTGTATGGTAGCAAGAGGGTTGTTTGGTAGGTGGTAGGGATGGTAAATGATAGGGATTGTATGGTAGCAAGAGATGTTGTTTGGTAGGTGGTAGGGATGGTAAATGATAGGGATTGTATGGTAGCAAGAGAAGTGTATAGTAGGTATGCCTTATGGTAGGTAGTAGGGACTTTATGGTATGCGTGGTTCTCTGATCAACCACTGACCAACCACATAAAAGGTTAGAATCACTGGGAGGTAGGGTTGTCAGGGGGGGGGGGGGACTATGCCATGTTCACGATCATTGGGCAAAGAATTGTCATACATGTGCAGCTTATTTGTCGATATTTAAGGATAGCAGGAGAATATACTGTGTTAATGAATGGTGGAGATGGTTGTGGAGAAGGGCCTGGTGGGTGGAGTATTGTGGGTAAAGTATAATGGTGGGATGGTGGAGATAGTGATGGTGGGGTGGAAGATATAGTGAATGGTAGAGATAGTGGAATGGTGGAGGCAGTGGTGGAGAATTAAGTACAAAGGAGTACAAAGGAAATCAAGCAACAACAGGTCTAGTGACCCTTCTAGGCTGCTTGTCTTCCAAAACACTGAGGATCAAGTGTCCAAACAGTGGTTTAGAGTGGGTAAGGGAACATTGGAAAGTGGTGGTAGTGGTGAAGAAGTGGAATGGTGGTGGTAGTGGTGGCCTGTTGGGTGGAGTAACCTGACTGAAGTGGATGGGGGTGGAAGCTGTCGGAGGAGTGATGGATGGAGCCTGAGAGAGAGAGAGAGAGAGAGAGAGAGAGAGAGAGAGAGAGAGAGAGAGAGAGAGAGAGTCTGTGATTCGGTGTGTGTCTGTGTGTGTGTGTGTTACAAGGAACTAAATATAGTATTAATTAACATCGTTCTTAATACCAATAACCCTCAAAATAAATTAATGAAAGCCTGCGATCCTCCCCGGATTCTCTCAAAAACCCTGCAGTCTAGGGTATTACTTTACAGTAGAAGAAATACATTGTAGAAGAAGAAATACATTGTAGAAGAAATACATTGTAGAAGAAATACATTGTAGAAGAAGAAATACATTGTAGAAGAAGAAATACATTGTAGAAGAAGAAATACACTGTAGAAGAAGAAATACACCATTGTAGTACATTGTAGAAGAAATACATTGTACAAGAATACATTGTAGAAAGAAAATACCTGTAGAAGAAGAAATACATTGTAGAAGAAATACATTGTAGAAGAAGAAATACACTGTAGAAGAAGAAATACATTGTAGAAGAAGAAATACATTGTAGAAGAAGAAATACATTGTAGAAGAAGAAATACATTGTAGAAGAAATACACTGTAGAAGAATACATTGTAGAAATACATTGTAGAAGAAGAAATACATTGTAGAAGAAGAAATACATTGTAGAAGAAATACATTGTAGAAGAAATACATTGTAGAAGAAATACATTGTAGAAGAAGAAATACACTGTAGAAGAAGAAATACATTGTAGAAGAAGAAATACATTGTAGAAGAAGAAATACACTGTAGAAGAAGAAATACACTGTAGAAGAAGAAATACACTGTAGAAGAAGAAATACATTGTGGAAGAAGAAATACATTGTAGAAGAAATACATTGTAGAAGAAGAAATACATTGTAGAAGAAGAAATACATTGTAGAAGAAGAAATACATTGTAGAAGAAAATACATTGTAGAAGAGAATAACATTGTATAGAGAAGAACCTTGTAGAAGAAGAAATACATTGTAGAAGAAGAAATACATTGTAGAAGAGAAATACATTGTAGAAGAAGAAATACATTAGAAGAATACACTGTAAAGAAGAAATACATTGTAGAAGAAGAAATACATGGTAGAAGAAGAAATACATTGTAGAAGAAGAAATACATTGTAGAAGAAGAAATACATTGTAGAAGAAGAAATTACATTGTAGAAGAAGAAATACATTGTAGAAGAAGAATACATTGTAGAAGAAGAAATACATTGTAGAAGAAGAAAATACATTGTAGAAGAAGACAATACATTGTAGAAGAAGAAATACATTGTAGAAGAAGAACATAGAAGAAGAATACATTGTAGAAGAAGAAGAAATACATTGTAGAAGAAATACATTGAGAAGAAGAAATACATTGTAGAAGAAGAAATACATTGTAAGAGAATACATTGTAGAAGAAGAAATACATTGTAGAAGAAGAAATACATTGTAGAAGAATACATTGTAGAATACATTGTAGAAGAAGAAATACATTGTGGAAGAAGAAATACATTGTAGAAGAAGAAATACATTGTGGAAGAAGAAATATAGAAGAAGAAATATAGAAGAAGAAATATAGAAGAAGAAATATAGAAGAAGAAATATAGAAGAAGAAATATAGAAGAAGAAATATAGAAGAAGAAATACATTGTAGAAGAAATACATTGTAGAAGAAGAAATACATTGTAGAAGAAGAAATACATTGTAGAAGAAGAAATACATTGTAGAAGAAGAAATACATTGTAGAAGAAATACATTGTGGAAGAAGAAATACATTGTAGAAGAAGAAATACATTGTAGAAGAAGAAATACACTGTAGAAGAAGAAATACATTGTGGAAGAAGAAATACATTGTAGAAGAAGAAATACATTGTAGAAGAAGAAATACATTGTAGAAGAAATACATTGTAGAAGAAGAAATACATTGTAGAAGAAATACATTGTAGAAGAAGAAATACATTGTAGAAGAAGAAATACATTGTAGAAGAAATACATTGTAGAAGAAGAAATACATTGTAGAAGAAGAAATACATTGTAGAAGAAGAAATACACTGTAGAAGAAGAAATACATTGTACAAGAAATACATTGTAGAAGAAAAAATACATTGTAGAAGAAATACATTGTAGAAGAAATACATTGTAGAAGAAGAAATACACTGTAGAAGAAGAAATACATTGTAGAAGAAGAAATACATTGTAGAAGAAAAAATACATTGTAGAAGAAGAAATACACTGTAGAAGAAGAAATACATTGTAGAAGAAGAAATACATTGTAGAAGAAGAAATACATTGTAGAAGAAGAAATACACTGTAGAAGAAGAAATACATTGTAGAAGAAGAAATACATTGTAGAAGAAATACATTGTAGAAGAAGAAATACATTGTAGAAGAAGAAATACATTGTAGAAGAAGAAATACATTGTAGAAGAAGAAATACATTGTAGAAGAAGAAATACATTGTAGAAGAAGAAGAAATACACTGTAGAAGAAGAAATACATTGTAGAAGAAGAAATACATTGTAGAAGAAATACATTGTAGAAGAAGAAATACATTGTAGAAGAAGAAATACATTGTAGAAGAAATACATTGTAGAAGAAGAAATACATTGTAGAAGAAATACATTGTAGAAGAAGAAATACATTGTAGAAGAAATACATTGTAGAAGAAGAAATACATTGTAGAAGAAATACACTGTAGAAGAAGAAATACATTGTAGAAGAAGAAATACATTGTAGAAGAAGAAATACATTGTAGAAGAAGAAATACATTGTAGAAGAAATACATTGTAGAAGAAGAAATACATTGTAGAAGAAGAAATACATTGTAGAAGAAGAAATACATTGTAGAAGAAGAAATACATTGTAGAAGAAGAAATACATTGTAGAAGAAATACATTGTAGAAGAAGAAATACATTGTAGAAGAAGAAATACATTGTAGAAGAAATACATTGTAGAAGAAGAAATACATTGTAGAAGAAGAAATACATTGTAGAAGAAGAAATACATTGTAGAAGAAATACATTGTAGAAGAAATACATTGTAGAAGAAGAAATACATTGTAGAAGAAGAAATACATTGTAGAAGAAATACATTGTAGAAGAAGAAATACATTGTAGAAGAAATACATTGTAGAAGAAGAAATACATTGTAGAAGAAATACATTGTAGAAGAAGAAATACATTGTAGAAGAAGAAATACATTGTAGAAGAAGAAATACATTGTAGAAGAAGAAATACATTGTAGAAGAAGAAATACATTGTACAAGAAGAAGAAATACATTGTAGAAGAAGAAATACATTGTAGAAGAAGAAATACATTGTAGAAGAAGAAATACATTGTAGAAGAAATACATTGTAGAAGAAATACATTGTAGAAGAAATACATTGTAGACGAAATAGTAGAAGAAATAGAAGAAATACATTGTAGAAGAAGAAATACATTGTAGAAGAAATACATTGTAGAAGAAGAAATACATTGTAGAAGAAATACATTGTAGAAGAAATACATTGTAGAAGAAGAAATACATTGTAGAAGAAGAAATACATTGTAGAAGAAGAAATACATTGTAGAAGAAGAAATACATTGTAGAAGAAGAAATACATTGTAGAAGAAGAAATACATTGTAGAAGAAGAAATACATTGTAGAAGAAATACATTGTAGAAGAAGAAATACATTTGAAATACATTGTAGAAGAAATACATTGTAGAAGAAATACAGGAGGGAGGAATCTATGGGAGGGGGAGGGGGGGGGGGGGGAAGGTAACCGAGGAACATTACACAGGACTATTTTTTATTTCCCGAATGTCTGGTTTCCAGGGATGGTCAGTGGGGGGAGGGGGGTTAGTGGTTGGTGTGGTTGACGTAGGTGGTGGTAGTGGTTAGAGTTAGTAGGTGGTTATGGTTGGGAAGTGGTGGTGGTAGTTGTGGTTGGGGGTAGAGGTGGTGGTAGTTGTGGTTGAGGGGTGATGGTGGTGGTAGTTGGAGGGGGTGGTTTGGGGGGGTAGAGGTGGTGGTGGTTGTGGTAGAGGTGGTGGTAGTTGTAGTACGGTAGTTAAATGGAGGGTGGTAGTTGGTCTATAGGGGGTGTTTATAGCAGTGACTGTAGGCTATAGGATGGTATAATAGGGATTGGTTGACACACATACACACACACAATGAGAGAGCTCTTTCTATAGAGTTAGTTATAGCATTGATTGAATAGGTTACGAAACCTCTCTCTCTCTCTCTCTCTCTCTCTCTCTCTCTCTCTCTCTCTCTCTCTCTCTCTCTCTCTCTCTCTCTCTCTCTCTCTTTCCCTACCTTAGCAACTACCATCATCACCCTTACCCTTGTCTCAGTCCAGGTAAGCCAGAGATAAAATACCTGTGTAGGGAATCATAAAGAGACGGGGTGATTATAGGAAGGGTGGGTAGGGTAGGTAGATAGGTAGATTAGGTAGGTAGGTTGGGTGTTTGATAAGTTGGTTGGTAGGTTGACAGGTTTGTCGATAGGTTGGTTGGTTGGTAGGTAGATAGGTTGGTTGGTTGGTTGGTTGGTAGGGAGAAGGATGGGTAGGGAAGGAGGTGGGTTGAATGAAAGGGTAATTTGGTTGGTTGGTTGATTGGTTGATAAGTAGGTAGGTAGGTTGGGTGGGTGGGTATTGTGGGTAGGTAGGTAGGTTGGGTGGGTATGGTAGGTGTGTAGGTAGGTAGGTTGGTAGGTAGAAGGGTGGGTAGGGAAGTAGTAAGGTAGATGAGTAGGTTGGTATGTAGGTAAGGGAGTAGACAGGTAGTTAGGTAAGGGGGTAGACAGGTAGGTAGGTAAGAGGGTAGATAGGTGGGAGGGTTGGTAGACAGGTAGAAGGGTTGGTAGGTAGGTAGGGTAGGTAATTAGAAGGGTGGGTAGACAGGTGGGTAGGTATGGCAAGGGGGGGGGGTAATAGGTAGGATGATAAGAACATTTGCAAGTAGAAGGTTGTTGGTAAGAAAGACAGGAAGAAAAGTTGAAATGGTGTAAGTAGATAAGTAGAGTGTCAGTAGTGGGAATAGTAATAGTAGTAGTAGTAGTAGTACTAGTAATGGTTGTAGAAGTAGTAGGTTTTTGTTAGTAGAAAGAGTAGGTTGTTAAAAGTAGGTTGTTGGTAGTAGTACCCGGGTAGTAGTAGTAGGCTAAGATAAATTTTAATGTATTTCTTTGTTTATTTGTTTAATAAATACCGGTACATTATTTATGTATTTATCTATTTTAGTTTCTTGCTTAGACCTCCATCAAGTTAAAACAAAAATGAAGACCGCCAACCCTTCATGCTAGTTATGGTCGCTCTTCAGTATAACTTAAGAATGGGAACGGGGTGGGACCTAGTATTACATTAATATATAAGAAATTACTGCATAATTATGAACTAAACACATTAATAGCCATCAAACTAAATATATACCTGCGAAAACATAAATATGTCAGACAATCACAGCAATTGTATGATATATATATATATACCGTATATATACTGTATATATACATCAAGTGTAAACCTTGTCAGTTGTAGTGGTAGTAGTAGTATTGTGGTATTGGTAGTTGAACTCCACATAGGTGATTGTGGTATTGGTAGTTGTGGTGGTATTAGTAGTGGTAGTAGTAGTTGTGGTTGTGAAGGTAGTGGGTGTAGTAGTTGTGGTTGTGAAGGTAATGGTTGTAGTAGTAGTAGTTGTGGTTGTGAAGGTAATGATTGTAGTAGTTGTGGTTATGAAGGTAATGGTTGTATTAGTAGTGGGAATAGTAGTTGTGGTTGTGAAGGTAGTGGTTGTAGTAGTTGTGATAGTAGTAGTTGTGGTATTGGTAGTTGTGATAGTAGTAGTGATAGTAGTAGTTGTGGTTATGAAGGTAGTGGTTGTAGTAGTAGTGGTAGTATTAGTTTTGGTTGTTATTGTGGTAGCAGTAGTTGTGGTTGTAAAAGTAGTAGTTATGGTAGTAGTAGGTGTGGTTGTGAAGGTAAGGGTAGTTATGGTTCCTGAGGGGACTTGGGATGAGTGAGTGTATCATTAGTCTGTGGTTGGTGGGCCTGCTGTATCCTGGTAGTTATGGTAGTGTTTGTGGTTCCTGTATGGTAGTTGTGGTAGTAGCCGTTGTGGTAGTGGTGGTTTCTGGAGTTCGGTACCTGACGTTCTGCTGGTAGTTGAGGTTACTAGTGGTAGTTTGTGGTAAAGAAGGCTTGGATAGTGGTAGTTGTGGTAGTACTAGTAGCCTATGTTGATTGTAGTTTTGGTAGTAATGGGTAATATAGGAACTCTGGTAGTGGTAGTTTGTGGTAAGGAAGGCTTGGTAGTAGTAGTTGTGGTAGTACTAATAACCTATGTTGAGTTTAGGTTTGGTAGTAATGGTTGATTTGGTAGCTCTGGTAGTGGTAGTTTTGGTAAGGAAGGCTTGGATAGTAGTTGTGGTAATACTAATAACCTATGTTGAGTTTAGGTTTGGTAGTAATGGTTGATTTGGTAGCTCTGGTAGTGGTAGTTTTGGTAAGGAAGGCTTGGATAGTGGTAGTTGTGGTAATACTAATAACCTATGTTGAGTTTAGGTTTGGTAGTAATGGTTGATTTGGTAGCTCTGGTAGTGGTAGTTTTGGTAAGGAAGGCTTGGATAGTGGTAGTTGTGGTAATACTAATAACCTATGTTGAGTTTAGGTTTGGTAGTAATGGTTGATTTGGTAGCTCTGGTAGTGGTAGTTTTGGTAAGGAAGGCTTGGATAGTGGTAGTTGTGGTAATACTAATAACCTATGTTGAGTTTAGGTTTGGTAGTAATGGTTGATTTGGTAGCTCTGGTAGTGGTAGTTTTGGTAAGGAAGGCTTGGATAGTGGTAGTTGTGGTAATACTAATAACCTATGTTGAGTTTAGGTTTGGTAGTAATGGTTGATTTGGTAGCTCTGGTAGTGGTAGTTTTGGTAAGGAAGGCTTGGATAGTGGTAGTTGTGGTAATACTAATAACCTATGTTGAGTTTAGGTTTGGTAGTAATGGTTGATTTGGTAGCTCTGGTAGTGGTAGTTTTGGTAAGGAAGGCTTGGATAGTGGTAGTTGTGGTAATACTAATAACCTATGTTGAGTTTAGGTTTGGTAGTAATGGTTGATTTGGTAGCTCTGGTAGTGGTAGTTTTGGTAAGGAAGGCTTGGATAGTGGTAGTTGTGGTAATACTAATAACCTATGTTGAGTTTAGGTTTGGTAGTAATGGTTGATTTGGTAGCTCTGGTAGTGGTAGTTTTGGTAAGGAAGGCTTGGACAATGGTAGTTGTGGTAATACTAATAACCTATGTTGAGTTTAGGTTTGGTAGTAATGGTTAATATAGTAGCTGTGGTTGTTGGTAGTGGTAGTTTGTGGTAAGGAAGGCTTGGTAGTGGTAGTTGTGGTAATACTAGTAACCTATGTTGATTGTAGGTTTGGTAGTAATGGTTAATTTATTAGCTCTTTTTGGTAGTGGTAGTTGTGGTTGTGATGTTTGTGGTGGTTGTTGGTAGTTGTAGTTGTGGTTGTGGTGTTTGGAGTTGTGGTGGATAGACAGTGATGGATGGGTAGACGGGTGGAGTGGACAGGTTGATGTGTGGTGGAGAGATAGATTATAAACACACACACACACACACAAACACATACTCACACACACACACACACACACACACACACACACACACACTGTTACGTATCTTGATCCTCAAGTGGTTAACTTGATGAATCTAGATAGCACAGAGATATATATTAAGGTATCAGTCAGCTGAAGGCAAAACAAAAGTAAAATCTAATACAATTATTTCCTGTTGTTGCTTCCTCTCCTTTTGGATCTTAGGACTTGGTGGTATCCTTTATTGACTGATACTCTTTAATTATGAAAAATACTGAAACTAATTAGTCGTGTAGTATTTATAAAGAATTATTATTTAACCGAAGCTTAGTAGGCTATGGTTATGAACCGAATAAGTTATATCTAAAGAAGGACTATTAATTCTATAAAAAGTCTTGAAAGATAAATATTAAAGTAAGAATATTTCTGTCTCTTACCCTTTTTGAAATGAATAGATAGTTTTCTTATATGTCCTTTTATTTATATTTAATGCAGTTATTATTCTTGGTTCTTGTCTTACGTTAATAGTATTATATTATTATTATCATCAGGATTAATATCAAAGTCACATAAAAAGTTAGATATATATTTAATAATTAGATAAATGTATTTCTTAACCACGTAACATTGAGGTTTGATTATGAGTAAATTAAGTTACAGGATCGCTTCATAGATTCGATTCAGGTCTCACTCAAATAATATGAAAAGCAAAAAATAATATTTTGAAGCTAAAAGAATTTTCTTCAGCTTAGGAAATCACTAGAAGTAATATTAACACAGCCATGTTAGTCTAAGGCGATATTACTGATATGAGACAATAGTATCACCGTACATGTTCTTACCAGCAACGTAAGCTTAATTAAAAGAAAATGAAAGAACTCGTAAGTATTAATATAAAACAATAGTTACTGTATTACTTTCATCATAACCCAATTACTTAAAGAGTTGCTTTAGTCCACAAGTCAGTCAACTAAAATAGTTAAGTACATAATAGTAGCGTTAACGTTAATTCCCAATCAAATAGTTAAGTACATAATAGTAGCGTTAACGTTAATTCCCAATCAAATAGTTAAGTACATAATAGTAGCGTTAACATTAATTTTTCCCAATCAAATAGTTAAGTACATAATAGTAGCGTTAACATTAATTTTTCCCAATCAAATAGTTAAGTACATAATAGTAGCGTTAACGTTAATTCCCAATCAAATAGTTAAGTACATAATAGTAGCGTTAACGTTAATTCCCAATCAAATAGTTAAGTACATAATAGTAGCGTTAACATTAATTTTTCCCAATCAAATAGTTAAGTACATAATAGTAGCGTTAACGTTAATTCCCAATCACATATCTCACTAACCAACATAACGTAAGTGTTTACACCGAACACACTTAACACACACTTATATAATCTGACTGACAGTCACAATCCCATTATAATACTTCACCCCGTCTTCCTCCAGCTGCAAGTTCACCTTCCCAACTCCAAATGAGACTGATTTGAATGCCCACTACTCGGGTCTTATATACTAAACAATGATGGTGTAGGAACGAATCAGGAGGCGGGTGATGGTGCGCGCCCCAATCACAGCTCCTCGAGTTGCGTAGCAGGTGCGTGGTCCAATGGAGTCTCCTGGCGTCGATCATACGTCATAGCGTCGGGTCATAGAAGTAGTTTGCAGGGTCCCCTATGACGCACGCAGGTGTGAAGGCTTGTTTGCTGGTATGCTGACGAGCTGGTTTCCCCCTCGCTGGTTCGCTCGCTGGTCTGCTTCGCCGCCTGGGTAGTTTGGCACTCCTTCAACTCTTAATTCTAACTCTTAAATAAACATACAGGGCTCCGTATGTCAGAACACACACACACACACACACACACACACACACACACACACACACACACACACACACACACACACACCTGTGCCACCGCCTTCAAGATATATATAAATGTATCTTTTTATAGGTGCATCTCTCTGTCTGTCTGTCTGAATATTATGTATGACTGTGTGTGTGTGTATGTTGGTGTGAAGATATGAAGGTGTGTCTATACTGTAAACACTAATAATTATGGTATAACAAGGGTAATAATTATTTAAGGGGAGGCAGACCGTTTTTCTGGACCCCCTTCTCCCTAATGTTTAGCCCCCACTAGTTTTGAGATTATAAGACGTTGGGCTCATTAGTTTGGCGTAACACCTTTCGCTCCATTTCGGTGTCAATTTTAAGACCTTTCGTGCCATTTAGGTGTCGATTATTTCCTGGCGAGCGATAGCGTGCCTGCAATTTTAAGAGGAACCGGCCTTGGGCCGGTACATTTTTCTACCGAAAAATTTACAAATTTATCTTGAAGGGGGGTCTAGGGGGTGATTTTCTAAGCTTGATGGAGGTCTAGGAAGGAAACTAAAAAATATATGAATAAATGAATTAATAGACCAAACAAACGGTCAGTCTCCCCTTAAGTAGAGAATAACCAGAATTGTTATAAACATCATCATTATTTTCATTAGTTTTGCTTCTTCATAGACGTTTGGACATTGTATATATGTCATCATCGGTATTTTCTGTGGAACCAAAGATACGTATACGAATATTGAATGTATATCTATCTTATCTATCTATCTATCTATATGCTCAGGCCCAATCCCCACTTTTCCTATTTGTATTTTGTATTTTGTATTTTACTATGTTTTATTATTTTGTTGTATATTACATTGTATATTACGGTAGCAGTAAACCAAGTCACTTCTGAGCCTTCGGATGTCAAAAGCTCAGTGCCCCAAGGAACAGTGCTAGCGCCCCTTCTGTTCCTCATACTAATTTGCGACATAGATACTAACACCAGACACAGTACGGTATCGTCTTTTGCTGATGACACAAAATTAAGCAAGATAGTAAACACACAAGAGGACACGGGCCGACTGCAGGAAGACATGAATGTAGTGTTCCAGTGGACCAGGGAAAACAACATGCAATTCAATGAGGAAAAATTCCAATTAATACGGTACGGAGATAATAATAGTGTTAAAGAAATTACAAATTACTTAACAGAATCTAACCACATAATAGAACGGAAAGACAGTGTGAAAGACCTTGGGGTATTAATGTCTAAAAATATGGGTTTCAAAGTACATAACCAGGTCAAAGTGGCGGCTGCGAAACGTCTAACGGGTTGGATTCTGCGTACTTTTAAAACGCGGTGAATTGCCTATGATAACGCTCTTCAAATCTCTAGTGCTACCGCGGCTTGAATACTGTAGCGTATTAACATCCCCATACAAAGCAGGTGAAATAAATGACGTAGAGAGTGTACAAAGAAATTTCACTTCGCATATAAGTTCGATAAAACATCTACACTATTGGGAGCGTTTAAGAGCACTGAATCTGTACTCACTGGAACGTAGAAGAGAACGTTATCTAATAATATACACGTGGAAAATCGCAGAGGGTTTAGTACCAAACCTACATACTCCGATAGTCATGAAATTCAGTGATAGGAGAGGCTGGGAATGCGAAATCCCCCGGATGAATAACAGGGGTGCTATGGGCTCTCTGCGAGAGGGCTGGTTATCACACAGAGGCCCACGTCTCTTCAACAAACTCCCACGGCGAGTAAGAGACATGAGGGACATCTCGTTAGACAACTTCAAGAGAGCCCTAGATGTCGAACTGCAAAAAGTGCCAGACGAGCCCATCCTCGCAAGGGAACGAGCTGTCGCTTCAAACAGTCTACTGCACCAAAGCACCACCCATAACGAGGGGCGTCGCGTTCCTTGGTGCCGCTAGAAGAGCGGCGAACACATCCAAAGGTATCCAAAGGTAAGGTAAGGTATAAATCTAAACATTGACATGACTTACATTTAACTTAAGGGGAGGTTTTTAGTTCGTTCCCTAGAATTCCATCAAGCTTAAAATTACACCTCCTAGATCCCCTTTCAAGATAAGTTTGTACATTTTTCGGTAGAAAAATTTCCCGGCCAAAGGCCGGTTTCTCTTAAATTACAGGCTCGCTGTCGCTCGCCAGGATAAAATCGACACCTAAATGGCACGAAAGGTCTTAAAATTCACAGAAATGGGGCAAAAGTTCTTAAAATCACCAAACTAATGGGGCGAACGTCTTAGAATATAAAAAGCAATGGGACTAAACATGAGATAGAAAGGGATCCAGAAAAAAATCCCTCCAGTATAAATCTCCCCTTAAGGGGGGGGGGGTATTTATTAGCTTATTGTTTTATCTTGTTACTATTTGTGTTCCATCAAGCTGTAAAACACACACCCTAGATCCTCCTTCAAGCTGTAAAACACACACCCTAGATCCTGCTTCAAGCTGTTAAACACACACCCTAGATCCTCCTTCAAGCTGTAAAACACACACCCTAGATCCTCCATCAAGCTGTAAAACACACACCCTAGATCCTCCTTCAAGCTGTAAAACACACACCCTAGATCCTCCTTCAAGCTGTAAAACACACACCCTAGATCCTCCTTCAAGCTGTAAAACACACACCCTAGATCCTCCTTCAAGCTGTAAAACACACACCCTAGATCCTCCTTCAAGCTGTAAAACACACCCTAGATCCTCCATCAAGCTGTAAAACACACACCCTAGATCCTCCTTCAAGCTGTAAAACACACACCCTAGATCCTCCTTCAAGCTGTAAAACACACACCCTAGATCCTCCATCAAGCTGTAAAACACACACCCTAGATCCTCCATCAAGCTGTAAAACACACACCCTAGATCCTCCATCAAGCTGTAAAATACACACCCTAGATCCTCCATCAAGCTGTAAAACACACACCCTAGATCCTCGTTCAAGCTGTAAAACACACACCCTAGATCCTCCATCAAGCTGTAAAACACACACCATAGATCCTCCTTCAAGCTGTAAAACACACACCCTAGATCCTCCTTCACGCTGTAAAACACACACCCTAGATCCTCCTTCAAGCTGTAAAACACACTCTATATCCTCCATCAAGCTGTAAAACACACACCCTAGATCCTCCTTCAAGCTTTAAAACACACACCCTAGATCCTCCTTCAAGCTGTAAAACACACACCCTAGATCCTCCTTCAAGCTGTAAAACACACACCCTAGATCCTCCATCAAGCTGTAAAACACACACCCTAGATCCTCCATCAAGCTGTAAAACACACACCCTAGATCCTCCTTCAAGCTGTAAAACACACACCCTAGATCCTCCTTCAAGCTGTAAAACACACACCCTAGATCCTCCTTCAAGCTGTAAAACACACACCCTAGATCCTCCTTCAAGCTGTAAAACACACACCCTAGATCCTCCTTCAAGCTGTAAAACACACACCCTAGATCTTCCTTCAAGCTGTAAAACACACACCCTAGATCCTCCTTCAAGCTGTAAAACACACACCCTAGATCCTCCTTCAAGCTGTAAAACACACACCCTAGATCCTCCTTCAAGCTGTAAAACACACACCCTAGATCTTCCTTCAAGCTGTAATACACACACCCTAGATCTTCCTTCAAGCTGTAAAACACACACCCTAGATCCTCCTTCAAGAGGGCACATATAGGGGGTGAGAGGGTAACATGGCAAGCTGTATGTGAGAGAGAGAGAGAGAGAGAGAGAGAGAGAGAGAGAGAGAGAGAGAGAGAGAGAGAGAGAGAGAGAGAGAGAGAGAGAGAGAGAGAGAGAGAAAGAGAGATTTGGTATAAACCCACATGAGTACACACTGCAGGCATTCTAAAGTAGTGTCAATTCTTGGCTTTAGGTGTCGATTTGTTTTTCCTGGCGAGCGAAAGCGAGCCTGTAATGTAGTAACAGGCCTCCGGCCAGGACTTATTTTTATATCGAAAAATGTACAAATTTATCTTGACGGAGGGTCATGGGGGTGTTTTTAAATATTTATGGATGTCTAGGGAGGAAACCAAAAAAAAAAAAAATAATAATAATAATAATAATAATGAAAAGATGAATAAATAAGCAAATAAATACGCCCACCTCCCCTTAACCCCTTCTGAACCGGCGTGGTCTTTTCACTCGATTTAAGAGACACTTAGACAATTTTATGAAGCTTACGTAGGATATGGGGTAGCAAAAAATTATTAATTGAGATAGTCGGTAGCCTTTCAATGGATAGCCGTCCTTCCTAAGCTAAATAAAATCGTCTAATAGTTACCAGAAAATAATGAAAAGTACGTCACCGGTACCGGCCACGTATTTTAAACTTTATTCTGGCTACTATTAGACGATTTGGTTCAGTTTAAAAATGGCCTCCAGCAATTAACAGGCTTCGAACTATCCTACTTAACCCTTTTCACTACCATAGATCCTTCTAAAACTGCACACAATCATCTAAATATATAGCGAGAAGAAAGTGAAAAAGACGTCGCCGGTACAGAAGGGGTTAAGGCCAGATCAAAATACAATCACCGCAACTACCAGGACAATAAACTATAACTATTAAAACTACCGCAATCACTACAACTACCACAATCACCACCACAACCACAACTACCACAACCACTACCGCTACCACAGTTACAGCTAACACAATCACCACAACCACTACCGCTACCACAATCACAACTACCATAACCTCAATCACCACAACAGTCACAATCACCACAATCACAACTACCACAACCACTACGCTACCACAGTTACAGCTAACACAACCACCACAACCACTACGCTACCACAGTCCCAGCTAACACAATCACCACAACCACCACAACCACTACGCTACCACAGTCACAGCTAACACAATCACCACAACTACCACAACCACAACAACCACTACGCTACCACAGTTACAGCTAACACAATCACCACAACTACTACGCTACCACAGTCACAGCTAACCCAACCACAACTACCACAATCACAATCACCATCACCACAATCACCTGTCTGTTACCCCTGTGGTATTCAGGACACCCATATGTCATAGTGATAGCCCAAATAGCCGGGAGAGAGAGAGAGAGAGAGAGCGAGAGAGCGAGTGAGTGAGTGAGTGAGTGAGTGAGTGAGTGAGTGAGTGAGTGAGTGAGTGAGTGAGAGAGAGAGAGAGAGAGAGAGAGAGAGAGAGAGAGAGAGAGAGAGAGAGAGAGAGAGAGAGAGAGAGAGAGAGAGAGAGAGAGAGAGAGAGAGAGAGAGAGAGTGCAAAGGAAATCAAGCAACAACAGGTCTAGTGACCCTTCTAGGTTGCTTGTCCTCCAAAACACTGAGGATCAAGTGTCCAAACAGTGGTTTAGAGTGGGTAAGGGAACATTGGAAAGGGAACTACTGCCCTGCCACTAACGTGGCAGGAATAGGAAGTTAGTAGGGGACATATGGGTTAGTAACTGAGGGGAGGATAAAGTTATTCATTTACAAACGCAGTCAGTCGCGGGTTTGATGCGAGATATTTGTCTAGGCGGAATTTAAATGAATCAACGGTGCTGCAGTCTATAACGTCTCGGGGAAGCCCATTCCACAAGTTGACAACTCGATTGAAGAAGAAATTCTTAGATTCGTGCGAGTTAAAAGATTTACCAATAATTTTGCAACCGTTTCCCCGCGTGTAATTAGATTGGTCGATAGTGAAGTACTTACTACAGTTCATATTGTCGATGCCTTTGATGATTTTGAACACTTGAATTAAGTCGCCTCTTAATCTGCGCTGGGTTAAAGGAAATAGATTTAATTCTCTAAGACGCTCTTCGTATGGTTTGTTCTTTAGAGAGAGAGAGAGAGAGAGAGAGAGAGAGAGTGAGAGTGAGTGAGTGAGTGAGTGAGTGAGTGAGTGAGTGAGTGAGTGAGTGAGTGAGTGAGTGAGTGAGTGAGTGAGTGAGTGAGTGAGTGAGTGAGTGAGTGAGTGAGTGAGTGAGTGAGTGAGTGAGTGAGTGAGTGAGTGAGTGACACAACTACTCAGACCATCCAGGTCTTTCGGTCCGAACTAGGTGGTCCGGCCTGAATACTACTAGACAGGGACAGTTTATAGTGGAAGCATAGGACAGTTAAGTAGAAGGCTCTCTCCCCACCCTCCGCTCCCTGCGGCTAATTAGCCGGACCGGAAAATAGGATGAGGTGTAACCTTATGGGCCAGGAAATGCCCACAAGGAAAGTGTTTATATAATATAGGAAGAAATTAGTTTGAAAGGGAAATTACACATGCCTATTGATTAATTCATATCAATCCAATCCTCATCAGATGATCGTCCAGTCTTAGCGTATCAATTGTATTACTGTCGACCTTGGTAAACTATTCCACTCTTTAATATGACGCAGAGGTTGCCAGATTAGCAATAAGAAATAGAGTTCTCTCACTCTTATAATTACCTCTCCAAAATTAGTTTTCTGCCCACAGCTAACTCAAAGACAACTGCAGAGGTTGAAGTAACTAAACTAAAGGTTTCTAAATACCCCTGATGGTAACAAAAGCTTTAAAGTATCCCTAATAGGCTCAAAATCTCGTCATATGTCGGAGAGGGTTAATCACATTGTGAAGAAATTTCGTGTCGCATCTAAGGATGACTTTTTTCTAACGAATTTCATTCCATTACCTCGGGTTGCAGTATTGTTATTGATCGTGAACAGTGCGCTGATATCTACTCTGTCAAATCCTTTAAGTATCTTAAAACACTCGATAAGTTGGCCTCGCAACCTTCTTTTCTTAAGCGAGAACAAATTTAATTTCTTTAATCTTTCATAAT
>CM064508.1:43235832-43273641 GCA_032716605.1 Paralithodes platypus
TGTTATGTAGGCAGTGTGTGCTTTGCTGATGTTGGCATAGCGGTGTTGTGTTGTGTTGGCAGAAAGGTATGTAATGGTGTTTGTATTTGTGTTGGCCGTGCGGTAAATTCAGAGGTGGTTCACACACACACACACACACACACACACACACACACACACACAGGTGGCGTTGGCTCATCAGATTAATTAGGAAAAAATAAGGCAAACTTCCTGCTGGGGAAAGATGGACGATACATTGGAAGGAAAGAAGAAAATCATGCAGGAAGGAAGGAAGGAAGGGGTGAAGGAGGGATGGAGGGAGGGAAAGAAAGACAAGATAGAGGAAAGGAAAGAAAGAGAAGAAGGACGAAGGAAGGAAAGGATGTAGGAAGGGATGAGGAGGGAGGGAGGTAGGATGGCATGAAGTAGGAAGGAAGGGAAATATGATGGAAGGTAGGAAAGAAGGGAGATAGGAAGAAAGGGTGGGATGTAGGAAGGAAGGGTGGGAGGTAGGAAGGAAGGAAGGGAGGGAGGGAGGTAGGATGGAAGGAAGTAGGAAGGAAGGGAAATATGATGGAAGGTAGGAAAGAAGGGAGGTAGGAAGAGAGGGTGGGAGGTAGGAAGGAAGGGTGGGAGGTAGGAAGGAAGGGTGGGAGGTAGGAAGGAAGGGTGGGAGGTAGGAAGGGAGGGAGGGAAGTAGGAAGGAAAGAAAGTAAGAAAGAAGGAAGGAAGGAAGGAAGGAAAGTAGGAATGAAGGGAGGTAAGTAGTACAGAAGTAAGTGAAGTCGGAAGGGAGATAGGAAGCAACGAAGGGAGGTAGGAAGGAAGACGTAAGATGGAAGGATGGGAGTTTGGAAGAAAGTGAAGTAGGGAGGAAATACATCATGAGGAAGGAAGGAAGGGATGCAGGTAGGAAAGAAGGAAAGAGAAGAAGAGAGAAAGGAGGGGGAGAAGAAAGAGGAAGGCGGAGAGGGAAAGGGAATGAAAGAGGAAGGAGGGGAAGGGGGAAAGAGAAAAAGAGAAGGAAGGAATGAAGGAAGGAAAGAGAAGAAGGAAGTAATGAAGGAAGGAGAAGAAAAGAGAAAGGAATGAAAAACAGAGAAGAAGGAAGGAAAGAGAAGAAGGAAGGAATGAAGGAAGGAAAGAGAAGAAGGAAGGAAAGGAAGACAAAATGAAGGAAGGCAGGAAGGAAAGAGAAGAAGGAATAGAAGAAGGGAGAAAGGAAGGAAGCAATGAAGACAATGCCGTAAACAAAGAGTATAATACAGTATATACAGTATAGCATAATAAAAGACTTAGGAAATATATCAGGAATAAGAGGAGGAATAAAATAAAGTATGTACACGAAGAGGAGAGCAATAATATGGATAATTCACACACACACACACACACACACACTCACCCTCTCTCTCTCTCTCTCACACACACACACACACACACACACACACACACTCACTCACTCTCTCTCTCACACACACACACTCACTCTCTCTCTCTCGTAATGTTTCCTGGCTCCCTTCTCTCTCCCTCGCCCCTCTTGCGATCAGAGCCTATGCTGAGATTGACGACTCATGCCATAACATAAAATACACCATAAACGTGGAAAGAAAGAGGAGGAGGAAGAGAAAGAGGATGTAGGGGAGGGGATGGGGAGAGGAGGAAGGGAGAGGAGGTGGGAGGAGAAGGAGAAGGAGGAGGGGGAGGGGAAGGATGGGAGAGAAGAGGAGGAGGAAGGAAGGAAGGAGAGAGGAGGTGGGGTTTGAAGGGAAGGGGGCGGAGGAGGGATGGAAATACAAATAACTAATCTATTGACTATGAGGTAGAGAAAAGGATAGCAAAGCAGAAGGGATAGCAGGAAGAGGAGGAGGTTGAATTGGAAGGGAGGGGAGGAGGATTGAGGGGGAAGCAGAGGAGGAAGGTGGAAGAGGAGGAAGAAGAAGAAGGGGGGAAGAGGAGGCAGAGAGAGAGAGAGAGATGGGGGCGGGGGGGGGGGGGGGGGGGGGCGGGAGGGGGGGGCCCACGAGATTGACGAGACATACGATAAAATAAAATAGACCATAAACGCAGAACGGAGGAGGAGGAAGAGGAAGCAGGAAGGGGGCGGGTGGAGGAAGAAGAAGAAGAAGAAGATGATGATGAAGGTGGTGGGAGGAGTAAGAATAATTCAGAGTGAAGAATGGAACACTAAGACAAACACAAAGAGGACGAACCCTGAGGAATAAATATCCTGCACGTTTCACTTCTCCATATCTATACCTATCTATGAGTTAAAATTACAGTAGCTTTACTGTATAATCATACTCATTGTCATTATTGTTTGTAATTATCCATCGTAATAAAGGCAATGATAGGAAATAGAGATTGATTGATTGATTGATATATGCCCTCATATTAATTACTTCAAGAGTCACTTATGTTTATTTTACAAAACTACGAACTCTGTGCATTCATGTTTGTTTGTCTATCTAACTATCTATATATATATATATATATATCTATCTTTCTACTTATCTATCTATCTATCTATCTATCCATCTATTTATTTATCTATCTATATTTCTACTTATTTACCTATCTATCTATATATCTTTGTACATATTTATCTACAGTATCTAGCTACCTATATCTATCTACGGTGAAAGGATAAGGGATATTGAATACCGGTACATGATAAAGGCTGTGAGGGGGAAATATTGCTACACCAAAGGAACAACAAGGGTGACGACAACAACAACAACAACAATAACAGTAACAACAACCAACAACATCATCATTATTATCATCACCATCATCATCAACATCAACAACAATAATAACAGCAACAACCAGCATCATCATCATCATCATTATTATCACCATCATCATCATCATCATCAACAACAACAACAATAACAGCAACAACCAACAACATCATCATCATCAACAACAACAACAAAAGTAACAGCTACAACAACAATAACTGTGTGTGTGTGTGTGTGTGTGTGATTATATTTTATTTCCAGGGCTTCTTTTTTCTTGAAAGTATAAATCCATAAAAAGAAATCTGGAATAAAAAAATTATATTCTACTGCTGCTAAGGTCACTGGGAACGCTGCCAACATTATTAGGAAGAGGAAATGAGAGAGAGAGAGAGAGAGAGAGAGAGAGAGAGAGAGAGAGAGAGAGAGAGAGAGAGAGAGAATGAGAGTGGGTGGGTTTTTTTAGAGTACAAAGGAAATCAAGCAACAATAGGTCTAGTGACCCTTCTAGGCTGTTTGTCCTCCAAAACACTGAGGATCAAGTGTCCAAACAGTGGTTTAAAGTGAGTGCGTAAGTGAGTGAGAGAGAGAGAGAGAGAGAGAGTTAGAGTTAGAGTGAGTGATATTGAGAGTTGGAGTGTGTGTGTGAGTGCGTAAATGAGTGAGTGAGTGTGTGAAAGGGAGAGAGATAGAGAGAGAGAGAGTTGGAGTGTGTATGTGTGTGAGTGAGTGCGTAAATGAGAGAGAGAGAGAGAGGAGTAAGTAGAAAGAGAGGTAGAGGGAGAAAGCGAGCGAAAGAGGGACAGGGGGGGGGGGGGGCAAACATTACAGGGGGGCGGCTGGCTCTCCCCTCGTTATCTGACATGTAACAGCCCCTCTGACTGATGTAACCCCCCTCTGGCCCCCCCTCTCTCTCAGCCCCCCCCCCCCCCCCTCTCCCCCTTTTCCCTCGTTGATATGTTGCTGCCACCCCTTCATAGTAACACTCTCTCTATCTATCTATCTGTCTCTTTGTCTCTCTTTATTTATTTATTCATATATTTGTCTTTCCTTCTGTCTGTCTGTCTGTCTATCTGTCTATTCATCCACCTATATATATATCTGTCTAGCTATCCATCTATATATCTATCTATCTAATTATACAGGCAGGGGTATACTTATGATCTACTGGTACACTTGTGAACTACGAATAAATGAGAATGCATTTACGGTTATTGCTAGTATCATAAACACACACACACACAACTGTACACTCGCATTCCATTGTATTTCAACCATGCCAGTTTACACTTGGCCCCATTAAGGTGTGGTTGTTATTAATGGATTTATTTTTATATTTATTCATTATTAACAAATAAGTAATTTGTTCGTTTCCTTCCTAGACCTCCATCAGGCTTAACACATACCCTGCAGTTTTCGATAGAAAAAGGACAGTCGATATATACTGTATATACAAATATATATATATATAGAGAGAGAGAGAGAGCGAGAGCGAGAGAGGTAGCTTATTATAATGTATGGACTGGTCAAGGCTATCTTGGTGAGGTCACTGGGAACACACACACACACATGCACACACACACACATATATATATATATATATATTAATTTGTATTTTGTTTTGTAAATGTCCTCCCTAAGCCTCCTTTTAACTTAAAAAATACCCCCAAGACCTTCCTTCGAGACTAATTTGCGCATTTTTAGTAGAAAACTGGTCCGACCGAAGGCCGGTTCCTCCTAAATTTCAGGCTGGCTTGCGCTCGCCAGGAAAAACTCAACGCTAAATGGCACGAAAGGGCTATAAATCGCCGAACCATAGGGCGAATGTCTTAACATTTCAAAACTAAAGGGGCTAAACAAAAGGGAGAAGGGGGTTAAAAACATAACCTGCCCTTAAGGGGGGATGGCCGTATTTATTATATAACCTGCCCTTAAGGTGGGATGGCCGTATTTATTATATAACCTGCCCTTAAGGGGGGATGGCCGTATTTATTATATAACCTGCCCTTAAGGGGGGATGGCCGTATTTATTATACCCATGATATAAGTGGCTTAAGGGGGGATGGCCGTATTTATTATATAACCTGCCCTTAAGGGGGGATGGCCGTATTTATTATATAACCTGCCCTTAAGGGGGGATGGCCGTATTTATTATATAACCTGCCCTTAAGGGGGGATGGCCGTATTTATTATATAACCTGCCCTTAAGGGGGGATGGCCGTATTTATTATATAACCTGCCCTTAAGGGGGGATGGCCGTATTTATTATATAACCTGCCCTTAAGGGGGGATGGCCGTATTTATTTCCTCATTTATGTATCTATCATTATTTCAGTTTCCTCCCTAGACCTTCATCATGCTTAAAAAAAACACCCCCAAGACCCTCCTTCAAGATGAATGTGTGCATTTTTCGATAGAATAATGTCCTGGCCGAAGGCCTGTTTCTTTTAAATTACAAGCTCACTAAAAAATCGACACCTAAATAACACAAGTCTTAATATTGACAAATATATGGTGCGAAAAGTTTTAAAATCGCCGAACTAATGGGCCGACCGTCATTAAATCGGAAACTAAAGGGGCTAAACATGAGGAAGAAGTGGGACCAGAAAAACGAAAATCCTGGCGTTAAGGTACTTACATTGTCAGTCTACCCTGAAGCAGATATTAAACACAAGCCATGTACAGTAGACTATCCTGACACGTGGGCCAGCCAACAGTTCTATATGTATAGTATATGTATAGTATATGTATAGTATATGTATAGTATATGTATAGTATATGTATAGTATATGTATAGTATATGTATAGTATATGTATAGTATATGTATAGTATATGTATAGTATATGTATAGTATATGTATAGTATATGTATAGTATATGTTAAAGTATATGTATAGTATATGTATAGTATATGTATAGTATATGTATAGTATATGTATTGTATAGTATATGTATAGTATATGTATAGTATATGTATAGTATATGTATAGTATATGTATAGTATATGTATAATTGTATATGTATAGTATATGTTAAAGTATATGTATATGTATATGTATAGTATATAGTTTAGTATATGTTAAAGTATATGTATATGTATAGTATATAGTTTAGTATATGTTAAAGTATATGTATATGTATAGTATATTACCATCCATAGGCAGGTTAAGACAGTACCGTATGTATTTAGATCATTCAGACAATTAACTCTAATTTTATGTCAGCACTTTTCGATCGTTGTGTATGATTATTATTTGTAGACTTTGGAATTGTTTATATTGAACGGGAAATCGGGAATGGACGGAAGGGACAGAAAAAACACATTATATATATATATATATATATATATATATATATATATATATATATATATATACATTATATCTTATTATATACTGTAGAGAGAGAGAGAGAGAGAGAGAGAGAGATAGGGGAGGTAAACTGGCTGCCAGGAAAGGGGGGGGGGGGTTGAATGATGGTAGTAGTAGTAGTAGTAGTAGTATGGTTGGTGGTAGTCAAGATATCTACCCAGGCGGAAGTAGATGAGATACTTTACCTTCTCTACCCCTCTATCTACTACCGGCTACCCTTCTCTCTCTCACTCTCTCTCTGCAGCATCTACGTTTGTTAATCATATAAAAGCCTGACTGCCTACTAGGGCCTGCAGAGTCTATGTGGTCGTTGTTGCTGTGTAAGTAACTCTAACTCACTCTCACACACACACACACAGATACACACACACACACACACACACACACACACACACACACACACACACACACACACACACACACACTCACTCTTTCTCTCACTCACTCACTCTCTCACTTACTCACTCACACTCACTCTCTCGCTAAAACACGAGACAGGAAGGAGGGTAGTTTTTTTTTGGAGGGGAGAAAGCCATAGAGGAAGAAATAAAGAGAGAGAGAGAGAGAGAGCTAGAGGAAGAGAGAGGGAGAGGGGAGCTAACATGTGTGCATGGCCCGACACTAATGATAGAGAGGGGAGAGAGTGAGAGAGAGAAGGGGGGGGGGGGGTGAGAGGGGAAGGGAAAGAGAGAGAGATAGCGATAGCGAGGAAGAGCTGAAACATTTGCAAAGCCAGGCACTAATGAGAGAGAGAGAGAGAGAGAGAGAGAGAGAGAGAGAGAGAGAGAGAGAGAGAGAGAGAGAGAGAGAGAGAGAGAGAGAGAGAGAGTTACAAAGGTGGCAAGACGCAAGTTGTTTAAAATCCAAGTAAAGAATGTCTATGGCTTGTATTTTCCTTCTCATCCCTCGGTCTTTAAATGTATATATGTATTATAGGCCTATGTATATACGCATTCGAAGTGTCGTGGATTAATTGGAGGAAGTTGGTAAGACATGATCGGTGTCGCCTGAAACCATGCCATATCCATAATTATTTTGAATGCCTACATCAAATCATCAAGGGCAATTCAGTATCAACTTTATGTCATGTTTATTTTTCTTGCAACCGTAAGGGGGGGGGGGGGGGCGCGCACCGGTTTTTTTCTTCTCCCCTTTTCTCTCTTTCTCTGGCTTTTATCCATTCGGCCCCATTCAGCCAACTGTTTGAAGACGTTTATCCCCATTCAGGTGTCGATTTCTTCCTGGCGAGCGATAGCGAGCCAGCATTGTATGAAAAAATCCGGCTTCGTCGGAGACATTTTTCGATAATTTTTTTTACAAATTTAGCTTGCTGTAAAAAAAAAAATATATATACCGGTATATATATATATATATGCTGGCTCGCTACCGCTCGCCAGGAAAATATGGACACCTGGATGTGGGTAAACGTCTTAAAACAGTAGGCTGAATGGGGCCGAATGGATACAACCCAGAGAGAGAGAGAGTGAGAAAGAGAAAAAACGAAGTGGGCCTCCTTAATTGTGTTTACTTTTCCTACAATATGGATTTGTTTACTTTGCTTTCAACCTTGATTGTTTACTTTGATTATTAACTTGATTGTGTTTACTTATGTTTACTTGTTTATGTTTATTGTGCTTGATTATATTTCCTTGTATATTTTTATTGTTATTGATTGTGTTTACTTGTTTACTTTGTTTATTAACTTGCATGTGTTTATTTATGTTTACTTGTGATTGATTGTGTTAACTTGTTTATTTGTGTTGTGATTGTTTGTTTACTTACCTTTAGATACCTTTAGATGTGTTCGCCGCTCTTCTAGCGGCACCAAGGAGCGTGACGCCCCTCGTTATGGGTGGTGATTTGGTGCAGTAGACTGTTTGAAGCGACAGCTCGCTCCCTTGCGAGGATGGGCTCGTCTGGCACTTTTTGCAGTTCGACATCTAGGGCTCTCTTGAAGTTGTCCAACGAGATGTCCCTCATGTCTCTTACTCGCCGTGGGAGTTTGTTGAAGAGACGTGGGCCTCTGTGTGATAACCAGCCCTCTCGCAGAGAGCCCATAGCACCCCTGTTATTCATCCGGGGGATTTCGCATTCCCAGCCTCTCCTATCACTGAATTTCATGACTATCGGAGTATGTAGGTTTGGTACTAAACCCTCTGCGATTTTCCATGTGTATATTATTAGGTAACGTTCTCTTGATTGAATGTGTTTACTTATTTATGTGTATTGTGATTGATTGTGTTTTCTCGTTTGTTTACTTGATTGTGTTTATTTGTATTGTGTTTGTGTTTATGTTTACTTGATTGATTGTGTTTACTTATTTATGTTTATTGTGATTGATTGTGTTTTCTCGTTTGTGTACATGATTGTGTTTACTTATCCTACAACCATGATTTGTTGCCAAGTAGGAAGCCGTGTGATAAATACCGTACTGTGTAGCCTATGTATACCGTACTGTGTAGCCTATGTATACCGTACTGTGTAGCCTATGTATACCGTACTGTGTAGCCTATGTATACCGTAATGTGTAGCCTATGTATACCGTACTGTGTAGCCTATGTATACCGTACTGTGTAGCCTATGTATACCGTACTGTGTAGCCTATGTATACCGTACTGTGTAGCCTCTGTATACCGTACTGTGTAGCCTATGTATACCGTACTGTGTAGCCTATGTATACCGTACTGTGTAGCCTCTGTATACCGTACTGTGCAGCCTATGCATACCGTACTGTGTAGCCTATGTATACCGTACTGTGTAGCCTATGTATACCGTACTGTGTAGCCTATGTATACCGTACTGTGTAGCCTATGTATACCGTACTGTGTAGCCTCTGTATACCGTACTGTGTAGCCTATGTATACCGTACTGTGTAGCCTATGTATACCGTACTGTGTAGCCTATGTATACCGTACTGTGTAGCCTCTGTATACCGTACTGTGCAGCCTATGCATACCGTACTGTGTAGCATGTGTATACGTAATATTGAAGTTGTCATAATAGATTAGGCGTGGGTACTATCGGGCACTGAACCGCCTATTTTGTACCTTATCTCGATCTGCCGACGACACAAACAACAACAATAACAACAGCAACTATATTATCTATGAGGAGACGGAAAATTGATATCTCCCCATCTTGATTTCTCAAGAATGACGTTATTTTTTTATTATATTTATTATTATTTTTTTTTTTTTTTTTTTTTTTTTTTTTTTGTATGCGCATTTTTTTTTTTTTTTTTTTTTTTTTTATTATGAAAACTTGGCATAAACACGTTGCCTAGTCTTCCATTAAGTAGCCTACCAATACCAGTATGGAGATAGCATAGTTCTCATTATTTAGCTTTTCGTATACATTTTTGTTGTATATACTTGATAAGGTAGTTTACCACGACAAAAAGTAGATTTTTTTTTTTTTTTTTTTTTTGGTGTTATCTCCTCCGTAGATCTCCAAAAACTGGAAAAAAAACCCAAGACCTTCTTTCAAGAAAAACATGTAAAAATGTCCCGGCCGGTTCGAAAAATCGACACATAAATGGCACAACAGGTCTTATAATTGACAAATAAATGGGGCGAAAGGTCTTGAAATTGCCAAACTATTGGGGTGAGCGTATTAAACTTTCAAAACTAATGTAGCTAAACATGAGGGAGAAGGGGGCCCAGAAAAACAAAACCCTCAATCTTGTTTACGTGCAACCTGATGCGCCCCAAAATGCCAGTGTCAGAAATATTTATATATTGAGGGGGAGGTACTCGCTTTTTCTGGACCCCCTTCTCCCTCATGTTTAGACCCATTAGTTTTGCGATTTTAAGACGTTCGTTCACTAGTTTGGCGATTGTTGAGACCTTTCGCCCCATTACTTTGTCAATATTAAGACCTTTCGTGCCGTTTAGATGTCGATTTTTGTTTCTAGCGAGCGAAAGCGAGCCTGTAATTTTTTGAAGGAACCGAAAAAAGTACAAATATATCTTGAAAGGGGGTAGGCTATAGGGGGTGCTATAGGGGGTGCTATAGGGGGTGCTATAGGGGGTGCTATAGAGGGTGCTATAGGGGGTGCTATAGGGGGTAGGCTATAGGGGGTAGGCTATAGGGGGTGCTATAGGGGGTGCTATAGAGGGTGCTATAGGTGGTGCTATAGAGGGTGCTATAGTGGGTGCTATAGGGGGTGCTATAGAGGGTGCTATAGGGGGTGCTATAGAGGGTGCTATAGAGGGTGCTATAGGGGGTGCTATAGAGGGTGCTATAGGGGGTAGGCTATAGGGGGTAGGCTATAGGGGGTAGGCTATAGGGGGTGCTATAGAGGGTGCTATAGGGGGTAGGCTATAGGGGGTAGGCTATAGGGGGTGCTATAGAGGGTGCTATAGGGGGTACCTTACCTTACCTTTGGATGTGTTCGCCGCTCTTCTAGCGGCACCAAGGAGCGCGACGCCCCTCGTTATGGGTGGTGATTTGGTGCAGTAGACTGTTTGAAGCGACAGCTCTCTCCCTTGCGAGGATGGGCTCGTCTGGCACTTTTTGCAGTTCGACATCTAGGGCTCTCTTGAAGTTGTCTAACGAGACGTCCCTCATGTCTCTTACTCGCCGTGGGAGTTTGTTGAAGAGACCTGGGCCTCTGTGTGATAACCAGCCCTCTCGCAGAGAGCCCATAGCACCCCTGTTATTCATCCGGGGGATTTCGCATTCCCAGCCTCTCCTATCACTGAATTTCATGACTATCGGAGTATGTAGGTTTGGTACTAAACCCTCTGCGATTTTCCACGTGTATAGGCTATAGGGGGTGCTATAGGGGGTAGGCTATAGGGGGTGCTATAGAGGGTGGGGTAGGCTATAGGGGGTGCTATAGGGGGTGGGGTATAGGGCTATAGGCTATAGGGGGTGCTATAGGGGGTAGCTATAGGGGGTGCTATAGGGGGTTAGGCTATAGGGGGTGCTATAGGGGGTAGGCTATAGAGGGTGCTATAGGGGGTGGGCTATAGGGGTGCTATAGGGGGGGCTATAGGGGGTAGGCTATAGAGGGTGCTATAGGGGGTAGGCTATAGGGGGTGCTATAGGGGTAGGCTATAGGGGGTGCTATAGGGGGTAGGCTATAGGGGGTAGGCTATAGGGGGTGCTATAGGGGTAGGCTATAGGGGGTGCTATAGGGGGTAGGCTATAGGGGGTGCTATAGGGGGTAGGCTATAGGGGGTGCTATAGGGGGTAGGCTATAGGGGGGGTGTTATAGGGGGTAGGCTATAGGGGGTGCTATAGGGGGTAGGCTATAGGGGGTGCTATAGGGGGTAGGCTATAGGGGGTAGGCTATAGGGGGTAGGCTATAGAGGGTGCTATAGGGGGTAGGCTATAGGGGGTAGGCTATAGGGGGTGCTATAGGGGGTAGGCTATAGGGGGTGCTATGGAGGGTGCTATAGAGGGTGCTATAGGGGGTAGGCTATAGAGGGTGCTATAGGGGGTAGGCTATAGGGGGTGCTATAGGGGGTAGGCTATAGGGGGTAGGCTATAGAGGGTGCTATAGGGGGTAGGGCTATAGGGGGTGCTATAGGGGGTAGGCTATAGGGGGTGCTATAGGGGTAGGCTATAGGGGGTAGGCTATAGGGGGTGCTATAGAGGGTGCTATAGGGGGTAGGCTATAGGTGGTGCTATAGGGGGTAGGCTATAGGGGGGTGCTATAGGGGGTAGGCTATAGGGGGGTGCTATAGAGGGTGCTATAGGGGTAGGCTATAGGGGGTGCTATAGGGGGTGCTATAGAGGGTGCTATAGGGGGTAGGCTATAGGGGGTGCTATAGGGGGTAGGCTATAGGGGGTGCTATAGGGGGTAGGCTATAGGGGGTGCTATATGGGGTGCTATAGGGGGTAGGCTATAGGGGGTGCTATAGAGGGTGCTATAGGGGGTAGGCTATAGGGGGTGCTATAGAGGGTGCTATAGGGGGTAGGCTATAGGGGGTGCTATAGGGGGTAGGCTATAGGGGGTGCTATAGAGGGTGCTATAGGGGGTAGGCTATAGGGGTGCTATAGGGGGTAGGCTATAGGGGGTAGGGTATAGGGGGTGGGCTATAGGGGGTGCTATAGGGGGTAGGCTATAGGGGGTGCTATAGGGGGTAGGCTATAGGGGGTGCTATAGAGGGTGCTATAGGGGGTAGGCTATAGGGGGTAGGCTATAGGGGTGCTATAGGGGGTGCTATAGGGGGTAGGCTATAGGGGGTGCTATAGAGGGTGCTATAGGGGGTAGGCTATAGGGGGTGCTATAGAGGGTGCTATAGGGGGTAGGCTATAGGGGGTGCTATAGGGGGTAGGCTATAGAGGGTGCTATAGGGGGTAGGCTATAGCGGGTGCTATAGAGGGTTTGCTATAGGGGGTAGGCTATAGGGGGTGCTATAGAGGGTGCTATAGGGGGTAGGCTATAGGGGGTGGGATAGGGGGTAGGCTATAGCGGGTGCTATAGAGGGTGCTATAGGGGGGAGGCTATAGGGGGTGCTATAGGGGGTAGGCTATAGGGGGTGGTATAGAGGGTGCTATAGGGGTAGGCTATAGGGGGTGCTATAGGGGGTGCTATAGGGGGTTAGGCTATAGGGGTTGCTATAGAGGGTGCTATTAGGGGGTAGGCTATAGGGGGTAGGCTTATAGGGGGGTGCTATAGGGGGTGCTATAGGGGTGCTATAGGGGGGTGCTATAGGGGGTAGGCTATAGGGGGGGTGCTATAGGGGGTAGGCTTATAGGGGGTGCTATTAGGGGGTAGGGCTTATAGGGGGTGCTATAGGGTGAGGCTATAGGGGGTAGGCTATAGGGGGTAGGCTATAGGAGGTGCTATAGGGGGTAGGCTATAGGGGGTGCTATAGGGGGTAGGCTATAGGGGGTGCTATAGTGCGTGCTATAGGGGGTAGGCTATAGGGGGTGCTATAGGGGGTAGGCTATAGGGGGTGCTATAGGGGGTAGGCTATAGAGGGTGCTATAGGGGGTAGGCTATAGGAGGTGCTATAGGGGGTAGGCTATAGGAGGTGCTATAGGGGGTAGGCTATAGGGGGTGGTTTTTTAAACTTGGTGGAGGTCTAGCGAGGACACTCAAAATAAAATATAGTATGAATAAGTAGCCCCCAAAATAAGCACTATAGTCCTTTAAGAAACCGCTACTGGGTATATTATATATATATATATATATATATTTTTTTTTTGTTTTTTTTTTTTGTTTTTTTGCCTGTACAATTATATTATACAAACGTTGAGTTACAGGGTTTGTGTATCGTATAGAATGTTTACAGCAAGGTGCGGGTACCGGGTGTATTGTTTTTAGCATGGTGTGTGTGTGTGTGCGTGTGTGTGTGTATATGTGTGCGTGCGTGTGTGTGTGTGTGTGTGTGTGTGTGTGTGTGTGTGTGTGTGTGTGTGTGTGTGAGAGAGACCACGTGTTGTATGTGCGTGAGAGAGGAAGAATTTCGCAAATTCCTTCCTCCCATCCCCCCCCCTTCCTTCCCTCCCCCACCTTCTGTAGCAAGTTCCTGTATTGTGTTCTCTCTCTCTCTCTCTCTCTCTCTCTCTCCTCTCTCTCTCTCTCTCTCTCTCTCTCTCTCTCTCTCTCTCTCTCTCTCTCTCTCTCGCTCTCGCTCTCTCTCTGGAGCACCGCCCCCCTTTCTCCTTAACCCCCCTCGAGTTCATGAGGTACACTAAAGATGGGAGAGAGAGAGAGAGAGAGAGAGAGAGAGAGAGAGAGAGCGAGAGAGAGAGAGAGAGAATGTGTGAGTGAGTGAGTGTGTGTTAGATAGGTTAGGCATTGTGTGTGTTAGATAGGTTAGGCAGTGTGTGTGAGAGTGAGTGAGTGAGTGAGTGAGTGTGTTGGTAGGTTAGGCAGTGTGTGTGTATGTGTGTGTGTGTGTGAGTGAGTGAGTGAGTGAGTGAGTGTGTTGGTAGGTTAGGCAGTGTGTGTGTATGTGTGTGCGTGTATGTGGTTTATTCACAACAGCTATATACACTAATGTTGCCGTAAGCCAGCAGAATTGAAGCCAAGGACCTCATAGTTTAAGGGGAGTCACCGGCTTTTGTTTGAAACTTTCTCTCATTTTCTCTCTTTCCCTGGCTTGTATCCATTCGGCCCCATTCAGCCAACTGTTTTAAGACGTTTATCCCCATCCAGGTGTCGATTTCTTCCTGGCGAGCGATAGCGAGCCAGCATTGTATGGAGAAATCCGGCTTTGTCGGAGACATTTTCCTATTGAAACATGTACAAATTTAGCTTGCTTTCAAAACAAAAATATATATATGTTGGCTTGCTACCGCTCGCCAGGAAAATATTAATACCTGGATGTGGGTAAACGTCTTAAAACAGTAGGCTGAATGGGGCCGAATAGATACAAGCCAAAGAGAGAGGGAGAGAAAGAGAACACAAAAAAGCGAGGTGGGCTCCCTTAAAGACACACTACATCAAGGAGGTTTAAGACAAATAATAAATATATATTTTAACCCCTTCTGTACCGGCGACGTTTTTTCTACTTTTGTCTAGCAATATTAAGAACATTTTGTGCAGTTTAGGGAGGACCTGGGATAGTGAAAAGGGTTAAGGGAGATAGTTCGAAGCCTATTAAAGGGTTAAGGGAGATAGTTCGAAGCCTATTAAAGGGTTAAGGGAGATAGTTCGAAGCCTATTAATTGCTAGAGGTCCTTTTAAAACTAAATACAATCGTCTAATGATAGCCAGAATAAAGGGGTTAAGGGGAGACTGGCCGTTTGTTTGGTCTATTAATTCATTTATTCATATATTTGTTTAGTTTCCTCCCTAGACCTCCATCAAGCTTAGAAAAACACCCCCTAGACCCCCCTTCAAGATAAATTTGTACATTTTTCGGTAGAAAAATTTCCTGGCCGTAGGCCGGTTCCTCTTAAAATAGCAGGGTCGCTATCACTCGCCTGGAAATAATCGACACCTAAATGGCACGAAATTTCTTAAAATTGACAACGAAATGGGGCGATAGGTCTTAAAATCGCCAAACTAATGGGCCGAACGTCATATAATCTCAAAACTAGTGGGGCTAAACATGAGGGAGAAGGGGGTCCAGAAAAACGGTCTTCCTCCCCTTAAACCTACTTGCACCACTCAATGACCTCACAAAACTTAGCTAGCATTTTTTTTGGAATATTTGTTATTTATTGAAACATATGTTTATTGATGTGTGTATTAATTTACATATTTATTTGTTATTATGTGTTTTGTGTGTCCTCCCTAGACCTCCATCAAGCTTAAGGGGGCCCCACCTCGTTTTCTGTTTTTTTCTCTCTCTCTCTCTCTCCGGCTGTATCCATTTGGCCCCATTCAACCTACTGTTTTAAGACGTTTATCCCCATCCAGGTGTCGATTTTTTTCATGGCGAGCGGTAGCGAGCCAGCATATTTTCTATAATGTTTTTGACAGCAGGCAAAATTTGTAAAAAATTTACGATAGAAAAATGTCTCCGCCGGATTTCTCCATACAATGCTGGCCAGCTATCGCTCGCCAGGAAGAAGCAGACACCTGGATGGGGATAAACTTCTTAAAACAGTACACACACACACACACACACAAACAAACACACACACACACCTCCCCCCCTACATAAGTATTGAGAGACGGATAGAGAGTTGAGGGGGGGATAGAAAGGGGGGGGGGATCAATAGGCCTCAGACTACACCTATGACGTCACTAAAGTAGGGGGGCGCGGGGAGCGGGGGCGGGGGCGATAATGGAGAGACAGGTAATAGGGGGAGGGGGGTCTGTGTGTGTGGGTGTATGTATGTTTGAGTGTATGTATGTATGCGTTTATGTATGTATGTGTGTGTGTGTGTGTTTGTGTGGTGGTGGTAAATTATGTGAGGTTAAAAGTGAACTGGTCTTTGTGTAAGTGTATGCGTGTGTAGATATGTGTATACTATAGGCGTGTATATATATATATATATATATATATATATATATCTATATATATATATATATATATAGATATCTATATAGCTATCTATTATATACTGTATATATATATATATATATATATATATATGCAAATATATGCATATATATGTATGTATGTGTATAAGTATATATATATATATATATATATATATATGTGGGTGGTTTTGATGAATGGTGTCATATTAAAGGTGAACTGGTGTAGGGTATAGCCCAGACAGGTGCCGGAGGTGGGGGCTTCTCTGCATGTTATATTAGTTAACTTCATACTCTTAACCCCTGGAGGAAAATTATTATTATTATTTGTTTTTTTATGAAGGAGACAAAAGTCAAACCTGCCTGTAACGAGTGTCTCCCCCAAAGGTTGAAAGAGTGACAGAGAGCCAAATTCAAAGTACATTATAGATAATGTATATGTTCTGGAAAGAAGTGTGGTGTGCTTGTTAGGTGTACTGAAATGAGTAAGAGGAGGAGGTGTTTGTGAGAGTTAGCTGGATTATTCTCTGTGCGAGGCACAAATAGAAACAGTGAGGGAAGCCAGGTAAATGAAACTGAAGTTCCAGCAACTCCTTATCATATGCCTGAGTGGCCTCCCCTGGGTACTGCTCTGCTTGATTGGTGCCTACAATCTCCCCAACAATTTTTTTTCCCTAGACCCCCTTCAAGCTAAGAAAACGCCCCTTAGTCCCTCGTTCTATAGGGGAATGATTTGTGTTATTATTATTATTATTATTATTATTATTATTAGTATTATTAGTATTATTATTATTATTTTATTTATTTGTATGTTTTTATTTATTTTATTTTATTTTTAAATGTCCCTGCCCTTTTGGTCGACGTGTCCCAAATGCAGGCTCGCTATCGCTTGCCAAGAAAAGATTGACACCTGGATGGGGGTGAAGCGTCTTATTGTCGCCAAACTCAAGGGGTGAAAGGTCTTAAGATCTCTATAATAATGTGGGGGACTTGAACCCTGCAGGCGTACTCTGACCTTGACGGTTATCTCACGGCGCCTTAGTACACTGGGCCATCCCATCCTATTCCAGGGTGTTTTGTGGTGTCTGTCGTGTGTGTGTGTGTGATTCAAGGTAACAAATTCATCGTATCATGTGTGTTATCAGGTTGGAATGTGTGTTTGTTTGTACGTTATTTCAGGAGTGTGTGTGTGTGTGTGTGTGTGTGTGTGTGATTCAAGGTAATACATTTATCGTATCGTGTGTGTTATCAAGTTGGAATGTGTGTGTGTTTGCTTGTACGTTATTGCATGTGTATGTTGTGTGTGTGCGTAATGTGGTGTTGTATGTAGCTGTGTTGTGTTACAGTATGTGGTGCTATGTAGGTTGTGAGCGTGTTGGAAATACGGTATGTGTTGCATTATGTGGTGTGAGTGCCATGTGGTTTGAGATGTGTTATGTGGTATGTTGTACTATAATGCCGTGATGTGTATGTGGTATGTGTTTCATGTGGTATGTGATGTGTTATGTAGTGAGTGTAGTGTTGCATAATATGGTGATGTGTGTGTGTGTGTGTGTGTGTGTGTGTGTGTGTGTGTGTTATGCAGTAGGTGAGTGTCGCATGTTAACACCACCTAGCCCTGTACTCTATGACCCCCTCTAACCGGTACTCCCGCCCTCCCCCTCTCTTTCCCATTCCCCCCATCTTCCCTTTCCCTGCCACCCCCCCCCCCCCCCCCTCCTTCCTCTTCATTTCTCTCTCCCCCTCCCTCCCATTCTATCACCCTTCTCCCCCTCCCTACGTGGCTTCCCCCTGCTTCCCTTTGCCTACCCCCCCCTCCCCCCCCCCCCCTGGGTGTGTCTTGCGTCTGCGTGTTGGTGTTGCGTCCCCCTCCCTTGATTTTGTTTTCTCTTCAGTGCCGCCACGTGGGTCTCTCTCTCTCTCACACACACATACACTCACTCTCTGTCTCTCTCACACACACTCTCTCTCTCCCAAGTGTTCCCAGTAACCTTAGCAGCATTATAGACCAACTACATATTTTATACCACTTTACTCTTTGATCCTCCTAGTAGTGGGCTTAAATCAATGGGTTTATTATGCTTTACTCTATTTCACACACACACACACACACACACACACACACACACACACACACACACACACACACACACACCTGCATCTACATACTAACTCACAACGTACACAGCCACAAAAAGCTCACGGGCGCATTTCATTTCGGCGATTAAGCACTTCATTTGAGCGAAAAATACATATCATTTGGGCGAAAAGTTAAGCTCTATTTTGACGTACTCGACACTCCACTTGGGCGAGAATCATACCGGTTCCCAGACATTCTAGGTGGAAAATATGGCTATACCTTTCTGCTCATCATTCATTTACAAGCACAAAATGTTCATAATTTTCACTTTATTTGCGGAAAGATACAAATGAACTTCATGACGATTTTTGGTGAGGACTGGGATTATTTTTTCTGCGCTCTCTGTACAGTGCAAGGGAAACGTTTCTCAGGTCTTTTGGTTCAAGTTGGCTTTCACTATCATTCGTAAGTTATTTTCTAATAACTTTTAAAGGTTTGGGGCTTATGCCAGACTCTGCGCATCTTTTAACTTGCACTGTAAGTTGTTGTCCTTCAATGTTCTTAATATCACTTGGATGAATATGCTCAGTCATAGCTTTGATGATTGTTTTTCCACTGTCATCAGTCTTAATTCGGGCTTTACATCTGGGCTTGTTGCTTGCACACCTCCATGCAGTATCATTATTTGTCAGTACTGTATCAACTCGAAACGAGAATCCATCGAATATTATTATAATTATTTTTGTTTTCTGTTGGCTTCTGAAATGGTGCCTTCCATGGTCCTGTTCGTGGAATGAACGTCTCTCTCTAGGAGTCTAGGGGATCAGTCTCACACAATGATATACTATGAACTCTCAGCCTCGTTTCTTCATCTCGCCCTTGTATTCGATCCTGTGGTTCTAATCCGTGTGTTCCTACGGCTCCCACTACTCAGTCAAACTACTCTAAATTATCAGCCATCCTTGACAGACAGTTCTATAGTATTTACGTTGTTGTTGCCTTATTCTGATTTCGCCCAAATGATGGTTACCATTTCACAGAATTACTGATATGTAGTCGCCCAAATGACATAGTGAACTGGCGCCCAAATGATAGAGTAGAAAATCAAATTTTTCGCTCAAATGAAATGCGCCCGAAGCTCACACATACGCGCGCGCACACACCCACACACACATGTTACACGGATATCGCGTACGAAACGCTGAATCTAATATACTGCAACATGCAACACACACACACACACACACATAGACACCGACCGAACACACACTCTTACAGACACACACACACACACATAGACACCGACGAACACACTCTCTTACAGACACACACACACACACAAACAACAACAACAACAACAACAACAAACGTAATTAGGCCTACCTGGTGCCCTTCACTAGCCAGCCGACTAGAGCGGCACTAACCTCCCCCTCCACCCCCCCCCCCCCCCCACCCCCAGCCAAGGTCAGCTAGAATATGTTGACCCTAATCCATGTGGCGCACACTCTTAAGGGGAGATGGCTCGTTTTTATGGTCCCCCCTTCTTCCTCATGTTTAGCCCCATTAGTTTTCCAGATTTTAAGACGTTCGGCCCATTAGTTTGGCGATTTTAAGACCTTTCGTCCCATTTATTTGTCAATGTTAAGACTGTTCATATCATTTAGGTGTCGATTATTTCCTGTGATTTAAGAGGAATCGGCCTTCGGCCGGGAAATTTTTCTATCGAATTTGTTTACAAATATGTCTTGAAGGAGGGTCTTGGTGGGCGTTTGTTTTAAGCTTGATGGAGGTCTAGGGAGGAAACTCAAAAAACAATATAAAGATACATAGATCAACAAATAAATACGTCCCTCCCCTCTTAACCTTACTGTATGTGGTCATAATACGTCCCTCCCCCCTTAACCTTACTGTATGTGGTCATAATACGTCCCTCCTCCCTTAACCTTACTGTATGTGGTCATAATACGTCCCTCCCCCCTTAACCTTACTGTATGTGGTCATAATACGTCCCTCTTAACCTTACTGTGGTCATAATACTCCCTCCTCCCTTAACCTTACTGTATGTGGTCATAATACGTCCCTCCCCCCTTAACCTTACTGTATGTGGTCATAATACGTCCCTCCCCCCTTAACCTTACTGTATGTGGTCATAATACGTCCCTCCCCCCTTAACCTTACTGTATGTGGTCATAATACGTCCCTCCTCCCTTAACCTTACTGTATGTGGTCATAATACGTCCCTCCCCCCTTAACCTTACTGTATGTGGTCATAATACGTCCCTCCTCCCTTAACCTTACTGTATGTGGTCATAATACGTCCCTCCCCCCTTAACCTTACTGTATGTGGTCATAATACGTCCCTCCTCCCTTAACCTTACTGTATGTGGTCATATACGTCCCTCCCCCCTTAACCTTACTGTATGTGGTCATAATACGTCCCTCCTCCCTTAACCTTACTGTATGTGGTCATAATACGTCCCCCCCCCCCTAACCCTACTGTATGTGGTCATATACGTCCCTCCCCCCTTAACCTTACTGTATGTGGTCATAATACGTCCCTCCTCCCTTAACCTTACTGTATGTGGTCATAATACGTCCCTCCCCCCTTAACCTTACTGTATGTGGTCATAATACGTCCCTCCTCCCTTAACCTTACTGTATGTGGTCATAATACGTCCCTCCCCCCTTAACCTTACTGTATGTGGTCATAATACGTCCCTCCCCCCTTAACCTTACTGTATGTGGTCATAATACGTCCCTCCCCCCCCAACCTCACTGTAGTGGTCATAATACGTCCCTCCCCCCTTAACCTTACTGTATGTGGTCATAATACACCCTCCCCCTTAACCTTACTGTATGTGGTCATAATAAGTCCCTCCCCCCTTAACCTTACTGTATGTGGTCATAATAAGTCCCTCCTTAACCTTACGTATGTGGTCATAATACGTCCCTCCCCCTTAACCTTACTGTATGTGGTCATAATACGTCCCTTAACCTTACTGTATGTGGTCATAATACGTCCCTCCCCTCTTAACCTTACTGTATGTGGTCATAATACGTCCCTCCCCTCTTAACCTTACTGTATGTGGTCATAATACGTCCCTCCCCCCTTAACCTTACTGTATGTGGTCATAATACGTCCCTCCCCTCTTAACCTTACTGTATGTGGTCATAATAGTCCTCCCTCTTAACCTTACTGTATGTGGTCATAATACGTCCCTCCCCCCTTAACCTTACTGTATGTGGTCATAAAGGGGGGTTCTGACCTGGTGTTTTGCTCCAGTAGCTTGGGAGATTTTAAGACGTTTTACCCCATTAGTGTGGCGATATTAAGGCGTTTACCCCATTAGTTTGGCGATTAGGCTATAAGATTATTTCCCCATTCAGGTGTTGTTTTTCTTCTCGGCGAGCGATAGTGAGCTTCTAACTTAGATGAAATCGGCATTCGACAGGGACATTTTCCTTTCGAAAAATGTATACATTTAGCCGGAAGGGGGCGCTAACTAGGCGTATTTTTGTTTGAAGCAAGTCTGGGAAGGCGTTTTTGTTAGCCTATAGGCCTAGGGACAAACTAAAATAGGCTACATTGCTCGAAAATGACAAAAACAAGCAAATATAACATTGAAACAATATATATATACTGTCCACTCTCCTCCCTCTCTCTATTTTATTTACCTGTCTGTCAGTCTGTCTGTCTCTACCCCTTCCACCCCTTCTGTCCCTGTCCATTACCATTACCATTACTCATACTCTCTCTCTCTCTCTCTCTCTCTCTCTCTCTCTCTCTCTCTGTACCTTTACCCACATCCTTCCTGTCAGTAATTCTCTCTGGCCTTTACCTGCATTCCCCTACCTTTTTAACTTTTATTATTGAGTTTGTTGCAACCACCCTCTCTATCTTCTTCCTCTCTCTCTCCTCTCCTCTTCTCTCTCTCTCTCTCTCTCTCTCTCTCTCTCTGTTATTATCCTCAATTTCGCTCAGCTTTTCGTAATTTATATCCCATTTTCTGTCCTTAATTTCTGCCTACCTCTCCCCCCTTCTCCCTCCTCTCTTTCCTCCCCTCCCACCTCGACAACCGCCTTCCCCTCCCCATTTCCCCCCCCTCCTCCCCTCCCCATCCTTCCCTCCCCTACGCACCCCTCCTTCTCCCTCCTCCCCTCCCCATTTCGCCCTCCTTTCCTGCCCATTTCGACCTCCTTTCCTGCCCATTTCCCCCCCCCCCTTCCCTCGCCTCCCCACTCCACCTTTCCCTCCCCATCTCACCCTCCTCCCTTTTCTTTCCTCACATCCCTCCCCCACCTCCCCACCCCCCCTCCCCCTCCTCCTCTCCCCACCCCACCCCTGTCCCTCCTTCCCACCCCACCCTTCCCCCTCCTTTCCTCTCCATTCCCTTCTCTCCATCTATCCCTACTTTCTTCCCCTCCCATCTCCTCCACCCTAACCCTATCTTCCCATCATTCCCTCATTCCCACCCCACCTTTGCTCCCCCTCTCCCCTCCCTATCACCTTCCTCTCCCCACACTGGCGTAACGTCCAGTGTTGGTATTTCAGGAGCGGTGTGACCAAAATAAAGGAGGAATCAATGGCGAGGGAGGGGGAAGAGGGTGGGGGTGGGGGGAGGTGAGAGGGGTAGAGAAGCTTGAGGGGGGGGGGGGGGGAGGCATGTCTGAAGTTTTGGTTGTGGGGGTAAAGGGTGGAGGTTGGGGTAATTTGGGGGTGTTGTTGTGGTGGGGGGTATTGTGGTGGTGAGGGTGTTGTGGTGGGGGTGTTTTGGTAGTGGAGGAGGGTTGGTGGTGGAGGTATTTTGGTAGTGGTGGGGGTTTTGTGGTGGTGCGGTATTTGTGGGGGTGGGGTGTTGCGCATGTCCTGGAGGATGGGGGTGGTGTAATCGGGGAGGAAGGTAGTGGAGGTGGAGGGGAAAGGGGTGGGAGTAGGTAGTGGAGGTGGAGGGGAAAGGGGTGGGGGTAGGTAGTGGAGGTGGAGGGGAATGGGGTGGGGGTAGGTAGTGAAGGTGGAGGGGAATGGGGTGGGGGTAGGTACAAAGGAGTACAAAGGAAATCAAGCAACAACAGGTCTAGTGACCCTTCTAGGCTGCTTGTCCTCCAAAACACTGAGGATCAAGTGTCCAAACAGTGGTTTAGAGTGGGTAAGGGAACATTGGAAAGGGAACTACTGCCCTAGAACTAATGTCCGTGGCAGGATTAGGAAGTTAGTAGGGGACAGAAGGGTTAGTAACTGAGGGGGGGATAAAATAAAGTTATTCATTTACAAACGCAGTCAGTCGCGGGTTTGATGCGAGATATTTGTCTAAGCGGAGTTTAAATGAATCAACGGTGCTGCAGTTTATAACGTGTCGGGGAAGCCCATTCCACAAGTTGACAACTCGATTGAAGAAGACATTCTTAGATTCGTGTGAGTTAAAAGATTTACCAATAATTTTGCAACCGTTTCCCTGCGTGTAATTAGATTGGTCGATAGTGAAGTACTTACTACAGTTCATATTGTCGATGCCTTTGATGATTTTGAACACTTGAATTAAGTCACCTCTTAATCTGCGCTGGGTTAAAGGAAATAGATTTAATTCTCTAAGACGCTCTTCGTATGGTTTGTTCTTTAGGCTAGGTATCATTTTGGGTAACTCTACGTTGAACTCGTTCTAGCTTGTTTATATCTTTTTGGTAATAAGGGCACCAGGATTGAACGCAGTATTCCAGAAGAGGGCGGACTAAGGAATTGTAAAGGGTTAGGATAACTTCTTTGGATTTATGCTCAAATGACCTGCCTATAAAGCCAATTATTTTGTTTGCCTTCTTAACAACTTCTGAACATTGTTGACTCGGTTTTAGGTTACTCGATATTGTTACTCCCAGATCGGTTTCTTTGTTTACATTCTTAAGCTGAGTGCCATTCATCGAATAGTTTGCTTTCTCATTTAGGTATCCGATATGTAGTAATTTACATTTATGCCGCATTGAAACTCATTTGCCAAATTTGGGCCCAACATGACAATTTATCTAGATTGTGTTGCATATCGTCAGCTTGTTCTTTTGAGAGTACGCTATTTGCAATTTTTGTATCGTCAGCAAATTTTGAGATTGTACAGGTGAGGCCCTCATCTATGTCGTTGATGTAAATTAGAAAGAGAATTGGTCCTAGTACCGATCCCTGGGGTACCCCGCTACTTACATTGGTCCATTTAGATGCCTTACCGTTTATGACTACTCTTTGCTTTCTGTCGCTGAGCCAATTTTCTATCCATTTCAACACACCGTCTTGTATTCCATGCGCTTTTAGTTTGAGCAGTAAACGTTTGTGGGGAACTTTGTCAAAGGCCTTTTGAAAATCAAGGTATATAATATCTACAGCTTTACTCTCATCGTAGAGGTTGAGGATATCGTGGAAGAAGTCTAAGAGGTTTGTTAAACAGGAACGTTTTTTACGAAAGCCGTGTTGAGTATCTTTAAGTAAGTTATTTGCCTCTAAGTGATTTACGAGTCTGTCTCTTATGACCGTTTCTAGCATTTTACATACAATTGAGGTTAAGCTAATTGGACGATAGTTACTGGGTAGGGATTTGCTGCCTTTTTTGAATATCGGTGTTGCGTTGGCTAGCTTCCACTGATCAGGCATAGTCCCAGACTGCAAGGATTCATTGAATAGCAATGTCAGTGGTTTGGAGAGCTCATCCTTAGCTTTCTTTAGAACTCTAGGTGAGATTGTATCAGGTCCAGGCGTTTTATTTACCTTGAGTTTATCTAAACAATTCAATACTTCTCTCTCTGTAACGGTTATATTGCTTAGAACATCTGAATTATCAATCTGAATCGGCGATGGTGTAGGGATATCACTGAGGTCTTCGGTTGTAAAAACTGATGCAAAGAAGGTATTGAGGGCATTACTCATTTGTACTTCGTCTTTGGTGTATTCTCCATTTTCATCGACTAACGGTCCAACAGTTGAAGTAACTACTTTTTTCTTTCTGATATAACTATAGAATTCTTTCGGGTTTGTTTTACTTTGATTCGCAATATGTAACTCTAGGATCTTTTTACTTTGCTTAATTAACTTTTTGGCTTTGCGTCGTAGCTCTACAAATTTCACCCGTTCTTCGTCATTTTGTGAGGATTTTAATCTATCATTAGCAAATTTTTTTAGCAAGCAGGCAGTTTGAAATATCTTTATTCCACCATTTGGGCTTATTATTATGGCCTGGACGACGTATTTTCGATGGTATGCAGTCTTGCACTGCTTTTAGGTAAGTGGTTTCGAATAACTTCCAAGATGTATTTATGTCGTTATTGTTAGTCAGAAAGCTCCAGTCAGTTTCTTTAAGCTTTGATTTAAGTTTATGAAAATTTGCTTTCTTGAAATTAGGGACTTTCTCAATGCTGCTATTTGATTTGTTACTAGTAAACTTTAAAGTGAAAGTTATCGTACGATGGTCGCTGTTACTGAATTCATCACCAACATTCAAATTCTCTATTAATTCTTCTTTTGTTGGGAGTACAAGGTCAAGCACATTATTACCACGGGTCGGAGATTGTACAAATTGAAAAAGTGAACTCTCTTGCAAGTTAGCATAGAGGTCGTGTCCAGAGCGTGAAGTAAGAATATCGCCCCATTTAGTCACGGGTAAGTTGAAATCGCCAAGAATTACGGTATCTTGTATGTTAGTTATTTCTGCAATTTGTTCATAAATTTCACTGTCAGTTTGCACTGATTGAGATGGGGGTCTGTATAATAAAGCTAGTGTTATTTTAGTTCCTCGTTTATTATTTAATAGTACGTAAGATATGTCTATATTCGCAATTTGAGGTTTTGACAAATAGGTAGTGGAGGTGGAGGGAAAAGGGGTGGGAGTAGGTAGTGAAGGTGGAATATGGTAGGTGGTGAAGGTGGAGGGGAAAGGGGTGGGGGTAGGTAGTGGAGGGGAATGGGGTGGGGGTAGGTAGTGGAGGTGGAGGGAAAAGGGGTGGGAGTAGGTAGTGAAGGTGGAGGGGAATGGGGTGGGGGTAGGTAGTGAAGGTGGAGGGGAAATGGGTGGGGGTAGGTAGTGGAGGTGGAGGGGAATGGGAGGTGGAGGGGGATGTAAATAGTGGAGGTGGAGTTGGGGTGGAAGGGAGAGAGCTGGGGTGGAAGGGAGAGAGGTGGAGTGGAAGGTAGGGAGGTGGGGTGGAGGGGATGGTAAGAAGGGGAGTTGGGGGTGGAAGTGAGGGAGGTGGAGGGGATGGTAAGGAGGGGAGTTGGGGTGGAAGGGAGGGAGGTGGAGGGGATGGTAGGGAGGGGAGTAGGGGGTGGAAGTGAGAGAGGTGGAGGGGAAGGAGGGGAGAGAGATGGGGAAGGTAGGGAAGGCAGAGAGGGAAGGGGAAGGTAGGCGGGGGGGGGGGGGGAGGTAGAGAGGGGAAGATTAGGTCAGGGAGATGGTGAGGGAGTTACATGAGACAGAACTACTAAGCTACCTGATAGGGAGAGGTATATATATATATTTACGGTATATATTTACGGTATATATTTACGGTATATATTTACGGTATATATTTATATACTTTTGAGTTTCCACGCCAGACCTCCATCAAGCTTAAAAAAAACACCTAGAGCCCCTTTTCAAGGTAAATTTGTAAATTTGTCGGTAGAAAAATGTCCCGGCCGAAGGCCGATTCCTTCTAAAATTACAGGCTCGTTATCTCTCGCCAGGAAAGGTCGACACCTAAGTGAGGTCTTGATATTGACAAATAAATGTGGCAAAAGGTCTCAAAATTGCCAAACTAACTGAACGAACGTCTTTCAATCTCAAAACGAATATGCTAAACATGAGGGAGGAGGGGGTCCATAAAAAGCTACTACCACCCCCCTAAATCTCTCACAGCTGGGACTATATAATGATAGTGGTGTGAATGGGTATATCTATACTGTATATATACAGTATATATATATATATATATATATATATATATATATATATATATATATATATAACCGTCAGGACGATAGCCGACGCTTTAATCACCTACACCACGGCAGTAGACTGCCGTGGTGTATATATACACCAGTAGACTGCCGTGGTGTAGTTGATTAAAGGGTCGGCTATCGTCCTGACGGTCGCCGGTTCGATTCTACTGCCGTGGTGTAGTTGATTAAAGCGTCGGCTATCGTCCTGACGGTCGGCGGTTCGAACCCCACTGAGAGATTATAAACATTTAGTGGCTCACGTGTATTTGTGATATATTCAATATATATATATTATATATATATATAATTATATATATATATACCGGTATATATATATATATTATATATATATATAATTATATATATATATATATCTATATATATTGAATAATCACAAATACACGTGAGCCACTAAATGTTTCTAATATATATATGCATTTTATATATATATATATATATATATATATATATATATATATATATATATATATATATAATATATTACAGTATAATATATATATATATATATATTTATATATATATATATATATACCGGTATATATATGAGATTATGTAGAGAGAGTGAGAGTGAGTGAGTGAGAGAGGCAGATTCCGAGAAGCCGCTTGGCGTTGAAATATGCATCGTGTGCGAGATACAAGTTGTAGTGAAGAGACTGTGGAGACGCTAGGTAAAGGTTGTTTCTGAGAGAGAGAGAGAGAGAGAGAGAGATAGAGAGTATATATACAATAAGTGATGTCTCGGCACCAATTATGTGTTGATCAATAATTGGTATCAGCAATATCTAGGCTTTATTTCTTCATATCGAGTGAAATATACACTCATGCTCCTACACTTACCCACCCTATTCAACATCTGACAAACATTAATACAGCACAAAGCAAGCCAAACGTAATGACAGCTGGGACATGACAATACAGTAGCCTACATAAACATTATATAGAATGACAAAATACATGCACTGAAAACAATGTCCATTTGTCAATACCTAATGGCGCTCTCTATTCTACCTAATGGCGCTCTCTATTCTACCTAATGGCGCTCTCTATTCTACCTAATGGCGCTCTCTATTCTACCTAATGGCGCTCTCTATTCGTGAACAGCTTTTAAGGAGGGATGGTTCGTTTTTATGGACCCTTTTCTCCCTCATGTTTAGTCCCATTAGTTTTCAGATTTGATAACTTTCGCCCCGTTAGCTTAGCGATTTTAATACCTTTCGTCCTATTTCGTTGTCAATATTAAGCTAGCGAGAAATTGACTCATCCCCATCTTAAACGAGGATATTAATTTGCTCCCTAGACCTCTTAACAAGCTTAAACAACACCCCCAAGATAAATTTGTAAATTTTTCGGTAGAAAAATGTCCTGGCCGAAGGCCCACTGGCCGAAGGCCATTTCCTCTTAAGCAAACGAGCTATAGGTTTAAGGGGAGGCAGACCCTTTGTTTGGTCTATTAATTCATGTATTCATATATTTGTTTAGTTTCCTCCTTAGACATCCATCAAGCTTAGAAAAACACCACCTAGAGTCCTAGACCCTCCTTCAAGATAAATGTGTACATTTTTCGGTAGAAAATTTTTCCGGCCGAAGGCCGGTTCCTCTTAAAATTGCAGGCTCGCTATTGCTCGCCAGGAAATAATCGACACCTAAATGGCACGAAAGGTCTTAAAATTGACAACGAAATGAGGCGAAAGGTGTTAAGATCGCCAAACTCAAAAGTAGTGGGCTAAACATGAGGGAGAAGGGGGTCCAGAAAAACAGTCTGCCTCTCTTTAAGGGTTGAAAGCTTGGAATTGGTGTAACTTTGTATATGCTGGGAACTGTACACACCTCGTTTTATTTTCTCTCTCTCCCTCTCTCTCTCTCTGGGTTGCATCAATTTGGCCACATTCAGCCTACTGTCTTGAGACGTTTATCCCCATCCAGGCGTAAAGTTGTGTTAAATTTTTTTGACAGCAGGCTAAATTTGTACATTCCGGATTTCTCCATACAATGCTGGCTTGCTATCGCTCGCCAGGAATAAATCGACACCTGGATGGGGATTAACGTCTTAAAACAGTAGGCTGAATGGGGCCGAATGGATACAAGCCAGAGAGAGAGAAAAAAAGCAGGTCACCCCCCTTAACCCCTTCACCATCATTACGTAAATGTCATCATATTCTGGTTACCATTAGACGATTGTATTTAGTTAGTAATCTACCTATACGACTCAAATGGCTAAATACAATCTCAATAAACCCTGTTAGTAACATAGGTTCTTCTTAACCTGCATAACATAATCTACCTTTAGCCAGAATCAAAGGTACAGTCGGATACCATAGTCTCTAGCTCACTCAGGAGATTCATGGATCCCCTGTTTTTCTCTATGCAATTACTGTATATCAATTACTGTATATCAATTACTGTATATCTATTACTGTATATCAATTACTGTATATCAATTACTGTATATCAATTACTGTATATCAATTACTGTATATCAATTACTGTATATCAATTACTGTATATCAATTACTGTATATCTATTACTGTATATCAATTACTGTATATCAATTACTGTATATCAATTACTGTATATCTATTACTGTCTATCAATTACTGTATATCAATTACTGTATACCAATTACTGTATATCATTTACTGTATATCAATTACTCTCTATCAACTACTCTATATCAATCACTGTATATCATTACTGTAAACATAATTACTGTATATCAATTACTGTATATCAATTACTGTATATCTATTACTGTATATCAATTACTGTATATCAATTACTGTATATCTATTACTGTATGTCAATTACTGTATATCAATTACTGTATATCAATTACTGTATATCTATTACTGTATATCAATTACTGTATATCTATTACTGTATGTCAATTACTGTATATCAATTACTGTATATCAATTACTGTATATCAATTACTGTATATCAATTACTGTATATCAATTACTGTATATCAATTACTGTATATCAATTACTGTATATCAATTACTGTATATCAATTACTGTATGTCAATTACTGTATATCAATTACTGTATATCAATTACTGTATATCAATTACTGTATGTCAATTACTGTATATCAATTACTGTATATCTATTACTGTATATCTATTACTGTATATCTATTACTGTATGTCAATTACTGTATATCAATTACTGTATATCAATTACTGTATATCTATTACTGTATATCTATTACTGTATATCAATTACTGTATATCAATTACTGTATATCAATTACTGTATATCTATTACTGTATATCTATTACTGTATGTCAATTACTGTATGTCTATTACTGTATATCTATTACTGTATATCAATTACTGTATATCAATTACTGTATATCTATTACTGTATGTCAATTACTGTATATCAATTACTGTATATCAATTACTGTATATCAATTACTGTATATCTATTACTGTATATCAATTACTGTATATCAATTACTGTATATCTATTACTGTATATCAATTACTGTATATCAATTACTGTATATCTATTACTGTATATCTATTACTGTATATCAATTACTGTATATACAATTATTACTGTATATCAATTACTGTATATCAATTACTGTATATCAATTACTGTATATCAATTACTGTATATCAATTACTGTATATCAATTACTGTATGTCAATTACTGTATATCAATTACTGTATATCTATTACTGTATATCTATTACTGTATATCAATTACTGTATATCAATTACTGTATATCAATTACTGTATATCTATTACTGTATATCAATTACTGTATATCAATTACTGTATATCGATTCAGTAGAGTTTATTGAGGTAGTACAAGATAGTTTTTTATTTCAATTCATAGATACGCCGACTAGAGGTATTAATATTCTTGATTTAGTTTTCAGTAACAATGAACATATGATAAATAATGTAGAGATTGGTGACCACCTAGGAAATAGCGATCATAAATCTATTTATTTTAATATACAATGGACAGGGAATGCTAAAGAGAATACGACACTTATCCCAGATTTCAGAAAAGCCGATTATGGTGGGCTAAGAAGAGACTTAAGGGTGGACCCTATTGTTAAGCGATTAAGTCAGGATATGCCAGAGTTAAACTTGCCACCTACATATTGCTTCACTCCACAATGCTCAAAATAAATATATCCCTAAAAGAAGATTTAGATCGACGCAGAACCAACCAAAATGGATGACTAATAAGCTAATAGATCTTATAGGAAAAAAGAAAGGAATATATCGAAAAATAAAGAAAGGTGAAAATCATTTACATATATACTATCAGACTCTATCAAGACAGGTCAAAAAGGAAATCAGGAAAGCAAAAAGAAATTATGAAATAAGGATAGCCAGCGACTCAAAAAATAACCCTAAAGCTTTTTACCAACTATATAAATCTAAAGTTAGAGATGTAATAGGCCCCCTAAAAACTTCAATAGGAGAAATAACAGAAAATGATTTAGAAATGTGCAGTACATTAAATAGTCAGTTTCTTTCCGTTTTCACTAATGAAAATTTGGCACAGATTCCAGAAGTCAATATGGTATATAGTGATAGTATAGAAAATATGTTAAGTACAGTTAGTATAAGTAGAAATGATGTGCTTAAGGAAATTGACAGACTGAAACCTCAAAAATCGCCTGGTCCTGACGAGGTATATGCTAGAGTATTAAAAGAATGCAGAGATGAGTTAAGTAGTCCATTAGCATTTATATTTAACAAGTCATTAGAAACAGGTTTAGTTCCAGAAGCTTGGAAGCTTGCAAATGTAGTTCCGATCTTCAAAAAAGGTGATAAATCGATAGCATCCAATTACCGTCCCATTAGTCTCACATCAATCATAGGAAAGTTGCTAGAGTCTATTATTGCTAGGAAAATTAGAAGCCACTTAGTAAAATTTAACTTAATAAATTCTTCTCAGCATGGATTCACTCAGGGACGTTCGTGCCTTACTAATTTGCTTAGCTTTTTCTCAGAGGTATATGAAGCAGTAGATAGTGACAAGTCATATGATAATATATTTAGATTTCAGTAAAGCTTTCGACAGAGTCCCTCATGAGAGATTGATGAGAAAGGTTGAGGCACATGGAATAGGAGGGTCGTTGTTGGGATGGATTAGGTCATGGCTAATTGGTAGGAAACAGAGAGTCAGCATAAATGGTACCAAGTCAGAGTGGAGAGCAGTCCAAAGTGGTGTCCCCCAGGGATCGGTATTAGGTCCCCTGTTGTTTCTTATATACATAAATGACCTAGATTTAGGTATAACTAGTAGGATAAGTAAATTCGCAGACGATACTAAAATGGGGAGATCAATTGATTCAGATAGCGATATAGAGTGCCTCCAAAGGGATCTAGATACGTACATGAATGGTCAGTAAATTGGCAGATGAAGTTTAACATTGACAAATGCAAGGTATTAAAGATAGGGAAGATGCAAACAAATGTTAAATATAAACTAGCTAATTTAGAATTAGAAAATTCAGACTGCGAGAAAGATCTAGGTGTGTTTGTTAGCAATGATTTGAAGCCTAGAAAACAGTGTATAAGCGTTCGTAATAAGGCAAACAGGATTCTCGGGTTCATCTCTAGGAGTGTGAGTAACAGAACTGCTGATGTTATCTTAAAACTTTACTTGTCATTAGTGAGACCCCATATGGATTATGCTGTCCAATGTTGGTGTCCTTATTACAGAATGGACATAGATTCATTGGAGAGAATTCAGCGTAGAATGACAAAATGATCCATAATATTAGAAATTTTCCGTATGAAGAAAGGTTGAAGAAATTAGGTTTACATTCGTTAGAGAGACGCAGAGTTAGAGGGGATATGATAGAGGTGTTCAAGTGGGTTAGTGGGATTAACAAAGGGGACATGACAAATGTACTAAAGCTCAGTGATAGCGAAAGAACTCGTACCAATGGTTTCAAATTAGATAAATTTCGTTTCAGAAAAGATATAGGCAAATATTGGTTTGGTAACAGAGTTGTAGATGGGTGGAATAGGCTACCAAGTGCTATAGTGGGATCAAGAACGATAGGGAGCTTTAAGAAAAAATTGGATAAGCATATGGACGAGAAGGGTTGGGTGTGAAGGGGGATCAGCCGGGTTGGGCCAATCAGCGCTCTGCAGACCCCGTAATCCTGCGTTAATCTCTAACCGGTTTGGTAAGATGATCCTCAGGGTATTAGAGTGTTGAGCCTATAATTGGGCTTTGTAATTGGGGTTGTGTGGGACAGGGATCTGCCTTGCTTAGGCCAATCGGCTTTCTGCAGACTCCCATTTTCTTATGTTCTTATGTTCTTAATTACTGTATGTCAATTACTGTATATCTATTACTGTATATCTATTACTGTATATCAATTACTGTATATCTATTACTGTATATCAATTACTGTATATCAATTACTGTATATCAATTACTGTATATCAATTACTGTATATCTATTACTGTATATCAATTACTGTATATCAATTACTGTATATCAATTACTGTATATCAATTACTGTATGTCAATTACTGTATATCAATTACTGTATATCTATTACTGTATATCAATTACTGTATATCTATTACTGTATATCAATTACTGTATATCAATTACTGTATATCAATTACTGTATATCTATTACTGTATATCAATTACTGTATATCTATTACTGTATATCAATTACTGTATATCAATTACTGTATATCAATTACTGTATATCAATTACTGTATATCAATTTGGATTGATTTTTGGATAGAATTTGCTTTTCAATAAATAGTATACATCGTCTTGTAGTTGATTTATAGACAATTTTATTCATCAATTCGTTTCCAGAGATATGCTTCCATAACTAGATATAGGTGAGGCCCACAAATTTGTATAGGTGGGGTAGAGACTATGGTATCCGAGTGTACAAAGGCGTCATGGTGCTGAAGGGGTTAAAAAGACACATAATACAGTAAATAATAATAATAATAATAATAATAATAATAGTAGTACTACAAATACTAATAATAATAATAATAATAATAATAAGTAGTACTACAATATAATAATAATAATATTAATAATAATAATAATAGTAGTACTACAAATAATAATATAATAATAATAAATAATATAATAGTAGTACTACAAATAATAATAATAATAATATTAATAATAAATAATAATAATATATTAAATAATAATATAATAATAATAAGAACAATACAGTCAATATAGTTGGAAAAGCGGCATGCGAGATTCAAGAGATTTATAGAGGACAGCTTAGAGATAGAGACTGCAACGGGAGATAGTACGATGATAACAGAGATATTTATGAGAGTGGGATAGTCCAGCAGGCAGGGCAGAAATATATCGCTGAGACTATAGGTCAGGTGAAATATTTAATCCCTTCGGGTGTACTGTGCGAAATGTTGGCTGTGTATAATGCAATGCTTTTATAGGGCTTTCTCCTCCATTGATATCGTCAACACACACACACACACTCTCTCTCTCTCGGTGGGAATAATATAGTAAAACAAATAAAAAACAAACACACATAGGTTAAGCATCAGTAGTATATAATATTTCGCATCTTCGTTCTTTACTATAAATTTCCCAGTAGAAGTTTTTATTTTGTTCTCATTCTGCTGGGTGATTTGTTTCCCCAACTTAATTTCATGCCGACCAATGGTCGGAGGGAGAGGTGGGTGGGGAGAGGTGGGTGGGGAGAGAGCCTTCTTCTTTGCTATTCTTGCCTTCCACTTTGTAGCAAATTCTATTTTTAGCATTAAGTCCGGACTACCTAGTAGGGACCGCAGGGTCTGTGCAGTCTGTGTATCTATGTAACTCTATGTAACTATATATATCTCTCTCTCACACACACAGACACAGACGTCTGATAATGTATGAGATAATAATTGTGTCACCTATATTCATCTCTCTCGTCTGTTAGATAGGACCCATACATTCCAGTTTGTAAATATATTTATCTATAGACATATATTAGTAACTTTAGGCATTAATATATATCTATCTATCTAGCTGTATATCTATCTATTTATATATATATATATATATATATATATATATATATATATATATATATATATATATTAGCAAGGGAAGCATTCCGAAAAGTGTGGGGTACTATAGTCTATTCGTTGTATGTAGGCGATAAATCAAGACCTTTAACCTCAGTAACTAAAAAACGACTAGAGTAATCGAGCTAATATTTCTACTATTTGGGAAGAGTCAGTCAAGGAATCGATGTGGAAATTTACAGCCAATTTGCTCTTAATATTTGTTTAGTTACAGAGGTTAGAGGGCATGATTTATCGCCTACTTACAGCGAATAGACTATAGTTAGGGAGAGAGGGGGGAGGGGGAGGGGAAGGGGGAGGAGGGGGAGGGGAAGGGGGAGGAGGAGGGGGGGATTAGAACAGGAAATGGGAGAAGGTGAATAGGTAAAACTGACAATAGGAGAGAGAGAGAGAGAGAGAGAGAGAGAGAGAGAGAGAGAGAGAGAGAGAGAGAGAGAGAGAGAGAGAGAGAGAGAGAGAGAGAGAGAGAGAGAGAGAGAGAGAGAATTAATGAAAACGAAAGCTAGATAAGGGCTATAACAGTGACTATTTTATACCCGGAATACAACCTTGAGTCCAAAAGTAATATATACATCAAGAACATACATATATGATGACTAGACTAAATCACCCTGTACAGGACTACACATAATTAGGTTTGTACAGTCACTCATCAAAATTCGTGGCACCTAAATAGCACGAAAGGTCTTAAAATCGACAAAGAAATGGGGCGAAAGGTCTTAAATCGGCAAACTAAAAGGGCGAACGTCTTGAAATCGTCAAACTAATGGGACTAAACATGAGGTAGAAGGGGGTCCAGAAAAAAACATCTATGACACCAGTGGTACCAATATGGCGGAGGTTGGCCCATCTGTGTTACTATGTGGTCTCTAGGGTACCAATATGGCGGAGGTTGACCAATATGTGTTACTATGTGGTCTCTAGGGTACCAATATGGCGGAGGTTGAACAATATGTTACTATGTGGTCTCTAGGGTACCAATATGGAGGAAGTTGACCCATCTCTACAATTTGGTCTCTAGGGTACTAATATGGTGGAGGTTGACCAGTCTATGTTACTAGCCTATGTGGTCTCTAGGGTACCAATATGGTGGAGGTTGACCAATCTCGGTTACTATGTGGTCTCTAGGGTACCAATATGGCGGAGGTTGGCCAATCTCGGTTACTATGTGGTCTCTCTAGTTCCAAGTAAGCAGAATTACCTAAAAGGTCGTTTTCCTGCGTCACGCACAGAGACGCAAATCTAATATGAATAGGCTCCTTCTTTTGAACCTCCTCCTCCATCTTCTTCTTCTTCTTCTTCTTTTGGAGTCATTGTCCCCTTGAATATATTTGAGTCCCACTTGCCTATATATTATACCCCCACACCCCTCCATAATGCTACAATGTCCACTTGCCTATATATTATACCCCCACACCCTTCCATAATGCTACAATGTCCACTTGCCTATATATTATACCCCCACACCCTTCCATAATGCTACAATGTCCACTTGCCTATATATTATACCCCCACACCCTTCCATAATGCTACAATGTCCACTTGCCTATATATTATACCCCCACACCCCTCCATAATGCTACAATGTCCACTTGCCTATATATTATTCCCCCTCACACCCCTCCATAATGCTACAATGTCCACTTGCCTATATATTATACCCCCACACCCCTCCATAATGCTACAATGTCCACTTGCCTATATATTATACCCCCACACCCCTCCATAATGCTACAATGTCCACTTGCCAGTTTCAGGCTATAAGGAAGTTGCAGCCGTAAACATCGATATTAAACACAAATGCAATAATAATGTAGCTTTCTGATGGATAACAAGTATGTTGAATTGGGATTTATGTATTTTATATAATATATATGTACTACAACCGTATTTTATATAATATATATGTACTACAACCGTATTTTAGCCGGTCATTCTGCAAACTATCGATGTCTACATCTCCAACTTTCTTATAGAACGAAACTCACAAGTAGTCAATTTCCACATACCCACAACCATACAACCCCCTTAACCCCAATAACCCTACCCCCCCCCCCCCCACAACACCCCCACACTGGTACAGCGGCACTATACAACCCACAACCCCACATGGCCAGCCCACCACCACACCCAGTATTAGGCCCTACGACAACAAGACGCCCCCCCCCCCCCACACCATTACAACGAACCATGACCCCCCCCCCCCCACACCATTACAACGAACCATGACCCCCCCCCCCACACCATTACAACGAACCATGACCCCCCCCCCCACACCATTACAACGAACCATGACCCCCCCCCCCCCACACCATTACAACGAACCATGACCCCCCCCCCCACACCATTACAACGAACCATGACCCCCCCCCCCCACACCATACACAGAACCATGGACCCCCCCCCCCCCCCCACATTACACGAACCATGCCCCCCCCCACACCATTACAACGAAACCATGACCCCCACCCACCCACACCTTACAAACGAACATGACCCCCCCCAACACCATGACCCCCCCCCCCCACACCATTACAACGAACCATGACCCCCCCCACACCATTACAACGAACCATGACCCCCCCCCACACCATTACAACGAACCATGACCCCCCCCCCCCCAACCATTACAACGAACCATGACCCCCACCCCACAACCATTACAACGAACCATGACCCCCCCCCCCC
>CM064508.1:43273741-43276241 GCA_032716605.1 Paralithodes platypus
ACGTATATTGCACACACACACAACACCACAACCAATTAACAAACCTTGTCCCTTAACGACAGACATCATAATTAAACTACCTGTGTCCATTAAAACCTACTGTGACCCTCCCTATAATAAGCAATGGACCTGATACCAATCACCAGGAGAGCGTCTTTGTTGTTGCTGTTGTTGCTGTTGATGGTTTTATTGTTGTTGTTGATGATGATGGTTTTGTTGTTGTTGTTGTTGTTGTTGTTGATGATGGTTTTGTTGTTGTTAATGATGGTTATATTGTTGTTGTTGCTGTTGATGGTTTTGTTGTTGTTGTTGATGATAGTTTTGTTGTTGTTGATGATGGTTATATTGTTGTTGTTGTTGATGATGATGGTTTTGTTGTTATTGTTGATGATGGTTATATTGTTGTTGTTGTTGATGATGATGGTTTTGTTGTTGTTGTTGATGATGGTTTTGTTGTTGTTGATGATGGTTATATTGTTGTTGTTGTTGTTGCTGTTGATGGTTTTGTTGTTGATGATGATGGTTTTGTTGTTGATGTTGATGATGGTTTTGTTGTTGTTGATGATGGTTATATTGTTGTTGTTGATGATAATGGTTTTGTTGTTGTTGTTGATGGTTTTGTTGTTGTTGATGATGGTTATATTGTTGTTGTTGTTGTTGATGTTTATATTGTTGTTGTTGTTGATATACGCACACATACAAACACACGCACACATGCTACCCTTACCTGATACACACACACACACACACACACTAATAAACCAACGTACACATAGATACGGAAGTTCGTAAAAGACCACACTCCAAAATGGTCACAATTTTAAACGGCCACACTACAAAACGACCATGTTCTTAAACGGCCACACTCCTACACGACCACGCTCTTAAACTCCCACTCCGAGTCTATAACTACCACACTCTTAAACGGCCACACTCCAAAACGGCCTAGATTAAATTAAGTTAGGTTTGGTTGGGTAAGTATGAGTTAGGTTAGGGATAGGACTGGTTAGGTTAGATTAAAGTCTAGTTAGGTTAAATTGGGTATGGTTAGGTAAAGAGACTGTGGCCGTATTAACTTGAAACACACACACACACACACACACACACACACACACACACACACACACACACACACACACACACACACACACACACACACACACACACACACACACACAGAAGGAACAATATGCACATAGATACACATGTGTAAGGGCCTAAGGGGCCATGTACACCAATGTAACGTACAGACAGCTCCCAACCACGTCATGAAGATACCCCATAGCAACAGCACCGCACACACGCACGCAGGCACGCACGCACGCACACGTGCAGGAACAGATGCAAACACACACACCATAACATACACATTAATTAAATACAAACACATACAATTACATATAAGTCTTATCACACACTTGTATCTTAATACATACTAGTAGTCTATACATATACACAAACGTACACACACTGAAGCTTAAGAACACACACACACACGCACACGCACACAGCAACAGCCCCAGAACAAAGTGACCTCGACTGCCAGCATTATACACACACGGTTCACTGGTTCACTCACACACACACACACACAGTCAATAGGAATGACTGGTTTTCTCACTATAATGACCGAGATGAGAAAGACAGGAGTGACTGGATGAGATATAGACTGGCAAGAGTGAGTGGTTGAGATAAAGTAATTGGTTGACTTGAATGTGAGTGACATAAGAACATAAGAACATAAGAAAATGGGAGTCTGCAGAAAGCCGATTGGCCTAAGCAAGGCAGATCCCTGTCCCACACAACCCCAGTTCAATTACAAAGCCCAATTATAGGCTCAACCACCTCTAATCTATACCCTGAGGATCATCTTAAATTACCAAAACGGTTTAGAAGATTAACGCAGGATTATGGGGTGTGATGCAGAGTGCTGATTTGCCCAACCCGGCTGATCCCCCTTCACAACACCCAACCCTTCTCGTCCATATGCTTATCCAATTTTTATCTGTAAAGAGAAGCTCCCTACCGCTTTTAGAAACCCCCACTATAGCACTTGGTATATCCATTTCCACCACCCATCTACACCTCTGGTTTACCAAACCAATATTTGCCTATATCTTTTCTGAAACGAAATTTATCTAATTTTGAAACCATTGTGTACGAGTTCTTTCAGCTATCACTGAGCGTTTAGTAACATTTTGTCATGTTCCCCTTGTGTTAATCCCACTAACCCACTTGGAACACCTCCTATCATATCCCCTCTACTCTGCGTCTCTCTAAACGAATGTAAGCCTAATTTTCTTCAACCTTTCTCTTCATAATACGAAAGATTTCTAATATTATGGAATCAGTTTTTGTCATTCTACGTTTTACTCTCTCTCCAATGAATCTAATGGTCCATTCTGTAATAAGGGACAATCCAAAATTGGACAGAGCCATAAATCCATATGGGGTCTCACTATAACAAGTAAAGTTTTTAAGATAACATCAGCCTTTCTGT
>CM064508.1:43281241-43288741 GCA_032716605.1 Paralithodes platypus
TTCAAATATATCTATATAGCCTACACTTACATCAAAATGGATGCATAGCCTATATATATATATATGCATTTATATACATTTATACATAGATACAGTCATATATGCATAGCCTACTGATATATACGATATCTGTATTTGACGATAAGTATTAGTGTTTTAATCAATATTATACATTGATTGATCGTAACGGTACGATACATATTTACATTTATATAAATAAATATATATATATATATATACCCGGTATATATATACCGGTATATATATATATATATATATATATATATATATATATATATATATATATATATATATATATATATATATATATATATATATATATATATATATATATATATAATTATACATACATATACATACCTAGGCCTGCAGTAACTATAGTAAATACACAATAATCAATAATATATAAAGTACAAATATATTGGAGTCAATTTAGTGTTCTAGGCATACTCTGCATACCGTATAATAAAATCTGCTAATAACACACTTCTGACTACTGTATACTGTTAATGTATGATCAACAGTACACACACACACACACACTGATGGCCATGTACACTAATCTTACATAAACAAACTGAGAAGCCCTACAATCATCACACATGCCGCCACATATATATGCTGTACACACACGTACACACACACACAGCCCGTAGCCTAGTAGGTAGAGCTCTCGTCTCACACACGAGGGGTCGGGGGTTCAATCCCCGGCCGGGCGGAGACAAATTGGGCTCGTCTCCTTCATGTGTTAGCCTCAGTTCACCTAGCTGTAAATAGGTACCTGGAATAAGTGGTCGACGTTGTGACGTCCCATCTGGGGTTGGCAAAAATGGTACAAGGCGAGATGGGTATCATATGGTTCACCTAAGCTGATGGCTACCTAAGCCTTCGGGCGAGACGGTACTGTCTATAGTGAGAATGGTACCATGCAGATCCACCCTAAGCCTTCGTTTCCCATGTCGCCAATTGGCTAAATACAGACTACACACACATCCACAGCCATTCCAACAGTACATAAACACTTAACATGCATTTCACGCAATACATTCCCAGTTAAGGAGGCGCGATAATAATGAGCTTAGCTCGCATTGCGTGGATTCCCCTTGACGAACAAGTAGAGTAACACACACACACACACACACACACACACACACACACACACACACACACACACACACACACACACACACACACACACACACACACACACACACACATTTTCCCCGACCCAGATTGGCGGGAGTCTGTGGCAAAGGTCCAAGTGAGGTGGTGGCTCCCTCTCTGCTCTTGCCTGCCCTGCTGCTGCTGCTAGCTTTGTCTGCTCTCCTGCTAGCTTTGCCTCCCCTGCTGCTCCTGCTAGCGTTGTCTTCTCTGCTGCTATCTTTGTCTGCTCTGATACCTTCAATACACCCTTTGCTATTTTTAAATTAATATACCCCTACTGCTACTATCTTTGTCTGCTCTACTGCTAGCTTTGTCTGCTCTCCTGCTATCTTTGTCTGCTCGGCTACCTTTAATACACCCTTTGTTAGCTCTAGTATACCCTTTGCTAGCTTTAATATGCTCCCTACCAATCCTGCTAGTATCTTGGTATGCCCTGCTAGCTTTAAATATACCCCTGCTGCTGCTATCTTTGTCTACTCTGCTAGTATCTTTGTTCTGCTGGTATCTTAGTATACCCTGTTAACTTTAATACATCCCCTGCTGACTTAAATATACCCCCCGTTATCTTTATTAACTCCCTGCTATTTTTAATATACCCAACTATCTTTAAATATTCCCCTACTATCATTAGAATCCCCCCTTATATCTTAAATATATTCCCTGTTTAAACACAAAATCATTCATGCTAACTTAAAACGTCCCAACGCTGTTTGTATATCCTCTGTTGTTTCTTCTGCTATACCCTGTTCCAAATAAGTACCGGCAGTCCAAAACTCTTCAACATTAACCTCTATAACTCCCAAACAACTAGAGTAATACAACTAATATATCTACCACTTGGGAAGAATCAGCCAGGTAATAGGTGTATGGGTCAGGATTTCTGAGCTACCTACTTGGAACAGGGCATAGTACCTTTGTCTTCCCTGCTATGTTAAATATATATCTCTGCTATCTATCTCTAAAATACCGGTACTCCTATTATCTTGACTCCTACCCCTGTTATCTTAACTAGGTCTATACTCCTGCTATCTTGACTCTACCCCTGCTATCTTAACTATACTCCTGCTATCTTAACTATACTCCTGCTATCTTGACTCTACCCCTGCTATCTTAACTACCGGTATACTCCTGCTATCTTGACTCTACCCCTGCTATCTTAACTATACTCCTGCTATCTTGACTCTACCCCTGCTATCTTAACTATACTCCTGCTATCTTGACTATACTCCTGCTATCTTGACTCTACCCCTGCTATCTTAACTATACTCCTGCTATCTTGACTCTACCCCTGCTATCTTCACTATACTCCTGCTATCTTGACTCTACCCCTGCTATCTTAACTATACTCCTGCTATCTTGACTCTACCCCTGCTATCTTAACTATACTCCTGCTATCTTGACTCTACCCCTGCTATCTTAACTATACTCCTGCTATCTTAACTATACTCCTGCTATCTTGACTCTACCCCTGCTATCTTAACTACCGGTATACTCCTGCTATCTTGACTCTACCCCTGCTATCTTAACTATACTCCTGCTATCTTGATTCTACCCCTGCTATCTTAACTATACTCCTGCTATCTTGACTCTACCCCTGCTATCTTAACTATACTCCTGCTATCTTGACTCTACCCTGCTATCTTAACTATACTCCTGCTATCTTGACTCTACCCCTGCTATCTTAACTATACTCCTGCTATCTTGACTCTACCCCTGCTATCTTAACTATACTCCTGCTATCTTGACTCTACCCCTGCTATCTTAACTATACTCCTGCTATCTTAACTATACTCCTGCTATCTTGACTCTACCCCTGCTATCTTAACTACCGGTATACTCCTGCTATCTTGACTCTACCCCTGCTATCTTAACTATACTCCTGCTATCTTGACTCTACCCTGCTATCTTAACTATACTCCTGCTATCTTGACTCTACCCCTGCTATCTTAACTATACTCCTGCTATCTTGACTCTACCCCTGCTATCTTAACTATACTCCTGCTATCTTAACTATACTCCTGCTATCTTGACTCTACCCCTGCTATCTTAACTATACTCCTGCTATCTTGACTCTACCCCTGCTATCTTAACTATACTCCTGCTATCTTGACTCTACCCTGCTATCTTGACTATACTCCTGCTATCTTGACTCTACCCCTGCTATCTTAACTATACTCCTGCTATCTTGACTCTACCCCTGCTATCTTAACTATACTCCTGCTATCTTGACTCTACTCCTGCTATCTTAACTATACTCCTGCTATCTTAACTATACTCCTGCTATCTTAACTATACTCCTGCTATCTTGACTCAACTCCTGCTAGCTTAACTATACTCCTGCTATCTTGACTCTACCCCTGCTATCTTAACTATACTCCTGCTATCTTAACTATACTCCTGCTATCTTGACTCAACTCCTGCTAGCTTAACTATACTCCTGCTATCTTGACTCTACCCCTGGTATCTTAACTATACTCCTGCTATCTTGACTCTACCCCTGCTAGCTTAACACACACCCTGCTATCTTGACTCTACCCCTGCTATCTTGACTCAAACCCTCCTATGTTAACACACACCATGCTATCTTGACTCAAACCCTCCTATGTTAACACACACCCTGCTATCTTGACTCAAACCCTCCTATGTTAACACACACCATGCTATCTTGACTCTACCCCTCCTAGCTTAACACACACCCTGCTATCTTGACTCAAACCCTCCTATGTTAACACACACCCTGCTATCTTGACTCTACCCCTGCTAGCTTAACACACACCCTGCTATCTTGACTCAAACCCTCCTATGTTAACACACACCATGCTATCTTGACTCTACCCCTGCTAGCTTAACACACACCCTGCTATCTTGACTCTACCCCTGCTATCTTGACTCAAACCCTCCTATGTTAACACACACCATGCTATCTTAACTCTACCCCTGCTATCTTGACTCAAACCCTCCTATGTTAACACACACCATGCTATCTTGACTCTACCCCTGCTAGCTTAACACACACCATGCTATCTTGACTCTACCCCTGCTAGCTTAACACACACCCTGCTATCTTGACTCTACCCCTGCTATCTTGACTCTACCCCTGCTATCTTGACTCAAACCCTCCTATGTTAACACACACCATGCTATCTTGACTCTACCCCTGCTAGCTTAACACACACCCTGCTATCTTCACTCTACCCCTGCTATCTTGACTCAAACCCTCCTATGTTAACACACACCATGCTATCTTGACTCTACCCCTGCTATCTTGACTCTACCCCTGCTATCTTGACTCAAACCCTCCTAGCTTAACACACACCATGCTATCTTGACTCTACCCCTGCTATCTTGACTCTACCCCTGCTAGCTTAACACACACCCTGCTATCTTGACTCAAACCCTCCTATGTTAACACACACCATGCTATCTTGACTCTACCCCTGCTATCTTGACTCTACCCCTGCTAGCTTAACACACACCCTGCTATCTTGACTCTACCCCTGCTATCTTGACTCAAACCCTCCTATGTTAACACACACCCTGCTATCTTGACTCTACCCCTGCTAGCTTAACACACACCCTGCTATCTTGACTCAAACCCTCCTATATTAACACACACCCTGCTATCTTGACTCTACCCCTGCTAGCTTAACACACACTCTGCTATCTTAACTCAAACCCTCCTATGTTAATACACACCCTGCTATCTTGACTTAAACCCACCTAGCTTAACACACACCCTGCTATCTTGACTCTACCCCTGCTAGCTTAACACACACCCTGCTATCTTGACTCAAACCCTCCTATGTTAACACACACCCTGCTATCTTGACTCAAACCCTCCTATGTTAACACACACCCTGCTATCTTGACTCTACCCCTCCTAGCTTAACACACACCCTGCTATCTTGACTCAAACCCTCCTATGTTAACACACACCATGCTATCTTGACTCTACCCCTCCTAGCTTAACACACACCCTGCTATCTTGACTCAAACCCTCCTATGTTAACACACACCCTGCTATCTTGACTCAAACCCTCCTATGTTAACACACACCCTGCTATCTTGACTCAAACCCTCCTATGTTAACACACACCCTGCTATCTTGACTCAAACCCTCCTATGTTAACACACACCCTGCTATCTTGACTCAAACCCTCCTATGTTAACACACACCATGCTATCTTGACTCAAACCCTCCTATGTTAACACACACCCTGCTATCTTGACTCAAACCCTCCTATGTTAACACCACCCTGCTATCTTGACTCAAACCCTCCTATGTTAACACCCACCCTGCTATCTTGACTCAAACCCTCCTATGTTACACACACCCTGCTATCTTGACTCAAACCCTCCTATGTTAACACACACACCATGCTATCTTGACTCAAACCCTCCTATGTTAACACACACCCTGCTATCTTGACTCAAACCCTCCTATGTTAACACACACCCTGCTATCTTGACTCAAAACCCTCCTATGTTAACACACACCCTGCTATCTTGACTCAAACCCTCCTATGTTAACACACACCCTGCTATCTTGACTCAAACCCTCCTATGTTAACACACACCATGCTATCTTGACTCAAACCCTCCTATGTTAACACACACCCTGCTATCTTGACTCAAACCCTCCTATGTTAACACACACCCTGCTATCTTGACTCAAACCCTCCTATGTTAACACACACCCTGCTATCTTGACTCAAACCCTCCTATGTTAACACACACCCTGCTATCTTGACTCAAACCCTCCTATGTTAACACACACCATGCTATCTTGACTCAAACCCTCCTAGCTTAACACACACCCTGCTATCTTGACTCAAACCCTATGTTAACACACACCATGCTATCTTGACTCTACCCCTCCTAGCTTAACACACACCCTGCTATCTTGACTCAAACCCTCCTATGTTAACACACACCCTGCTATCTTGACTCTACCCCTCTTAGCTTAACACACACCCTGCTATCTTGACTCAAACCCTCCTATGTTAACACACACCATGCTATCTTGACTCTACCCCTGCTAGCTTAACACACACCCTGCTATCTTGACTCAAACCCTCCTAGCTTAACACACACCCTGCTATCTTGACTCAATCCCTCATAGCTTAACACACACCCTGCTATCTTGACTCTACCCCTGCTATCTTGACTCAAACCCTCCTAGCTTAACACACACCCTGCTATCTTGACTCTACCCCTGCTATCTTGACTCAAACCCTCCTAGCTTAACACACACCCTGCTATCTTGACTCAAACCCTCATAGCTTAACACACACCCTGCTATCTTGACTCAAACCCTCATAGCTTAACACACACCCTGCTATCTTGACTCTACCCCTGCTATCTTGACTCAAACCCTCCTAGCTTAACACACACCCTGCTATCTTGACTCAATCCCTCATAGCTTAACACACACCCTGCTATCTTGACTCAAACCCTCCTAGCTTAACACACACCCTGCTATCTTGACTCTACCCCTGCTATATTGACTCTACCCCTGCTATCTTGACTCTACCCCTGCTATCTTGACTCTACCCCTGCTAGCTTGACTCTACCCCTGCTATATTGACTCTACCCCTGCTATATTGACTCTACCCCTGCTATATTGACTCTACCCCTGCTATCTTGACTCTACCCCTGCTATATTGACTCTACCCCTGCTATATTGACTCTACCCCTGCTATCTTGAGTCTAACCCTACCCCCCCCCCCCTCCCCTACAGATTGGCGATAGCTAGACTGTGGCAGGGGTCCAAGTGAGGCTCCCCCTGCTCTCTCCTCCTCTGCTGCTTTCCCTGTTGCTTTCCCTGCTGCTTTCCCTGCTGCTTTCCCTGTTGCTTAGTCTCTTGGTTTACCTTTGTTATCTTTAATACAGAAGCAGCTGTCTTTAATAGGATATTTTTTTTTTTTTTTTGGGGGGGGGGTTTCTCTGAGCCCCTTTCTCCCTCATGCTTAACCCCATTTAGTTTGAGATTATAAGACGTTCGCTCCATTTATGTGTACCGGTATATGTATGTATGTGTATATATATATATATATATATATATATATATATATATATATATATATATATATATATACGGTATATATATATATTCATATATATATACGGTATATATATATATATATATATATATATACACAGTAGATAGATAGATAGATATAGATAAATATATAGATATATAGATATTTGTTTACACACCCAACACTATATATTATCTACCCCGTTATCTTGTAGTAGGCCTATATATTTCCGGTGTACTGTGTTTTCTATAATAACAATGATGCCTTTGATATG
>CM064508.1:43293741-43370555 GCA_032716605.1 Paralithodes platypus
CCACTCGAACCCCCCATCCTAATCCCACCTCCCCCAGCTTCATCCCACCCTAACCCAACGAACCCCCCACCCTAATCCACCTCCTCCAGATTCATCCCACCCTAACCCAACGAACCCCACACCCTAATCCACCTCCTCCAGCTTCATCCCACCCTAACCCAACGAACCCCCCACCCTAATCCACCTCCCCCAGCTTCATCCCACCCTAAACCAACTAACCCCCACCCTAATCCCACCTACTTCCCCCCTCTCCCAGCTTTATCCCACCCAATCCACCACCCCCCCACCTCCCACAGCTTCACCCCCCTCTAGCCCCTTTTATTCTCACCTCCCCCTCCTACCCCCCCCCCCCCCCCACACACACACACACGCCCCGCTCCCTCCCCACCCACCAACCCCTTCACTTCGTACCCAGCTCGGAGTTTACCGCTATCTGTTGGCTGTTTCCTTTGACCCTCCTATCTCGTAATGTCTTTAAACCTTTCACTCTGATGGGAGGGGGCCTTTTGTGAGCCGGATAACAGGCAATATCTTTCTGCTGACCTCTTTTATTATTATGTAGTTAATCCCTTTTTGCATGCTATTAACGAGAGGCACTATTTTTGGTTTAACATAATTGAGTAGTGTTTAGTTAAGAGTCACCGGTGCACAAACGTTAGGTAGTGCCATCATAATAATTGTTCTTAGTTCAACATTCTCTTTCTCTTTCTGTCTGTCTCCCACACACACTCACACTCTCTCTCTCTCACACACACACACTCTCTCCCTTCAACACACTTCACTTTTTCCCTCCCTCCCTATTCTTTACCTTGACAACCTCATCTCGTATCTTCACACCCTTTATCTTTCATCGTTTCCTTCCCTCTCACAATATTTACTGCTTACTTTACTCTCGTTTCTTTCCAACTGACGGTAAATTGCAACGTTCCCATCAAGATTTCTCCGTTATTGTGCAGATTTTGTAGTGAAATGTGGTGCTAATTATATAAACTTGGTCTTATGATTCAGAGACATTGTAGTTTCATATTTTTTCCATTAAGTATCGAGACATTAGCTGCTAAGGGATTCAATTTATCGTCAGCTGAAGACAAAAACGAGTATAGTTGGTTTTATTTTGTGTTTGGCGAAATGTTATAACCCTTGGCCGTAAATAATCTATATTTTACACCTTTTGCAATACATGTTCTACCAATTCCCACCACTTAGCAACAACCCAGGGGTATCAGTGTCCCCTAAATCCCCCCCCCCCCCCCCAGCACCCCTTTTCAAAGACCCCGGACCCCAATCCCCTCAACCAATTGCTAAATCCCCCAGGCTCCCAATAGAATCCTTACTAGTCTTTCCAAGGCCTATCCTACTCTGCTTTAGTCTGCTCTGTTTTGCTTTGCTTTACTTTACTCTACTCTACTCTGCTTTCCTTTATTCTGCTCTGCTTTACTCTGCTCTACTCTATTATGCTTTATTTTGCTCTGCTCTACTCTACTCTGCTTTACACTACTCTACTCTGCTTTACTCATTCGGCTTTACTCTACTCTGCTTTACTCTACTCTATTTTACTCTACTCTACTCTACTCAACTCTGCCTTATTCTACTCTACTTTACTCTGCTTTACTCTACTCTATTTTCCTCTACTCAACTTTACTCTACTCTTTCTACCAAATCCCACCACTTAGCAACAACCCAGGGGTATCAGTGTCCCCTAAACCCCCCCCCCCCCCCCCCCAGCAACGGTACTCAACTCTGCCTTCTTCTACTCTACTTTACTCTACTCAACTCTGCTTTATTCTACTCTGCTTTATTCTACTCTGCTTTATTCTACTCTATTTTACTCTACTCTACTTTAATCTGTTCTACTCTGATTTACTATACTCTATTCTGCTCGGCTCTACTCTACTGTTGTTTTGTTTTGTTGTTATGCTTATGCTCTCTCTCTCTCTCTCTCTCTCTCTCTCTCTCTCTCTCTCTCTCTCTCTCTCTCTCTCTCTCTCTCTCTCTCTCTCTCTCTCTCTCTCTCTCTCTCTCTCATCTCTCTCTCTCTCTCTCTCTCTCTCTCTCTCTCTCTCTCTCTCTCTCTCTCTCTCTCTCTCTCTCTCTCTCTCTCTGCGTTGACAACATTAATCAAAATGACCCAATGATATTATATACCTTTTTATAGCCTTTATTTCTTACAGTGTCCTCTTTGTTTTCAGATTTCAAGACGTTAGGCCCATTAGTTTGGTGATTTTAATACCTTTCACCCCATTTCTTTGTCAATATTAAGACGTTTCGTGCTATTTAGGTGTCAATATTTTCCTGGAGAGCGATACCTACCTAACTTACTTAACCTAGCGAGCCTGAAATTTTAAAAGGAATCTGTCTTCGGCTGGGAAATTTTTCTACCGAAAAGTGTAAAAAAATTATCTTGAAGGGAGGTCTTGGGGGTGTTTTTTTTTTAACTTGGTGGAGACCTAGCGAGGAAACTAAGAAAAGTACATATATAATTATGTAAAAAAAAACACATTGGGTAATGAGTTAGACAGCTGCCTACATTTGTATATTTTTCGATAGAAAACTGTATCCGGCGAAGCCGGATTTCTCCATAAAATGCTGCCTCGCTATTGCTCGCCAGGAAAAAATAAAAACTTGGATGGGGATAAATGTCTTAAAACAGTAGGCTAAATGGGACCGAATGGATACAACCAAGAAAGAGAAAACAGCAGGTCACCCCCCTTATATATAATTATTCAGCAATTACTTTACATAGGCAATTACTTTACAAATAAGGTGTGAATTGTGAACACTTGACAGTAACAATGGTACAGAGACACAGCAGTTTCGTAGGCTATATGGCCATTCATTATATCGAGAAATCAGCTGCTAAAGGAGTAAACAATAATGGTGTATAGCTGTATTTACATAGAAGTTAAGCTTAGGGAGTTACTACCCATAATCTATCAAAGTAAAGCCTACCAAGATTTAAAAAAAAAAAAAAAAAAAAAAAATTAGGTGTGAGGGTGGATGAGATGAACACGTAAGATATGGAGTAAAGAAAGCCTGTTAGATAAGAAACCAATTTATTATTCTGCCATATGATAACAGATAGCGAATTTATAGGACATTTAGTTGTATCTGTATTTACTGTATACCGGTATATATTAACTTATGTGCATTAATGTATTGCAATTATTAACATCATTGAGAGAGAGAGAGAGAGAGAGAGAGAGAGAGAGAGAGAGAGAGAGAGAGAGAGAGAGAGAGAAGGAGAGAGAGAGAGAGAGAGAGAGAGAGAGAGGAGAGAGAGAGAGAGAGAGAGAGAGAGAGAGAGAGAGAGAGAGAGAGAGAGAGAGAGAGAGAGAGAGAGAGAGGGGGGGGGGGGGGGTAATAAAAACAACAGCTTAGGGGTATGGCCAACCAACGTCTGGGAGGAGGCTGGTGGTTACGAGCTTAGACGGCCCAGTTATCTCAGCTGATATACCGGGATGACGTCACTACCCACACACACACTGTTGATATTACCTCACACATCATCACGTCTCTCAGCCTTCCATCACCCCCCCCCCCCCCCCCCACACACACACATACGTCACTTCCGCTCCGTCCCTCCTAGCCTACACCTCTTGTCTACATCAATCCTTTTACTAACCTGTGTCCTTACCCGTGTCCTTACCCGTGTCCTTACCTGTGTCCTTACCTGTGTCCTTAGCTGTGTCCTTACCCGTGTCCTTACCCGTGTCCTTACCTGTGTCCTTACCCGTGTCCTTACCCGTGTCCTTACCCGTGTCCTTACCCGTGTCCTTACCTGTGTCCTTACCTGTGTCCTTACCTGTGTCCTTACCCGTGTCCTTACCTGTGTCCTTACCTGTGTCCTTACCTGTGTCCTTAGCTCATCCATACCCAAACATTCACGTAAAAGAGCTCTTTGAGCTTCTGGCCTTAAGGGGAGATTTCCACTTGAGGGATTTTTTCTTTACCCCTTTCTCCCTCATGTTTAGCCCCATTGTTTTTTAGATTTTACGACGTTCGCCCCATTAGTTTGGCGATTTTAAGAACTTTCGCCCCATTTATGTCACTTTTAAGCCCTTTCGTGCCATTTAGGTGTCGATTTTTTCCTGGCGAGCGATAGCGAGCCTGTAATTTAAGAGGAACCGGCCTTCGGCGGGGACATTTTTCCACCGAAAAATGTACAAATTTATCTTGAAGGGGGTCAAGGGAGTGTAATTTCAAGCTTGATGGAAGTCTAGGAAACACACTAAAAACCTTCCCTTAAGGGGGTACCGGTAGTGGTTATCTATCTATCTATTTATCTATATATTTGTTTGTTTTACAGTAACCTCGCTAGACCTCTGTCCAGCTTAAAAAAAAAAAAAAAAATAGCCCCTCCTTCAATATAAATTAGTACATTTTTCGGTAGAAAAATATCCCAGCCGAAGGCCGGTTCCTCCTAGAGTTACAAGCGCGTTATTACCGTACTTGCCAGGAAACAATCGACACCTAAATGACACGAAAGGTCTATATACTGACAAACAAATGGGGCGAAAGGTCTTAAAATGACACGAAACGTCTATATACTGACAAAGAATGGGGCGAAAGGTCTTAAAATGACACGAAACTTCTATATACTGACAAAGAAATGGGGCGCAAGGTCTTAAAATCACCAAACTAATGAAACAAACGTCTTAAAATCTCAAAGCTAATTATGGAACTAAAAATGCTAGACAAAACAGGTACCGGTACCTTCCCCTTAATAATGAAGGTAGATCTCTCCCGTGCAGCCCACCTTAAGGGGGGTCACCTGCTCCCTGTTATTTCTGTCCTTTTCTCTCTTTCTCTGGCTTGTATCCATTCGGCCCCATTCAGCCAACTATTTTAAGACGTTTATCCCCATCTAGGTGTCGATTTCTTCCTGGCGAGCGATAGCGAGCCAGCATTATATGAAGAAATCCGGCTTCGCCGGAGACATTTTTATATCGATAAATGTACAAATTTAGCCTGCTGTCAAACAAAAACAAAAAGTATGCTGGCTCGCTACCGCTCACCAGTAAAAATTTGACACCTGGATGGGGATAAACGTCTTAAAACAGTAGGCTGAATGGGGCCAAATGGATACAAGCCAGAGAAAGATTGAAAAGGACAGAACAAAAACAGGTCCCCCCCCCCCCCTTAAGAAGAAAGATTTGAAGGTGAGCTCTGTGGAACAATGAAGGTGGACACACTAATTCTTAGGAGAGCCACTGATTCAACCTTTTGTAAGTCGTCTTGATGGCAATATATTCTTCATCTATCTATATATTACTCTGTTACTCAGTTACTTGTTCGTCAAGGGGAATCCACGCAATGCGAGCTAAGCTCATTATTATCGCGCCTCCTTAACTGGGAATGTATTGCGTGAAATGCATGTTAAGTGTTTTATGTACTGTTGGAATGGCTGTGGATGTGTGTGTAGTCTGTATTTTAGCCAATTGGCGACATCGGAAACGAAGGCTTAGGGTGGATCTGTATGGTACCATTCTCACTATAGACGGTACCGTCTCGCCCGAAGGCTTAGGTAGCCATCAGCTTAGGTGAACCATATGATACCCATCTCGCCTTGTACCATTTTTGCCAACCCCAGATGGGACGTCACAACGTCGTCCACTTATTCCAGGTACCTATTTACAGCTAGGTGAACTGAGGCTAACACATGAAAGGAGACAAGCCCAATTTGTCTCCGCCCGGCCGGGGATTGAACCCCCGACCCCTCGTGTGTGAGACGAGAGCTCTACCTACTAGGCTACGGGCTGTGTGTGTGTGTGTGTGTGTGTGTGTCTGTGTGTGTGTGTGTGTACTGCATCACCAGTACCGGTACTTCATCCCGACTGAACTTTTTTGTCGCTATTGTAAGTACGCCTACAACCATATGAACCATTTATCGGACAAAGCTAACGCAAACTCTCTCTCTCTCTCTCTCTCTCTCTCTCTCTCTCTCTCTCTCTCTCTCTCCTAGGTATTACATATTATTCCCCCACCAGTACTTCAGAGCTACAACAGTCCTTCTACATAGTGCACACATAAACACATTGTATATTTACTGAACATAGCAAAGACTCACTCCTCTCTCTCTCTTTCTCTCTTTCTCTCTCTCTCTCTCTCTCTCTCTCTCTCTCTCTCTCTCTCTCTCTCTCTCTCTCTCTCTCTTTCTTTCAAGCTGAGTTGCAGGACGCGAGGCGGCTCGGCCAGACACCCGCCCAGTCGCCACCCCCCACCCCTCCCCCCATTTAACCCCTCAGATCTCCCCCCTCCCCCATTCCCCTCCTGTCTCTTACCTCCCTCCCCCCTCCCTCCACACACACCCACTCTCACTATCAACGGGTTAGAGGAGGAATTTAGCTAGGCCTAATGCAAGAAAATGTAGGTGAAACTAAAATCGATAGGGGAGAGAAAGATAGGTGTATTCCCCCCCCCCCTCCCCCATCTCTCTCTCTCTCTCTCTCTCCGCTCACGTCACCACTACCATTCACCTCGATTCACACCCCCATGTAGCTTCGGAACGGGTCAACTGCAATTTCTGGTCCGCCCCCACCATCCCCTCAGTTCCGATCAGCTCGTTTGCTCCGGCCCAATCCGAACTTAACCCTTTCAGTGTTTGAGGACGCATTTTTCTTATTTCAGTTACGATACCATTAGACGATTTTATTTAGCTATGGAAGGATTAGCTATATGGAAGTCGGATGGTTGGCATTAGACGATTTTATTTAGCTATGGAAGGATAAGCTATATGGAAGTCAGATGGTTGGCATTTGACGATTTTATTTAGCTATGGAAGGATAAGCTATATGGAAGTCAGATGGTTGGCATTAGACGATTTTATCTAGCCAAGGAAGGATAAGCTATATGGAAGTCAGATGGTTGGCATTAGACGATTTTATCTAGCCAAGGAAGGATATATGGAAATCAGAAGGTTGACACTAGACGATTTTATTTATCCAAGGAGGGACATGTGGCAGTCGGAGGGTTGACATAAACGAGATGAGAGAATGATGAGCGTTTAGTTTTTTGTTCGTCCCAAGGTTGCTATAAATGCATCCAAGATAACCTACCTTAGATATGAGTACGTTACGTGTGTGTATGTGTGTGTATGTGTGTGTGTGTGTGTGTGTGTGTGTGTTAGCGTATGGCGGGGGTAAAGGTGACAAGGGGTAAATGAAAGAGGAAATAGCAGTGAAATGGTGAACGATTGTGTGAGAGCCTTCCATGATGTCATAGGTGTACTGGTTGAGTGTGAAAGAGTGTACAGGGTGTGAAAGGGTGTTCTGATGAGTGTGAAGGGTGTGAAAGGGTGCATAAAGGGTGTGAAAGGTTGTTACAGGTGTTCTGATGAATGTGAAAACGGTGTACTGATTGAGTGTGAAAGAGTGTACAGGGTGTGAAAGGGTGTTATAGGTTTTCCGATGTGTGAAAAGGGTGTACGGGTTGAGTGTGAAAGAGTGTACAGGCTGCATAAAAGGTGTACAAAGGGTGTTATAGGTGTTGTGATGAGTGTGTATAAGGGTGAGTTCACTGCTCAATAGGTGGCGTTCTGAGAGTGAGGGTCTGAGTCTGGAGGGTGAGACGGTGAAGCACTTGAGCGAAGCAACCAGCCGCTTCAGAGATGGAGCTGCTTCGAGCCATGATGGATGCTTCACATGTCTCACTCCCCAGACTGGAACAAGACCTCACGGGCTTCACCGTGTTGAGCGGTGGATTGTAAGGCTCTCAGCCTATGCCCGAGAGGGAGTAGTTGGAATATAAAAAAAAAAAAAAAAAAAAAAAAAAAAAAAAAATTGAGTGTGAGGGGAGCGATAACAAGTACACTACAGGTACCGGTACTACACTTGACAGGGGTAGGAGGGTAGGAAAGACCTAGACACATTGGACAGCCATTTACCATATAGGGGAGAAAAGAAAAGGTAGAATAGAGAAGGACGAACCAAAAGTACATTACATGGAAGGACGAACCAAAAGTATAGTACCTGGAAGGACGAACCAAAAGTATAGTACATGGAAGGGAACACCAGTAGAGAGAGGGGAAATGACAAGAGAAGAGGGGACTAGGAGAGAAAAGAGAAAATAAAATAAAAGAGAGATGGGGGGGGGGGGAGCCCCCACTGGCCAGGAAGAGAGGTAGGGGGGAGGTAGAGGGAGGTAAAGGGGGGGGGGCCCCCCCGCTGGGAGTCGATACCAGGCAGACAGCACACCACGCAGGTGCTGCCCCTCCCTCTCTCTCTCTACCTCTCTCTGCCTGTCTGCCCGCGTGTCTGCCTCTCTCTCTCTCTCTCTCTCTCTCTCTATATATATATATATATCCCCTCCCCTTCTCTCTCTATCCGTCTGTCTGCCTTTCTCTTCCTATTCTCACTGTTTCTGTCTGCATCGTCTATCTGTCATTTGTAAGCCTGCCTGTCTGCCTGTCTAATACATACGTTTGTTCAACCTGGAACAAACTTCCCTCAGAAGTTGTAAACAGTTATTCAGTAGAGCAGTTCAAGAAGAGCGTAGACAGAATTTTGCCCACTCTGTAATGAGTGTAGTGCACTAAACCATTAATTTTCTCTCCTTCCACTTGGAGTACCTCTCCAGAATGGACCGCAAGGTGTTTGAGATACTAAATATTCCTGATAACTCTTTGTAACTCTCTGCCCCCTGCCCCTCTCCATGTATGTTCTTTGCCTAATGTCTGTCTGTCTGCCTGCTCGTCTATGTATTCGCTTGTCTACCGCTCTCTTTGCCTCCAGGTGAAGATATTGATGGATATAAGCCTTTACAACGGCACCTCGTAGATACTTTCTACTTTAGAGTGTAGAGAGGGGAGAAGGGGTGTTGGAGAGAGAGAGAGGAAGCTGTTGGAGTGGCTTTGTTATGTGTGTTATTAGTCTGCCCCCAACCCATCTGCCTGTGTGTTGTTGCCTATTTGTCTGCCCGTCTATCTCTGTCTGTCTGTCTCTCTATCTACCCGTCTGCTTGCTTGATTGCAGCTGTCACCCCCTCTACCCCCCCTAACCTCCACCTGCCCCTAAAATGCCAATTTTTTCACTTAGGTCAGAATAAGCGAGATACCCCTGGATAAAACTTTTCCCTTTTTTTATTTTATTTGTATAACTATATATATATATATATATATATATATATATATATATATATATATATATATATATATACCGGTATATATATATATATATATATTTTTTTTTTTTTTTTTTTTTATTTATTATTTTTTTTTTTATCGTCTGTCATCATCTTGTTTCTTATGTATTACTAATGACAACGTCGGACAGCTTAAGAGAGAGGTATCCTGACCAGGATTCGAACCCACTCTCCCAATTATACCTGGAGTGAGTGGGTTCGAATCCTAATCAGGTTATCACATCACTTGTACATATCGTACATTTTGTATTGACTTTCATTCTATTAGGTTTGCCACCCCCTCCCCTCTTTCTCTCTCATATAATAATATATATAATATATACCGTATATAATAATTATAGTGTATATACAGTATACCGGTAATATAGTATACATATACTGTATATATACAATAGTATCGCCCTAATTATCTACTGTACCAATTTGTTTTTCTACCTGCTCTCTCTCTCTCTCTCTCTCTCTCTCTCTCTCTCTCTCTCTCTCTCTCTCTCTCTCTCTCATTAGCATGGCGCCTCTCTTCCTCCAGTATATTTCTCTCTGTTTTTCCTCCTTCATTATTCAACCTCTTCTCCTCCTTTCTCGTTCTCTCCAGCTCCCCTGTTCTAACTCCCCCCCCCCCTCTCTCTCTCTTATTCCTTCATTACTCAACTTTTCCACTTTTCTTTTCCATTTCAACACTAACTATTTTTATATGCTGACCCTTCTATTTTCCCTTTCATATATTTTTGTCTTTTGTTTCCTGACGGTATTTAGTTTTCTTCTCACTGCCAACTCTTTATTGTTATTTTATGTTTGTTAATCATTGAATGACTAAGAGGGTGTACGAGAGCGAGGTGGAGGGACAGAGGGGGAGAGGTAGACCGAATATGAGGTGGAAGGATGGAGTGAGGAACTACATGAACGAAGGCGGTGCTGGTTGGGGGGAGGGGCGTCGACTGACTGGGGACAGAGGTGCATGGGGGCGGTTCGTTCGTGGCCACCCCTTCGGGGATCACGGCGTCAGGCAATAGATAGATAGATAGATTATATTTATTAGTAGTAGTAGTATTAGCATTAGTAGTACCGGTAGTAGTAGTTTTTGTCTTGCTTTTCTTTTTGTTGTCCCTCTTTTTCCTTTTTTCTTCCGGATTATATTGTTTTCATTCCACACCCACTGTCCGTTATTGTTTTCATTCCACACCCACTGTCCGTTATTGTTTTCATTCCACACCCACTGTCCGTTATTGTTTTCATTCCACACCCACTGTCCGTTATTTCTTATTTGCCGTGTTAACCGCTATTTTCGAGCACTGTTTATTAGTGTGTCCCCTAGGCTTACAAAAACGATTTCCCAAACTTCCTTCAATTAGGGTTGGGTTTGAGAGGGATCTGCCTTGTATGGGCCAGTCGGATTTCTGCAGACTCCCATTTTCTTATGTTCTAAAAGCTGCCCACCCAGATCCCCTTAGAGATAACTTAGCACATTTTACAATAGAAAAATGTCGCAACCAAAAGTAGATTTCTTCTAAGTTACAGATTCGCTAACGCGCGCCCAGAAAAAAAATAGACACCTGAATCAGCTGAAGCGTCTTATTATCGTCAAACTAATGGGGTGAAACGTCTTATAATATCTCAACGAATGGAACGAAACAGGGGAGGTTAAAAGAGCCCCACCCCTCGAACCAAATAAGACTAATATTACGGAAACATTTCTTAAGAGTGTGGGAATCCCCCTCTCCTCTCCATTATTTATACTCTTACCTCTCATTATTATTCCTCCAACACCCCCTTCTTCTTCTTCCTTCTGTGCATACCAAGTGTCATTTATCGGCCCCTTTTCCTTGCACCTTTGTAGTCGTGTTTGCAGTTGTTCTTTTACAGGGATTGGTGTTTCTGAATGCTTGTGTGCTTGATTTGTGTGGGCGAACGGTTATACGTGTTCTTCTCCTGTCACCTAATTTTCCTTTCTTGTGTCTCTTGCTGATCCTCCCTAGCCCTTGTGGGAGTAAGGGCTGGCTACTGACTGACTGACTTTTACAGGGTGTCAAACCGGAGCATTTTTGTTTGAAGACTTGAATGACTATGAGATGGGCTACGAAACAATAGTATAAAATAGCTTTGTTTTGACCATTTTGCAGGGTATCAAACGAAAGCCGACCCATTATTTTAGGTTTGTATTACTGTATATGTACGGTAAGTATAAATTTATGGTTCATAGTTCACAATATGTCTGTGGATGTGATAAAATGTTCAACACCAAGCTATTGTATATTAATGTTCAACACCAAGCTATTGTATATTAATGTTCAACACCAAGCTATTGTATATTAATGTTCAACACCAAGCTATTGTATATTAATGTTCAACACCAAGCTATTGTATATTAATGTTCAACACCAAGCTATTGTATATTAATGTTCAACACCAAGCTATTGTATATTAATGTTCAACACCAAGCTATTGTATATTAATGTTCAACACCAAGCTATTGTATATTAATGTTCAACACCAAGCTATTGTATATTAATGTTCAACACCAAGCTATTGTATATTAATGTTCAACACCAAGCTATTGTATATTAATGTTCAACACCAAGCTATTGTATATTAATGTTCAACACCAAGCTATTGTATATTAATGTTCAACACCAAGCTATTGTATATTAATGTTCAACACCAAGCTATTGTATATTAATGTTCAACACCAAGCTATTGTATATTAATGTTCAACACCAAGCTATTGTATATTAATGTTCAACACCAAGCTATTGTATATTAATGTTCTTGTATTCCTTATATACACTGTCTTCGTAGCGCAATGGATAAATGCACTGAATTTCGGTGTGAGCATCCTAGGTTCGAATCCCTGGACTGCCACATGTATTTGTTGATTTCATTAATTGAGTTTACGAGTAAAGTCGGTTGGTGGAGGGAACATAATAATTAATTCAAGTCTTCAAACAAAATGGCTCCGGTTTTACACACTGCCATTCTATTACTTCCAAAACCATAATACGAACAGTAAACCACTCTTTTATCTTCACAGCCTATACAATAATGAAGACTCAACAAAATAAATGAAGTCCTCGTTTTTTGTTTGACATCCCGTTTTTTGTTATTAGCATTATTAACTTCCTTTACTCGTTCCTTATTTTATCTTCTTGCATTCTTATTTGTATTTTCCACTTTGCATGGGTTCTGTCTATCTATTCATCTATCTATCTATCTATCCATCATCTATCTATCTATCAATTCATCCATCCATCCGACTATCTATCTATTCATCTATCTATCTATCTATCCATCATCTATCTATCTATCTATCTATCAATTCATCCATCCATCCGACTATCTATCTATATATCTATCTATCTATCCATTCATCCGACTATCTATCTATCTATCTATCTATCTATCTATCTATCCGTTCATCCGACTATCTATCTATTTATCTATCTATCTATACCGTACATATATACTGCATACATTCTATATTAGACACATTCAACCTCTTCTCTACATTATTCATACCCTAGCATCGCATTACTATTCCTTCTGTCCCTCCCTCCCTCTCTTCCAATCTCTGTCCATGTCACCTCTTTTACCTCTCTCTTTGCCTTTATCCAATCATTATCCAGTCTTCTGCTGCCCTCCCATCTTCTTTCCCTCGTGTTTAGCCCAATTAGTTTTCAGATATTAAGACAATCGCCCCATTAGTTTGTCGATTTTAAAACATTTCGTCCAATTTCTGTGTCAATACCAAGACCTTTCGTGTCATTTAAGGGTCTATTTTTTTCTGGCGAGCGATAGCGAGCCTGTTATTTTAAGGGAAGATTTTTTTTTATCGAAAAATGTACAAATTTATCTTGAAAGGGGATCTAGGGAGTGTTTTCTTAAGCTTGATGAAGGTCTATCGAGGAAAATAAATAATAAATGGATATATAAATAAATAATAAATGGATATATAAATAAATAATAAATGGATATATAAATAAATAATAAATGGATATATAAATAAATAATAAATGAATATATAAATAAATAATAAATGGATATATAAATAAATAATAAATGTATATATAAATAAATAATAAATGGATATAATTATAAATAAATAATAAATGTATATATAAATAAATAATAAATGGATATATAAATAAATAATAAATGTATATAAATAAATAATAAATGGATATAATTATAAATAAATAATAAATGTATATATAAATAAATAATAAATGGATATATAAATAAATAATAAATGAATATATAAATAAATAATAAATGTATATATAAATAAATAATAAATGTATATATAAATAAATAATAAATGTATATATAAATAAATAATAAATGGATATAATTATAAATAAATAATAAATGTATATAAATAAATAATAAATGAATATATAAATAAATAATAAATGGATATATAAATAAATAATAAATGTATATATAAATAAATAATAAATGGATATATAAATAAATAATAAATGGATATAATTATAAATAAATAATAAATGGATATATAAATAAATAATAAATGGATATATAAATAAATAATAAATGGATATAATTATAAATAAATAATAAATGTATATATAAATAAATAATAAATGGATATATAAATAAATAATAAATGTATATATAAATAAATAATAAATGGATATAATTATAAATAAATAATAAATGGATATATAAATAAATAATAAATGGATATATAAATAAATAATAAGTGGATATATAAATAAATAATAAATATATATATAAATAATAAATGGATATAATTATAAATAAATAATAAATGGATATATAAATAAATAATAAATGGATATATAAATAAATAATAAATGGATATATAAATAAATAATAAATGTATATATAAATAAATAATAAATGGATATATAAATAAATAATAAATGGATATAATTATAAATAAATAATAATGGATATATAAATAAATAATAAATGGATATATAAAATAATAATAAATGTATATATAAATAAATAATAAATGGATATATAAATAAATAATAAATGGATATAATTATAAATAAATAATAAATGGATATATAAATAAATAATAAATGGATATATAAATAAATAATAAATGGATATATAAATAAATAATAAATGGATATATAAATAAATAGACCCTTACATCTCATTACTATTCCTCCAGTCCCTCCCTGTCCCCCTGTCCCTCTCTCTCTCTCTCTCTCTCTCTCTCTCTCTCTCTCTCTCTCTCTTTTACTTCTCTCTGTTCCTTTATCCAATCATTATCCCGTCTTCTGCTCCTCTCCTTCCCATTATTCATATCCAAACTCTTTAAAGTATAGGATTTAGTTAGGCTAGGTTAGGTTAGGTTAGGTTAGGTTAGGTTAATTTAGGTTAGGTTAGGTTAGGTTAGGTTAGGTTAATATCAGGTAAGGTTAGGTTCCATTATTCATATCCAATCTCTTTAATGTATAGGATTTAGTTAGGCTAGGTTAGGTTAGGTTAGGTTAGGTTAGGTTAATTTAGGTTAGGTTAGGTTAGGTTAGGTTAGGTTAGGTTAGGTTAGGTTAGGTTAATATCAGGTAAGGTTAGGTTCCATTATTCATATCCAATCTCTTTAATGTATAGGATTTCAGACCCCCCCCCCCCTCTTCTCTCCTCCCTACACGCCAACTCTCTTTCTTTAATCCACTTGTCCTTGTTAAATCATTACCGGTGTACATATTATAATCCTTCCTATTATTTGCTTCTTTTTATGTTAAATACTTTTTTAACTAGAACGTTTTAATTCTGGTTGCTTTAAATATCTCCCATTTGCACACTCACTCTCTCTCTCGATAAAACAATAAAATAAAATCTCTCTCTCTCTCTCTCTTCTCTCAATAAAATAATCAAATAAAATCTCTCTCTCTTCTCTCAATAAAACAATCAAATCAAATCTCTCTCTCTCTCTCTCACTGCCCACCCGGTCTTTCCCATCGAACCCACCACCACCTTTTTCCTTCCCAAACTAAACAGACCAAAGGAGCCTCCCACCCCCCACCCCCTTTCCCGCCCTTCCCACATACTTTAAACCATTCTTCTACCTCCATGCTTTAAACCTTCCTTTTTAAACCTCCACCTCCCTCTCTCTCTCTCTGTCTGTCTCTCTTCTTTTTCTTCTTTGTTTTGCTTTCCTTCCACTATCGGGTTAACTATCTCTTCTAGAACTAATTCCGGACCAACTCGCTGGGATCTTAAGCTCTGTGTGGCCAGTGTATCTATGTAAACATTCTCTCTCTCTCTCTCTCTCTCTCTCTCTCTCTCTCTCTCTCTCTCTCTCTCTCTCTCTTTCCTGTTATGCTATACTTTATATTCCACTTCTTACTGTTAATCATTTCATTTTGGGGTTGCTATCTCGACTACATAAACCTGGTTTGGATCGCAAGGTCTGTGTGTTGGGTGTATCTATGTAAATCTCTCTTATACAGCCTATAAGCGAGGCATATACGAATGAATGCACAATAAAATGTGTGTGTGTGTGTGCGTGCGTGCTTATGTGTGTGTGTGTGTGTGTGTGTGTGTGTGTGTGTGTGTGTGTACATTATAATACACAGGGTCTAACAAAACTGGTACGTATTGCAATTCTTAACCCCTTGAGGATTATGATTCGTTTTGAGTTTATACTGACTATCATTAGGCGATTTGATTTAAACTTTGGAAGGCCCTCTGGCAGTCCGAGGGGTTACTAAACTCTCAATCATCCCTCCGACTCCCACAAATCCTTCCTAAACTGAATAAAATCGTCTAATGATAGCCAGAATAAACTGTACAAACGCTTCATAATCCTCAAGGGGTTAATTCCAATATGGCTGGCCTTCAATACGGTGTACATGTATTAACCCTTTCACGCATTTATGACGCAGACGTTGGCAGATTAGCAATACAAAATAAAGTTCTCTCTTATAATTACCTCTCCAAAATTAGTTTTCTGCCCACAGCTAACTCAAAGACAACTGTAGAGGTTGAAGTAACTAAATTAAAGGTTTCCAAATACCCCTGATAGTAACATAGGCTTTAAAGTATCCCCAATAGGCTTAAAATCGCGTCATACGTCGGAGAGGGTTAAGGGGACAGTGGTTATTTTGGGGGGTCTATTGTCTTCATTATGTGAATTATTTATTGTACACAAGCATATTACAGTGTCCCCATAGAAGATATGTATTTGGCCTTATAGATGACCAATTAGCTAGCTAGCTCTCTCTCTCTCTCTCTCTCTCTCTCTCTCTCTCTCTCTCTCTCTCTCTCTCTCTCTCTCTCTCTCTCTCTCTCTCTCTCTCTCTCTCTCTCTCTCTCTCTCTCTCCTTTGTACTCTCCCAATCCGGTCTGGGCCGAACCAATTTGAGGGAACGCGAGAGGGGGGGAGGGGATGGGCAGAAGTGGGGGCCTATGGGGGGGGGGGGGGGCTGAGGTCGGGGAGTACGTATTCTGCTTGCCGGTGGGTTTCTTCTCTCCCCCCTCCTCCCCCTCCAACCCCCCCTTTTCTCTTGTTTTGTTGTTTCTCTCTTCCCCCCTTCTCTCTGGCCCTCCCTTTGCTTGTCTTGTGTTCATTATTAATCTACGTAAGCTCTCTCTCTCTCTCTCTCTCTCACACACACACACACACACAGACTCCCACACTATACCGTCACACACATACAACAAACAAACACTCTCACACATACAACAAAAACGTACACATATACTTACAACCAACAACCTCCCACGCTTCCCCGTCAAACACACATACATACCACAAACCCACACACATACCACAAAAACGCACGCACAATCTCCCATACTCTCCCGACACACACACACACACACTAACCACAAACACACATACACATAACCTCCCACACACACACACATACATACATACTGTACATACACATACACACACACATTACTAATAATGTCTAGGAAGCGGGACAATACGAGCCAAAAATTCAATTCCTGTCAAACTACAATTGTGAAATACAATTATGAATACACACACACATATCCCCCCCCCCCCCCCCACACACACAAACACTGCATAATTTCCTCCCTTACAGCTCTTACCCGTATTCCTTTCTCTCTTTCTGTCTTTCTTTCTTTTTTTCTTTATTTTGGTTTATTCCTTTGTAAACTTCCCCTCCACCCATTTTTCTCTTCAAACGCATGATTTTCACCTCTCCTATTTCCCCACATCGCTTTCCTGTACCGGTATATATATATATATATATATATATATATATATATATATATATATATATATATATATATATATATATATATATATACTGTATATATATATTTTAGACGCACATATACCTCCCTCTTTTGTCTGTATTTATTATCTGATTATTAATGTTCACTACAATGGCGTATTTTCACTACAATGGCGTATTTTCACTACAATGGCGTATTTTCACTTACTTTGGCTAACAATATAAAACATTCTCAGCTTGAAAGGCAGATCCAGGAAACAAATGGTAAGACAAAAAACAATACATATACGATTATTTTCAGCTTGAAAGGCAGATCCAGGATTCAAATGGGTAAAACACTACAACCAATATACTCACACAGTACCGGTACCGGTACCTCCTAAGCTGAATAATATCGTCTGTTATTAACCAGAATATAATTGAAATAACAATAAAACAATTAATCTCCTCCCAACTTAAGGGGAGGTTTCTAGTTTGTTTCCTACTCCTCCAGCAATCTAAAATTTCACCCCCTTGACCCCCTTTCAAGATAAATTTGTACATTTTTCGGTAGAAAAATGTCCCGGCCGAAGGCCGATTACTCTTAAATTACAGGCTCGCTATCGCTCGCCAGGATAAAATCGACACCTAAATGGCACGAAAGGTCTTAAAATTGACAGAATGGGCGGAAATTCGTAAAAATCACCAAACTAATGGGGCAAACGTCTTAAAATCTCAAAAGCAATGGGGCTAGACATGAGGGAGAAAGGGGTCGAGAAAAAAGTCCCTCTAGTGGAAATCTCTCCTTAATTCCAGCACGACTCTCCAATGAGGAAGGAAACCATTATCCGACGACGTTAAGGGGAGATGGGGTGTTTTTCTAGTCCCCATTCTCCATCATGTTTACTCCCATTAGTTTTCAGAGTTTAAGGGGAGGTATTTAGTTTGGTTCCCTAGACCTCCATCAAGCTTAAAATTACACCCCCTTGAGTCCCTTTCAAGATAAATGTGTACATTTTTCGGTAGAAAAATTTCCCGGCCAAAGGCCGGTTCCTCTTAAATTACAGGCTCGCTATCGCTCGCCAGGATAAAATCGACACCTGAATTGCACGAAAGGTCTTAATATGGGGTGAAAGTTCTTAAAATCGCTAAACTAATGTTTAGTCCCATTAGTTTTCAGAGTTTAAGAACTTCGGCTCATTAGCTTGGCGATTTAAACATCTTTCGCCCCATTTCGGTGTCAATTGTAAAAACGTTCGTGCCATTTAGGTGTCGATTTTTTCCCTGGCGAGCGATAGCCAACCTGTAATTTTAAGAAGAACCCTACCGAAAAATGTACACATTTATCTTGAAGGGGGGTTTAGGGGGGTGTTTTTTCAAGCTTGAAGGAGGGAGGAAACTAGAAAAATATGTAAATGAAAAAAAAATCGACCAAAAAGAGAGCAGTTAATAAGCCTTTAACCCTTTCAGCACCAGTGACGTCTTTTATATTTGATTTCAGCTACATTAATATGATTTCAGCTACATTAATATGATTTCAGCTACATTAATATGATTTTATGAAGCTCAGGAAGATAATAGGATAGTTAAACGGATTAATGGAGATAGTTTCGTAGCCCTTATAATGGGCAGACGTCCTTCCTAAGATGAATTAAATCGTCCAACAGTTGCCAGAGTATAATATGACCGTTAGTGAAAGGGTTAAATGAGGAAACCATTATCCGACGTTAAGGGGAAGTTTCCACTTGAGGGACTTTTTTCTTGACCCCTTTCTCCCTCATGTCTAGCCCCATTGTTTATGACATTTTAAGACGTTTGCCTCATTAGTTTGGTGATTTTTAAGAATTTTCGCCCCATTCTGTCAATTTTAAGACCTTTCGTGCCATTTAGGTGTCGATTTTATCCTGGCGAGCGATAGCGAGCCTGTAATTTAAGAGTAATCGGCCTTCGGCCGGGACATTTTTCTACCGAAAAATGTACAAATTTATCTTGAAAGGGGGTCAAGGGGGTGAAATTTTAAGATTGCTGGAGGAGTAGGAAACAAACTAGAAACCTCCCCTTAACAGACAAAAACAAGAAAACAATGGCTACATGAGTCAAGGCAAACTATAACAGAAATACAAAAAACAGTTACCAAAGTCTAAAATCATGCCTTTTAAACACGTGATGACCATTGTGCAAGGCCAGTGGAGCCGACTCGTTATCACTAGTCATTGCTTCCGATCAGATCTCAGTTAGTTTTTAAAGGGGGGTGACCTGTTTTTGTTCTGTCCTTTTCTATCTTTCTCTGGCTTGTATCCATTTGGCCCCATTCAGCCTACTGTTTTAAGACTTTTATCCCCATCCAGGTGTCAATTTTTTACTGGTGAGCGGTAGCGAGCCAGCATATTTTGTATTTTTGTTTGACAGCAGGCTAAATTTGTACATTTTTCGATAGAAAAATTTCTCCGGCGAAGCCAGATTTCTTCATATAATGCTGGCTCGCTATCGCTCGCCAGGAAGAAATCGACACCTAGATGGGGATAAACGTCTTAAAATAGTTGGGTGAATGAGTCCGAATGGATACAAGCCAGAGAAAGAGAGAAAAGGACAGAAATAACAAAAAGCAGGTGACCCCCCTTAAAGGGTGGTCTGTCAGCTATACCCTGTTCCAAGTAAGTAGGCCAATACTCTTGAACATTAACCTCTATAACTCATAAACGACTGGAGTAATCCAGCTAATCATTTTACGATTTGGGAAGGGTATGGAAAACTACAGCCCAGTTGCTCTTGCCCTTTTTTGAGGTATACAGGTTAGAGTTCACGATTTCTGACCTACCTATTTGGTAAGTTCTTCATAGTTTAACAGATTCGTTTGATTGACGGCCATCTAGAATCTTGCCATGGACCTTTCAACGTAATTAAATTTTGTTATTTATTCCAGCTGTTAATTTTAAGATTGGATGGTCTCGTTGAGCAAACGTAAGCTTTTGAATGGGTTAATTTCAAGACATTTGTCACATGACTCGAATAGTGTCCACATCTGTCAACAAGCCTATTGGGAAGGGGGTAGCATGAGGATCAGTGTTATTCTGTGAAAGTCAGATGCCATTGTGTAGGCTATTAACTTTTCATGTAAGAGTCCCTCCACCAGAGGGACCAGTTACATAAGTCAACCATTATCAGCAAAGCCCGTCCGTCTAGACGCGACCCTCTCTAAACTGTCCCCCACCCAAGACGGTCGCCGGGTTTGTTTACATTGTGGGGCGGAGCGATCTCGACCCAGAGGACGGTCCGTCGGGCGCCTCAGACAACGCATCTTTAAGGCCAAGTCACAAGAGCGCTCTGGTCGGCATATTTTCACGGCAACTCTGATTTGCAAGCTTCTGAAGTACGAGTTTTATAAGCTTTAAGCCTATTATAATAATCTTCTTTTAGTTTAGTTACCAACAAGAATCCAAACAGTACCCCGGAAATGCTGCCAGACATAAACAAAAACGCTCGAAAGTCGCCGGAAAAGCAGTCGTGTGAACCCAGTTTTAAACAGGAAGGAGAACTAAGTGGTTACGTGGCAGGAGTTCCGAAGGTACGTTTGGTGAGGTAATTGTGGACACTTTATCATGATAATGTATATACTTCACCTCTTCAGTACTGTCACGCTATATTCATATTTTTCTCACAATTATTATTAGACGATTATTAAATTTGGGAAGGGTCTGTGGGAGGTAGAGGCAAATTGAGATAATAGTTTCCCCTTCGATTCTTAACCCCTTATGTACCGGCGACGTCTATTTAATGTTAGTCTTGCTATATTCAGACGATGCTGTGCAGTTTAAGAGGGCTCTGAGGTAGTAAAAAGGGTTAAGTGAGATAGTGTTCGAAGTCTGTTAATTGCTGGAGGCCCTATTTAAACTGAAGCCTGTTAATTGCTGGAGGCCCTATTTAAACTGAAGTCTGTTAATTGCTGGAGGCCCTATTTAAACTGAAGCCTGTTAATTGCTGGAGGCCCTATTTAAACTGAAGCCTGTTAATTGCTGGGTGCCCTTTATAAGCCTGTTGATTGCTGGGTGCCCTTTATAAGCCTGTTGATTGCTGGGTGCCCTTTATAAGCCTGTTAATTGCTGGATGCCCTATTTAAACTGAATAAAATTGTATAAATGTAGCTACAATATAATTAATAAGACGTAGCCGGTACAGAAGGGGTTAAACGGTCCTTTCTAAGATGAGTCAAATCATCTTAATATTAGCCAGAGTTATAGTGTACTAAAACGATTCACCTAACCTGCCTATAGTCGTTACTTATAATGGCACCAAGGAGCGCGCCGCCCCTCGTACTCACCAGTTCAGTTAGGGGGATAGTGGCCGATTGTTTGGTCTATTAATTCATGCATTCAATTATTTTTTAGTTTCCTCGCTAGACCTCCATCAAGATTAGAAAACACCCCCTAGACCCCCATCAAGATAAATTTTATATTTTTCGGTGGCCGGTTCTTCTTAAAATTACAGGCTCGCTATCGCTCGCGAGGAAAAAATAGACACCTAAACGGCACGAAAGGTCTTCAAATTGACGACGAAATGGGGCAAAAAGAATAAAAATCGCCAAACTACTGGGCCAAACGTCATAAAAATACGAAAACTAATGGGGCTAAACACGAGGAAGAAGGGGGACCAGAAAAACGCCCCCCCCCCCCCCCCCCTTACCCCTCGAAGTTGAATATTGCGGTCTTTGAACACACACACACAGACACAGGAGGGAGAATAAATGGGTTACGAGAGAGAGAGAGAGAGAGAGAGAGAGAGAGAGAGAGAGAGAGAGAGAGAGAGAGAGAGAGAGAGAGAGAGAGAGAGAGAGAGAGAGAGAGAGAGAGAGAGAGAGAGAGAGAGAGAGAGAGAGAGAGAGGGAGCTAGAGAGAGAGAGGTCCCTGTAGTGTATTGGAGTTGGTAATTGCTGAGGATACCGGTACTACTGCATACACACCAGACCCTGTAGTCAACAAAGGGACCGCAATGCCGAATACATTAAATACCAGTACCTTAAGGGACCGCAATGCCGAATACATTAAATACCAGTACCTTAACGGGACAGTGGCTGTTGTGTTGTTTGGTCTATTAATTCATTTATTCATCTATTTTTTTTAGTTTCCTCCCTAGACCTCTATCAAGCTTAGAAAAACACCCCCTAGACCCCCCTTCAAGATACATTTGTACATTGTTCGGTAGCAAAATGTCCCGGCCAAAGGCCGATTCCTCCTAAAATTACAGGCTCGATATCGCTCGCCAGGAAAAAATCGACACCTAAATGGCACGAAGGGTCCTAATATTAACAAAGAAATGGGGTGAAAGGTCATAAAATCCCCAAAACTAATGGAACCAACGTCATCAAATATCAAAACTAGTGGGGCTAAACATTAGGGAGAAGGGGGTCCAGAAAAACGGTCCGTCTCCCCTTAAGTGGTTATAATGAGAGGAATACAATAATTAATTCACATAATTAAGATGCTAATTAGCATGCATGATAGTCGACGGTTGTTTTAATTTATCCCGAGTTTTCCTTGAGTCGATTGTTTAGTACTGTTGCAATAAGTTCAACATTTATATACAATTTACACACTGAGCGTACCATATTATATACTATCTATCTATCTATCTATCTATATATTTGTTTTGTTTTTGTTTGGGGGGGACATAACGTACGGTAACAACATTAAAATACTATACTATACTGCCCTCCCTCCCTCTCCCTCTCCCTCTCCCTCTCTCTTCGTTGTAAATGCCTGTACCGCCTGGACTCCCAAGCACCCAACCGGCTTCATTTGCCTGAAGGAATGGAGGAGGGAAGGGGAGAGATAGATAACCCGGATGTCCCCCCACCCTCACCTTGAGTCTCAGTGGTGTGTAGGGAGCGCCACCCCACGAGGTTCTGAGTTACCTATAACATCACCTAAGGTACGGTATAAAATAAATATAATCAGGGTGTCAAACGAAAGCAAAGTCTATAATATTTGTATCATATTGTACATGCAAAGATGAAAGTGTAGTTCAAATTATGTCTTTGGGAATGATATAAGGCCAAAACAATGTTTTTTCAAGTAATTTTCTTGTATTCTTCATATTCATTCAAGTTATCAACCAAAATTGCTCCGGTTTGACACTCTGAATCTGATTTGTGATCGGCTAAGTCCAATGTAGGATTTCTGCAGATTCCTCGAGTTCTGTTCACATGACAACTGAAATCCTAATGAAATGTCTACCCATAACGAGGGGCGTCGCGCTCCTTGGTGCCGCTAGAAGAGCGGCGAACACATCCAAAGGTAAGGTATAGATGACTATATTTCACCTCTCTCTCTCTCTCTCTCTCTCTCTCTCTCTCTGATGACTATATTTCACCTCTCTCTCTCTCTCTCTCTCTCTCTCTCTCTCTCTCTCTCTCTCTCCACCTGCCCCAATCACACTCGTATCTCACCCTGCCACACCATAACCTGTCCTCTCTCTCTCTCTCTCTCTCTCTCTCTCTCTCTCTCTCTCTCTCCACCAGCCCCAATCACTCTCGTATCTCACCCTAACATACCATTACATGTTCTCCCTCTCTTTGTGTCCTTCCTGCGTTTCTCTAATTCTCCTATTCCGTGGTTAGTCTCTCTCTCTCTGTCTCCTTCGCTTCTATTATTATTCCGTTTCTTATTCTTCCTTGCTTTATTATCCCTCTTCTATTGTGTGTCTTTTGAGTCGTATTTCCTTGCTTTATTCTCTCTCTCTCTGTGTCTCCTTCGCTTCTATTATTATTCTGTATCTTATTCTTCCTTGCTTTATTATCATCCCTCTTCTATATCTTCTTCCGTGTCGTATTTCCTTGCTTTATCCTCTCTCTCTTCGTCTCCTTCCAGCGTTTCTCTTATTCTGCTTTATCTTATGCTTCCTTTCTTTGCCTGCCTTTCTTTATCCATGTATCTTAATATCCTGAAAGCTTATCCACCCTATTCCTTTTTTCTGACATGATCTAATACTCTTAAGTTAGTGTCACACGAGCGCTTTTTACGGCAATTTTCGAAGAGCAGTTTGTTCTCGTGATATTTAGAAGTCTTTTCACATTGGAATCGGACACTAGAGCGAAGGTAGATTATGCTAGGTGGAGTAATTCATATGAAACTTAAATTTTGAAGTTGCCAGACTACAATAATTGCTCGTAAAAATTGACGGAAAAATCGCTCGTGTGACACCGCCTTTAATGTATTCGCCACTATTACTTTGATTTACTCTTACCGTATTGTCTCGTATTACTTTCTCACCTTCGTCTCTCATCTTGTTTGTATTCATTCATTCATTTAGTTTATACTTATTTGTTTACGTATGTATCTATTGATTTGTCAATATATTTCATTGTATATATTCAACTTACTTATTTTTATGTATTGATTATATTATTATTATTTTTTTATTTTTTTATTTTTTTTTGGGGGGGGCATTTACTCTATTATTGTTTGTTTTCTTCTTATGCCGTTGGATTTTCCCTTTGCCTCCTTCCTCCATTTTTTTTTTTTTTTGTACACACACACACACACACACACACACACACACACACACACACACACACACACACTCACTCACTCACTCACTCACTCACTCACTCACTCACTCTCTCATACACACACACACACACACACTCACTCTCATACACTCATTCTCTCTCTCTCTCTTACACATACACATACACACACACACACACACCCCTCCCCGTGGCGTAACTGATAGCGCGTCTGGCTCACAACCAGAAGGTCCCGGGTTCGAGACCCGGGCGGGGAAGAGACATTTGGGCAAGTCTCCTAACGGTGTAGCCTCTGTTCACCTAGCAGTATAAATAGGAACCTGGTATAAGTGGACGAAGTTGTGACGTCCCATCTGGGGTTGGTGATCGGTTACAAGGTGATATGGGTATCGTACTGGTCAACCTAAGCCTTGGGTGAGACTGGTACCGTAGTGAGAATGGTACCGTACAGATTAACCCTAAGCCTTCGTTTCCAGATGTCGCCAATTGGCTAAAATACAGACTACACACATATCCACAGCCATTCCAACGATACATAAACACTTAACATGCATTTCACGCAATACATTCCCAGTTAAGGAGGCGCGATAATAATGAGCTTAGCTCGCATTGCGTGGATTCCCCTTGACGAACAAGTAACTGAGTAACACACACACACACACACACACACACACACACACACACACACACACACACACACACACACACACACACACACACACACACACACACACACACACACACACACACACACACACACACACACACACACACACACACACACACACACACACACACACACACACCAAGACCAAACAATACCACATTAGGAGCATGCCTTGTATGGACAAATATAATCAAGAGGACATACATTTTGGACCAAGCAAAACATAATCTTTATGTATTTTTTTAAATATGCTGTACTTACTCTAGTACTTACTCTAGTTGTATTGCGGGAGTGAGCATGCTCGTTATTTCCCGCCTCCTATATGTGTAGGTGTTATATGTATCGTTGGAATGGCTGTGGATGTGTGTGTAGTCTGTATTTTAGCCAATTGGCGACATCGGAAACGAAGGCTTAGGGTGGATCTGTATGGTACCATTCTCACTATAAACGGTACCGTCTCGCCCGAAGGCTTAGGTAGCCATCAGCTTAGGTGAACCATATGATACCCATCTCGCCTTGTACCATTTTTGCCAACCCCAGATGGGACGTCACAACGTCGTCCACTTATTCCAGGTACCTATTTACAGCTAGGTGAACTGAGGCTAACACATGAAAGGAGACAAGCCCAATTTGTTTCCGCCCGGCCGGGGATTGAACCCCCGACCCCTCGTGTGTGAGACGAGAGCTCTACCTACTAGGCTACGGGCTACTGGCTGTGTGTGTGTGTGTGTGTGTGTGTGTGTGTGTGTGTGTGTGTGTGTGTGTGTGTGTGAATACTACTACTACTACTACTACTACTACTACTAATAATAATAATAATAATAATAATGCTAAAAATATAAATAATATTAAGAAAAATAATTTATAAACGGTTTCATAACAAAAATTGTGTTTGAATGTATGTATGTATGTATGTATGCGCGTGTACATGGAAGGTTGTGTACGTATATGGCATTATAAGGTCGGACACCTCTTAAAACCTCCTAAGTTGACGACAATCCCAGAAACAAGTGAGTAACACGAGGTCAACAGAAAGAGCGAGAGAGAGAGGGAGAGATAATTGTGTATCGAGGTTGAATTCGACTTTGAAAGATATTTTGAAATACCCGGTACACGATATATCTTAGAGGCTCTCTCTCTCTCTCTCTCTCTCTCTCTCTCTCTCTCTCTCTCTACAGTATATATATATATATATATATATAAACATGGGTGGTCCATTAAGTTATATGATGAGAAAAACTGTAGAGTAATATAAGAACTATAGCCTAGCATATCGCTTACTAATTACGTTTTAGTTTTAACATAGAGCCTATATCGGTACCCGGTTTTTTTTCAATTGTTGGTAAATTGAAAAGTTTCCATCAAGATTTCTCGGATATTTTGAAGATTTTGTAGTGATATATGGTGCTAATTATATAAACCTGGTCTTAATATGATGCAGACATAGTGGTTTCATATTTTTCCATTAATTATCGAGAAATTAGCTGCTAAGGAATTCAATTTACCGTCAGATGAAATAAAACCGAGTATAGTTTCTAAAAAACAAATACCGGTAATCAGTTACCGGTACCAACAGAAAAAGAAAACAAAAAACTCTAGTAAACCCCCCTTTAATATGTGTGGTATAATCAAGTGGGAGTAAGTCAATCACCTTACCTGTGTGTGTGTATGTGTGTGTGTCACCTGCCTCACACATACACATATACACACCTGGGCCAGCCTCACATATCAAACACCCACCTGTAACAAGAGAACACATATATTAGCACACGTAAGGCATATATAATCATAACATGGAGATTCAATGCAAGCTATTATACTTATGTTGATATGTACACTTGGTCAACAAAGAATCTGCACCCCTAACCTGATAATCTGGAGTGTACAACTTGGTAGGGTTGGAATCTCTGCCTGCATCTATGTCCATCTATATTACTACCTACCTATACTACCTAAGACCTACTACCTACGACCTATACAGTATTACCAAGCTATACACACCAGATGATCAGGGTAGGGGTGCAAATACTTTTTTGACCGAGTGTACGTATATAATAACATGGTTCTACGAGTTAAGGAAATGTTTCAAGACACAAATAAACACAAGCACAAACGCAAAACACATACCAAGTCAGCCTCGAACAGAGTGAGAGTGTGCGAGTGTGAGCGAGTGAGAGGTTGTTACAAGGCCAACCACTAGACAGCATCATCATATCTCAACACATCACTCATAACAACATTAAGCACAGGCAACACATTCCTCTCTCTCTCTCTCTCTCTCTCTCTCTCACTCAAACGCTAGCACACACGCACAAACTAGCTCACACCTACATATGCACACCCAACCACTCACACACACACACACACACACGGATTAAACAGATTGGAACAGAAGCTGGACACTAACACGAGCAGGAAGATTAAGGAACGACATAAATAAACAAACACTTCAAATTGAATTACCACACACGCTTAAGTACTCTCAAATACGCACGCACGCACACACACATACACACACACACACAGCTGATAAGACACAAATTATCGTACGCACACATAGATGATCAGACATATCATATCTTACACATACACACACACACACACACACACACACACACACACACACACACACACACACACACACACACACACACACACGGTTCACCAGACACACAAAAACTTACACTGACAATGGCACATGAACTCATAGTCTCATGGTCACGCTATCTCTCTCTATTTCTCTCTCTCTCTCAATACACGATCCCGACAACACGAACAGAACACAAACATTGATTACCACATATTCTACAAGAGCTTAAAACACACATATACAGTACACACACACAAACCCTATCTCTCTCTCTCTCTCTCTCTCACACATACACAGGGTCGCTATCTCCATGTATCACAGTAGGCCCTATAAACAAATACACTTGTGTTATATTAACCTTCATAACTGCAAGCACGCGGCTTAGATAAACACACATATACGCCACAAACTAACACATATACACACATAGACAGGCATATACACACACACAGACACACATAATAGTCCACATATGCATACGGTACACACACACACACACACACACACACACCACAAACTAACACGCATAATAGTCCACATATGCACACACTCATACATGCATATAAACACACATACATAGCCTACACACACACACACTGCATACCTACATGCACAATAACATGCATACATACACATGAACTCACAATATCTCTTACACATAATCCCATAATGCGATATTCACTTAGACAATCTCTCTCGCTCTCGCTCTCTCTCTCACCCTGTAAACTATATATATCGTAAAGGCACACAAACACTCGCTCTCCATGGAAGGAAATAGGAATATCCGACACTAAACTAAACTTCTGCTTTCATTATCCTCTAAATGCTTATAAGGATTCAGAACGTGTCAACAAGCGAGTGAAGCTATTTGTGGCATGTTTGGGTTCGATCCAGTTTGTTATCATGTCGCATGTTTGGCTTCGATACAGTTTATTATCATAGTCAAATCAATCTTGGCAAAACATGCAGGAAGCGAATGTATAACAGGGTCGTGTACAGTCGGCCAAATAAGTCATGTCTCGGCACCAAGTATATGTTGATCAATAGTTGGTATCTGCAACATCTAAACTCGATTTATTCATTTCGAGGGAGATATACAAACATGCTCCGACACTTACCCACATTATTCAACATCTGGCAGACATTATTACATCACAGAGCGAGCCAAACGTAATGGCAGCTGAGACATGACTTAAGGGGGCACTACTCGCGTTTTATGGACCTCCTTCTCCCTCGTGTTTAGCATATTAGTTTTGAGATTTCAAGGCGTTCCTTCCATTAGTTTGTCGATTTTAATACCTTTAGCACCATTTCGTTGTCAATTTCAAGACCTTTAATGCCATTTAGGTGTCAATTATTTCCTGGCGAGCGAAAGCGAGCCTGTAATTTTAAGAGGAACCGGCCTTCGGCCGGGACATTTTTCTATCGAAAAATTAAAAAAATTATCTTGAAGGGGGGTCAAGGGGGTGTTGTTTTGTTAAGCTTGATAGAGGTCTAGCGAGGAAACTAAAAAAACGTACATAAAATATATACCGGTACATATATAAACCACAAACCAAGCAGTACCCCCTTAATAGCGCGACCGTACATGGCTATACAACATAGAATTATAGTTAATTCATTAATTGGTAGGCCAGAAATCCTGACATTTAAACTCTGTAATTTATAAGGGGCTAGAACAAATGTCCACACCAATACCCCGGCTGACTCTTCCCAAATGGTAGACATAATAGCGCGAGTACTATATAGAGGTTGGTGGGTAAGATTATTAGCCTATTTACAATGAATAGACTATACACACAGTTACTACAATGATATATACAGGAAAGTGTACACATTAAGGGGAGATGGGCCGTTTTTCGGGTCCCCTTTCTCCCTCGTGTTTAGCCCCATTAGTGTTAATATTCTTTGACGTTCGGCTCATTAGTCTGGCGATTTTAAGACCTTTCGCTCCATTTCATTGTCAATATTTAGATTTTTCGTGTCATTTAGGTGTCGATTTTGTCCTGGCGAGCGAAAGCGAGCCTGTAATTTTAGAAGTACAGGTATCTACCGAAAAATGTACACGTTTATCTTGAAATGGGGTCTATGGGGTGTTTTTTAAAGCTTGATGGAGGTCTAGCGAGGAATATAAAAAATATATTGATAGATAAATATATAGACCTAAAAACCAGCCCATTTCCCCTTAATAAGCATATATTAATACATATATATTACCGTACATATTACAAATTACAGTAATAGCCTACATATTACAAATTAGTATATACATACATAGTTACAAGTGAAGTATACATATGAAGGTGTACAGTGTAAATATAAAGGTACACACAGTAAAACATACATACATACATACAGATACTTCCTCACCCAGAAGAGAAACCACAGGCATGTCTGCAGCACCCAATGTACACACACACACACACACACACCTGTATGTACTGTGTGTTGAGTAACATATTTTGGCTTCACACACGCACACACACAAACACTACAAATACAAAAACACAAACACACGATAATAATATATCACAAATGCCACTACACACACACACACACACACACGACACATCCCCCCCCCCCCATTTCCCAATATACACACACACACACAACATACCCTACACTTAGGGTGTATAATAGAAACCTGGCTGCAGTAACACACACACCACACACACACACACACACACACACACACACACACACACACACACACACACACACACACACAGACACACACGAGACTGTTTGGGATTACGAGTTTTCCTCCTTTGCAGTCATTGTCGGTGTGGTGGACTGTAACGTACCCTAACTTGTTACAAAGTGACTGGGACCAATCTGTAACTGTCGTACTCTATCTAGACTGTCAATGTACACTCGGACCCCATAGTTTCTATCTAGCCCAATCACAAATATTCCTAGACTTCACTTATTTCTAATTATGGAAGTATAGGCTATCTCTGGAAAAATAATTATTCAATATAGTTTTCTATACATCAACTACAAAACTCTATATATTATTTATTTTAAAGCAAGTTATATCCACAAATCAATCCAGATACGGTAGCTATAATTGCCTAAAGAAAAACTCAGCGTAGAATGACAAAAATGATCCATAATATTAGAAATTTTCCGTATGAAGAAAGGTTGAAGAAATTAGGTTTACATTCATTAGAGAGACGCAGAGTTAGAGGGGATATGATAGAGGTGTTCAAGTGGGTTAGTGGGATTAACAAAGGGGACATGACAAATGTACTAAAGCTCAGTGATAGCGAAAGAACTCGTACCAATGGTTTCAAATTAGATAAATTTCGTTTCAGAAAAGATATAGGCAAATATTGGTTTGGTAACAGAGTTGTAGATGGGTGGAATAGGCTACCAAGTGATATAGTGGGATCAAGAACGATAGGGAGCTTTAAGAAAAAATTGGATAAGCATATGGACGAGAAGGGTTGGGTGTGAAGGGGGATCAGCCGGGTTGGGCCAATCAGCGCTCTGCAGACCCCCGTAATCCTGCGTTAATCTCTAACCGGTTTGGTAAGATGATCCTCAGGGTATTAGAGTGTTGAGCCTATAATTGGGCTTTGTAATTGGGGTTGTGTGGGACAGGGATCTGCCTTGCTTAGGCCAATCGGCTTTCTGCAGACTCCCATTTTCTTATGTTCTTATGTTCTTATGTTCTTATATGGGGTCCGGGCTAAAGACTATGGTATCCGACTGTACACTTGGATACCAGAGTATCTACCAACTCAGAAATATGTGTGGACTTCACCTACAGTATAACTAATTATCGAAGTATATCTCTGCAAACATATGGGGCCCGGGTTAAAGACTATGGTATCCGACTGTACACTTGGATACCAGAGTATCTACCCACTCAGAAATATGTGTGGACTTCACCTACAGTATAACTAATTATCGAAGTATATCTCTGCAAACATATGGGGCCCGGGCTAAAGACTATGGTATCCGACTGTACACTTGGATACCAGAGTATCTACCCACTCAGAAATATGTGTGGACTTCACCTACAGTATAACTAATTATCGAAGTATATAGGTTATGTGTATCGATATAGATATGTGTATCGAAGTACACATGGAATAGGTGGGGCGTTGTTGGGATGGATTAGGTCATGGCTAATTGGTAGGAAACAGAGAGTCAGCATAAATGGTACCAAGTCAGAGTGGGGAGCAGTCAAAAGTGGTGTCCCCCAGGGATCGGTATTAGGTCCCCTGTTGTTTCTTATATACATAAATGACCTAGATTTAGGTATAACTAGTAGGATAAGTAAATTCGCAGACGATACTAAAATGGGGAGATCAATTGATTCAGATAGCGATATAGAGTGCCTCCAAAGGGATCTAGATACCTTACATGAATGGTCAGTAAATTGGCAGATGAAGTTTAACATTGACAAATGCAAGGTATTAAAGATAGGGAAGATGCAAACAAATGTTAAATATAAACTAGCTAATTTAGAATTAGAAAATTCAGACTGCGAGAAAGATCTAGGTGTGTTTGTTAGCAATGATTTGAAGCCTAGAAAACAGTGTATAGGCGTTCGTAATAAGGCAAACAGGATTCTCGGGTTCATCTCTAGGAGTGTGAGTAACAGAACTGCTGATGTTATCTTAAAACTTTACTTGTCATTAGTGAGACCCCATATGGATTATGCTGTCCAATTTTGGTGTCCTTATTACAGAATGGACATAGATTCATTGGAGAGAGTACAGCGTAGAATGACAAAAATGATCCATAATATTAGAAATCTTCCGTATGAAGAAAGGTTGAAGAAATTAGGTTTACATTCGTTAGAGAGACGCAGAGTTAGAGGGGATATGATAGAGGTGTTCAAGTGGGTTAGTGGGATTAACAAAGGGGACATGACAAATGTACTAAAGCTCAGCGATAGCGAAAGAACTCGTACCAATGGTTTCAAATTAGATAAATTTCGTTTCAGAAAAGATATAGGCAAATATTGGTTTGGTAACAGAGTTGTAGATGGGTGGAATGGACTACCAAGTGCTATAGTGGGATCTAAAACTGTAGGGAGCTTTAAGATAAAATTGGATAAGCATATGGACGAGAAGGGTTGGGTGTGAAGGGGGATCAGCCGGGTTGGGCCAATCAGCGCTCTGCAGACCCCCATAATCCTGCGTTAATCTCTAACCGTTTTGGTAAGATGATCCTCAGGGTATTAGAGTGTTTAGCCTATAATTGGGCTTTGTAATTGATTTGGGGTTGTGTGGGACAGGGATCTGCCTTGCTTAGGCCAATCGGCTTTCTGCAGACTCCCATTTTCTTATGTTCTTATTAAGTGGGTTAGTGGGATTAACAAAGGGGACATGACAAATGTACTAAAGCTCAGTGATAGCGAAAGAACTCGTACCAATGGTTTCAAATTAGATAAATTTCGTTTCAGAAAAGATATAGGCAAATATTGGTTTGGTAACAGAGTTGTAGATGGGTGGAATGGACTACCAAGTGCTATAGTGGGATCTAAAACTGTAGGGAGCTTTAAGATAAAATTGGATAAGCATATGGACGAGAAGGGTTGGGTGTGAAGGGGGATCAGCCGGGTTGGGCCAATCAGCGCTCTGCAGACCCCCATAATCCTGCGTTAATCTCTAACCGTTTTGGTAAGATGATCCTCAGGGTATTAGAGTGTTGAGCCTATAATTGGGCTTTGTAATTGATTTGGGGTTGTGTGGGACAGGGATCTGCCTTGCTTAGGCCAATCGGCTTTCTGCAGACTCCCATTTTCTTATGTTCTTATGTTCTTATGTATATCTCGCAAACATATGGGGCCCGGGCTAAAGACTATGGTATCCGACTGTACACTTGGATACCAGAGTATCTACCCACTCAGAAATATGTGTGGACTTCACCTACAGTATAACTAATTATCGAAGTATATCTCTGCAAACATATGGGGTCCGGGCTAAAGACTATGGTATCCGACTGTACACTTGGATACCAGAGTATCTACCCACTCAGAAATATGTGTGGACTTCACCTACAGTATAACTAATTATCGAAGTATATCTCTGCAAACATATGGGGCCCGGGTTAAAGACTATGGTATCCGACTGTACACTTGGATACCAGAGTATCTACCCACTCAGAAATATGTGTGGACTTCACCTACAGTATAACTAATTATCGAAGTATATCTCTGCAAACATATGGGGCCCGGGTTAAAGACTATGGTATCCGACTGTACACTTGGATACCAGAGTATCTACCCACTCAGAAATATGTGTGGACTTCACCTACAGTATAACTAATTATCGAAGTATATCTCTGCAAACGAATTTATGAATAGCCTATAACGTAGGGTGTCCACACATTTTTTTTCTTTTTTCAATTTCGGCTTCGAAACGACCTCCGATCGTGGCCTCGCCCCCTCTATGACCTGACCCAGGTCAATTGACACCCACATGCAAAGTTTCAGCTCCCCAGGTCCAAAACTGCGACCGCCTATTAAGAACACACAGACATACAGACACACGAACTTATTTAATAATATATAGATATATACCTGTATATACATATATATAGATATATACCAGTATATATATATATATATATATATATATATATATATATATATATATATATATATATATATATAGATAGATATACACAAGCCCCGATGTGTGGCTATTACGTCACTTCCTGTGTGGTACTATGTTGAACCATCACATGTATAAATTTTCCTCGTAGCTCCCCCAACAGTCATATATAATAGTCCTTCAATACCAAGGTGTGGTCCACTTTTTATGGCCCCACTGCAAGATTCTCATATAATCTTCTACAATAAAGTCATTATATATTTATATATATATATATATATATATATATATATATATATATATATATATATATATATATATATATATAGTCCTGGCGGTCGAGTGGAATAATGGGTTTGGCTTTATGTCCGATGGAGCCTTTGTCACAGGTACAGTCACTCATAAAAACTCGTTATCTATTATCCACCTTATCTATTTCTAAATAAAGAAGCATATCTTTGGACACGAATATATTAATATAATTGTCTATGCATCAACTATAGAACAATATAATATACTATTTATTGAAAAGTAAGTTCCATCGAAAAATCAATCCAGATAGTTATAATTGTACAAAGGAAAACACAGGGGGTCAAGGAATTTGTATAAGTGACTGTACAGCCAACACCAATAGTTCGCCCTTCATGGTAAGCTGTGTGATATCTGGGGAGGGGGTCATTAAGGCCAGATTAGTATTTATTTGTAAATATTTATTTATTTATTAATTTATTCAATATTGTAGTTTCTTCCCAAGACCTACACCAAGCTTTAAATAATACCCCCATTTTTTCGGTAGAAAAATGTCCCGGCAAATGGCCGGTTCCTCCTAAATTACAGGCTCGCTATCGCTTGCCAGGAAAAATCGACAACATATAACCTAAGCACCGAAGGTCTTAACAATTCAAATTGACAAAGGAATAGGAAGATAGGTTTAAAAATCGCCAAACTAATGGGGCGCACGTCTTACCTTCTCAAAACCAATAAGGCTAAACATGAGGGAGAAGGTCAATAAAATATCCCTCTTAACTGAACGTGAATCAGATAGTCAGGTCCACTATAGAAGCGCCTGAGAATATATATATATTAAAAACAAAAAAAATTATAGTCGCTCAAAGTATTGACGGTAGCCTACACAATTTATGAACAGGTCTATCTATCGGCGACCCTTAAACATCCGAAGGGCATACATTGTTAGTACCGATAACAGTAATATGATCATAGTGTTTATAATGTTATTTAAGTCAATGGCAGGCAGTTGTTAACTATTTCAGTAAGGGTCTGTACATTCTTAACCATACACACAATACGTCACACTACACACACCCTCTCTCTCACACACACAACACACCAAACAACCTCTCATACACAACACACCACACGAAAAACACCCTCTCTCGCTCTCACAAACACCACACAACCTCTCGCACACACACACACCACATACCGGTACCCTATCTCACACAACTCCACACAACTTCTCTCTCTATCACACACACACACACAATCTGTCTCACACACACACATACAATACGTCAAACAACCTCACAGAAAGACACAGCCACACACACCAATATCTTGATCATTGAGATAGGCCTAGTCACCAACCAGTCAGTCAGGTTCAACACTTATGCCCTACTACACACACACGCACACGGTAATATATTGAGCTTTGTGGTAGTCAGTCAGTCAAGCTCGACATCCAAGACCTAACACACACACACACACACACGGTAATATCTTGATCATTGTGGTAGCCAGTCACTCAAGCTCGACAGTCATGACCTACCGCCAGAATTTCACACATGGAAGTAACCTTTACATTCAAGTTTTCTTTAGTTTCGTCAGTCCTGTCATGTTTATATTCTGACAACACTAAACGATTGCACTCAACTTAAGAAAGACCCCTAGCAACTAAAAGGAAAAAAGAACACTGAACAGGGAATGCACAATACTGCTTGATAAACTTACAAGGCAAAACTCTTCCTCCCCCTCCCGCTCCTCCCACTGAAAAAAAGCCCGCGCAGACCCAAATTATCCCGGGCAAACCTCAACAATTCGCGGGTGGAAGAACACTGGTTAAACTGTACAAAGTATGCAAAGCTCTGGTGAATATAATAATAAGGCTCAACTCTTCGTCTCCCATCCGCTTCCCCCACTAAAAAAAAATAAAAAGCCAGCGCAACCCCAATTTTTCCCGCGCTAATCTCTACAATTCCCGGGTAATTTATGTGTGTTGTCCCCCTCCGCCAGCAGATCACCGCAGGGAATAGCAGTGGATAAATTTCAAGGCTGCCAGCTTGCCTATTCCCTAAGTTTGGGAAAAAGTAATACTTTCGCAATACTTGAGGAGTTAGGTCAGGTTAGGCTAGGCTATATCAGCTAATGCTAGAATACATTAGATCAGGTTAGGTTAGGATAATTTAGGTCAGGTTAGGATAAATTAGATTAGGTTGGGTTAAATTAAGTCAGGTTAGGATAAATTAGATTAGCTTGGGTTAAATTAAGTCAGGTTAGGATAAATCAAGTCAGGTTGGGTTATGATAAACTAAGTCAGGTTAGGTTAGGATAAATTAGGTCGTTAGGTTAGGATACAAAAGGTCAGGTTAGAATACATCAGGTTAGGATAGGATAAGTTACAGTGTTCCTACCGATCACTGTATGTTATCCTAGTCTAAGTTTATTTAACCTAACTTAACGATTATGATGAGTTGTTAGGTCAAATTACGTTGAATTGACCACTTGCGAGTTTCCTTCTAGGCCTAGATAAGGAAGTTGGAGCTGTAGACATCAATATTTAGCAGAATTATCAGCTGAAATATGGTGTTGGTACATTCATAAATACACAAAACCCAATTCAACATTCATAAATACACAAAACCCAATTCAACATTCATAAATACACAAAACCCAATTCAACATACCTAAATACACAAAACCCAATTCAACATTCATAAATACACAAAACCCAATTCAACATTCATAAATACACAAAACCCAATTCAACATTCATAAATACACAAAACCCAATTCAACATACCTAAATACACAAAACCCAATTCAACATTCATAAATACACAAAACCCAATTCAACATTCATAAATACACAAAACCCAATTCAACATTCATAAATACACAAAACCCAATTCAACATACCTAAATACACAAAACCCAATTCAACATACCTAAATACACAAAACCCAATTCAACATTCATAAATACACAAAACCCAATTCAACATACCTAAATACACAAAACCCAATTCAACATTCATAAATACACAAAACCCAATTCAACATTCATAAATACACAAAACCCAATTCAACATACCTAAATACACAAAACCCAATTCAACATTCATAAATACACAAAACCCAATTCAGCATTCATAAATACACAAAACCCAATTCAACATTCATAAATACACAAAACCCAATTCAACATACCTAAATACACAAAACCCAATTCAACATTCATAAATACACAAAACCCAATTCAACATTCATAAATACACAAAACCCAATTCAGCATTCATAAATACACAAAACCCAATTCAACATTCATAAATACACAAAACCCAATTCAACATTCATAAATACACAAAACCCAATTCAACATTCATAAATACACAAAACCCAATTCAACATTCATAAATACACAAACCCAATTCAACATTCATAAATACACAAAACCCAATTCAACATTCATAAATACACAAAACCCAATTCAGCATTCATAAATACACAAAACCCAATTCAACATTCATAAATACACAAAACCCAATTCAACATTCATAAATACACAAAACCCAATTCAACATTCATAAATACACAAAACCCAATTCAACATTCATAAATACACAAAACCCAATTCAACATTCATAAATACACAAAACCCAATTCAACATTCATAAATACACAAAACCCAATTCAACATTCATAAATACACAAAACCCAATTCAACATACCTAAATACACAAAACCCAATTCAACAATCATAATATCACAAAACCCAATTCAACATTCATAAATACACAAAACCCAATTCAACATTCATAAATACCTAAAACCCAATTCAACATACCTAAAACCCAATTCAACATACCTAAAACCCAATTCAACATACCTAAAACCCAATTCAACATACCTAAATACACAAAACCCAATTCAACATTCATAAATACACAAAACCCAATTCAACATTCATAAATACACAAAACCCAATTCAACATACCTAAATACACAAAACCCAATTCAACATTCATAAATACACAAAACCCAATTCAGCATTCATAAATACACAAAACCCAATTCAACATTCATAAATACACAAAACCCAATTCAACATACCTAAATACACAAAACCCAATTCAACATTCATAAATACACAAAACCCAATTCAACATTCATAAATACACAAAACCCAATTCAGCATTCATAAATACACAAAACCCAATTCAACATTCATAAATACACAAAACCCAATTCAACATTCATAAATACACAAAACCCAATTCAACATTCATAAATACACAAAACCCAATTCAACATTCATAAACACAAAACCCAATTCAACATTCATAAATACACAAAACCCAATTCAACATTCATAAATACACAAAACCCAATTCAGCATTCATAAATACACAAAACCCAATTCAACATTCATAAATACACAAAACCCAATTCAACATTCATAAATACACAAAACCCAATTCAACATTCATAAATACACAAAACCCAATTCAACATTCATAAATACACAAAACCCAATTCAACATCATAAATACACAAAACCCAATTCAACATTCATAAATACACAAAACCCAATTCAACATTCATAAATACACAAAACCCAATTCAACATACCTAAATACACAAAACCCAATTCAACATGCCTAAATACACAAAACCCAATTCAACATACCTTTTATCCATCAAACCCTACATTATTTTTGTATTTCTATTGTATATCAATGTTTATGATTCCCACTTCCTTATAGCTTGAAACTCGCAAGTGGTCAATTGCGTGATGGTCTTGGTTAAAGAAATATAGAGATAGATCGAGAGCATGAACCTTCACAAACTTCGGGAATACGCTACCAGCTTTAAGGGGAGGTTTTTAGTTTGATCTCTAGATATCCATCAAGCTTAAGACTGCACCCCCTTGAGCTCCTTTCAAGATAAACTTGTACATTTTCGGTAGAAAAATGTCCCGGCTGAAAGCCGGTTCCTCTTATATTACAGGCTCGCTATCGCTCGCCAGGATAAAATCGACACCTAAATGGCACGAAAGGTCTTAAAATTGACAGAAATAGGTCGAAAGTTCTTAAAATCGTCAAAATAATGGGGCGAACGTCTTAAAATTAGAAAAGGAATGGGGCTAAACATGAGGGAGAAAGGAGTCAAGAAAAAAATACCTCAAGTGGAAACCTCCCCGGCGATCAACTTTATTTATACTGTGAAGTATAAAATACGGTACGTTAATAATGGAGAACAATTATTGATAGTGGGCTACACTCACAAATCTTAACCCTTTCAAGATACAATTACGCAGTTGGTTTCCGTTTTCTGGTTATTATTAGACGATATTAGGCCTTGTACTTGGGGTTGGGTGTGAGAGGGATCTGCCTTGTATGGGCCAATCGGATTTTCTGCAGACTCGCATTTTCTTATGTTCATATATAAGGCAAGAAGAAATACAGTCCTATGTTCTTGTTTTTGGGAGGGAGGAACATATTGAATTGAATATGCATTTATTGAGATACCGTACTGAATTGAAACTTGGCAAGCATAATATTATGTATTTGTGATATGCCTGCCCTTGAGGAGGGACCCAAAGTTACAGGTTACATAGGACAAACACTTCATAACCAACCCTAGGAAGTGTATATAATGCTTTACTTTGCTACCTCTCGTGCTTTATTCTCGGCAACTTTGATCTGGCAGCTTCCGGATTCATCTTGCCCACGAATTTAGTCCCATCAAACAATTTACCTCCACTCTAACCACCCAAATAGGTGCAAATAATGCAAAGTTGCAGGAACAAGACGCTCATGTGAACAACCCTCCCCTTTCCTGAGTGGCTGACGGTAAGTCAAAAAAGTTTGATCATGTCACTCCTATATTAAAGGAACTAAGATGGTTAAATATTAAAGATAAAATAACGCATGACACACTAATAGTTATTTTCAAATACTTAAATAAGCTTTACCCAGAGTATCTACTAAGTCTACCCACAATATTCAATGTAACAGCTAGCACAACGAGACAACAAAATATGCTTTTTATTCCGAATGTTCAAACTGACATATGGCAAAAAAAAAATAACGGTAAGAGGACCTGTACTTTGGAACAAACTCCCAGTTAATGTACAAACTTCCAGTAGCCTAGGAACCTTTAAGACTAATGTTAAAACCTTGCTGCTAAACTCTGCTTATGATTAAATTAATGTTCATAAGAAATCTGTAGACATGACCCTCTCTCTATATATGTATGTATGTGTGTGTGTGTATGTGTGCATGTGTATGTATATGTATATATCTCTCTCTCTAAACCCTAAATCTCTCTCTGTCTGATTCCCACCCCAATTTTAATCCCTCATAATCCCCCGCGCTGTCATCTCTCTCGCGCGCTGTCATCTCTCTCTCTCTCTCTCTCTCTCTCTCTCTCTCTCTCTCTCTCTCTCTCTCTCTCTCTCTCTCTCTCTCTCTCTCTCTCTCTCTCTCTCTCTCTCTCTCTCTCTTCTCTCTCTCTCTCTCTCTCTCTCTCTCTCTCTCTCTCTCTCTCTCTCTCTCTCTCTCTCTCTCTCTCTCTCTCTCTCTCTCTCTCTCTCTCCAGTACCGGGTATGTCTTAGTTAAACAGCAGATCTTTAAATTTTAATTGTATACACGGTTATATTCTTATGTAAAAATCTAATACTGTATTAAAGAGAACGTTACTGTATTTAGATAGACTATATGAAGGTGTCCTACCCTGAGCCAGGTGCAAGGGCTAACCTAATAATCCACAGGCTTATCTGCCCTCTTAATCTACATAGATCTGAGCTGACCTACTTGGTGTATTTGTAATTACAGCTTAGGAATTGTGGTCCGTCACACCTGGTCTGAATACACAACTAACAACTGTATGTCTACTGTATGTAACACTAAATTATGTATTATGTATTAGTATTGTAACTACTTGAAAACACTAAACCCCCAACTGTATATAATTATATTTGTAAATACTATGGAAGAAGAATAACCACTGTCGGTGGAAATAAACTTTATTATTATTATTATTATTATTATTATTATTATTATTATTATTCATAAGAACATAAGAACATAAGAAAATGGGAGTCTGCAGAAAGCCGATTGGCCTAAGCAAGGCAGATCCCTGTCCCACACAACCCCAATTACAAAGCCCAATTATAGGCTCAACACTCTAATACCCTGAGGATCATCTTACCAAACCGGTTAGAGATTAACGCAGGATTACGGGGTCTGCAGAGCGCTGATTGGCCCAACCCGGCTGATCCCCCTTCACACCCAACCCTTCTCGTCCATATGCTTATCCAATTTTTTCTTAAAGCTCCCTATCGTTCTTGATCCCACTATATCACTTGGTAGCCTATTCCACCCATCTACAACTCTGTTACCAAACCAATATTTGCCTATATCTTTTCTGAAACGAAATTTATCTAATTTGAAACCATTGGTACGAGTTCTTTCGCTATCACTGAGCTTTAGTACATTTGTCATGTCCCCTTTGTTAATCCCACTAACCCACTTGAACACCTCTATCATATCCCCTCTAACTCTGCGTCTCTCTAACGAATGTAAACCTAATTTCTTCAACCTTTCTTCATACGGAAAATTTCTAATATTATGGATCATTTTTGTCATTCTACGCTGAATTCTCTCCAATGAATCTATGTCCATTCTGTAATAAGGACACCAAAATTGGACAGCATAATCCATATGGGGTCTCACTAATGACAAGTAAAGTTTTAAGATAACATCAGCAGTTCTGTTACTCACACTCCTAGAGATGAACCCGAGAATCCTGTTTGCCTTATTACGAACGCTTATACACTGTTTTCTAGGCTTCAAATCATTGCTAACAAACACACCTAGATCTTTCTCGCAGTCTGAATTTTCTAATTCTAAATTAGCTAGTTTATATTTAACATTTGTTTGCATCTTCCCTATCTTTAATACCTTGCATTTGTCAATGTTAAACTTCATCTGCCAATTTACTGACCATTCATGTAAGGTATCTAGATCCCTTTGGAGGCACTCTATATCGCTATCTGAATCAATTGATCTCCCCATTTTTAGTATCGTCTGCGAATTTACTTATCCTACTAGTTATACCTAAATCTAGGTCATTTATGTATATAAGAAACAACAGGGGACCTAATACCGATCCCTGGGGGACACCACTTTTGACTGCTCCCCACTCTGACTTGGTACCATTTATGCTGACTCTCTGTTTCCTACCAATTAGCCATGACCTAATCCATCCCAACAACGACCCTCCTATTCCATGTGCCTCAACCTTTCTCATCAATCTCTCATGAGGGACTCTGTCGAAAGCTTTACTGAAATCTAAATATATAATATCATATGACTTGTCACTATCTACTGCTTCATATACCTCTGAGAAAAAGCTAAGCAAATTAGTAAGGCACGAACGTCCCTGAGTGAATCCATGCTGAGAAGAATTCCTTCCTTCCTCCCTCCCCCTCCCTTCTTCCATCTCTTCCTCCCTCCCTGCCACCCCTCCTTCCCTTTTCCTCCCTCCCTCCCTCTCTCCCAGGTGGGCTGGGGGAATGTCCGGTTTCCTCGTTAAGAGATAATCTGACCGTTTTCCAGCCCACTGGGGATTGGCAGGGATTAACTAACTGCCCCTGCCTCAAAGTCTAGACAGGTCATAATTATACATTCCATGTACTTTAGTAGATTTACTGTATTGTATGTAAGTAAATTATTGATATATACTGTGTGTGTATATATATATATATATATATATATATATATATATATAGACTGGGGGGAAGGAAGCCCAATCATCTTCAGCCTTTTGAGTCTCCATGTATTCACATACCGGTACCTGTATGCAACATTTGTATATCCTGTATTTATACCAACTTAATAAAAAAAAAAATAATAAATAAAATCTCTCACTCTCCTTCCTTCCTCCATTGTATTGTACATGATTTGTGTCAAATATGTAACAAGAATAACCACTGTTGGTTGAAATAAACTTTAATATAATTATTATTATTCTTTCCCTCTCTCTCTCTCCTTCCATCTTCCCTCCCTCCCCCACCCAACCTCCCCTTCTCGTGGACTGGTAATATAAGGGTTCCGCCGCCCCACCCCACCATCACGACACGGTGTAAATGGAAGGCGGAAAACGAGATGGAAATTGGCGATCCTTCCCTTGCACGAAACTAAAGGAGCTTGTAGTTTAAGGGAAGGCTGACCGTTTTTCTGGATCCCCTTCTCCCTGATGTTTAGCCCCACTAGTTTTGATATTATAAGACGTTCGGCCCATTAGTTTGGCGATTTTAACTATCGCCCAATTTCGTTGTCAATTTTAAAACCTTTCGTGCCATATAGGTGTCGATTATTTCCTGGCGAGCGTAAGCGAGCCTGCAATTTTAAGAGGAACCGGCCTTCGGCCAGCCCTGATCATGAAAGGGGGTCTAGGGGGTGTTTTTCTAAGCTTGATGGAGGTCTAGGGAGGAAACTAAAAAAATAGTTGAATAAATGAAATAATTAGACCAAACAAACGGTCAGTCTCCCCTTAAGCGGTGTCACACGAACGAATTTGCCAGCAATTTTTTCGGGCTTCTGAATTAAAGTTTGATAATATTGAAATTCTTGATATCACCTACCTTCAGTTTAGCCTAGTTGATAATTTCTTTACAAACAAACGGAGGCCAAGACATACTCTCCGTCCAATTTCGTTGGCGGAGGTCACAATGCAATACACAGCATACCATGTAAATCTTCCTGTATTCCTTTTTCATAGAGAGAGAGAGAGATATAGAGAGAGAGATTCTGGCCTTGGGGGTAAACTAGGATAACAAAAAATGGTAAAGGGGTACTACTCGCTTTTTCTGGACCCCCTTTCTCTCTCATGTTTAGCATATTAGTTTTGAGGTTCTACCGAAAAATATACAAATTGATCTTGAAAGGGGGTCTAGAAGGTGTTTTTCTAAGCTTGATGGAGGTCTAGCGAGGAAACTTAAAAATAAATAAATAAATATATAGACCAAAATCCAAGCACTACCCCCTTAAACCCTCTTGCCTATCCAGTAAGCCACAACCGGCCTTATCACAACTCGAGCTCCACCATTACACTCAATCCATAGCAATAATACCCCTTAGCCTACATCACCACAGAATCTACCCCACCACATGCAACATATTGTAGTCATTATACATATATTTTGTTTATAGTAAATGTCTAGGTCTACACTTCCCCAACCTCCTTTATCCCCACCAACAAACAACATTAAGATCAACAACACCAACAATAACCACAACACCAACAATACCACCAACAATAACACCAACAATAACCACAACACCAACAATAACCACAACAATAACAACAACCACAACACCAACAATAACCACAACAATAACAACAACAACAACAACAACAACAACAGCACCAACACCATCATAGCAACACCAACAACACAATAACACAACAATAATAACAACAACAACAGCACCAACACCATCATAGCAACACCAACAACACCATAACACAACTAACAATAATCATAACAACAACAATAGCACCAACACCATCATAGCAACAGCAACAACACCATAACACAACTAACAATAATAATAACAACAACAGCACCAACACCATCATAGCAACAGCAACAACACCATAACACAACTAACAATAATAACAACAACAACAACAGCACCAACACCATCATAGCAACACCAACAACACCATAACACAACTAACAATAATAATAACAACAACAACAACACCATCATAGCAACACCAACAACACCATAACACAACTAACAATAATAATAACAACAACAACAGCACCAACACCATCATAGCAACACCAACAACACCATAACACAACTAACAATAATAATAACAACAACAACAGCACCAACACCATCAACACCATAACAACAATACCAACATTAAGGAGGGTCTCCGGCTTTTTTTTTATCTTTCTCTCCTTTTCTCTCTTTCCATGGCTTGCATCCATTCGGCCCCATTCAGCCAACTGTTTTAAAAAGTTTATCCCCATCCTGGTGTCATTTCTTCCTGGCGAGCGATAGCGAGCCAACATTGTATGGAGAAATCCGGCTTCGCCGGAGACATCTTTTCTATCGAAAAATGTACCAATTTAGCTTGCTGTCAAAACAAAAATATATATATGCTGACTCGCTACCGCTCGCTAGGAAAATATTGACACCTGGATGGGGGTAAAAGTCTTAACACAGTAGGCTGAATGGGGCCTAATGGATATAACCCAAAGAGAGAGAGAGAGAGAAAGATAAAAAAAAAAGCAAGGTGGGCTCCCTTAAAAACACCACCAACAACACCCATAACAACAATAGCACCAATACCGCAACACCACCACTATCAACAACAATACCAGCATCACCACCAACAACACCCATAACAACAATAGCACCAACAATACCGCAACACCACCACTATCAACAACAATACCAATATCACCACCAACAACACCCATAACAAGAGCACCAACAATACCGCAACACCACCACTATCAACAACAATACCAACATCACCACCAACAACAAGAGCACCAACAATACCGCAACACCACCACTATCAACAACAATACCAACATCACCACCAACAACAAGAGCACCAACAATACCGCAACACCACCACTATCAACAACAATACCAACATCACCACCAACACCCATAACAACAATAGCACCAACAATACCGCAACACCACCACTATCAACATCACCACCAACAACACCCATAACAACAAGAGCACCAACAATACCGCAACACCACCACTATCAACAACAATACCAACATCACCACCAACAACACCCATAACAACAATAGCACCAACAATACCGCAACACCACCACTATCAACATCACCACCAACAACACCCATAACAACAAGAGCACCAACAATACCGCAACACCACCACTATCAACAACAATACCAACAACACCCATAACAACAAGAGCACCAACAATACCGCAATACCACCACTATCAACACCAATACCAACATCACCACCAACAACACCCATAACAACAAGAGCACCAACAATACCGCAACACCACCACTATCAACAACAATACCAACATCACCACCAACAACACCCATAACAACAAGAGCACCAACAATACCGCAACACCACCACTATCAACAACAATACCAACAACACCCATAACAACAAGAGCACCAACAACACCGCAACACCACCACTATCAACAACAATACCAACAACACCCATAACAACAAGAGCACCAACAACACCGCAACACCACCACTATCAACAACAATACCAACAGTTCCACCAACAACAATAACAGCAACACCATTTACAGCAACCATAACACCACCAACAGTACCACTACCACCACCACTACCAACAGTACCACCACCACCACCAACAGTACCAACTTTCCAACCCCCACGAGCACCCTTACACAGCGGGGGGGGGGGTGGAGCAATATGGCCGCGGTGAGTGGCTGCACTTTATCACCACTACCCACCACAATATCAGTTATACCGTAACGCCCCAGTACCATTTTATAACACCATACAAATCGCCACCATTAGACTTGGCCACATAAAGATACATACAAACCTTCATTGCGGGGAAAATACGCTCATGTGAACAACCCTCCCCTCCCCTTTCCTTCCTTCCTTCCTCCCTCCCCCTTTCCTTCCTTCCTTCCTCCCTCCCCCTCTCTCCTTCCTTCCTCCCTCCCCCTCTCTCCTTCCATCCTTCCCTCCCTTGCTCTAAACATCACTAGTCATGTATGCAACACCACCAATACAGTACCGTTCAATATACCCTTACAAGTCACCACCACCACCACACTTGCCTTCTTCGCCACATAACAATAAATCAACACCATACACGTTGCCTTAAGGGAGCCCACCTCGTTTTTTTCTCTTTCTCTCCCTCTCTCTTTGGCTTATATCCATTCGGCCCCATTCAGCCTACTATTTTAAGACGTTTACCCCCATCCAGGTGTCAATATTTTCCTGGCGAGCGGTAGCGAGCCAGCATATATATTTTTGTTTTGACAGCAAGCTAAATTTGTACATTTTTCGATAGAAAAATTTCTCCGGCAAAGCCGGATTTCTCCATACAATGCTGGCTCGCTATCGCTAGCCAGGAAGAAATCGACACCTGGATGGGGATAAACGTCTTAAAACAGTTGGCTGAATGGGGCCGAATGGATACAAACCAGGGAAAGAGAGAAAAGGAGAGAAAGATAACAAACAAAATCGGTGACCCCCCCCCCCCCCCTTACGCCACATCACCACCGCAGTACCGTTCAATAACACCAAACCATTCAACACCACCACCACCAGATTCTACGCCCCATAAAAACTGCCATCATGACCACCACACCTGCACCTATAAAACTCCACACACTTGCATGACCACCAACTACCACCCCCTCCACCTTCTTGCTAATCTCCACCACCACACAATCCCCATCACCCACTCCAACTTTCTCCAGCACCAGCACTCCAACATCCTCCATCACCTCTTTTAGATTCCCCACCACCATCACACAATCAATATCACTAACACTCTTAAATTCTCCACCTCCACCCAATCCCCCCCCCCCACCACCAACACCACTACAACTCTTAAATTATTCACCTCCACCCAATCCCCACCACCAACACTCTTTAGTTCTCCACCACTCAATCCCCACCACCAACACTCTAGTTCTCCACCACCCAATCCCCACCAACAAATATTTAGTTCACCACCCAATCCCGACCATGACTACCTCTAAAATTATCCAGCACACAATCCCCACCACCACTCTTAAATTATCCACCGTCCAACCCCCACTCTGAGCACCTCTAAAACTCTCCAGCACACAACCTCCACTACTACCAACGCCCCAATCTCCACCACCGCAACCACCTCCTCTCTCAAATCCCCCCCACCACCACCATCAAGACTAGGGTGGCGGTGACGAAAGAGGTGGTGGTGGTGGTGGTGGTGGTGGTGGGTGGGGGGGGGGGGGGAACGACATGCACAGTCTCTTTCAAAAGTTCGACCCACCACTTCAATAAAATAGCCTAGCTATGGCACAAAGTAAAGACAAAAAACACATTATAATAACAGACTTAAGAAAAAAAATCAAAATCAAGGGGTGATGATAATTTGGAACGACTGAAAACGAGATTGAGTCATTGAACAGTTTCCTTTACGGTCATATACGGATTTGTTTTCATTCAACCGTACCTGCCTACCTATCGCCGGTGTGACTTGCTTCTTGCGGGCGACGAGCCCGCGACACTTTTAAAATACCGATGGACACAACAAAAATACGTCTCCGGTTTGTACCCAGGAAATAACAAGGGTGGCGCGGCTCTTAAAGGTAACACCCCGAGCTAATCTCGCTCTTGGGAATCGGGGACATAAGGACTAGAGTCACCCGAGCGCCGCCTAACGTGACAGCATCGACCTCCGAACAAAAGACTAGCGCAGTGTTTAAGGGTTCGCGCCAAAACCGGTCTTGTAGCGCGGGAACCCAGAAGCGAAACGTTGCCTGGGCGGGAGTGATGGACTGCCTGTAATTACCCCCACACAGACACATTCCCAGACGATTACAGAAGCGGCAGCAGCAGGGCTCATAATAAGGCGGGAAGAAGGGTGTCGTCTGCTGCAGGGGGGGTTTCTATAGATAACTGGTCCAGTTGTTTGTTTACTGTTAGGCCTAAGCGGGAATAAAGCCGATATCACACTAGCGATTTTTCACTCAACATTTAGCTTATGAGGTCAACATTTATACTATTTCGGTCACCTAAACTCCTCTACCATCAGTCTAGTTTCCGATACCAGTGCAAAATAATCCAGAAATGTTGCCAGAAAATGTTGATCATCGAATGTTGACTATAAAAGCTCTCATGTGATACAGGCTTAAAGGGGGTCTGACGCAATGATCTGGAGTCTAGGGTTTTAAAAATTCCACTGTCCTCGTGTGGGTTTTGACAATTTCTGAAGAGGATTTGCAATAGGTAAGTATATAGGCTACGCCAATAGTTTCGTTTATGTTATCAATGTCTTCATATATATACAGTATATTTCATAGACATAACCCATGAGCAGGAATGTACCGGTAATACTAAATGGGGAGGAGTACTTTAAGGGGAGGTTTTTAGTTCGTTCCCTAGAATTCCATCAAGCTTAAAATTACACTCCCTAGACTCCCTTTCAAGAAAAATGTGTACATTTTTCGGTAGAAAAATGTCCCGGCCAAAGGCCGATTCCTCTTAAATTACAGGCTCGCTATCGCTCGCCAGGATAAAATCGACATCTAAATGGCACGAAAGGTCTTAAAATTGACATAAATGGGGCAAAAGTTCTTAAAATCACCAAACTAATGGGGCGAACGTCTTAGAATATCAAAAGCAATGGGACTAAACATGAGATAGAAAGGGATCCAGAAAAAAATCCCTCAAGTGGAAATCTCCCCTTAAGAATCAAGTCTTCCTACAACTACCGTACTTCAAGTGAATAGATAACAGAAGAACAAGAACACATTGGTTAAGCCTTAAACCGAGTGTGGCATTTGCTGGCTACTATATTAAGATCGATATACAACCTGGCACTGTGACATAGGCTAACGGCCAAGCTACAGGTGTACAGTCGGCCTAATAAGTCATGTCTCGGCACCAAGTATATTTCCATCAATATCTAAACTTGATTTATTCGTTTCCAGTGAGATATACAAACATGTTCCTACACTTACTCACCCTATTCAACATCTGACATACATTAATACAGCACAGAGCGAGCCAAACGTAATGACAGCTGAGCCATAACTTATTAGCACGACTGTACACTATACAGGTGTACACAGTACGGCACAGTACACGGCATGACACATAGCAGACATAAACATCGATAAAAGGACAACTCGATGCGGGTGCCAACAATGAATTGACCACTTGCGAGTTTCAGCCTATAAGGAAGTTGGAGCTGTAGGCATCGATATTTGACATAATTAACCACTAAAATACGGGCCTAGTACATTTATAAATACGGGCCTAGTACATTTATAAATACGGGCCTAGTACATTTATAAATACGGGCCTAGTACATTTATAAATACGGGCCTAGTACATTTATAAATACGGGCCTAGTACATTTATAAATACGGGCCTAGTACATTTATAAATACGGGCCTAGTACATTTATAAATACGGTCCTAGTACATTTATAAATACACAAAGCAAAATTAGACACACTTTCTATCCATCACAAACCTACATTATTATTGTATTTCTGTTCTATGTCGATGTTTACGGCTCCAACTTCCTTACAGTATAGCCTGAAACTCGCATGGGGTCAATTACTTATAAACCAGTACACCTTTTCAACCAGCACCTCTCCCAGTACCAACGCAACCAGTACAGATAATCTACGGGGAGAGTTCCACTTGAGATTTTTTTTTGTTTACCCCTTTCTCCCTCATGTTTAGCCCCATTGCTTTGGAAATTTTAAGGCGTTCGCCCCATTAGTTTGGTGATTTTAAGAACTTTCGTCCCATTACTGTCAATACTAAGACCTTTCGTGCCATTTAGGTGTAAAAAAATTCCTGGCGAGCGAAAGCGAGCCTGTAACGGCCTTCGGCCGGGAAATGTTTCTACCGAAAATGCACAAATTTATCTAGAAAGGGGACTTAGGGAGTGTAATTTTAACTTTGATGGAGGTCTAGTGAACAAACAAAAAACCTGCCCTTAAACTGGCACAGGCTGAGAGTTGACGTGGACTGGGATTTACACAGATTTAGTTAGATCAACTAACCACATAGACCATAAGGTTCAAGCGAGGTGGTCACAACTTAATCATGCGAGTAGAGATCAGATATATATTAGGGTGAACAACTAGACTGACCTATACTCGCGTGTGGATCATAGTCTTTAAGGGGAGGTATTTAGTTTGTTCCCTAGACCTCCATCAAGCTTAAAATTACACCCCCTTGAGTCCCTTTCAAGATAAATTTGTACATTTTTCGGTAGAAAAATGTCCCGGCCAAAGGCCGGTTCCTCTTAAATTACAGGCTCGCTATCGCTCGCCAGGATAACATCGACACCTGAATTGCACGAAAGATCTTAATATGGGGTGAAAGTTCTTAAAATCGCTAAACAAATGGGGCAAACGTTTTATAATATCAAAAGCAATGGGGCTAAACATGAGGGAGAAAGGGGTCAAGAAAAAAAATCCCTCAAGTGGAGATCTCCCCTTAACCCCTTCTGTACCGGCGACGTCCTATTAATAATCATTCTAGCTATATATATTTAGACGATATTATGCAGTTTAAGTCTAAGGATCTGTGGTAGCACAAATGGCTAGGCTAAGTGAGATAGTTCGGAGCCTGTTATATACTGGGGGCCCTTTATAAACGAATGACATCGTCTAAGAATAGCCAGAATAAAATTTAAAAGACGTTGCCGGTACAGAAGGGGTTAATGTACCGGTATGTATGTATGTATATATGCATGTATGTATGTATGTATGTAGGCCCATGTATGTATGTATGCTTGAATAAATGAATGCATAGCAGAACCCCAAATGAACGTACGGTATAGGAAAGCACAACATACTGTAATATAATTCCTGGGTTGAATTGGCCAACTAGTTTACAGTACCATAAACCGAACGGTGCCACAACCCTCCCAACCTACGGCTTCGTGTGGGTTCGACGCTCCCTCTGCAGCCAGTGTGACGGCACCTTTAAATATATTTCCATACTGAGCCCCCCCCCCCCCCTTCGCCCCCCACCGCTGCGGCATTCACACTCTCAGGCGACGGTCATCAAGGAATGTCGGGGGGGGGGTTCTCTAGACTCTTACCTCTAGACTCTATCTAGCCTTACTATTGGTTAACACACTCCCGGTAATAGGCTACTAATTTTTTTCTCAAATGGCGATAATCTGAATCCCTTAGCAGCCAATATCTCGATATAAACTAGTACATCTCTGCATCATATTAAGACCAAGTTTATATAATTAGCACCATATTTCACTACAAATTTTTAAAAATAACTGAAAACTCTTGATGGGAACTTTGCAATTTACCGTCAGTAGAAGAGAAACAGGGTACGGTACGGGTATAGGTTATCTATATAGGCTTACTGGACATATAACCAAGTAGAAAGGCGTTTGATATACCGGTATTTGTGCCAGGAGGGCGTGGCTTCAAACTTTTGATATTTGTTAAAGTACCGATATATATATATATATATATATATATATATATATATAGATATATATATATATATATATTTATATATATATATATATATATATATATATATATATATATATATATATATACTACTGTATATCCCGTGTATGTGTATTACAGATTATATACAGTATATATATTAAAGACACAAATAAACCATCAAGATAAACCCAGAATATTGTTGCAGTTCCATTATCGTCCACTGCCAACTTCCTAGCTCCATAAATCACTACCCCGCTCCCTTCCCTTCATCATAACCCTTTGTTCGCGTCCACAAACCACGCTCATAACCAACTTTAAGGTTCCACTTATAAGTTTACCGATATCGGATGTTCATGCTCGAGAAGTGTAGCAAGTTTAATTTGATGGTATATTGGGCTTGGATAAATGTTATTTTAATTATTTTTTGTTTACTAAAGTTTTCTTGACACGATAAATATGTTTCTTATACGGTACCCAAGACATTTAGTACCGATAATGTTATTAACAATATAATAATAAATAAGTTAATAAATAAATAACTTGTACTAGACACAATACTGTATATGTCTCTTGTACTCTCGACATTTAATAGGTTCATATAAAATATAATAATCAAATAACTTGTTCATGACACGATCAACGTTTCTTACACTCTCGACATTCAATACTTTCATTAAGGGGGTAGTGCTTGTTTTTTGGTCTATATATATATATATTTTTTTTTTAAAGTTTCCTCGCTAACCTCCATCAAGCTAAATAAAATAACCCCCCCCCTTCAAGATAAATTTTTACATTTTTCGGTAGAATAATTTCCCGGCCGAAGGTCAAATCCTAAAATTACAGACTCGCTATCGCTCGCCAGGAAAAAATCGACACCTAAATGGAACGATAGGTCTTAATATTGACAAAGAAATGGGGCGAACGGTCTCCAAATCGCCAATCTAATGGAACGAAAATCTTAAAATATCAAAACTAATATGCTGCACATGAGGGAGAAGGGTGTCCAGAAAAAAGCGACTACCTCCCTCTTAAAACAAATGATTGTATATCGGATATTTTCTAGGTGACGTAAGACTTTCAAGACCCGTTGGTTTTCGTACCTGATATTTTTTTACACTATTTTTTCTCCGAACTGAATATTTTAATACAATATTTGTTTCTGGCAAAATACGGTCATTACGAATACACAAGCCTACACTATACTCTATATTTTTCCCCAGCTGATCGTAAATTGAATCTCTTATTAGCTAATTTCTCGATACTTAATGGATATATATGAAACTACTATGGTTGTGTGTCGTATTAATGGCAAGTTTTCATAATTAACAGCATATTACCTTATAGTTGAGTATAACAAAGATAGAAACATGACAATTTAGGATCAGCTGGACAAAAATATACTATAGTAATATAAAATGTGTCAAATACCAGTCATTTGTTCAACCGTACTCACTGAGGGAACAGCATAACATATTATAGCCTAATCATGCGAAATATTATCATGTGAAATATTATCATGTGAAATATTATAATCATGTGAAATATTATAATGTGAAATATTATCATGTGAAATATTATCATGTGAAATATTATAATCATGTGAAATATTATCATGTGAAATATTATAATCATGTGAAATATTATCATGTGAAATATTATCATGTGAAATATTATCATGTGAAATATTATCATGTGAAATATTATCATGTGAAATATTATCATGTGAAATATTATCATGTGAAATATTATAATCATGTGAAATATTATCATGTGAAATATTATAATCATGTGAAATATTATCATGTGAAATATTATAATCATGTGAAATATTATCATGTGAAATATTATCATGTGAAATATTATAATCATGTGAAATATTATCATGTGAAATATTATAATCATGTGAAATATTATCAAACCACAAGAACATTACACAGCTACGAAGAGAGTTAAGGGGGGTGACTTGCTTTGTTCTCTTCTTTTCTCTCTTTCTCTGGCTTGTATCCATTTGGCCCCATTCAGCCTACTGTTTTAAGACGTTCATCCCCATCCCGGTGTCATTTTTATACTGATGAGCGGTAGCGAGCCATCATATGTTTAAAAAAAAAATTGACAGCAGGCTAAATTTGTACATTTTTCGATAGAAAAATGTCTCCGGCGAAGCCGGATTTCTTCATATAATGCTGGCTCGCTATCGCTCGCCAGGAAGAAATCGACACCCAGATGGGGATAAACGTCTTAAAATAGTTGGCAGAATGGGGCCGAATGGATACAGGCAAGAGAAAGAGAAAAGGAGAGAAATCAGTCAAAGCAGGTCACCCCCCTTAAGTTCCTAAGTATTGTAATTATGTTGTTTGAGGTTAGTGATTATGCTGTACCCGTTATATAGTATATATTCGTTATATACTCGTTATATACTCGTTAGAATCATCCGGTTTCCGGTACCACAACACACACAGTATTATCCACACTGGTTACAGGCAGCTTTGCCTTTTGTCTCTTTCATACACATAGACAAAAATAATACATAAAATCGGCTCTTCACTCCACACAAACACACACACATTCAGTTAATCATTTACATACAAAACACTGTCTGCACCCCCCCCCCCCCCCTCCCTCTTTCTCTCCACACACACACCTACCTATGTTCACCTATGTGGAGTTCGCCACTCTTGCTAGTGCCACCGAAGAGCGCACCGCCCTTCGTTGTTGTTTGAGAATTGGTGCAGCAGACTATTCGAAGGGGTGGAGCGCACCCTTGTGAAGATGGGCTCGTCTGGCACTTTTTGTAGTTCGACATCGAGAGCTCTCTTGAAGCTGTCTAACAAGACACCTCTCACGTCTCTCACTCGCCGCGGGAGTTTGTTGAAGAGACGTGCTCCTCTATGTGATAACCAGCCCTCTCGCAGAGAGCCCATAGCCCCCTGATTTATCATCTTGGGGATCTCGCATTCCCAGCCTCTCCTATCACTGAACTTCATTGCTATTGGGGTATGTAGATTAAGTTAATCATTCACATAAAAAACCGTCTGCACCCCCTCTCTCTCTCTCTCTCTCTCCACCCTCTGCCACACAATACACAATATATACATCATTCCCTATACAGAATAGTACCCAGTATTTAACTTTTAAAGGGCCTGTCCTAGTCTCCTTCTTTCTACACAGCACTACTCCCCCATCCCCTTTTTTTCTCTTTCTCTCTCTCTCTTTCTCTTTTTTTTTCTCTCTCTCTCTCTCTCTCTCTCTCTCTCTCTCTCTCTCTCTTGAACAAATGACAAAACTTCTCTTAACCATACACCACTTACCATTCACTTAACGGTCGCTTTTAGTTCCCGTAGCGTTCCGTAGTGCTTCCCTCTTCTCGTAGCGCTACATCTTGAAGTCCTATACAAACCATTATATTTTCTGAAGCACCCTCTCAATCCATTCCGTATAACATTTGGAACTACCTTTTATATTGTTTATGGCACTTACTCCCTCACTCTCACACACACATACATACACACACACAAACTCACTCTCTTTCAATCACTCTCTCTCTTTCTCAGGATCGACCAGTGCCATTTTCTCAGCAAAACACACACATATCACACACACATTCACACTCACTCTCTCTTTCAATCACTCTCACACTCACTCTCTCTCTTTCTCAGGATCGACCAGTGCCATTCTCAGCAAAACACACACATATCACACACACATTCACACTCACTCTCTCTTTCAATCACTCTCACACTCACTCTCTCTCTTTCTCAGGATCGACCAGTGCCATTCTCAGCAAAACACACATATCAATTTGCAAGCTTTCGTTCTGAGAAGCGTGATTGCGGTCTGGAGTAGGATTGTGCTTGGTTGTGTCTTTAAGAGTGCCTTGTATCTGCACTGGCGAGCGATTGTTGTGGTTGTGGAGGTTTGTTATGGCGGCAGACTGTGTGGTATGTCATGGTTGTCTAGTATGGTTGTGGAATAGTTGTGGTATGGTTGTCTTTAAGAGTACCTAGTATATGCAGTGTCGAGTGATTGTTGTGGTTGTGGAGTGGTTTGTTATGGCGGCAGACTGTGTGGTATGTCATGGTTGTCTAGTATGGTTGTGGTTTGATGGGATGGTTGTATCTTTTAGAGTGCCTAGTATATGCAGTGTCGAGTGATTGTTGTGGTTGTGGAGTGGTTTGTTATGGAGGCAGACTGTGTGGTATGTCATGGTTGTCTAGTATGGTTGTGGTATGGTTGTGGTTTGATGGGATGGTTGTATCTTTTAGAGTACCTAGTATATGCAGTGTCGAGTGATTGTTGTGGTTGTGGAGTGGTTTGCTATGGAGGCAGACTGTGTGGTATGTCATGGTTGTCTAGTATGGTTGTGGTATGGTTGTAATGCTATGATTTGGTGACATTGTTGGTGTATTATAGAGTCTGGTATCTGCAGTGGCAAGCGTTTGTTGTGGTTGGGGAAGCTTGTTAAACTCAGACTCGGTGTGGTTGTGGCTGTGTGACCTGCTATAACTGTGACCTGCTATAATTGTAACCTGGTATAACTGTGACCTACGGTACTTTACTGTGACTTGCTATAACCGTGATCTACTATAACTGACCTACCAAAACTGTGACCACTATAACTGTGAACCAACCATAACCGTGACCTGCTATAAATGTGACCTGCTATAACTGTGACCTGCTATAACTGTGACCCACTATAACTGTAACCTACCACATCCGTGACCCACTATAACTGTGACCTGCTATAACCGTGATCTACTATAACTGTGATCTGCCATAACCGTAATCTGCTAAAAGCCTGCTCTAACTGTGACCTACAATGACCTTAAAGCTCTCTCCCTCCCTCCCTCTGTCTGTCTACTGTCGGGCTCTCGGCGTGTGTAAGTGCGTGCGTGTGTGTGTGTGTGTGTGTATGTGCGTGTGTGTGTGTGTGTGTTGAAAGCAGCAGACTGGACAACTTAAAGCAGATATTTCCGTCTAGGCCAAAGTAGAGGACCCCTAGAAGTAACAGAAGGTCTCTCCGCCATTTTGGAACCACTGGGGTCACTAGTCTATTCGCTGTATCCTTAGGCGAGAAATCATGACCTCTAACCTCTGTAACTAAAAACCGACTAGATTAATCGGGCTAATATTTCTACCATTTGGGAAGTCAGTCGAGGAATAGATGTGGACATTTACAGCCAATTTACTCTATTTTTGAGTTACAGAGGATAGAGGTAATGATTTCTCGCCTACTTACAGCGAATAGACTATAGTCAAATGATGTCCATACCCCATACTAAACTATAGGCAATATTGGTACAGGACACAGTTTGCACCTCTCTCTCTCCCTCTCTCTCACACACACACACACACACACACACACACACACACACACACACACACACACACACACACACACACACACACACGCACGCACGCACGCACGCACGCACGCGCACACACACACATTTCCGTTCTGCAAACAATCTTCAGCAAAGACAGATGGAAGGTTTTGTGAGAGGAAATGCGGTGTGTAATAGAATGCTTAGTTTGGGTAAAATTAAAGAAAAGAACATGATATATACCGATATATATATATATATATATATATATATATATATATATATATATATATATATATCGTATATATATATACCGGTATATATATAAATATATATCTATATATATATATATATATATATATATATATATATATATATATATATATACCGGTATATATATAACTTGGCAATTGATTATAGCAACACATAATCAAATTAACGAGACAGTTACAATTACAAAAACTGACCATTGTTATACTCTCAAGGGCGCTTAGGCTACATATCATTTTGAAGATTTTACAAGATACATTTTACCAGTTAAAGCATTTGGGTCACGATAATTTAAAGTCATAAAGCTAAAGTACAATACAATATATCTAAGAAAATATCACAAGTGTGTGTGTGTGTGTGTGTGTGTGTGTGTGTGTGTGTGTGTGTGTGTGTGTGTTATAATAATAAACCAAAAATAAAAGTCCTGACCAAACATCATTCCTTCACTGTAAACACAACAACCAAGACCACCAAGTTAGTCAGAGAGAGAGAGAGAGAGAGAGAGAGAGAGAGAGAGAGAGAGAGAGAGAGAGAGAGAGAGAGAGAGAGAGAGAGAGAGAGAGAGAGAGAGAGAGAGAGAGAGAGAGAGAGAGAGAGAGAGAGAGTGAGTGAGTGAATGAGTGGGAGTGTGTGTGTATAATAAACTATCAGACTAGACACCTTTACTTTAACCCTTTCAGTATCAACGACGTCCATTTCATTACATTCTGGCAACAATTAGGCTAGACAATCTCATTCAGTCTAGAAAGGACCTCTAGCAATTAAGCCCTCCAACGCTCTAATTTACCCTTTTTGACTCTCCACAGATCGTTCTCAAGCTACATACAATCGTCTCAATAAAGCTAACACAAGACAAAAAAGGGTTAAAACAGACAACAACCAATCACAAGGCCACCAAGCCAGCCAGTCAGTCAGCCTCCATTTATAGTGACCTCCCCCCCCCTCTCGTTAATCTCTGGTCGTTACGTTAATCGCGGTCATCTGGGTTAAACGCAGGCCATTACGTTCACCGTTACGAAGGCAGACGGGGCGGGGAGTAGAGAGAGAGAGAGATAAACAAACATTCACAGTAATAAACGAATAACAACACACAGACATAACATACACACTAGTTTATTCACACACACACACACACACACACACACACACACACACACACACACACACACACACACACACACACACACACACACACACACACACACACACACACACACACACACACACACACACACACACACACACACACACACACACACACACACACACACACACACACACACACACACACACACACACACACACACACACACACACACACACACACACACAATAAAAAGTCTATACAGTATAACACATCATTCATATATGTTTTCGCTCTGTGAAAAAATAAATATGAACTCTCTCTCTCTCTCTCACACCGAAACAATTTTAGGGTCCACAATAGTTTTCCAATCTGCCCACTCCTTCCCATAACTCGTTCCAGTTATACCTGCAATATGTCTTTCCAATATCCACTGTTTTATATATTTTCCTTTCCATTCACAAGTGTGTGTGTGTGTCAGAGAGAGAGAGAGAGAGAGAGAGAGAGAGAGAGAGAGAGAGAGAGAGAGAGAGAGAGAGAGAGAGAGAGAGAGAGAGAATGTTGATGTATGCATGACACACACACACACACACACACACACACACACACACACACACACACACACACACACACACACACACACACACACACACACACACACACACACACCTCCCCGTGGCGTAACTGATAGCGCGTCTGGCTCACAATCAGAAGGTCCCGAGTTGAGACCCGGGCGGGGAAGAGACGTTTGGGCAAGTCTCCTAACGATGTAGCCTCTGTTCACCTAGCAGTATAAATAGGAACCTGGTGTAAGTGGATGAAGTTGTGACGTCCCATCTGGGGTTGGTGATCGGTTACAAGGTGAGATGGGTATCGTACTGGTCAACCTAAGATACTGGTCAACCTAAGCCTTCGGGTGAGACTGGTACCGTAGTGAGAATGGTACCGTACAGATTAACCCTAAGCCTTCGTTTCCAAATGTCGCCAATTGGCTAAAATACAGACTACACACACATCCACAGTCATTCCAACGATACATAAACACTTAACATGCATTTCACGCAATACATTCCCAGTTAAGGAGGCGCGATCATAATGAGCTTAGCTCGCATTGCGTGGATTCCCCTTGACGAACAAGTGAGTGAATAACACACACACACACACACACACACACACACACACACACACACACACACACACACACACTGTTTGTGGTTCGAGCCCGGCTGAGAGTATCAGGTAGGATAAGAGAAGAGCATATATGCATGTAATGTGCATATATTTATGTATATGTATGTCTGTGTGTATGTGCTGTCAATGGTTCGAGCCCGGTTGAGAATATAAGGTATATAATATATATATGTACTGTACGTGTATTTATATGGTCATATGCACATATGTATGTAAATATACATACATATGAGCGAGAACATATTGCTCACTAGCGCAACTTCTGATTATAAATCTATGCATAAGCATTATCTATTATTAAGTGTTCGCGTATCTTCATCCATGTATTTCCACCCTTAACAATAGAACGCCCAGCTCTTCCATATTTCGCCTTCTGTCACACACACACACACACACACACACACACACACACTACCGAGGATTAACCTCCCAGTTAATGGTCTGGGTAAAGAGGGTGCAGTACCTGCACCCTCTTTACCCTGACCATACCAAAACAGTTTCTGTATGTATGTATGTTTGTGTGCATACGTGAGCGTTTGTGTATACGGACATGTGCACACTTACTGCATGTTCTTATGTTCCTATATATGTATGTATATGTATGTGCGCACGTACGTGTATATACGAATGTTCTGTATATGAGTAAGTAAATAAATGTGTATATGTACTGTATATCACTTACTCTCATGGTTATTTTATGATAATTTGTATTCTGCACATGCATCATTATTGTATTTATTTATTTTGTTTGTAAACTAAGCTTACCATCCTCATATCTGTACATCTCATGTTCATCCACTAAATTGTAAAATGAGTATTTTCAGCTCATGAGGCTGCCATTCTTTAATAAACCGTTTATTATTATTATTATTATTATTATTACACACACACACACACACACACACACTGACCTGTACGTACATTAAGTAATAAGTTAAAGGTCTATCATATCAAACTAGAACAATTATTATAGTGATTTTTTCCAAGTCCACCATTTTCTGGCAACATATCCGGGATCTTTTGCACTGGCATTGGACACTAACCGGAAGATGGATTAAGGGGACAGTGGTTATTTGTTGGTGTAGGCCTACCTGTATATATTTACCTATTTATCTTTGTATTTTAGATTCCTCGCTAGACGTCCAGCAAGCTTAAATAAACAACCACTTGACTCCCTTTCAAGAGGGAGTCAATTTTTCGATAGAAAAATGTCCAGGGCGAAGGCCTGTTTCTCTTTAAAAAAAAAAAAAATCCAAATTACAGGCTCGCTATCGCTCGCCAGGAAAAAAAATCCGACACTTAAATGGCACGAAACAAACTAATTTGAAGTAACAATCAAACACAATATATCTGGCCGTGTGTGTACCAGCCTTGACATTCCTCTCTCGGAAATACTGGCACACCGAGCGCATTTTCCGTCAATTTTCGATGAGCAAGTTTGTTCTCGTATGTATACTATTTTGGGGCTCTTGTGTCGCCTTGGAATCGGACACCAGAGCGGAGGAAGATTAGGCTATGTTAGGTAGCTTAAGGGGGGACACCGGATTTGTTTTATCTTTCTCTCCTTTTCTCTCTTTCCCTGGCTTGTATCCATTCTGCCCCATTCAGCCAACTGTTTTAAGACGTTTATCCCCATCCAGGTGTCGATTTCTTCCTGGCGAGCGATAGCGAGCCAGCATTGTATGGAGGAATCCGGCTTCGCCGGAGAAATTTTTCTATCGAAAAATGTACAAATTTAGCTTGCTGTCAAAACAAAAAAACATATATGCTGGCTCGCTGCCGCTCGCCAGGAAAATATTGACACCTGGATGGGGATAAACGTCTTAAAACAGTAGGCTGAATGGGGCCAAATGGATACAAGCCAGAGAAAGATAGGGCAGGACAGAACCAAAACAGGTGACCCCCCTTTAAGGTAGCTTAATTTATATGCATTTCTTTTTTTATTTTATGGCTGTCATTACCAATTTTCGGGGGTGACCTGCTTTTGCTTTATTTCTCTCCTTTTCTGGCTTGTATCCATTCGGCCCCATTCAGCAAACTATCTTAAGACGTTTATCCCCGTCTAGATGTCGATTTCTTCCTGGCAAGCGATAGCGAGCCAGCATTATATGAAGAAATCCGGCTTCGCCGGAGAAATTTTTCTATCGAAAAATGTACAAATTTAGCCTGCTGTCAAAAACATTTTAAAAATATGCTGGCTCGCTACCGCTCACCAGCAAAAAATTGACACCTGGATGGGGATAAACGTCTTAAAACAGTAGGCTGAATGGGGCCAAATGGACACAAGCCAGAGAAAGAGAGAAAAAAGGCAGGTGACCCCCCTTTAGGCTGCCAGACTACAATTGCCCGTAAAAATTGCCGGAAAAATCGCTCGTGTGACATCGCCTCGACTTTCTAATCATTTTTTCATTACCAATTTTCGGTGCCACTCCTCATTTCTCTGGGGTAGGCAACTTTAACATTTATGGGTTGAGGTTTTCTATAATGGTTTGGTTTGCCTTCGCTTATTGCATTGGGCGAATTCAAGATCACTTGTTGTAATTTAGGAATTTTCTAAGCCAATACAATAGCAACAATATATAAAAATCATAATAAAAGAAATGAACAACAAAAACAACAACAGTATATAAAAATAATACAAATAAGAAGAAAAAGAAAATAACAACAAATACAACAACAACAATAATAATAATAATAATAATAATAATGTTCCTTCCCATTTTCTTCTGACTGAGAATGGTTAATGATAAACGTTGCGATTTTACGAAATCCATTAATATCTTTCAGACAATTGGAAAGCCCCAATATTATTCCTTTTAAGCTTCTAACCCCCTATCTCCCTTTAATCTCTCTCCCTCCCTCCCCCTCTCCCTCTCTCTCTGAACTACCATTGTCTTGTACTTTCCTTTACATAAGTTTCTGCTATCTCTACTAGAATGTATTCCTTACCGCCACGTTAGTTAGGGTCGCAAGGTTTGTGTGATCACTGTATCTATGTAAAGTAAGTAAGTCTGTCTGTCTGTCTCTCTCTCTCATGTGCCACAGTGTATCACAGTCACTCATGCACCCCCCCCCCCCTCCCTCTCCCCCGTCCTTCATGGGCTATTGTTGTGCTGAGAGTGCGTGCCTGAATGTGCGTGTGCACGTTAGGGTGTGTGTGAACGAGAGTATGTGCGTGTGTGTGTTGTTAGTGTGTGTGTGTGTGTATGTTTGTCTGAGAGAGAGAGAGAGAGAGAGAGAGAGAGAGAGAGAGAGAGAGAGAGAGAGAGAGAGAGAGAGAGAGAGAGAGAGAGAGAGAGAGAGAGAGAGAGAGAGAGAGAGAGAGAGAGAGAGAGAGAGAGAGAGAGAGAGAGAGAGAGAGAGAGAGAGAGAGAGAGAGAGAGAGAGAGAGAGAGAGAGAGAGGAACTAGCAAACTCCTGCCAGAGATATAGATTAGAGTAAGGCACCCTAGTATAGTGTAGTATAGTCTGTTTATTTCCAGCTGGCGGTAAATTGTCATGTCGCCATCTTGATTACTGAGCAAATATGAAGATTTAGCAGCAGTCGAGTCGTGTATAATGGAAACTAAGCATTATGGTGACGCAGAGACACAGTAGTTTCATATTTTGCCATTAGGTATCGAGAAGTCAGCTGCTATGGGGTTCAATTTATCATCAGCTAAAATAAAACCGACAGTGTAGTGTAGTGCAGTGTACTGTAGTGTAGTGAAGTATAGTGTACTGTAGTGTAGTGTATACCAGGTACCGGTACTCTTTCTTTTCAACCAAAACAAATTGAATCCCTTAGCAGCTAATTTATTGATACTAATGGACAAAATATGAAACTAATATGTAACTGCATCATACTAAGAGTAGTGTAAGTATAGTGTAGTGTAGTGTACGGTAGTGTAGCATAGTGAAGGTCTGTGTTGGAGCCTCTTCAAGAATGTGGCGTACGGAGTGTCCTATCGGGAGTTAAAATATAAGTCCCCAGTAGGTCACCACAAGGCCACACTTCAATACACTACTGTTATGCTATCAACCACTGCCACTACAACAATAATATTGTTGATCAGCAATAGTAGTCATTAAATCAATCAACAATATTAGTACATTGATTTATTGACTACTATGGTTGTAATGATTTATTGACTACTATGGTTGTAATGATTTATTGACTACTATGGTTGTAATGATTATTGACTACTATGGTTGTAATGATTTATTGACTACTATGGTTGTAATGATTTATTGACTACTATGGTTGTAATGATTTATTGACTACTATGGTTGTAATGATTTATTGACTACTATGGTTGTAATGATTTATTGACTACTATGGTTGTAATGATTTATTGACTACTATGGTTGTAATGATTTATTGACTACTATGGTTGTAATGATTTTGTGTTTGTTTTTTGTTTTGTGTAGGGATACTGAGTGGTGCTATGACAATGCTGCAGGGTGGTCATAGTAGTAGTAGAAATAGCAAAGTTTGGGATCCGCAGAGGGCTGTGTTTGATAATAATAGCAACTAGAGGGGCACTCGGTAGAATTACCTCCACTAACGTTGGCGGAAGTATGCGCTCTACTAATTGTCTATTAAATTAAATCACTTCTTCCTTGGCGCATATCCTATCTGTCCACTAAATTTCGTGAGCATCGGTTCAGATATATGTGAGCCGCCTACGCTGGCAGAGGTATGGGCTCTACCCATCACCTCCTAAATTGAATAACTTTTTCCTTTTTGCAAATCCTATCTGTCCACCAAATTTCGTGAATATTCGTTCCTAACACATTGAGATATCTTATTTACAGACAGACAAACGGCTGCAAAAATATAACCTTCGTGCAACTTCGTAAACGGAGATAATAACGAACACAATAATATATTTTTTTTCAACAACAATAACAATACCTTCTTTAGATTAATTTTCACTGACATGCATGCAATCCACAACAGTTCCAATACAATTGTTAAATTTGACACGGCTGAAAGTAAATGGAGTCAATTTCCATTATTTATCCTTCCTCAAACATAATAATAATTAAAAAATAATTATTTTATATAATAAAACAAAATGGTGTCATCCCGTCTGTGTATGAGTCCTATCATTTCATTAATCGAGTTTAGGAGTAAAGTTGGTTATAGTGGAGAGAACATAATAATTACACTGCTATCATTGAGTTATCAGTTCCTTATCAGTACCGGTACCAGTATCGTCCTGCCCTCTGCCGTATCGTCCACAAGTTTGGAGGACAAGGACTTGCTTGTTTTTACTTTACTTGTACCAGGACTTATTCTAGCCGACTTGATTTGACGTAACTTGATTCCATCTCGTCTAGCCTAACTAAGTTCCATCTCGTCTAACCTAACTTAATTCTACCTCATCTAACCTAAACTAACTCCCACCTCATCTAACTGTACCTAACTCCCACCTCGTCTAACCAAACTTCTATCTCAGTTAATTAAGGGGGGTGACCTGCTTTTTGTTATTTCTGTCCTTTTCTCTCTTTCTCTGGCTTGTATCCATTCGGCCCCATTCAGCCAACTATTTTAAGACGTTCATCCCCATCTAGGTGTCGATTTCTTCCTGGCGAGCGATAGCGAGCCAGCATTATATGAAGAAATCCGGCTTCGCCGGAGACATTTTTCTATCGAAAAATGTACAAATTTAGCCTGCTGTCAAACAAAAATAAAAAATATGCTGGCTCGCTACCGCTCACCAGTAAAAAATTTACACCTGGATGGGGATAAACGTCTTAAAACAGTAGGCTGAATGGGGCCAAATGGATACAAGCCAGAGAAAGATAGAAAAGGACAGAACCAAAACAGGTCACCCCCCTTAAGCTAAGGATCTGAATTGTACCTGATCAACAATATAATAGCCCATTGTTGTATAATAATAACCCCGCTGCTATCCTTACATGTAATAACAACCTATTTGCCATACAATATAAATAGATTGGTCTTCGGAGCTAATTTATACATGATCCACCATAAAATAGCACCACACTATTTGATAAGTACCGTATATGACACCAAAATGACGACAAATAAATATATATATAAACAAATAAAATATTACAAAATAAAACCACTCTTATACTACAGGCTCTTTAAGCGGGGTCACCAGCTTTATTTTATCTTTCTCTCCTTTTCTCTTTTTCCCTGGCTTGTATCCATTCGGCCCCATTCAGCCAACTGTTTTAAGACGTTTATCCCTATCCAGGTGTCGATTTCTTCCTGGCGAACGATAGCGAGCCAGCATTGTATGGAGAAATCCGGCTTCGCCGGAGAAATTTTTCTATCAAAAAATGTACAAATTTAGCTTGCTGTCAAAACCAAAATATATATATGCTGGCTCGCTACCACTCGCCAGTAAAATATTGACACCTGGATGGGGGTAAACGTCTTAAAACAGTAGGCTGAATGGGGTCGAATGGATAGAAGCCAAAGAGAGAGGGAGAGAAAGAGAAAACAAGCGAGGTGGACTCCCTTAATTGAACCCTCCCAGACTTGGATAACATGCCTCCATCGTTGTTGCCTCACAGTCCACCACACCCAGACCTTTAAACCCTTTAAGGGGAGACAGACCGTTTTTCTGGATCCCCTTCTCCCTAATGTTTAGTCCCACTAGTTTTGAGATTTTAGGACGTTGGTTCCATTAGTTTGGGGATTTTATGACCTTTCACCCCATTTATTTGTCAATATTAGGACCTTTCGTGCCATTTAGGTGTTGATTTTTCCCTGGCGAGCGATAGCGAGCCTGTAATTTTAGGAGGAATCGGCCTTAGGCCGGGACATTTTTCTACCGAAAAATTTACAAATATATCTTGAAGGGGGGTCTAGGGGGGGTTCTAAGCTTGATGGAGGTCTAGGGAGGAAACTAAAAAATATATGAATAAATTAATTAATAGACCAAATAAACAGCCACTGTCCCCTTAAAGGCCATCACCACTTATTATCGGTATCATCATCATCATCTTCGGAAAACAACATCCGAACGTTGACAATCTCTCTTATCGATTTCCGGTGTACAGCCGCGCTAATAAGTCATGTGTCGGCACCAATTATGTTTTGATCAATAATTGGTATCGGCAATATTTACACATGATTTCTTCTTTTTGAGTGAGATATACAAACATGTTCCTACACTTACCCACCCTATTCAACATCTGACAGACATTAATATACAGCACAGAGCGAGCCAAACGTAATGACAGCTGGGACATGACTTATTAGCGCCACTGTACTTCCTCCGTGAAAACTACACACACTATAACTCTTTATTTTTCCAGCTGATCGTAAATTGATTCTCTTCTTAGCTGATTTCTCGATACTTTATGGACATATATGACACTACTATGGCTGTGTGTCATATTAATGCCAAGTTTTCGGAATAACCATCATCTTTCGCTACAAAATCTACCTTATACCCGAGTAACAAAGATAGAAACATGACAATTTAGGCTCAGCTGGGGAAAAAATAGACTTATATCAGGTTGTCAAACGAAAGCCGAGTCCATATTTACAGTCTTTAAGGGGAGATTTCCACTTGAGGGACTTTTTTCTTGACCCCTTTCTCCCTCATGTCTAGCCCCATTGCTTTTGAGATTTTAAGACGTTGCCCCATTAGTTTGGCGATTTTATGAACTTTCGCCCCATTTATGTCACTTTTAAGACCTTTCGTGCCATTTAGGTGTCGATATTTTCTTGACGAGCGATAGCGAGCCTGTAATTTAAGAGCAACCGGCCTTCGGCCGGGACATTTTTCTACCGAAAAATGTAAAAATTTATCTTGAAAGGGGGTGAAATTTTAAGATTGCTGGAGGAGTAGGAAACAAACTAAAAACCTCACCTTTATTAAAGATGGAATTATGGAATATAATTCAAAATATGTTTTTGAAAGTGATAAAATGGCCAAAACTATGCTATTTCATGATAGTCTTCCTGTATTTCATGATAGTCTTCCTGTATTTCATGATAGTCTTCCTGTATTTCATCTCATGTTCATTCAAGTCTTCAAACAACATTCATTATACTAGTTTGTTTATTTTCTCCTAATGGTAAAAATAAATGCTTAATTATTAAAGTCCTTTTTGAGTTCTAAGTTCTGGGGTTGTGATTTGTGGCCAACCTATGATGAACAGGTTATAGTTTGCCAACATGGAGGTAAAGCACATTATTCTACTGCCATGACCTTATTACCACCACCACCACCACCACCTCCTCCACCAATACTACCTTAAGGGGAGGTTTTTAGTTTGTTCACTAGGCCTCTATCAAGCTTAAAATTACACCCCCTAGACCCCCTTTCAAGATAAATTTGTACATTTTTCGGTAGAAAAATGTCCTGGCCAAAGGCCGGTTCCTCTTAAATTACAGGCTCGCTTTCGCTCGCCAGGAAAAAATCGACACCAAAGGACAGTCTTAAAATTGATAAGACATGGAGCGAAAGTTCTTATAATCGCCAAACTAATGGGGCGAACGTCTTAAAATCTAAAAACACAATGGGGCTAAACATGAGGGAGAAAAGGGTCCAGGAAAAAAAATCCCTTAAGTGTAAATCTGCCCCTAAGGTTTGAGCAGGTCCACCACCTTACCACTGTGGAGGTACCGGTAATACATATGAGGCTATCTTGTGTGTACTACCACCATCACCAATATATACCGTACCCAACACCACCACTAACACCAGATATTCACCACCATCACCACACATACATACATACACACACACACACCTACAACACCAGACACCCACCACCACCACCTTCATCACCCCCCTCCACACACACACACACACACACACAACAGACCCCCCCCCCCCTCCCCCGCACACACACTTTCAACACTAGACACCCACCACCACACTAGACACCCACCACCACCACCTTCACCTCCACCACCACGACCGGCTGACCCCACAGTTGCACGCACCCAGAAAAATCCCTCAGGGGGTCAACTTTCAACTGCACCCTCCCTCCCAGTAACTCTCCCAGCATCCACACCTCCCCCGGCCCTCCTACACCCCTAAAACCCCTCCTTCCCTCCCCTCACCCTCCAGCATCCACACCTCCTTCCACCAACCCTCCAACACCCCTAAAACACCTGCCTCCCTCAACCCTCCACCACCCCTAAAACCCCTCCCTCCCTCAGGTACTACTCCGCTGTAGATCAAAAGAAAACTAGCCTCAAAACCGATCCCTTTAAATAGCTTACCTTGAGCCCCCTGCCTCACCTTTGCCTGACCATTATTTGGCCTCTTCCATCCCAGGCTCCTCCTATTGCACCAACTATAACCGCCCTTCTGTCTGGACCCCAGTCTCCCTTACGTTAAGCCCCATAAGTTGTAAGAACTTAAGACGTTCGTTCGATTGTTGTGGCTATTTTAAGCCCTTTTGTGCCACATAGATGTCTATTTTTTTCCTAGGGAGTGATTGCGAGCCTGTAATTTAGGAGAGACCGGCCTTTGGCCAGCACATGTTTCTACCAAAATAATGTACAAATTTATCTCGAAGGGGGTCTTGGGGGTATTTTTTGTTTAGGTTGGTCGAGGTCTTGGGAGGAAACTGAAGAAAATAAATAAATGCCATACCTTCGGCTAACCATAATTTTGCCTCCACCTTCCCAGCCTCCTCTTATCTCCACCAACTTACCGCCCTTCTACTTTTTGTCCTTCATTTGTATTCACCTCGCTGTACCTTCCCCAAATTATCCTAGACTCAGAGTACCGTACTCTGAATATATTTATGTCTGTGAACCTTTGTATAATGCTCCCCCCCCCCCCCTCTCTCTCTCTCATTTCATTGTATATTTCGTTGATCTGTTATACAGTAGGCTAGTTTCTTTTCCCCTGGCTGCTGATTACTAATATGAAGATTTTGTAGCGAAATATGATGTCAAATACGAAAAATAGGTAGGGTAAGCTATTGTCATGACGCAGAGAAAGTACCGGTAGTTTATTTTCTACCGAAACATTTACAAATTAATCTAGAAGTGGGACCTTAAGGATGTTTTCTAAATTTGATGGAGGTCTACGCGTAGGAAACTAAAAAAAAATCAAAAAATCAAAAAATCAAAAAATCAAAAAATCAATAAGTAAATAAATAAATATATCGACTAATAAATAAACCCTTCCCACCATAATGTTTTAATCAGGTACCGGCAATTAGTTTTTTTTCCCGGCAGGTGAGATCAACTAAACTCCCCGTAGGCTTGGCTTGACCCCACCTGTCTAGACTTACAGTATATGTTCGTCTAGACATATCGGTACACCTTTCCCGTTTTTCCTAGTTACCTTTCCTACTTTACGAAAATTATGCCGTGTTTATGCTTCCTCTTGTACCATTACACCTCTCTCTCTCTCTCTCTCTCTCTCTCTCTCTCTCTCTCTCTCTCTCTCTCTCTCTCTCTCTCTCTCTCTCTCTCTCTCTCTCTCTCTCTCTCTTTCTCTCTCTCTCTCTCTCTCTCTTCCCTTAACTCTCCCATCCTCCCCTATCACTTCCTTGGCTTCCCTCATAACGTATCTCCACCCCCGCCTCCCTTAACCCCTTCAGTGTGATGGAGGGGTGGAACTATTAACAGGCCAAACGAGTGACTATTAACCCATTCTGTGCTATTCCGGCTACTATTAGACTATTTTATTAATTTAAAAGGGCCTCCAGTAATTAACAGGCTTCGAATTATCTCATAGTTTTACTACCACAGATCCTTCTTAAACTGCACAAAATCCTCTCTCCCCCCCTCTCTCTCTCTCTCTCTCTGTGTGTGTGGGGTGCAGGTGGTGGTCGGGCGCTGCAGTGAAAGCGGGTGGGGTGCGGCGATGGGGGGAGGGGGGGCGGAAAGAGGGGTTGCATGGAAGGACGCCAGCTGGGGGGTATAGAGGGAGGGTACTGGGTGGGGAGGGGGATAGGAGAGGGGTATTGGGTTAGGAGAGGGATACAGGGGAAGGAGGAGGGTATTGGGGGTGGGGAGGGGTATGGTGGGTGGGGGAGGGGTATGGTGGGCGGGAGAGTGGTATTGAGGGTGGGGGAGGGATACAGGGGTAGGAGGGGGTAGAGGGGGGTGGACAGGGTACAAAGGAGTACAAAGAAAATCAAGCAACAACATATCTGGTGACCCTTCTAGGCTGCTTGTCCTCCAAAACACTGAGGATCAATTGTCCAAACAGTGGTTTAGAGTGGGTAAGGGAACATTGGAAAGGGAACTACTGCCCTGGAACTAATGTCCGTGGCAGTATTAGGAAGTTAGTAGGGGACAGATGGGTTAGTAACTGAGGGGGGGATAAAATAAAGTTATTAATTTACAAACGCAGTCAGTCGCGGGTTTGATGCAAGGTATTTGTCTAGGCGAAGTTTAAATGAATCAACGGTGCTGCAGTCTATAACGTCTCGGGGAAGCCCATTCCACAAGTTGACAACTCGATTGAAGAAGAAATTCTTAGATTCGTGCGAGTTAAAAGATTTACCGATAATTTTGCAACCGTTTCCCCGCGTGTAATTAGATTGGTCGATAGTGAAGTACTTACTACAGGTCATATTGTCGATGCCTTTGATGATTTTGAACACTTGAATTAAGTCGCCTCTTAATCTGCGCTGGTTTAAAGAAAATATATTTAACTATCTAAGACGCTCCTCGTATGGTTTGTTCTTTAGGCTAGGTATCATGTTGGTAACTCTACGTTGAACTCGTTCTAGCTTGTCTATATCTTTTTGGTAATAAGGGCACCAGGATTGAACGCAGTATTCCAGAAGAGAGGGACTAAGGAATTGTAAAGGGTTAGGATAACTTCTTTGGATTTATGCTCAAATGGGATAGGAGGGGGTTAATGGCGTGTGGGGAGGGGTACTGAGTGGGGGTTGGGTTGGGGTAGGAGTTATATCGAGTTACATATATACCCATAATGCATAGGTCTTGTGGTCCCTACTAGGCAGTCCGGACTTAAACCCTTCTGTACCAGCGATGTCTTTTTAACTTTATTCTGGCTACTATTAGAAGATTGTATTCAGTAGCCTATATAAAGGGCCTCCAGCAATTAACAGGCTTCGAACTATCTCGCTTAACCCATTTTACTACTTCAGATACTTCTTAAACTGCACAACATCGTCTAAATATAGCTAGCCTAGAAGAAAACTAAAAATACATTTCGGTAAAGAAGGGGTTAATTCTAACGAGATTTGCTACAAAGTGGAAGGTAGAGACAGCAAAGTAAAAGGCTCTTAGAGGGGTAATGGAGTGTGGGGAGGGGGCATTGGGGGTTGGGGGGGTTGGGGGTTACTGGAAGAAGAAGGGAGGAGAGGGTAGTACGGTATATAGGAGTTTCTCTAGTCTGTTTATTTTCATCAGACGGTAAATTGACCACTTGCGATTTTTGGTCTATAAGGAAGTTGGAGCTGTGGCTAAATTGACTACTTGCGAGTTTTGGTCTACAAGGAAGTTGGAGCTGTGGCTATATTGACTACTTGCGAGTTTTGGTCTACAAGGAAGTTGGAGCTGTGGCTATATTGACTACTTGCGAGTTTTGGTCTATAAGGAAGTTGGAGCTGTGGCTATATTGACTACTTGCGAGTTTTGGTCTACAAGGAAGTTGGAGCTGTGGCTAAATTGACTACTTGCGAGTTTTGGTCTACAAGGAAGTTGGAGCTGTGGCTATATTGACTACTTGCGAGTTTTGGTCTACAAGGAAGTTGGAGCTGTGGCTATATTGACTACTTGCGAGTTTTGGTCTATAAGGAAGTTGGAGCTGTGGCTATATTGACTACTTGCGAGTTTTGGTCTATAAGGAAGTTGGAGCTGTGGCTATATTGACTACTTGCGAGTTTTGGTCTACAAGGAAGTTGGAGCTGTGGCTATATTGACTACTTGCGAGTTTTGGTCTACAAGGAAGTTGGAGCTGTGGCTATCAATATTTAACAGAATGATCAGCTAAAATACGGTCATAATATATTTATAAATACATCAAACCAAATTGAGCATACTTTTTATCTATCAGAAAACCACATTATTATTGTATTTCTCTTTAATATCGGTGTTTACGGCGCCAACTTCCTTATAGCCTGAAACTCGCAAGTGGGCGATTGCAATGTCCTCACTGTAATTACTCGGCTATTACGCACATTACGCACAGTAGGCTACCGTATGTTGTTTATTAGGAGTACCGGTAGTTGGTAGTAATGCAATGCAGAGACAGTAGTTCACATTTTGTCATTAAGTATTGAGAAATCAGTTGCTTGGACCTCCTTCTCCCTCGTGTTTAGCATACTAGTTTTGAGATTTTAAGACGTTCCTTTCATTAGTTTGTCGATTTAAAGACCTTTATTATTATTATTATTATATGAGATGCCGAAGTCTCCAACCAGGGTGCAGAAACACCATCAAGATCAATCCACACAAAACACCCGGAGGCACTGGAGAGAGACTACGGCAACTTAGGAAAAAATAAAAACATATACTGTATACTGTACTGTACATATACACATATTAAACACAGATAACATATTATGCAGTGGAGGATATCAAGCATAAATATAATAAAATAAAATAGAATAAAATAAGTTTAAAAAATAGAATTAATGCTGCAAAAAAACATTAACTCTAGACTTAAAAATGGAGATATTAGCTGAATTGACTAGCTCATTTGGCAACTTATTCCACAAGTCAACCATGGCCGGCACAAAACACCGTGAAAACTGTGTAGTAGACAAATTAACACGGCTCCTGGCAAGATCATTAAGATTGCTTGTGAATCTAGTTGCACGAGCCCGGACATAGGGCCCAGGCAGAACCCCATGTAAGGGATGCTGAGGGTTGTTAAAAACTTTAAATAAAAGACTAAGGGCACCAACTTTACGTCGATGACACAGATCAGAGACAAATGAGGTAGAATAAAACTGATGGAATTTAGCGACCTGTCAAGCAACTTGAGATGGCAGTCAGCTGCTGACAACCAGACAGGTGAGCAGTACTCGAAATGTGGCAATATAAAAGCATAAAAAGACTTGATAACTGTGGCGTCACAAGCAAATGTTTTATAAACCTTGCGAAGCAGACCAATTTTTTGGGAAATGGAAGAGGAGAAAGAACGAATATGCTTTCGTGCCATTTAGGTGTTGATTTTTTCCTGACGAGCGATATCGAGCCTGTAATTTTAAGAGAAACCGGCCTTTGGCCGGGAAATTTTTCTACCGAAAAATGTACAAATTTATCTTGAAGGGGGGTCTAGGGGGTGTATTTCTATAAGCTTAATGGAGATCTAGCGAGGAAACTAAAAATTAAATGAATAAATGAATTAATAGCCCCAACAATCGGTTACTGCCCCCTTAAGGATTCAATTTACCGTCAGTCGGAAAGAAATAAGCTTATAGGTTACCGTAGCTAATGAATCAGGTACCGGTACCGGTAGTTAATACTAAGCTAATATGCTAAATTAATCTACACTTATGCTATATACAGTATATATAGTAAATTAATCTACACTTATGCTATATACAGTATACTGTATATAGTAAATTAATCTACACTTATGCTATATACAGTATACTGTATATAGTAAATTAATCTACACTTATGCTATATACAGTATACTGTATATAGTAAATTAATCTACACTTATGCTATATACAGTATATATAGTAAATTAATCTACACTTATGCTATATACAGTATACTGTATATAGTAAATTAATCTACACTTATGCTATATACAGTATATATAGTAAATTAATCTACACTTATGCTATATACAAGTATACTGTATATAGATTAAATTAATCTACACTTATGCATATATACAGTATAGTAGTAAGATGGAATCTCCACTATTCTATATACAGTATACTGTAAATAGTAAATTATCTACACGATGCTATATACAGTATACTGTATAGTAGTAAATTACATCTACAACCTTAATCTATCTAACAGTATATATAGTCAAATTAATCTACACTTATGCTAAAATAATACAGTCTACTGTATATAGTACTTAATCTACACTTATTCTATAGTACAGTATACTGTATCAAATAAATTAATCTAATCTCACTTATGCTATATACAGTATACTGTATATAGTAAAAATTAATCTACAGACTTAGCTATATAACAGTATACTGTATATAGTAAATTAATCTACACTTATGCTATATACAGTATACTGTATATAGTAAATTAATCTACACTTATGCTATATACAGTATATATAGTAAATAGTTTAAATAGTTGCTGGTGTTATTACTTATTGATACATGATCTGGTACTGGGGAGAGTCATAGGGTGTCAAACGGGAACAATTGTGTATACAGACTAAACACACATAACAAAGCCACTGCAACAGCTTCCTCTCTCTCCAACACCTCTTCTCCCCTCTCTACACTCTTCAGAAAAATAGGAAAAGTAGAATGTAGATACGAGGTGACGTTGTAAAGGCTTATCCCTCAATACCTTCATCTGATCTGTGTTTGAAAACTTGAATGATTAACTGAACCGTATGAGAAGGCATACCAGCAAATTAAAATGAAATAGTGGATCATAGGCTATATGCATTCATAAAGTTCATTGAGTGTTATTGAAAGAACAATAAAGGAAAGGGGTACTGCTGAGAGAGAACCTATTTTGTTCCTCTGCAAGGCTATTTCATGCCCCAAAAGAGGGAACCACGAGGGCAGACAGTGTGTGTGTGTGCGTGTGGGGGGAAAGGTGGCATGTGAGAAGGGAAAGTAGGGAGGGAGGGAGGGGGGGGGGGGGGGAAGTAGGGAGGGAGAAAAGTAAAGGGAAGATGATGTGGAGTGGAGGAAGAGTGATC
>CM064508.1:43370655-43795076 GCA_032716605.1 Paralithodes platypus
CACACATATCGTAGGTCTAGTAGCACTGTTTTTAGCATCGAGGTAGACATAAATATAGGCCTACCCCATTATCGACCTCCTACATCTCCATCTCTTTGCCAAACAAACACACACACACACACAATCTCTCTCTGAGTACAATTAGGTGAGTACACACACAGTAGGTCTAGTAACACCGGCACTGTCTTTAGCATCGAGGTAGACATAAATATACCCCATTATCGACCTCCTACATCTCCATCTCTCTGCCAAACACACACACACAGTCTTTCCTTCTTCCTATGACTTAAATTGCTTCAAACTCCGTGTGTCCAGGCATTTTGGATCGAACGTCCCTTGATTTTGGCCCTGTCATTCTTTCAACTCTGGGGAGGGCACTCGTTACAGGCAGTTCTGCCTTTTGTCTCCCTTACATAGAAAAAAATAACACACACAAACACAAAGGAACACTTCATTAACCCTTTCACGCTAATATGACGCAGAGGTTGCCAGATTAGCAATAAGAAATAGAGTTCTCTCACTCTTATAATTACCTCTCCGAAATTAGTTTCTGCCCACAGCTAACTCAAAGACAACTGCAGAGGTTGAAGTAACTAAACTAAAGGTTTCTAAATACCCCTGATGGTAACAAAGGCTTTAAATTATCCCTAATAGGCTCAAAATCGCGTCATGTGTCGGAGAGGGTTAATCAATTGTGTATTCTAATATTGGCGTAAAGTCCAGTACCGGTAACTGGACAAAAACAACAAGCATTTAAATTAGGCTTGAAATAGCGGTATACAGTATACAAAAGCTACATGGTAATTATAGGTTGAATGCATAATTACAGACTCTCTCTCTCATATATCGTTGGTGCAAAGAAAACGTACCTTTTCTCTATCTCTCTCTTAATGTATCGTTGGTGCAAAGGCAACGTACCGTACCATCTATCTCTCTCTCTCTCTCTCTCTCTCTCTCTCTCCTGCACAAGAGTCAACACGTGGGCAGCAATAAAGTCAGCCTCTCAGCATTGCACAACAACAACACGGGCTACTCTAGACACAATACCTTTCACCGAGTCATCAGCATCATAGTTTTGGGTATATTTTTAACTCTACCTCACTCTCACTCTCACACTCTCTCTCTCTCTCTCTCTATCAATCTATTTCAGCACTACACATCACAACACGGGCTACTCTTAGACACAATACCTTCCACCGAACTTTCGTCATCAGTATACTCTCAGCTACTACAACACAGTTTTGCAGGATTGACCACCAGGCAATCAACACTTGGATGCATTGCTATGTCTTTACCTTGCATCTCATCACTGGTAACTCAGGGGGTCGAATGAAAACCGAGACCTTGATTTTCCTCGCCACCTCCACCTTTTATATCTCCACCCCCACCAGAAACATCCTTCCTCACCACCACCCCCCACTACCTTTCCTCACCCCCACCACCAGAAACATCCTTTAGCAACACCACCCCCAAGAACACCTCCACCACCACCACCAATAGGCCCACCCCCACAATACCACACCCCACCCTTTTTATCTCCACCCCAACAACACCTTCACCACCCCCACCAACAACATTAACCCCCCTCCCCCCCATACCATTCCTCAACACCACTACCTCCACAATTCCACCCCAACAACACAATCACCACCCCCACCACCAACATTCTTTTCCCCACCAATCCTCACCACCACCACCATCACAACCCTTCACCCCCCTATTCCTCACCACCACCACCACCCTTCCACCCTCTCTATACCTCCATGTTTCCACCTCACCCCCACCCTCCCTCACGTCCCACAAGACCAGTTAGTTCTGTGACTGTCTTGGGTCTCGTCACTCACTCTGTCCAGTCTATTGTCGTTACTCTGCCAGTCCATCCATCTTTTTCACACCCTCCCCCCAGTTCATACCGGTAACAGGACGGTCACAACGAGCACAGTCATATTAAGGAGACAGTGGTTATTTGGTTGGGTCTATTTATACTGTATGTTCGTATAGATTTTAGTTGCCTCCCCAGACCTCCATCAAATTAAAAAACAAAACAAAAAACATCCATTAGATCCTCCTTCGAGATTAATTTGAAAATATTTCGGTAGAAAAATGTCACGGCCGAAGGCCGGTTACTCCAACATTAAAAGCTCGCTATCGCTCGCCAGGAAAATATTCGCCACCTAATGGGCATAAAAGGTCTTAATATTGACAGAGAAATAGGGCGAAAGGTCTTAAAATCGGCAAACTAATGGAGCAAACGGCTTAAAATCTCAAAACTAATGGGGATAAGCATGATGAAGAAAAGGAACCATAAAAACGGCTCATCTCCCCTTAAGGGCACGTTATTTTAGTCCATTATATATTTATTATTATTACAGGTACGGTATGTATTGTTTCATTTGTTTTATTACAGGTACGGTATGTATTGTTTCATTTGTTTTATTACAGGTACGGTATGTATTGTTTCATTTGTTTTATTACAGGTACGGTATGTATTGTTTCATTTGTTTTATTACAGTACGGTATGTATTGTTTCATTTGTTTTATTACAGGTACGGTATGTATTGTTTCATTTGTTTTATTACAGGTACGGTATGTATTGTTTCATTTGTTTTATTACAGGTACGGTATGTATTGTTTCATTTGTTATTACAGGTACGGTATGTATTGTTTCATTTGTTATTACAGGTACGGTATGTATTGTTTCATTTGTTTTATTACAGGTACGGTATGTATTGTTTCATTTGTTTTATTACAGGTACGGTATGTATTGTTTCATTTGTTATTACAGGTACGGTATGTATAGTTTCATTTGTTTTATTACAGGTACGGTATGTATTGTTTCATTTGTTATTACAGGTACGGTATGTATTGTTTCATTTGTTATTACAGGTACGGTATGTATTGTTTCATTTGTTTTATTACAGGTACGGTATGTATTGTTTCATTTGTTATTACAGGTACGGTATGTATTGTTTCATTTATTATTACAGGTACGGTATGTATTGTTTCATTTGTTATTACAGGTACGGTATGTATTGTTTCATTTGTTATTACAAGTACAGTATGTATTGTTTCATTTGTTTTCCTTTAGGCCTCTATCAGTTTTTATTGGTACATAATGGTCGTCAAACATTACTTCAACAATCAGCATATGGATTCCCACTCGCAATCCAAAATTCAAGCAACTGAGGCAATTCTTCCGTAACCTCCATTATCAACCAATAACCATTCTCAAGTGTGTTTGTTTGTGTTTGTCTTTATACAGTGCGATTCCTGAGTTGGCAGGTTTGGTTTGCAAGTTTTACATTTCAATTTCGTTTGCTTTCTTTCGTGTTTTTGTTTTGTCTTCTAAGGACTGAGAAGATAACGCTAGCCAGAGTTAGGTTATCATGGATGAGGACGACAGTGTTCACACAGTCTGGGTTATTACAGTCATTAACTTGGCAATCACTTATCACAAACAAATATATAGCCTACGCGTGTTTTGGTAAGTAAACGAGAGAGAGAGAGAGAGAGAGAGAGAGAGAGAGAGAGAGAGAGAGAGAGAGAGAGAGAGAGAGAGAGAGAGAGAGAGAGAGAGAGATAGAGAGAGAGAGATAGAGAGAGAGCGAGATAGAGAGAGAGAGAGAGAGAGAGAGAGAGAGAGAGGAGAGGAGAGAGAGAGAGAGAGAGAGAGAGAGAGAGAGAGAGAGAGAGAGAGTGTGAGTGTGAATGTGGCGAATCCCACCGTGCATTCCAGCCCTGCTCTCAAAATAAATGCCCTTTAGTGGAGTATAAAATAAAGGTCAGTTTAAAACCCTAGGCTATTTCAGCAGTCCAACAGTCTTCAGGCAGCCAGTGGGAGTTAAGGGGGGTGACCTGTTTTTTGTTATTTCTGTCCTTTTCACTCTTTCTCTGGCTTGTATCCATTCGGCCCCATTCAGCCAACTATTTTAAGACGTTTATCCCCATCTAGGTGTCGATTTCTTCCTGGCGAGCGATAGCGAGCCAGCATTATATGAAGAAATCCGGCTTCGCCGGAGAAATTTTTCTATCGAAAAATGTACAAATTTAGCCTGCTGTCAAACAAAAATATAAAATATGCTGGCTCACTACCGCTCACCAGTAAAAAATTGACACCTGAATGGGGATAAAAGTCTTAAAACAGTAGGCTGAATGGGGTCAAATGGATACAAGCCAGAGAAAGAGAGAAAAGGAGAGAAAAACAGCAGGTGACCTCCCTTAAGGGGGTAGTGCTTGTGTTTTGCTCTATGTATAAATGTATTATATAATGTATTTTTTAATTTCCTCGCTATACCTTCAACAATCTTAAAATAACATCCCCTTTCAAGATAACATTATACATTTTTCGGTAGAAAAATGCCGGTGCCTTCTAAAATTACAGGCTCGGTATAGCTCGCCAGGAAAAAATCGACACCTAAATGGTTCGAAAGGTCTTAATATTGACAAAGAAATGGGTCGAAAGATCTTAGAATCGACAAAATTATGGAACAAAAGTCTTAAAATGTCAAAACTAATATGCTAAACATGAGGGAGAAGGGGGTCCAAAAAAAAAAAAAAATCGACTACCCGGTACCTCTCCCTTAGGTAGCGTCAACAAACTTGATCCCTGACCTCTCTACAGGTAACTCAAAAGGGCCTAGAGCAAACTGGCTGTAAATATCCACACCTATTTCCTGGTGGACTCTTCCCAAATGATGGAAACGTCAGCCCGATTGTTTTCATTCATTTCGAGTTATATGAAGTTAAGGGGTCAAGATTATTGTCAAGTTCGCTGGCGCTGCCTATAGTGCTTGTTTTTTGGTCTATATAAGGATTTATTTAGTCAGTTTTGAGTTTCCTCGGTAGACCTCAATCAAGTTTAACACCTCCTCCCCCCACCCCCTTTCAAGATTAATTTGTATATTTTTCGGTAGAGAAACATCACGGCCGAAGGCCGATTCCTCCTAAAATTACAGTCTAGCTATCGCTCGCCAGGAACATATCGACACCTAAATGGCACGAAAGGTCTAAATATTGACAACAAAATAGGTTGAAAGGTCTCAAAATCATAAAACTAATGGAACGAACATTTTATAATCTCCAAACTAATGGGGCTAAACATGAGGGAGAAGGTAGTCTAGAAAAACAACTATCTCCCCCATTAAGTCCATGCAGAGCCGAGAGAGAGAGAGAGTGTGTGTGTGTGTGTGTATGTATGTATGTATGTATGTATGTGTGTGTGTGTGTGTGTGTGTGTGTGTGTGTGTGTGTGTGTGTGTGTGTGTGTGTGTGTGTGTGTGTGTGTGTGTGTGTGTGTGTGTGTGTGTGTGTGTGTGTGTGTGTGATTGGTGTGTGTGTGTGTGTGATTGGTGTGTGTGTGTGTGTGTGTTTTGCGGACCCACCCACCAGTCACTGTACTCCCGTTAATAATATAGCCCAGGGGGGAGTGAGTGGGTGGGTGGGGGAGGGGCCTGTGGTGGTGGAGAGAGAGAGGGAGTGTGTATGTGTGGGTGTGAAGAGATGGATAGAAACCGTAGATATAGATAGATAGATAGAGAGAAGCAAGGGAAGAATATGACGCATTTTGACAGTCCATTTTGGCTATTAATAGACGATTTCAGACAATTTAGGAACGACCTTTAGGAATCTAAGGGGTCAAAATCAACTCCATTATGACTCAAACTCCCACAGATCCTTCCTAAGCTGAATAAACTCTTCTAATGCTAGCCACAACAAACTGCTATAACACGTCTTAATTCAAAAGGCTTAAGGGGATACAGGCCGTTTTTCTGGACCTTCTTTTCCCTCATGTTTAGCCCCACTAGTTTTGACATTTTTGACGTTCGGCTCATTAGTTTGGCGATTTTTACACCTTTAGCTCCATTTCGTTGTAAATTTGAAGACCTATCGTGCCATTTAGGTTTCGATTTTTTTCCTGGCGAGCGATAGCTAGCCTGTAATTATAAGAGGAACCGGCCTTCGGCCGAAACTTTTTTCTACCGAAAAATGTACAAATTTATCTTGAGGGGTGTCTCGGGTTTTTTTTTTCTAAAATTGAGGGAGGTCTAGCGAGGAAACTAAAAAATACACAAATAAATTCATTAATAGACCAACAAAACAGCCACTACCGTGACTACCCACTTAAAAGGGTAGATTGGAGCTTAGGATTTTTAGATCGAGTTGAATAAAGAGGTTTTTATAAATAAAATAATAATTGATACAGGGCCCATGTTTACCCCCCCCCCCCCCCCAACACACACATCCTACCCTTCACATACATACACACACACATTCTAGCCTACTTTCTTCCCTCTCCCCCCGCCCGCCCCCCCCCCCCCCTCTCTCCCTCTCTCTCTCACACACACACAGATGCTTCTCGCCACTCCGCAGCTGGTGACGTCATGACCTTTTACCGAGTCTGTGTGCCCTTTAAACCTGGCAACTGAAGACTACCTCGCCCCAGTGACGTCATTAGTACTCTCGTGACGCTACAGTGACATCAGTTTGGGACCATTTGGGACCAGGAAGGATATTTGGGGGTGTCAAACGAAAAGCGAGTCCAGTATTGTTACGGTACCGGTATAGTTAATAGTATGTGTTTGGAAGTGCTAAAATGGCCAAAATAACGCTATGCTATGTTAATTTTCTTGCATGCCTTCTCATATTCATTCAAGTCTTCAACCAATATTGCTCCAGTTTGACACAGAGATATATGGTAGCTAAAAGGAATAATTGGGGAAAGTCTGCAGCCTTTTAATGTGTAGACGTTTTACTAAGCTGAATACAATCGTTTAATAATTGCCGGAATATATATAATGAAAAAGACGTCACCGGTACTGAATGGGTTAAACATATCGAGAAATCAGCTACAAAGAGCGTACATTTTCCACCAGGTGAAATGAAATAGACACTATACCCTGTTCATTATAGGTAGGCCAGGAATCCCCACCCCAACCTCTCATAACTCAAAAAGAACTAGAGGAACCGAGCTAATATGTCTACCATTTGGGAAAAGTGTCAGCCAGGGAATAGGAGCCCATTTGATCCAGCCCTTCCTGAGTTACAAGAGGTTATAGTTAAGTAAATATTTCGGACACTACATCAAAGGTAGAGATCATGTTAGGTATGGTACGGTAGTTTAATTATCATGGAACTTGAATGTTTAAGCTGCCAGACAACAATTGCCCATAACATTTGACGGAAAAATGTCTCGTGTGACACCACCGGCGTTTTTTTTCTCTTTCTCTGGCTTGTATCCGTTCGGCCCCATTCAGCCAACTGTTTTAAGACGTTTATCCCCATCCAGGTGTCGATTTCTTCCTAGCGAGCGATAGCGAGCCAGCATTGTATTGAGAAATCCGGCTTCGCCGGAGAATTTTTTTCGATCGAAAAATTTACAAATTTAGCTTGCTGTCAAAAAAAAATATATATATATACCGGTATATATATATATACTGGCTCGCTACCACTCGCCAGGAAAATATTGACACTTGGATGGGGGTAAAAGTCTTAAAACAGTAGGCTGAATGGGGCCGAATGGATACAAGCCAAAGAGAGAGGGAGAGAAAGAGAAAAAAAGCGAGGTGGGCTCCCTCAACATGCCCCATAATGAAAGCCTTATGACGCTCCCCCTGTGCCATGTCCTCACCTACCATTGACTACCCCTGACCTCCTGGGGGTGACCTCCCAACCTCCCTGGCTCACATCCCCCCCGTCTCTGGGCCTGACCTCATGACCTCCTTTAAGACCCCCACCTCATTTTTGTGCTCTCTCCCTCTCTCTCTCTCTCTGGGTTGTATCCATTCGGCCCCATTCAGCCTACTGTTTTAAGACGTTTATCCCCATCCAGGTATCGATTTCTTCCTGGCGAGCGATAGAGAGCCAGCATATTTTTGAAAACAATTTAGACAGCAGGCTAAATTTGTTCATTTTTCGATAGAAAAATTTCTCCGGCGAAGCCGGATTTCTCCATGCCTACCTATATTCACCTATGTGGAGTTCGCCACTCTTGCTAGTGGCACCGAGGAGCGCACCGTCCTTCGTTGTTGTTTGAAAATTGGTGCAGCAGACTGTTCGAAGGGGCGGAGCGCTCCCCTGCGAAGATGGGCTCGTCTGGCACTTTTTGTAGTTCGACATCGTACAATGCTGGCTCGCTATCGTTCGCCAGTAAGAAATTGAGACCTGGATGGGGATAAACGTCTTAAACTACCAGACTGAATAGGACCGAATGGATACAAGCCAGAGAAAGAGAGAAAAGGAGAGAAAATAAGCTGGTCACCCCCCTTAAGGCATACTCACATCAGACTTTTGTCCAGCAACTTCCGATCGTCCTATTTATCCTGCCGATATTTCAGGGCTGGAGTAAACGAGCTGTAAATATGTTCACCTATTTCACTGTTTAGAAATATATATTGTATTGCTTTCTTCATTTACGAGTTCTACGAGGTTAGGGGGACAAGATATCTGGATTAACTAAGTGAATAGACTAGTGACTTTTTGTTGTCTAAGTGTATACAGGAGACAAAGGGCACAACTGGCTGTAGTAAGTGTCTCCCCCCAAAGTTGCAAGAGTGAGAGAGCCAAAAAAAAAAAAAAAAAATGTTGTACCGTACAGTATTATAAAGCAGAGTGACGTGCTTGTTTAGTGTAGAGAAATGGACTAGTGGTAAATCATCTTAAATAGGCGAATTCTTATCAATGCAATAGTATAAATGGTACCGTACTCTAATTAAGGGGACAGTGGTTATTTTTTGGGGGTCTATTTAGTTACATATTCATTTTTTAGTTTCCTCCCTAGACCTCCATCAAACTTAAAAAAAACATCCATTAGATCCCCCTCCGAGATTATTTTGTACATTTTTCGTAGAAAAATATCACGGCCGAAGGCCGGTTCCTCTACAATTATAAGTTCGTTATCGCTCGCCAGTAAAAACATCGACACCTAATGGGCAGGAAAGGTCTTAATATTGACAAAGAAATGGGGCGAAAGGTCTTAAAATCGACAAACTAATGGGACAAACGTCTTTAAATCTAAAAACTAATGGGGATAAGCATGAGGAAGAAAGTGGACCAAAAGAACTACCAAGGAAATAGTTGAATGCCTCGTGTGAAATGGTATGTAAATGACCCAGTAGTGTCTAGGGGAAGTCAGTGCCACCTTAACCCCTTCTGTACCGGCGACGTCTTTGTAGTTTGATTCTAGCTAAATTTAGACGTTTTTGTGCAGCTTAAGAAGGATCTGTGGTCGTAAAAAGGGTCAAGTGAGATAGTACGAAGCCTCTTAATTCCTGGAGGCCCATTTTATACTGAATAATATCGTCTAATAGTAGCTAGAATAAGCATACAAATACGTCTCCGGTACGGAAGGGGTTAAAGGATGTGATGTCATAGCTGTGTGTGTGTGTGTGTGTGTGTGTGTGTGTGTGTGTGTGTGTGTGTGTGTGTGTGTGTGTGTGTGTGTGTGTAATGACCTAGTGTGCAGGGGAAGTCAGTGGCACCTCTTAAGGATGTGATGTCATATCTTCATGGGTACGGTATATACTGTGTGTGTGTGTGTGTGTGTGTGTGTGTGTGTGTGTGTGTGTGTGTGTGTGTGTGTGTGTGTGTGTGTGTGTGTGTGTGTAATGACCTTTATTTAAAGCTTGATGGAGGTCTGGGAAGGAAACTAAAAATATAATATATAAATAATAAGAAAACAAATTTACCCTACCCCCTTAAGGATGTTATGTCAAAATGTAAGTGGCTAAACCTTAATGTCTGTGTGTTTATTTCATTGGTATCTTTGTCTGTAGGCTGATCTTGTATGGTCAAAGCCTAGTTCGTCTCTCTCTGTTCTTTCGTCTCTCTCTCTCTCTCTCTCTCACTCACTCTCTCTCTGCTTTAATATATCATGTGTCATCCACTCTCCTTTATTTGGGGTTGGCTACTAGAATATACTCCTAACCACCACCACGCTCTGATTATATAAATAAAATTTGTGTGGTCAATATACTTATGCAACTCCACCCCTCCCTCCCTCCCTCCCTCTCCCTCTCACTCTCTCTCTCTCTAACACAGACTGGTCCCCTTTAACCTGCCAACTAGTAGTCCCCTTTAAATACGGTATTCAGTGAAGCTAAACTTGAATTATAGAATGAAGATACCACTATACGCTTATGGGTAGGCTACAGTAACTAGACAAACTACAGAATGAGTATTTATATTATAGTGATAAAATCGCCTTACTACGGGTATATACATGCTTCCTTTTAAAATTAGCCAAATACAACAAAGCTGTAACTTAGTACGTGTGTGTGTGTGTACTCCATCATGTGAGCACTTGTAGGATTGCTCATATGCGTCAGATTTAGGTACATGGGTTTGTACTTGTGTGCATATTTGTCTCTGTGTGAAAATATGTAGATATCGGTCGGTAGATATAGATAGATAGCCTTTTTTTTATATATTCCAACTACTCCCTCTCGGGCATAGGCTGAGAGCCTGTACATTCCACCGCTCAACACGGTGAAGCCCGTGAGGTCTTGTTCCAGTCTGGGGAGTGAGACATGCGAAGCATCCATCATGGCTCGAAGCAGCTCCATCTCTGAAGCGGCCGGTTGCTTCGCTCAAGTGCTTCACTCATGTTAGCCCCATTAGTTTAGAGATTTGACGACGTTCGCCCGATTAGTTTGGCGAAATTAAAACCTTTTGCCTCATTTCTTTGTCAATTTTAAGAAATGTCGTGCCATTAAGTGTCCATTTTGTCCTGGCGAGCGATAACGATCCTGCAATTTAGAAGGAACCAACATTTCCCTACCAAAACACGGTCAAATATATCTCAAAGGGGGAATTTTTAAAAGCTTAATGGAGGTCTAGGAAGCAAACTAAAAACCTTTGCCTTTTGTCTCTTTCACACACACACACACACACACACACACACACACACACACACACACACACAGCAATAACAATATTCTGATGAACCTGAGTGTGGGAGGAGACGAGGAAAGTCTAGACAAAACCTCATACTAAACCGGCTGGCCCATAAAGAGTTTCGTGATGAGCATGGTGCAGAGAAATAGGTGGATAGGTAGGTAGGTATGTATTAGATAGATATATAGATACATAGAAAGATAGGTAGGTAGGTAGGTAGGGTATATATATATATAGACAGATAGATAGATAGTAATGGAAGAAGATGGGGGGGGGGGGGCTAGGGGGTAAACAGATAGAGGGGCGTGATGGAGAAGGGTAGAGGAGGATACAGAGATAGACATACATAAATAGATGTTATAGCAAGGTAGAACGGTACAGATAAATAGATAGATATCATAGATAGTTAGACATATAAATGGGTGGACGAATGGGTAAGTAGATAGATAGATGATGGAGAGAGAGAGAGAGAGAGAGAGAGAGAGAGAGAGAGAGAGAGAGAGAGAGAGAGAGAGAGAGAGAGAGAGAGAGAGAGAGATAATAAACAGGGTGTCTTGAGGTTGGCTACTGTTTGTGGCAAGTGATAGTGGTGGTGACAATAGTAGTTGTGTGTGGTAGTGATGGTAGTGATAGTGGTTGGGTGTGGTGGTGGTGGTGACAGTGGTTGTGTGTGGTGGTGGTGGTGGTGACAGTAGTGGTAGTGATGGTGGTGACAATAGTGGTTATGTGTGGTAGTGATGGTGGTGACAATTGTGGTTGTGTGTGGTAGTGATGGTGATGACAGCGGTGACAGTGGCAGCTTCCAGCTGATTGTAAATTGAATCCCTTAGCATCTGATTTCTTGATTTTTAATGTAAAATATGATACTGCTGTGTCTGCATCATATTATTGCCAAGTTTACCTAATTAGCTGCATATTTCGCTGCAAAATCTTGTTGGGTAATAGCCAATAAATCAGGATGGCGAGATAGCAATTTACCATCAGCTGAACAAATAAAAATAAAAAAAATATACACGTCCTCTATCGGTAGGGTCAAGCTTCTCCCTATCGATGACCTTACACCGATATTACAATAATCAGTGTTCTTCAGAGCTTTCCAGTGTATACCTCTTACCTTATGGAGAGTAGGTGGCAGCCGCCTTTGAACACATTCCCATCACTATTCTGTCCAACTCTTGAACTCAATAGTGAACCGATTTTCCCAGTTTGTCTTCCACTAAATGGTTAAACTATGAAACTCTCTCCCTCAACCTATCTTTCCCTCATCTTATGACCTAAACTCCTTCAAGTTCCGAGTGTCTAGACATTCCGACTCCAACGGACCTTGAATTTCGCTAATCTATCATACTTTCAAAGATGGTGGTGACTGAGTGAGTGGTGGTGATGATGATTTTGATGGTGATGACAGTGGTGGTGACGGAGGTGAGTCAGCATATGAGGCCCCCCCTGCAACAGGATGTCAGCCACACATCACTTCTCAAACATTACACTCACATCAACTCCTATACCCTCAGTACCGTACCTTCACTTCATTCAGTAGTTACACCTCATTCACCTCACACATTACAATCACCTCACCTCCTACACCCTCAGTACCTTCACTTCAGTAAGTAGTTACACCTCATTCACCTCACACATTACAATCACCTCACCTCCTACACCCTCAGTGCCTTCACTTCAGTAAGTAGTTACACCTCATTCACCTCACACATTACAATCACCTCACCTCCTACACCCTCAGTGCCTTCACTTCAGTAAGTAGTTACACCTCATTCACCTCACACATTACAATCACCTCACCTCCTACACCCTCAGTGCCTTCACTTCAGTAAGTAGTTACACCTCATTCACCTCACACATTACATCACCTAAACTCCAACACCCTCAGTGCCTTCATTCACTCGTATGACACCACCTTTAATAATAATAGTGTTGGTGGTGGGTGGTAAGTTGATGAGCCCCCCTGCAAAAGGAAGTCGGGCTCGTATAACTTCTCACACACATTATAGCTACCGGTACCCCTCATTCACCTCACACAATACACCATCCACAATCCTCCACCTCACTCCTATTGGCTACTCTCCTCACACTTCACACTCACCTCACACTTTATAGCTACCGGTACTCCTCATTCACCTCACACAATACACAAAAGTCACCTCAGTTTTCCCACAACCCTTCACCTCACTCCTATACTCACCTCACACAATCATGATACATCAACTTAAACTTATATCGTACACTAGTACTTCTCTGACACCTACTGTAGGTCCGTATTTCTAGAAAATACCAATCATTGACTCATTGACTTTGGTAATGACAGTACCGGTACTGTAGATTATCCTTATTCCTATCCAGTTAATAGGATACACTATTTGTTGTACGGTACTTTACTTGCATTAAGAGTATCCGGTACCAGTAGCTACCGGTACGGTACTGTATTAATGTCCCAGTATTGCATATTGCAATTAGAACAAATAGCGCCTCATATTAACTGGATTGGAATACCGGTACCGGTACATTAAAACTCTAGTAATTACAGTACCACCAACCACGACAAAGGTTTATCTAGGAACAGGGCCCCAAAAGTCAACATAGTCCTACAACCAGTCCCAGTGGTGGGGGACATTTTTCTACTGACAAAATATACACATTTATATCTTGGGGTGATTTTCTTTTTAAAGCCGATGGAGGTCTTGGAAGGAGAAAAAAAACATTAAATAAACATCACCCCTACACCACAAAGTCGCACACCATCACTCGCTACCGGTACTTAAATATATTATGGTCCGTAAGTCACCGTAAGCTTGGCTCTCTCACCACCGCCATATCCCGGTAACTATAAAAAGAGAGGCGCCATATTTTCCGTGTCTGGAGCCAGGCTGACAGGGAGCCATAAGAACACTACCTTCCTTATTATGCCGGTATCACACGAGCGCCTTTTCTCACAATATTTATCCTCAACATTGGTATGGCAGCTTATAAGGTCATCTTTTTATATATGTCTGTCACATAAATTAATCTACCTTCAATCTAGTGTCCGATACCAGTACAAAAGACCCCAGGAATGTTACCAGAAAAATGTTGATCATCGAATGTTGACTATAAAAGCTCTCGTGTGATACCGGCTTTATGCTCAGACCAACGACCGACAGTCAGGGAGTTTTGTACAACCCAGTTCTGACCATTCCTGTACAGTATATGGCAACACACGTATACAGACTAATAACACAAATAACAAAGCCACTCCAACAGCTTCCTCTCTCTCTCCAACACCCCTTCTCCCCTATCTACACTCTTCAGAAAATAGGAAAAGTAGATACGGTACGAGGTGCCGTTGTAGGCAAGGCTTATCCCTCAATACCTTCACTAGAACTGACTGCATATTAGTCGCTGTAACCGACCGGTACTTTAACTTAATTTAGGCTACTCAACCTCCATATACAGTATATTTAAAAAAAAAAAAACGGTAACGAAATAATAACAATAACAAACCAGTGAGACGGTATTGCAAACTGTAAGCGTGTGAGGTATACTGCTATAGCCTAGATATTTGAGTCAATCAGGCAATGTAGACTAACACTCGGTACATGTTTGGGTATTAAATACCGGTACTATATTACGTTACCGGTACTGATATGCAGTAATTGGGTACCGGTATCGGTCATTTAATTATCTTAGCTATGGAAATGCAAACACAGCTAGCGAGTGTAGACAAACCAATTGAGTACGGTAGCTTATGGGGTAGAAAATACGAAACCTATGGGGTGTGTACGGGTGTGTATGTGTGCGTGTATATGTATGCGTAGGCGTGCGTGTGATGTGTGTGCCCCCTTGTGTGGACCAATCAATTCACTATGGGGGGTGCTAAAAGATTCCCCGAAGCCATAATTATGAATGTCTAGGTATATCCAGTCTACAGATATATCTGTAGACTGTGGGTATATCAGTAGTAACCCACGAGCCCTTCTACACCAGCATATACACTATACCTATACTGTATACTTGTCGGGGAGAGAGAGAGAGAGAGAGAGAGAGAGAGAGAGAGAGAGAGAGAGAGAGAGAGAGAGAGAGAGAGAGTGTGTGTGTAAGAGTTAGACACCTACTGATGAGGGTTCAGTGGCAAGTATTGTGTATGTTGTAAAGATAGGGACCAATCAATTCAGTATGGGGTGTTATCAAAGTCTCAAAGCCCTTCTACAGCAACACATAGTACGGTATATATTTGTCGGGGGGGGGGGGGGGGGGGGGCGGGCTGGTAAACGTTAGTAGGGGACGAAGTAGATGGAGATTAATGAGGCTGGCATGACGAACGGTGGACCCTACCTACAAGTACAACGACCACAGTGAGAGAGACCGATAGAGTAATAGATAGATAGATTAATATATAGAAAGATACATACATAAATATATATATACCAGTATATATATATATATATATATATATATATATATATATATATATATATATAGGCTACCGGTATATGTTTATTTTGACCGGGCAACGTAGGCCTAGTCTAAGCAGACTACTTTGACAATCAATGCGAGGGATTACAGGAATAGAGAGATAAAAGCAAACTAAACACTGAGGAAATGACCGAGTTTTATTGTACGGTAGTAGGAGAGTATACTGGACACTGGGTAGTTAGACGTAGCGTAGACAAGTGTGAAGTACGGTACCACAATAGCTACCGGTACGGGTGAATTATTACCGTTACCGGGTACCGCATGGGGGTAATCGAGGGACCAACTGAGGATAGCATGAGTCACTGAGTATTGAAAGGTATGGCACTGAGTATTGAAAGGTATGGCACTGAGTATTGAAAGGTATGGCACTGATGATTGAAAGGTATGGCACTGAGTATTGAAAGGTATGGCACTGATGATTGAAAGGTATGGCACTGAGTATTGAAAGGTATGGCACTGAGTATTGAAAGGTATGGCACTGATGATTGAAAGGTATGGCACTGAGTATTGAAAGGTATGGCACTGATGATTGAAAGGTATGGCACTGAGTATTGAAAGGTATGGCATTGATGATTGAAAGGTATGGCACTGAGTATTGAAAGGTATGGCACTGATGATTGAAAGGTATGGCACTGAGTATTGAAAAGTATGGCACTGATGATTGAAAGGTATGGCACTGAGGAATGAAAGGTATGGCACTGAGACTAGTGGCACTATGGGATAAAATATAAGGGTAGTGGCACTGAGGGATATAATATAAGGGTAGTGGCACTGAGGGATATAATATAAGGGTAGTGGCACTGAGGGATATACAGTAATATAAAGGTAGTGGCACTGAGGGATATAATATAAGGGTAGTGGCACTGAGGGATATAATATAAGGGTAGTGGCACTGAGGGATATAATATAAGGGTAGTGGCACTGAGGGATATAATATAAGGGTAGTGGCACTGAGGGATATACAGTAATATAAAGGTAGTGGCACTGAGGGATATAATATAAGGGTAGTGGCACTGAGGGATATAATATAAGGGTAGTGGCACTGAGGGATATAATATAAGGGTAGTGGCACTGAGGGATATAATATAAGGGTAGTGGCACTGAGGGATATACAGTAATATAAAGGTAGTGGCAGAGGGATATAATATAAGGGTAGTGGCACTGAGGGATATAATATAAGGGTAGTGGCACTGAGGGATATACAGTACAGTAATATAAAGGTAGTGGCACTGAGGGATATACAGTAATATAAAGGTAATGGCACTGAGGGATAAACAGTACCGTAATATAAGGGTAGTGGCACTGAGGGATGAGGAGCGGCCATAACTCTGAGTGCTCACGTCACCTAGTCTCCCTGCATCATCATCATCCCCCCCCCCCCCCCCCCCACCGGCAACTGCGCCACTGCTCGTCGTCGTCTGACTTTGTGTGAAGGTCACCAGTCCATGAATGCACACTGGCGGACGTGGTTGCCCCTGCCAGCTGGAAATGCAAGCACTCCACATGCACACATCCACCTTCCACACATAATGCTGCTACGCAGCTGTGCTGTGCTGTGCCGTCGTGTAACAGTACAGAGGTACACACGTGTGCACGCACCCTCTCCACAAACCTGGCAACATCTGCAGCGGGCGCACATACACACGCACACAAGCACTGCCACAGCTCCCTCACCACCACAACTCTACATTTCTTGCTCTTTAGTATATACGGTACCGATATATAGGCTACCGTACTGATAATAGTATATTATATATATATATATATATACTGTATATATATATATATATATACGGTCATGTTAATCATAAACGATGTGTCTAAGCATAGCAACCGTTTGTAAAGCCATATAAGAGTACCGTACTGGTACCGATACGGTAATATGATAAAGCACACAGATACCGGGAAGTTCACCAACATTATACACCTAGATTAGACAGACCTAAGCCTAATACCGGTAACTCAGTGTGGAGCTTCACCAGCCTCATCTACGGCTTCATGGCAATTCATTCACCCTGCTACAAACCGACTCCCACATAAATGTGTTGAATCATACTATTGCCATGCTGCGTGCCTCATGTTGCGTTCTACAGTGTATTTGTTGTGCACTTGCTGGTCGTCTTATTCATACCGGTATATATTGTAATGTTGTATATATATGGCTACTCTACGATTTACTACAACGAATGTAAACACCATTTGGCTCATTGTTAGAGTGTTGATACAAAAAATAACAACATTAAGACTTAAATATAGCCCCAATGAGCTCTAAGAAAAATAAAATCGCTGATCAGCAAATCAAAAAGGTACGGTACTGTACAATTTACTTCCAAGCTTGATATATATATATACTGTATATATATATATATATATATATATATACCGGTATATATATATATATATATATATATATATATATATATATATATATATATATATATATACAGTATATATATATATATATATATATATATATATATATATATATATATGAAAAGGAATACAAGAACGGTTACATGAAATTGCACTGTTTTGTCAATTTTATCTCTTTCCAAGCCCTAATAAGAGCGATAAAGCATACAAATAATAGACTATGTTTTAAGACAAAGTCATGAATAGTACCGTATCTCGTCTGCCAGCCATCCGTACATAGCTTACTCTCCCATCTGGTATGAGGACTGACCTGACCTACTCCAGACACCCAGTAAAGGTCAACAGCAACAGATAAAATTAGATACCGGGTACTCGGTAACTAAAATGAAGGGACTCGGTTTTAGAACAGGTCTTGCATGATATCTCGTGAGCCACTCAACCGTGTATGGCTTACCGTACGGTACCGGTACTCTCCAATCTGGAATGAGGCTTGACCTAATCTACTCCAGACACTTGGTAAAGGTCAGAAGCAGCGGCAGAGAAAACTAACTAGGCCTAACTAAAAAGGGATTCGGTTTCAGGGCTGTTGTACGATACCACATAGACATCCGTACATAGCTAACACTCCAATCTGGTATGAGGCTTGACCTGATCTACTCCAGACACCCAGTAAAAGTCAACGGCAACAGAAACAAAAATACATACCGTAGTCGGTCCTTAAATAGGGACTCTAGGACTGGTTTGTGTAGTAGCACCACATATCGTCAGCCATCCGTGCATAGCTAACACTCTCATCTAATATGAGGCTTGACCTAATCTACTCCAGACAGACACCCGGTAAAGGTCAGCAGCAACAACAGACCGGGTTGCTCAGCTCAATACCGCATCAATAACATAGTGTGGTGGACCCTCACCAGTCTGTGTGCTACGGTTTTAAGGAATTGCATTCACCCTTCTATAAACTCCATCCCCCTATATTTGTTTTTGCTTTTGGGTTGTTTGTGTATGCCATTGCTATGTTGCGTGCCTGGCGGTCTCTTTTTCGGGTGCGTGGACTCTCCCCACCTCTCATGTGCTTCGGCTTCATGGTATTTCATTCATCCTTCTCCACGCTGACCAGGGTGTCAAGCCAGAGCAATTTTGTTTGGAGGCTTGAAATAATATGTGAATGAATTCAAGAAAATGTACCGTACATGCAATAGCATCGTTTGGGTAATTTTATCACTTCCAAAGGCATACCGTAATTTGAAATTATACCGGTAAACTATAATTTGTTCTTTACATATGCAATAGCCTAATACAAAAAAATAAACTACCGAAAACATAGTTTGAACTATAAACTATAAGTGTATCTTTACATATTCAATGATAAAAAATAAGACTTCAACGGGCAGAATTTGAACAAAAAAACATAATTTGACCTTTACATACTGGTATACAATAATAAAAACTAGAAATAATGGACTTTTGCTTTTGTTTGACACGTACCACTGGCTCCCCACTATATTTGTCGCATAACACTATTGCCATGCTGCATGTCTGAGGGTGTTATGTCTACAGTGCAGTTGCTGTTCACTTACCGCTAGGCCTTAGCTACGGTACGTTTCCCTTGGTACAGTTGGCCACAAGAATTTGGATCCACTCCATGGTTTTATGAATGGAAGGAAATATTGTATGATTGAATTAGGAGTGTAGTTTCTTATGCAGTATAAAATAGTATGATTGAATTAGGAGTGTAGTTTCTTATGCAGTATAAAATAGTATGATTGAATTAGGAGTGTAGTTTCTTATGCAGTATAAAATAGTATGATTGAATTATGAGTCTAGTTTCGCATGCAGTATAAAAATATAGTCTAGTTTCGCATGCAGTATAAAATAGTATGATTGAATTAGGAGTGTAGTTTCTTATGCAGTATAAAATAGTATGATTGAATTAGGAGTGTAGTTTCTCACGCAGTATAAAATAGTATGATTGAATTAGGAGTGGTTTCTTATGCAGTATAAAATAGTATGATTGAATTAGGAGTGTAGTTTCTTATGCAGTATAAAATAGTATGATTGAATTAGGAGTCTAGTTTCGCATGCAGTATAAAATAGTATGATTGAATTAGGAGTGTAGTTTCTTATACAGTATAAAATAGTATGATTGAATTAGGAGTGTAGTTTCACATGCAGTTTAAAATAGTATGATTGAATTAGGAGTGTAGTTTCTCACGCAGTATAAAATAGTATGATTGAATTAGGAGTGTAGTTTCTTATAGTATAAAATAGTATGATTGAATTAGGAGTGTAGTTTCTCACGCAGTATAAAATAGTATGATTGAATTAGGAGTGTAGTTTCGCATGCAGTATAAAATAGTATGATTGAATTAGGAGTGTAGTTTCTCACGCAGTATAAAATAGTATGATTGAATTAGGAGTGTAGTTTCACATGCAGTATAAAATAGTATGATTGAATTAGGAGTGTAGTTTCTCACGCAGTATAAAATAGTATGATTGAATTAGGAGTGTAGTTTCGCATGCAGTACGGTACCGGTAGTAAATTCATATGATCAAAATACCGTACGTTTTATAATGAATTGTGCTTGTAAGTCGATCACACACGACATTGTTCTTCCTCCATACAAATATTTAATCATGGAATGTGACCGACTGTACATACACGAACGAACGAAACGTTTATTCGAAGGACGGTACATCCAAGGTCATGGGTACACAGGCGGTACTAGACTGCAAAATATATTACATGACAAAATTCATGTCAGTGTTAGGGTACGAAATTACAAATGTTACATCTTGGGAAACTATATTTGTGTAATTGTATACCGGTAGCCTAAGTAAAATTATGTTTTATAGTTCATATGTCTTGGGAAGTGATAAAATGGCCAAAACAGTGCTATTTCATGTTAATTTTCCTGTATTCTGCTCATATTCATTCAAGTCTTCAAACACAATTGCTCTGGTTTGACACCGGCGGCGGCGGAGTGGCAACTTTTCAACTGAACATGCATAATAATTCTGGTCATTTAAAGGGTGATTTTTTTTTTAAATTTACCGGTACCGGTATAAATTTATTGTTGAAGTGTCTCCCGTAGACCTTCATTAAGCTTAACAGTATACCGGTACTCACAAGACCACCCCGTCAGGATAAATTTGTGCATTTTTCGGTAGAAACGGCTGGTTTCTTATGTCCCTCCTAAATTGGCGGCTCGTTATCGCTCGCTAGGAATAAATCGACAGCTAAATGGTACAAAAGGTCTTATAACTGACAAATATATTGGGGGAAAGGTCTTAAAATCGCCAAACTAGCCTAAAATGGGACGAACGTCATAATATATATCAAAACTAATGGGGCTAAACACGAGGGAGAAGGGGTCCAATAAAAACACCCCCATTAATTAGTATATCTCGTTTGGTCACCACTACCAGTGCAAAATATTCCAGAAATATTGCCAGAAAAAAGTGATGGGAATAAGTAGGCCTATTGCCGGTAAATTGTTCATGTGACTCCACGTAAAGGCGGCAGTGAAATCAAATTCAACGTTTTTTTTTTAATCCATCAGAAACCTCTATTATCATTGCATTTCTGCTAAATATCAATGTTTACGGCTCCAACTTCCTTATAGCCTGAAACTCGCTAGTGGACCATTTGGCATCCTAACACTTGACATGACTAGGAGTTTCGACCTTGGCCAGCTCACTCGACAAGATTGTTGCGGGGTTTCGTTAAAAAAAACCTGGGTGTGTAAGTAAAATACTGTCTCCATATGGAGCAGGTACTTCATGTGACAAACCAGTGAGTAAAATAGAAATAATCAGTCAAGATAGTGCGGATATAGTGATGTGTAATAGTAGTATCGATAACACTACACATGTAACTGATAGTAAAGATGAGAATACTGATAGAGTAGAATTTCCGTCTAGAGCTAGTAGTTCAACAGGAAATAATAAGTTAGCTAAACACAATAGAAAATTAGTTGCAAATAAAAGTAATAGGTTGAGGGTATATTATACAAATTGTAGGAGTACAAAAAACAAAAAACTTGTACAAAAGTACAAGATAGTTTTTTATTTCAATTCATAGATACGCCGACTAGAGGTATTAATATTCTTGATTTAGTTTTCAGTAACAATGAACATATGATAAATAATGTAGAGATTGGTGACCACCTAGGAAATAGCGATCATAAATCTATTTATTTTAATATACAATGGACAGGGAATGCTAAAGAGAATACGACACTTATCCCAGATTTCAGAAAAGCCGATTATGGTGGGCTAAGAAGAGGCTTAAGGGTGGACCCTATTGTTAAGCAATTAAGTCAGGATATGCCAGAGTTAAACTTGCCACCTACATATAACCAGTTTATTGCTTCACTCCACAATGCTCAAAATAAATATATCCCTAAAAGAAGATTTAGATCGACGCAGAACCAACCAAAATGGATGACTAATAAGCTAATAGATCTTATAGGAAAAAAGAAAGGAATATATCGAAAAATAAAGAAAGGTGAAAATCATTTACATATATACTATCAGACTCTATCAAGACAGGTCAAAAAGGAAATCAGGAAAGCAAAAATAAATTATGAAATAAGGATAGCCAGCGACTCAAAAAATAACCCTAAAGCTTTTTACCAACTATATAAATCTAAAGTTAGAGATGTAATAGGCCCCCTAAAAACTTCAATAGGAGAAATAACAGAAAATGATTTAGAAATGTGCAGTACATTAAATAAGTCAGTTTCTTTCCGTTTTCACTAATGAAAATTTGGCACAGATTCCAGAAGTCAATATGGTATATAGTGATAGTATAGAAAATATGTTAAGTACAGTTAGTATAAGTAGAAATGATGTGCTTAAGGAAATTGACAGACTGAAACCTCAAAAATCGCCTGGTCCTGACGAGGTATATGCTAGAGTATTAAAAGAATGCAGAGATGAGTTAAGTAGTCCATTAGCATTTATATTTAACAAGTCATTAGAAACAGGTTTAGTTCCAGAAGCTTGGAAGCTTGCAAATGTAGTTCCGATCTTCAAAAAAGGTGATAAATCGATAGCATCCAATTACCGTCCCATTAGTCTCACATCAATCATAGGAAAGTTGCTAGAGTCCATTATTGCTAGGAAAATTAGAAGCCACTTAGTAAAATTTAACTTCATAAATTCTTCTCAGCATGGATTCACTCAGGGACGTTCTTGCCTTACTAATTTGCTTAGCTTTTTCTCAGAGGTATATGAAGCAGTAGATAGTGACAAGTCATATGATATTATATATTTAGATTTCAGTAAAGCTTTCGACAGAGTCCCTCATGAGAGATTGATGAGAAAGGTTGAGGCACATGGAATAGGAGGGTCGTTGTTGGGATGGATTAGGTCATGGCTAATTGGTAGGAAACAGAGAGTCAGCATAAATGGTACCAAGTCAGAGTGGGGAGCAGTCAAAAGTGGTGTCCCCCAGGGATCGGTATTAGGTCCCCTGTTGTTTCTTATATACATAAATGACCTAGATTTAGGTATAACTAGTAGGATAAGTAAATTCGCAGACGATACTAAAATGGGGAGATCAATTGATTCAGATAGCGATATAGAGTGCCTCCAAAGGGATCTAGATACCTTACATGAATGGTCAGTAAATTGGCAGATGAAGTTTAACATTGACAAATGCAAGGTATTAAAGATAGGGAAGATGCAAACAAATGTTAAATATAAACTAGCTAATTTAGAATTAGAAAATTCAGACTGCGAGAAAGATCTAGGTGTGTTTGTTAGCAATGATTTGAAGCCTAGAAAACAGTGTATAAGCGTTCGTAATAAGGCAAACAGGATTCTCGGGTTCATCTCTAGGAGTGTGAGTAACAGAACTGCTGATGTTATCTTAAAACTTTACTTGTCATTAGTGAGACCCCATATGGATTATGCTGTCCAATTTTGGTGTCCTTATTACATAAGAACATAAGAACATAAGAAAATGGGAGTCTGCAGAAAGCCGATTGGCCTAAGCAAGGCAGATCCCTGTCCCACACAACCCCAAATCAATTACAAAGCCCAATTATAGGCTCAACACTCTAATACCCTGAGGGTCATCTTACCAAAACGGTTAGAGATTAACGCAGGATTATGGGGGTCTGCAGAGCGCTGATTGGCCCAACCCGGCTGATCCCCCTTCACACCCAACCCTTCTCGTCCATATGCTTATCCAATTTTATCTTAAAGCTCCCTACAGTTTTAGATCCCACTATAGCACTTGGTAGTCCATTCCACCCATCTACAACTCTGTTACCAAACCAATATTTGCCTATATCTTTTCTGAAACGAAATTTATCTAATTTGAAACCATTGGTACGAGTTCTTTCGCTATCACTGAGCTTTAGTACATTTGTCATGTCCCCTTTGTTAATCCCACTAACCCACTTGAACACCTCTATCATATCCCCTCTAACTCTGCGTCTCTCTAACGAATGTAAACCTAATTTCTTCATACGGAAGATTTCTAATATTATGGATCATTTTTGTCATTCTACGCTGTACTCTCTCCAATGAATCTATGTCCATTCTGTAATAAGGACACCAAAATTGGACAGCATAATCCATATGGGGTCTCACTAATGACAAGTAAAGTTTTAAGATAACATCAGCAGTTCTGTTACTCACACTCCTAGAGATGAACCCGAGAATCCTGTTTGCCTTATTACGAACGCCTATACAATGTTTTCTAGGCTTCAAATCATTGCTAACAAACACACCTAGATCTTTCTCGCAGTCTGAATTTTCTAATTCTAAATTAGCTAGTTTATATTTAACATTTTTTTGCATCTTCCCTATCTTTAATACCTTGCATTTGTCAATGTTAAACTTCATCTGCCAATTTACTGACCATTCATGTAAGGTATCTAGATCCCTTTGGAGGCACTCTATATCGCTATCTGAATCAATTGATCTCCCCATTTTTAGTATCTGCCAATTTACTGACCATTCATGTAAGGTATCTAGATCCCTTTGGAGGCACTCTATATCGCTATCTGAATCAATTGATCTCCCCATTTTAGTATCGTCTGCGAATTTACTTATCCTACTAGTTATACCTAAATCTAGGTCATTTATGTATATAAGAAACAACAGGGGACCTAATACCGATCCCTGGGGGACACCACTTTTGACTGATCCCCACTCTGACTTGGTACCATTTATGCTGACTCTCTGTTTCCTACCAATTAGCCATGACCTAATCCATCCCAACAACGCCCCACCTATTCCATATGCCTCAACCTTTCTCATCAATCTCTCATGAGGGACTCTGTCGAAAGCTTTACTGAAATCTAAATATATAATATCGTATGCCTTGTCATTACCTACTGCTTCATATACCTCTGAGAAAAAACTAAGCAAATTAGTAAGGCAAGAACGTCCCTGTGTGAATCCATGCTGAGAAGAATTGATTAAGTTAAATGTTTCTAAGTGGTTTCTCATTTTCCTAGCAATAATTGACTCTAGTAGCTTTCCTATGATTGAAGTGAGACTAATGGGACGGTAATTGGATGCTATTGATTTATCACCTTTTTTGAAAATCGGAACTACATTTGCAAGCTTCCAAGCTTCTGGAACTATACCTGTTTCTAATGAATTGTTAAAAAGAAATGTTAATGGGTAACTTAACTTAACTCATCTCTGCATTCTTTTAATACTCTGGCATATACCTCATCGGGACCAGGCGATTTCTGAGGTTTCAGTCTGTCAATTTCCTTAAGCACATCATTTCTACTTATAGTAACCGTACTTAACCTATTTTCTATACTATCTCTATATACCTTACGGACTTCTGGAATCTGTGCCAAATTTTCATTAGTGAAAACGGATAGAAACTGACTATTTAATGTACTGCACATTTCTAAATCATTTTCTGTCATTTCTCCTATCGAAGTTTTAAGGGGGCCTATTTTATCTCTAACTTTAGATTTATATAGCTGGTAAAAAGCCTTAGGGTTATTTTTCGAGTCATTGGCTATCCTGATTTCATAATTTCTTTTGTCTGTCCTTATACATTTTTTAACCTCTCTTGATAGATTCTGATAGTAAGCAAGTAGGTGAATTTCGCCTTTCTTTATTTTTCGATATATTCCTCTCTTTTTTCCTAGAAGGTCTAATAGTCTATTATTCATCCATTTGGGTTGGTTCTGTGTTGATCTAAATTTTCTTTTGGGGATATATTTATTTTGCGCATTGTGGAGTGAAGAAATAAAATTATTATATGTAGCTGTCAAATTATCCTGAGTTAAGACAGGTAACTGAGAGAGAGTATGTTCATTAGCGCACCTGGGTCCACTTAATAGTTTAACCATAGGATCGACTCTTAAGGCTCGTCTTAATCCACCATAATTGGCTTTTCTGAAATCTGGGATAAGTGTCGTATTCTCTTTAGCCTTTCCTGTCCATTGTATGTTAAAATAAATTGATTTATGATCACTATTTCCTAGTTGGTCTCCTATCTCTACATTATTTATCATTTGTTCATTATTACTGAGAACTAAATCGAGGATATTATTACCTCTAGTAGGCGAGTCTATGAATTGAAATAAAAAACTATCCTGTACCGCCTCAATAAACTCTTTTGAATCTGAGTCGCCGATTTGATGCTGCCAATCAATATTCGGAAAATTAAAATCCCCTATAATACACCCATTGCTAAACCTTGATGCTATTTTCACTTCCTGCCATAAAGCTGTACCTTCGTTTCTACTCATATTTGGTGGTCTATAAATAACTCCAATAATTATGGTTTCACTACCTTCGCTAACCTCAACCCAAACACTTTCGTTATCAGTATTTAGTCTAATACCTGATTTAATACAGCTTTTTAAAGAACTCCTGACAAACACTGCTATTCCGCCGCCCCTCCTACTTGTTCGGTCGCGTTTAAACAAACTATATCCTGGTATATGGAATTCTGCTAAAAAATGTCTTGATTCTGTATTAATCCATGTTTCAGTCAGTGCTATAATGTCTATATTTTCGTTGCTAACAAGTGCTCTAAGTTCATCCATTTTGTTACATAAACTCCTACAGTTTGTATAATATAATCGCAATGAATTTATTTTACTGGTATCGGATTTACCTTTATTTCTAACTGAATTCCCATCTTCTGTTACACCTTTAATATTTCTACTAGCAGTACAATTAAAATCCTGTGACTGATATTTTCTATTCCTATCTGATGTACCAGTACGGCAATTTACCCTATCTAGACAATTATTCTTACTCATATTCTCAGGCTTTATTTTCAGCGAAACCCCGCGACAATCCTATCTATTGACCTAGCTAAATTTGCCACCCCTAGCCGAGAAAGATGAACCCCGTCCTGTGCGTACAACTGATTTTTACCATAGAAACGGGTCCAGTTATCAAGGAATGGTATTGCATTTGCATTACAGTATTTTTCCAGCCGACAATTGATACCAATTGCCCTAGATGACCATTCCTTGCTGACCCCTCTCCGTGGCAAGATACTGTGTACTACAGAATGGACATAGATTCATTGGAGAGAATTCAGCGTAGAATGACAAAAATGATCCATAATATTAGAAATTTTCCGTATGAAGAAAGGTTGAAGAAATTAGGTTTACATTCGTTAGAGAGACGCAGAGTTAGAGGGGATATGATAGAGGTGTTCAAGTGGGTTAGTGGGATTAACAAAGGGGACATGACAAATGTACTAAAGCTCAGTGATAGCGAAAGAACTCGTACCAATGGTTTCAAATTAGATAAATTTCGTTTCAGAAAAGATATAGGCAAATATTGGTTTGGTAACAGAGTTGTAGATGGGTGGAATAGGCTACCAAGTGATATAGTGGGATCAAGAACGATAGGGAGCTTTAAGAAAAAATTGGATAAGCATATGGACGAGAAGGGTTGGGTGTGAAGGGGGATCAGCCGGGTTGGGCCAATCAGCGCTCTGCAGACCCCCGTAATCCTGCGTTAATCTCTAACCGGTTTGGTAAGATGATCCTCAGGGTATTAGAGTGTTGAGCCTATAATTGGGCTTTGTAATTGGGGTTGTGTGGGACAGGGATCTGCCTTGCTTAGGCCAATCGGCTTTCTGCAGACTCCCATTTTCTTATGTTCTTATGACTATCATGCTAGGTGATGCTTATCTCTACCACTATACCGGTACCGGCATCAGTATTTCAAGGACAAGCATTTTCCTGCTATGGTAAGAAAATAACATTGGGCGTGATCATCAGAACAGGATAAAAAAAAAAAAAAAAAAAAAAAATTGACAGACCAAAATACCGGTAATTTAAACAAGGAATATATTGATTTCGCCTACCGATAACTTTTTTTTTTTCATTGTCCTTGTATATGTTAGCATGTGATAATATAATTATATAGTCCGATATCCTGTATACCGGTAATGGGTATTGGTACGGTATAATATCATCTCTCTCTCCTGACCAACTCGCTGGGATCGTAGGGTCTGGGTATCTATGTCAATCTCTCTCTCGCTCTCTCCCTCCCAACAAGCGAGTGACTGGTGGCTAAGACGGGGTTATCTCCATTGAGGTAAGAGGACTCCACAGTTGAATTAAACAGCTCTATGTTCTCTCTCTCAGGTGTCAGCCCAAAGTTAAGAGAGAGAGCATGATTTATACTACGGTGTATGATAAATGGGCTAAGCTACATTAAGAACGATTTCACACACCCACGCAAGGTTATAGTGATACGGTAGAATTGTAACATATATATTGCCTCTTGGTAGCCCATAGTATAGTACATAAGTAGCAGATATATAACGGTACCGTACCGGTATTTTAATTTCCATTAATTACTTATAAATCAGCTGATAAAGGACTAAACTATAGGCCCTTTAATTTCAACCTTGTCACCACCCACAACAATCTTCTCCCTTCACTACCCTACCACCTACACCACTGCTTCTCTCGCGCTCTCTCTCTCTCTCCAATATTTTCGCCTTTTAACTTCCTCGTCCACTTACACTTATCATCAACACTACCCACAACATTACATTCACTCCCCTAGCCCTCCATCTTTATACCACCACCATGTTTCTCGATCTGCAATATATTTCCTCCGCCACCATCACCGTCCTCAATTTCCCACCCCTTCCACCACCACCAGCTTAAATCTCCTTCCGCCTTCCACCACCCATTCCCTCTGCTACAGTATTTCCAACACACCACCGTTCTCCATTTCCCTCCCCTCACCATTTTCCTACAACTCCTCCACCACCACCGTTCTCAATTTCCCTCCTCCCTCCCCTTTCCACCACCACCCTTGTCTCTAATATCCCTCCACATGCCACCACCCCCGTCCTCAATTTCCCTCCCCTTCCACCACCACCACTCTCCTACATCATCCATATCCACCACACCGTCGCCGCCTCTCAAGGATGTCTGCCTCTGCCCTCTCTGTCTGCTTTCTACCGACCACTTTTTCTCCAGGGAAGCAACGGGGAGCGAACGTGGGGATCCTGTAGCAAGAGAGATCGCCTAGGTTTGGCTATTGGTGCTGAAACTAACAAGCAACGGTGTTATGTTTTGTTTGATATAATCGTGTAGAATTTACAGTATCGGTATAGGCCTATCCAAAGAGTTCAAACATCATATCTTGTACCAGTATTATATATTTGTTATGGCCATGGACGTACCGGTACATAAATTAAAAGACAAATTACACCAATTGCACCAATATGGCAGAGGTTGGGCGATCTTTGTTACTATTGGGAATTTATTCGAACATGGAGGTGGGGTGGTTGATAACAGGGACACTTTAGTAAACAGACACAGAATACAGTAGATCCAACCATTCACGTCATGCGAGATTTCTTCATAAGCTAAATAAAATCACCCACTGGTAACTAAAATATATACGGTACCGATACTTAACACCAAGGTATCCTTGTACTAAATATATTGTTTTAGATATTATACCGATAGTTTTCAACACCTCAATTAAAAGCTACATTCACACCCTCACCTTGTCACACACAGCACCGTGCAAGATTGCACAATCTGATATGGGTGCACAAGCTGCTACCCATATCACCACACCCTTATTTTAACCCTTTCAGTAACCTGTGGTCTTTATACCTTTCATATTTTTAAATGTTAGACGATTTTATAGTTTAGGAAGAACATGTAGTAATCAAAGCCTGGGTAAAATCTACCAAAATTCTCACTTTGACTCCCACATATTCACTCTAAACTTAAAACCATCTAATAGGGTACAACAGCCAACATAAAATTAAACTGCGTCATGGTGTACTGAAAGGATTGATGCACAAACTTTAAATATCCGTGTCATCGCATCGGTGATCTCCATACACCACCACTAATATGGCAAACCGGGACAATGGTGTTTCAATCCCTACATAATTGAGTGTGAGAGAGAAAACAAGAACATTACGACGAATTTGCATTGTTTTGACTAGGCTATGTAATAACTTCCAGGGGCATAAACTGTGAAGTGTGAACGGTAGGCCTATATCTAATAGGTCTACTGAATTGAGTGTGAGAGGGAATACAACAAATGAGGAAGTTAAATTGTTTTGACCATGTATTCACTTGTAAGGGCATAAACTTTGTACGGTACGTACCGGTATATTTAATAGGTCTACTGAATCGAGTATGAGATAATACAAGAAAATTAGGGCTATGTTGCATTGTTTTGACTTTGTACAGTAGGCTATATTTGGTCAATATTTACGAGTCACACCACAGCTGGGATCTCATTTTTAACGGTAGTTTTGGGTTCCTACCATTCTATGCTTCATTGCTATATACTTTTTATCCACCGGAATTTTTTTTTTTTTGTTTTTTTTTTTTTTTTAGCATTAACCTAACCAAAAAACCTAACCTAACCTAACCTAATAGCCCCCAAATACATTTAGGTTAGGTTAGGTTTTTAGGTTAGGTTAATGCTAAAAAATAAAAATAAAAATAAAAAAACAAGAAAAAATAATATTTTCCGGTGGATAAAAAGTATAAAGTAATGAAACCTAGAATGATAGGAACCCAAAACTACCATTAGAAATGAGATTCCAGCTGTGGTGTGACTCGTAAATATTGACCCTATATTTAATAGGCCTACTGAATTGAGTGTGAGAGGGAATACACAAAATGAGGACGAAGTTACAGTACATTGTTTTGACCATGTAATCACTTCCAGGGTTATAAACTTTGCACGGTACGAATATTTAATAGGTCCACTGACTTCGAGTGTGAGAGGGAACACAAGATATGAGGGCGAAGTTACATTGTTTTGACCATGTATGTATCACTTTCAGGGGCATAAATTTCGTATATGTACTAATAATGACTAACAAAACAAGGGACGTGTTGAATCAGATATGAAAAATCTCTCGCTTGCCAGCTTACATGACCCCATCCTTATCTTCCATACCATGACACCTTTATCCCTTTCACTATCGAGGATGTTTGTGGCAATACTTCAACTAAATTTGACGATTTTACGCAGTTTAAGAAGGATCTATGGTAGTAAAAAGGGGTAAGGGAGATAGTTCGAAACCTGTTAATCGCTGGAGGACCTTTTTAAACTGAATAAAATCGTCTGAAACTATCCAGAATGAAATGAAAAGGACGTCGTCGGTACAGAAGTGGTTATAGCTCTCTGACTTGCACGACAATGTATAATTCACACAGAAGAACGTCATGGTACTTAAGGGGAGATTTCCACTAGAGGGATTTTTTTTTCTTGGCCCCCTTTCTCACTCATGTTTAGCCACATTGTTTTTGAGATCCCTCGTGTAAATCCACCTTAAATCTACGTCCGTTCATTGTGGGTTGGGCAGAAATCGTAACCTCTAACTTCTGAAACTAAAAAAGGGCTAGAGCAAATGAGCTGTCAATTTATCCACATATTCCCTAGTCAAGTCTTTCTATTTGGTAGACATATTATCTCGATTACTCTAGTTCTTTTGAGTTATGAGAGATTAGGGGTTACGATGTCTGCCTAACCTAGAATGAACGGACTATAACACCATTACAACCATCCACAAATCGCAACATCAGCCGCATCATTACAGGGAAAAATGTTATTTTAATACCACGAATTTTCCGAACTTTCGTGGTATTAAAATAACATTGAACCTGTTTTTTCTCCGTCTATTGAGCTAGTCCATGTTATCCAGACGGGGACCAGACCGGCCTTTGTACGATCGGCGCTAAACTAAAAAATCGAGAGTATTACCGGAAGAAAAGTACCGTGCCGGTATATAAAATCAAGTCGGATATCTTGATACTGATTTACCTTCATCCATGGACTACAGTAGATCTGGACGTGACACGAAAATGGAACTTTGCAGTAAGGGACACCAAATCGGAAAACGAACCCCCAAGTTCGAACCTCGAAACCACGAAAATTTAATATTTTCGCGGTTTCGAAGTATTATTGTGGACACTTTAATAATAAATGTCCAAACCATTCTTACCCCCCCACTATATATATATATATATATATATATATATATATATATATATATATATATATATATATATATACTGTATATATAATACAGAGCAGCTCAGAGCCTCAGAGTACGAGTAGGCCTAATTTAAAAGGAGGGATAAGTTTAAAGTGAAGGGCTACTGACGATACCGGAACCTGGTGTCATTATTATGAATGTGGTTACCAGTCCTGAAGGCTGAACATATCAACGCCAACGCAACATTCAAGCTGTCAACCATATCTTATAACGGCAATCACACATTTGCATTTCAATACTACTTTGCATCACCCGACAGCTCAGGCTAGATTATCACCTCACATAAAATTATACTGCCGTAATAATAATATATTTATAAAAATAATACACATTTCCAACTAGGCCTATCCTATAATTACATTCTCGTTCCAAATAACAGTTGTTGTATTTCTAATAAGCTCACCTTATAATACTGAGGCTGCTGAGGCATCCAATATTCCAAGAGTGGGGGTTACTCCCGATACTTATTTCATAATATACAGCACAGTAGATGTATTATGATATATACCATTAATACAACACATGCTAAGTCCTCCCCCCCCCCCCCCCAACTCAAATATTAACAGTAACTGAGTATGTAATTCATCACGTTATTCACAAATTTCACTCTGCAAGTAAAATATTACTAGGCTATTTGAATTGGTTCTAATCCACTCAACATTCAAGTCATTATAGAAAGCTTTGTTGACAAGCTAGAACAAAGACCCGGCGTGCTTACTTAACCACAGCAACGTCAAGTCTAAACAAGGAAATGAGAAATTAGACAAGCTGGCGAAACATACGATACACAACGATATATAGTGTTTCGTGGATTTCCTAAATATTTGGACTAGGGAATAGCCAGGGGGAGAGGGGGAGAGAGAGAGAGAGGAGAGAGAGAGGGGGGCGGGGCCCTGAATGACGCAAGCAGTCGTTCTCGTTCGTCTGCGAGTTCCAAGGATGTCTGTCTGATACATGCGTGAGTGCATGTGAGAGAGAAAGAGATGAAACAAATCAAGTGGAAAAGGCATCCTCATTATAGTGGGGAGGGAGAGAGAGAGAGAGAGAGAGAGAGAGAGAGAGAGAGAGAGAGAGAGAGAGAGAGAGAGAGAGAGTGTGTGTGTGTGTGTGTAACCAGCGAAATTATAACAATAGGGCCTACTAATTAATTTGTTGTAATCCTATTCAAAATGTCCAACGTTCCTAACTTCCCACCCCGCACACCCTACGGGGTCCTGACATCCCTGCCAGTGCTAGGATTACCCAAGATCATGGGATTACCAAGTCGTCGATTTTGTAGGCAACTTTTCCCATTTTACCCTAACCGCGTCAGAATGACTTGAAATTTCCTTCATAGCCCATTAGCCAAATTCAACAAGACAAATAAGTTGGCATCAGGTTTGTCGTCATATAGATAGGCAAGGAAAATTGACACAGGGTAAGATTGTCAAAATACATAGACCTAGATGGAGGGAGGCCTAAAAATCACCTTGATTTAGGCCTACTGAAATACTAATTCTAAATATAACTAGCCTAATAATTTTACCGCTGATAATAAATACATACCATAATCATTAATATAATAATAAAATGACCAATACATAAACAATAAAATGTCCACTGAATACACTAAATTTAATTAATCCAACCCAACTCTCCCCCCCAAGTCATGCAATATACGGTACCTCCTAGACAACGCCCGCCCTTCTCCACTTTTTGATCTGGCGCCCTTACCTGTTTACGTTTGGAGCCTGCGGGGCCGAACTTGTTCTTGAAAGCCTTGAGCTGCGCCTCGGCCTTTTCGATGGGTAGCTGCTGATCCTTGGCTAGCACGAGGTATGTTCGCCACTGCTCAGCGTCGAAGCCCCAGTGAATTGTTTGGTTCTCTAGGTTTCGGTGAGCGTGGCAAACAAACCTTGCGGGTGGCAAGAGGCCATGGCACTCCTCACACTCTATGCAGGCAGCGTCGGGCCCCGTGAACAGATCATCCCAAACCAAACCCTTGCACTTGCCAAAGCATGTGTGATACACCCGCAGCTGAGGCTGCTCTGGTCGTTGTGCCGGTGGTGGCAGAGGGGCCCGGGCCGGATGGCTACTTAGCAGTGCCTGGGTTAAACGTTGGCCGTCTGAGTTGGTGATGAGGCCGCAGGATGTGGCAGTGGAGGGCAGCACACCGGCCACTCGTAATGCTTCCAGCTGGGCCGGTGTACATCGCGAGCAGAAGATCCGTAGGTCGTCGCACACGGCGTTGATCTGACCCAGCGAGAAATCCCTTAACACGGTGTTGAGGATCTGAGGGAGACATAGCCGCTTTTCACCACCGACACTAAAGCAAGCAATAGGTTCACCGTCCAAGAGAGTGTCCTCACGGCCCGCCCCTGGAGATCCCTTGTCTGCAGCAGCCAGTATCGGCACCGGCAGCGGGGGGAAAGGTGGGGGAGCCAAGAACACGGTTGGTTCCACCCACGAATCCTCCGGCACGCCCCCGGGGATAGTACTGGTGCTCACGTCCTTGCCCTTGGATGGGCTGAGTTGGCGATCTGCGGGCGTAAGGGTTGTGGGTTGCCTCTTGCTGTCGGGACCGGCTGAGTTATTATAAGATATATCTTCCAATTTGTTCTTACGTGAGTCTTCTAGGAGCCACTTCTTCTTGAAGCTGGCTTTTGTATATTGCTCGTGCTTGATATCCAGCTGCCTGAACGAGGGTGGGTCTTCATCACAGTTCCCAACCTTCTTGCCCACGCCCGTGTCATTCAGGTAGCAGTTACGTCCTGGGCCGTTCAGACTACTCTTCGCAGCATATTTACAAGACAGTAACACTTGCTCCAGGCACGGGCTGTGTTCTTGGGTAGCCATAAGGCCTACTTGATTCACTTTGGCCACTATATACACTAGCACAACATGGTGATCACTGCACTCACTGCTAAGAGGAGCCGCGGCGCGCGACCAACATCCCCTCACGGCGGCCCCTCACTGACTGTCGTCCTTAGTTTATCCTTCCCGCCAGGGCCCAGGCTCAGCCGACATTCTCGACGTTGCCACATCACACTCATGCTCCTACAAATATATCACAATTTAGCATCGCTTCAAAAGTGTTTCACTGTCGCAGTAGAAAATGTATCACCTTCAGTTACTAGATATTATCCATGCTACACATACTGTGCTATTTCTTGTTCTATTCAAATATTAGTCGCGGTTAATATCGGCACCATCTGAGCTCGCCGTCTGCTTACGGTATGCAATTACCTAACCCTATCCTTGAAGCTACTTTTTGCTTCCCAAGTTCCAGTATACATTCGTAGCAGACGTATAATTGACAACAGAACATCGTCGTGCCACTATCTAAACCCGAACAAAAATATTACTCTAATGACTTGGTGGAATCACCTCGCAGCCTGCCAGACGTACCGTGTCCGAAGCTGGTCAAATGTGCACAAAATCCAATATATTCAAACATTATATCAAACGTATCTTTATTATGTATTATGTATATAGAAATCCATTAACACATTAGAAAAAAAGAATTATCGCGAATGAATATACCCAATCTGACTCTAGCAAAGGAATACTGGGAGGAATATTTTTCTCATCGGTTGCGCTTCAGACACTGGTGAGTCAGGCGACAGTGCCGTCAAAATACTCGGTGTCAGTCTAGCCGCAGTTCTCCCGTCGACTCCCTACCCTGGCACACCATCCTTCTCCATTGTTAACCCTCTCCGACATATGACGCGATTTTGAGCCTATTAGGGATACTTTAAAGCCTTTGTTACCATGAGGGGTAATTATAAACCTTTAGTTTAGTTACTTCAACCTCTGCAGTTGTCTTTGAGTTTGCTGTGGGCAGAAAACTAATTGTGGAGAGGTAATTATAAGTTATAATAATAATAATAATAATAATAATATTTATTCAGTTAGCAATTTACAGAGTTGGTACCACATAGTTTGTTACAAATATGTTACTTACTTGTTACTTGGTTACTTGGTGTGGAGTTTCTCAGCCGCGCTCCGTCACTAGATGTGACGCTCGTCGCAGCTGCCCTTTAAACCATCTAGCACTTGTAGTCTTGTCTCACAGTGCCATCTTCTAAGTCATAACACTCCCTGAACAAATGTGTTTTAAGTGACTTTTTAAAGGCCTTTAAGGAGTGAGAGAACTATTTCTTATTGCTAATCTGGCAACCTCTGCGTCATATGAGTCTGAAAGGGTTAACTTGCGGCCTTCTAGTGGTACATTATTATGCTATTCCACCATGTCACTACAATGTATTACAACTCGGTACTTGCCCTAAACCAAATGACAAGAAAGTTACCTGGCCACGCTATTTAAAAACCTCCTTGGGACTTGAACAGCTGGTCACAGAAATCGTGTGACACATTGCCCGCCCTGTACTGTCGTAGTATCTTGCAAATGTTCTCCAATGTGTGCAAATGATGAGCCACAAAACAAAATCCTACAATTAATATATACAAATGGTTAGTGCTGAGAAAAATTACTATAATATTTCAAATTGGTTGACGCAGTGCCATCATGTGTTTGGTCAACTTTATAATATACAACCTACAACTCAACCAAGCTCGACCTAAATTTAAATCAACTCCCTTATCCTGTGATGAATTGTCTAAATACTCGAAGGACAATGTAAATAGCAACAATTGACCGGATGAGTAGAATTACAACTGATAAATGTTTAGTTGCGGTTTTATTTCAGCTGACGATAATTATTGAATCGCTTAGCAACATAGTTCTCGATACTTAGGGGGAGACGGACCGTTTTTATTTCCTATTAATTTAGGTATTCCTTTATTTCTTAGTTTTCTCTCTAGACCTCCATCAAGCTTAGAAAAACACACCCTAGACCCCCCTTTAAGATAAATTTGTAAATTTTCGGTAGAAAAACCTCCCGGCCTCCTCTTAAAATGTCAGGCTCGCTATCGTTCGCCAGGAAATAATGGACACCTAAATGGCACGAAAGGTCTTAAAATTGACAAACGAAATTGGGCGAAAGTTGTTAAAATCGCCAAACTAATGGGCTGAACGTTTTATAATCTCAAAACAATTGGGAATTAAAGGTGAATTACATAAGCTGCATACCAAGTAAGATGTATATTTTGTATGCATCAACACATAATATTAAGGATGCTCAGGTTTGTGTATAATAAAGTAAATTTACGTAAGTAAAGAAAACAAATATTCAAAAAATGTATATCTGGCGGCGTCTGGTAGTTGACGGTCTTGCAAATTTCGCGCCTGCCAGTATTGTGATGACGTCATAGATTCCGATAGTTGTCAAGCAACAGAAATTTACCTTTAACTTGATCCAATTTATTTTATATGTTAGGGGCAAATTTAAGGATATTCCCAATGATGGTGTATTACTAGAGCATTTAACGTTCTACTGAATAACTTATCTCACTTTTTGTTCATCTTTGTGTAATTCACCTTTAACACAAGGGAGAAAGGGGACCAGAAAAACGACCCATCTCCCCTTAACCTCAACAGTCCATGAGCCTCGTCTTATGTAATAGGCTAATATGATTCTAGAGTACTGTGTTTCTGCATCGTATTTAATGCCACATTTTCCCACACTTAGCAGCATCTTTCCCTACAATATCATCGTAATGGCTGAATAATAAAGAGCGAGAGATATGGCAATTTACCGTCAGCAGGGCAATAATAAACACATACAACTATAATCATGAACCAGCAGACACTCCTATGCAGAGATTAAGGGGCTAGTACTTGATTTTTTGGTCTATATTTATATAAATTTACTATATATTTTTTTTTATTATTTCCTCGTTAGACCTCCATCAAGCTTTAAAAAAAACACCCCCTTCTAGAATCCCTTTCAAGATATATTTGTACATTTTTCGGTAGAAAAATTTACCGGCCGAAGGCCGGTTCCATCTAACATTACAGGCTCGCTATCGCTCGCCAGGAAAAAATCGACATCTTAATAGCACGAAAGGTCTTAATATTGACAAATAAATGGGGCGAAAGGTCTCAAAATCGCCAAATTAATGGAACGAACGTCTTAAAATATCAAAACTGATATGCGAAACATGAGAGAGAAGGGGGTCCATAAAAGCGATTAATACCTCCCCCCTTAACTCCCTAGCAACGGAAAGTGGGAGGTCTTCTTCTTTAGCTAATTATATTGTCACTCATAATTATAATGTACAGTCGGCCAAATAAGTCATGTTTTAGCACCAAGTATGTTTCGATCAATAATTGGTATCAGCACTATCTAAGCATTGATTTATCGTTTCGAGTGAGATATATAAACATGTTCCTATCTTTACACACCCTATTCAACATCTGATAGACATTAATAGGCTACATCACACAGCGAGCAAAACGTAATGACAGCGGAGACATGACTTATTCGGCCAACCGTACACATTTGACATGGAAATTATATACTTGTAGATCCTAGACTGATTAAGACTGATTGACTCTTATGTCATGTTGAAGGTCGGGGAAGATAGTTTTTAGCTTGATACTATAATTATACAAATTAACATTTATGTAAGACATGTACAGTAAAACAATGCATTTTTTTTTTCTCTCTCTCTCCCCCTCTCTCTTGCTTAATTAATGGGAGATGGGTCGTTTGTCTGGTTCTCCTTCTCCCTCAAGTTTAGCACCATTATTTTTCAGATTATATGACGTTCGGTCCATTAGTTTGTTGATTTTAAGACCTTTCGCTCCATTTCTTTGTCAATATTAAGACTTTTCGTGTAATTTAGGTGTCGATTTTTTCCTGGCGAGCGATAGCGAGCCTGTAATTTAAGAGGAACCGGTCTTCGGCTGTGAATAACTTATCTCACTTTTTGTTCATCTTTGTGTAATTCACCTTTAACACAAGGGAGAAAGGGGACCAGAAAAACGACCCATCTCCCCTTAACCTCAACAGTCCATCAGCCTCGTCTTATGTAATAGGCTAATATGAATCTAGAGTACTGTGTTTCTGCATCGTATTTAATGCCACATTTTCCCACACTTAGCAGCATCTTTCCCTACAATATCATCGTAATGGCTTAATAATAAAGAGCGAGAGATATGGCAATTTACCGTCAGCAGGGCAATAATAAACACATACAACTATAATCATGAACCAGCAGACACTCCTATGCAGAGATTAACCCTTAAAGAGCGGCGCTCGACTTAAGTCGTGCACCAATTTGCAGCAAGTTAGGAGCATTATTAAGGCTTTTAACCCTTAAAAAGCGGCTCACCACTTAAGTCGTGTTGAAAAAACTGGCAAAAAACGGGTGAAAAAAGGGTGGAAATCGAGTGAAAATGGGTGGGATAGTAATGATCCATACGTCCGACATCTGTGGCCTCCCGGCCCACACTAACTCCAGTTCCCCCACCGCGCGTGAGGATGACAGTGTAACCAATAGTTCGCTAAAAGTGAGCAAGGTAGCAAAATCTGCTAAACTTCCATCTTCGAGGTAACACTGTCAGTGCTCCACGAGTGCTACGTAGCTGTATGTGGCGTCATTGTGTAGCGATTTCCACCTAGTTTTCGGCGCAATACAGTTCCTTTCATACTGATGGTTGATATAGCAGTCAGAACGGCCCAGAAAGGCCCAAAACGGCCACAGAGCACCCGCTAGAGGAGGGTTAAAGGGTTAAAATCGAGTGCAAATGGCCGGGAGAGCAGCGGGCCAGACAGCCGACTCCCATGGCTTACCGCCGCCCATTAACTCATGGTCCCTGTGTTCTCGAGAGGCCGGCAGTGTAGCCAGTAGTGAGCATAGCTGGGAAAAATATACCGATATATGCTAAACTTCCATGTTCGTGGCACCACTGCAAGAGAACTACGAGTGCTACGTAGCTCGTTCTGGTCTCATTTTGAAGCTTTTAGTGCCTAGTTTGCTAAATATTTTTGTTTTCATGCAGATGCTTGATTTATCATGCAGGAGGGCCTGAATATGCCCAAATGAGCCCAAAACACCCCGCTAGACAAGGGTTAAGGGGCTATATAGTGCTTGATTTTTTGGTCTATATTTATATAAATTTACTATATATTTTTTTTTATTATTTCCTCGTTAGACCTCCATCAAGCTTAAAAAAAAAACACCCCCTTCTAGAATCCCTTTCAAGATATATTTGTACATTTTTCGGTAGAAAAATTTACCGGCCGAAGGCCGGTTCCATCTAACATTACAGGCTCGCTATCGCTCGCCAGGAAAAAATCGACATCTTAATAGCACGAAAGGTCTTAATATTGACAAATAAATGGGGCGAAAGGTCTCAAAATCGCCAAATTAATGGAACGAACGTCTTAAAATATCAAAACTGATATGCGAAACATGAGAGAGAAGGGGGTCCATAAAAGCGATTAATACCTCCCCCCTTAACTCCCTAGCAACGGAAAGTGGGAGGTCTTCTTTAGCTAATTATATTGTCACTCATAATTATAATGTACAGTCGGCCAAATAAGTCATGTTTTAGCACCAAGTATGTTTCGATCAATAATTGGTATCAGCACTATCTAAGCATTGATTTATCGTTTCGAGTGAGATATATAAACATGTTCCTATCTTTACACACCCTATTCAACATCTGATAGACATTAATAGGCTACATCACACAGCGAGCAAAACGTAATGACAGCGGAGACATGACTTATTCGGCCAACCGTACACATTTGACATGGAAATTATATACTTGTAGATCCTAGACTGATTAAGACTGATTGACTCTTATGTCATGTTGAAGGTCGGGGAAGATAGTTTTTAGCTTGATACTATAATTATACAAATTAACATTTATGTAAGACATGTACAGTAAAACAATGCAGTTTTTTTCTCTCTCTCTCTCTCTCTCTCTCTCTCTCTCTCTTGCTTAATTAATGGGAGATGGGTCGTTTGTCTGGTTCTCCTTCTCCCTCAAGTTTAGCACCATTATTTTTCAGATTATATGACGTTCGGTCCATTAGTTTGTTGATTTTAAGACCTTTCGCTCCATTTCTTTGTTAATATTAAGAATTTTCTTGTAATTTAGGTGTCGATTTTTTCCTGGCGAGCGATAGCGAGCCTGTAATTTAAGAGGAACCGGTCTTCGGCTGGGACATTTTACTATCGAAAAATGTAAAACTTTATCTTGAAGGAGGGTCTTGGGGAGGTAATAATAATAATAATAATAATAATAGTTCTTAAAGCTAGCGCATGCTAAGCTAGCTAAGGATAGCTCAATAAGGTCGATTAGGCGTATTTCCATTGGGGTCCTGTACTACTACCCCATCCCTTTGCTCATGAGGGATGGTAACGACTCAGTGCTTGTGAAAAATCTTTAATGCGCCGAGCGTGGGCGCGAACCCGGGCCTCCTGGGTGGAAGTCCGAGACGCTAGTCACTACACCAAGCGAGCCGCTTGTGTGTTTCTTTAAGCATGATGAACGTCTAGGGAGGAAACTAAAAAGAAAAATACACAAATACATAAATGAGCAAATAAATATTACAAATTATCACTTTCTGCTAAAATGATCATTGCAAATTCTCACTTCCGCCCAGAACTGCTAGCTTAGTCAGGGATTACCACATTAATTTCTAAATGTATCTCTCTGATGTCAGTCCCCCGATCAACATGTTTGTATGCCTGCTAAAGCCGGTATCACACGAGAGATTTTATAGTCAACATTCCATGATCAACATTTTTGTGGCAACATTTCTGGATTATTTTGTTTTGGTATCGAAAACTAGACCGATGTTAGATGAATTTAGGTAAAATACAAATATTACGCGTTTACCTCATAAGCTGCCAGACCAGTGTTGAGGATAAAAATAATGTTGAGTGAAAAAAGCGCTCGTGTGATACCGGCTTTACAGACCACCAAAGACTATTTACTCCCTGACCAATTATAACCGAGTCCCTTCATGTTAGTCATTATTATTGAATATTATTATTATATATTATTAAGGGGAGGCAGACCGTTTTTCTGGACCCCCTTCTCCCTAATGTTTAGCCCCACTAGTTTTGAGATTATAAGACGTTCGGCTAATTCGTTTGGCGATTTTAACACCTTTCGCCCCATTTCGTTGTCAATTTTAAGACCTTTCGTGCCATTTAGGTGTCGATTATTTCCTGGCGAGCGATAGCGAGCCTGCAATTTTAAGAGGAACCGGCCTTCAGCCGGGACATTTTTCTACCGAAAAAAAATCGACACCTAAATAGCACGAACAGTCTTAAAATATACAATGAAATGAGGCGAAAGGTGTTACAATCGCCAAACTAATGGGCCGAACGTCTTAAAATCTCAAAATGAATGGGGCTAAACACGAGGGAGAAAAGGGACCAGAAAAATGACCCACCTTCCCTTAACTTCATTCATATTTTCCTGTATTTCCCTCTCACAACCAATCCAGTCCCATAACAACTCTCACAACCAATCCAGTTCCATAACAACTCTCACAACCAATCCAGTCCCATAACAACTCTCACAACCAATCCAGTTCCATAACAACTCTCACAACCAATCCAGTCCCATAACAACTCTCACAACCAATCCAGTCCCATAACAACTCTCACAACCAATCCAGTCCCATAACAACTCTCACAACCAATCCAGTCCCATAACAACTCTCACAACCAATCCAGTCCCATAACAACTCTCACAACCAATCCAGTCCATAACAACTCTCACAACCAATCCAGTCCCATAACAACTCTCACAACCAATCCAGTCCCATAACAACTCTCACAACCAATCCCGTCCCATAACAACTCTCACAACCAATCCAGTTCCATAACAACTCTCACAACCAATCCAGTCCCATAACAACTCTCACAACCAATCCAGTCCCATAACAACTCTCACAACCAATCCAGTCCCATAACAACTCTCACAACCAATCCAGTCCCATAACAACTCTCACAACCAATCCAGTCCCATAACAACTCTCACAACCAATCCAGTCCCATAACAACTCTCACAACCAATCCAGTCCCATAACAACTCTCACAACCAATCCAGTCCCATAACAACTCTCACAACCAATCCAGTCCCATAACAACTCTCACAACCAATCCAGTCCCATAACAACTCTCACAACCAATCCAGTCCCATAACAACTCTCACAACCAATCCAGTCCCATAACAACTCTCACAATCCCGTCCCAACAATCCAGTCCCATAACAACTCTCACAACAATCCAGTCCCATAACAACTCTCACAACCAATCCAGTCCCATAACAACACACAACCAATCCAGTCCCATAACAACTCTCACAACCAATCCAGTCCCATAACAACTCTCACAACCAATCCAGTCCCATAACAACTCTCACAACCAATCCAGTCCCATAACAACTCTCACAACCAATCCAGTCCCATAACAACTCTCACAACCAATCCAGTCCCATAACAACTCTCACAACCAATCCCGTCCCATAACAACTCTCACAACCAATCCAGTCCCATAACAACTCTCACAACCAATCCAGTCCATAACAACTCTCACAACCAATCCAGTCCCATAACAACTCTCACAACCAATCCAGTCCCATAACAACTCTCACAACCAATCCAGTCCCATAACAACTCTCACAACCAATCCAGTCCCATAACAACTCTCACAACCAATCCAGTCCCATAACAACTCTCACAACCAATCCAGTCCCATAACAACTCTCACAACCAATCCAGTCCCATAACAACTCTCACAACCAATCCAGTCCCATAACAACTCTCACAACCAATCCAGTCCCATAACAACTCTCACAACCAATCCAGTCCCATAACAACTCTCACAACCAATCCGTCCCATAACAACTCTCACAACCAATCCAGTCCCATAACAACTCTCACAACCAATCCAGTCCCATAACAACTCTCACAACCAATCCAGTCCCATAACAACTCTCACAACCAATCCAGTCCCATAACAACTCTCACAACCAATCCAGTCCCATAACAACTCTCACAACCAATCCAGTCCCATAACAACTCTCACAACCAATCCAGTCCCATAACAACTCTCACAACCAATCCAGTCCCATAACAACTCTCACAACCAATCCAGTCCCATAACAACTCTCACAACCAATCCAGTCCCATAACAACTCTCACAACCAATCCAGTCCCATAACAACTCTCACAACCAATCCAGTCCCATAACAACTCTCACAACCAATCCAGTCCCATAACAACTCTCACAACCAATCCAGTCCCATAACAACTCTCACAACCAATCCAGTCCCATAACAACTCTCACAACCAATCCAGTCCCATAACAACTCTCACAACCAATCCAGTCCCATAACAACTCTCACAACCAATCCAGTCCCATAACAACTCTCACAACCAATCCAGTCCCATAACAACTCTCACAACCAATCCAGTCCCATAACAACTCTCACAACCAATCCAGTCCCATAACAACTCTCACAACCAATCCAGTCCCATAACAACTCTCACAACCAATCCAGTCCCATAACAACTCTCACAACCAATCCAGTCCCATAACAACTCTCACAACCAATCCAGTCCCATAACAACTCTCACAACCAATCCAGTCCCATAACAACTCTCACAACCAATCCCGTCCCATAACAACTCTCACAACCAATCCAGTCCCATAACAACTCTCACAACCAATCCAGTCCCATAACAACTCTCACAACCAATCCCGTCCCATAACAACTCTCACAACCAATCCAGTTCCATAACAACTCTCACAACCAATCCAGTCCCATAACAACCTTCACAACCAATCCAGTCCCATAACAACTCTCACAACCAATCCAGTCCCATAACAACTCTCACAACCAATCCAGTCCCATAACAACTCTCACAACCAATCCAGTCCCATAACAACTCTCACAACCAATCCAGTCCCATAACAACTCTCACAACCAATCCAGTCCCATAACAACTCTCACAACCAATCCAGTCCCATAACAACTCTCACAACCAATCCAGTCCCATAACAACTCTCACAACCAATCCAGTCCCATAACAACTCTCACAACCAATCCAGTCCCATAACAACTCTCACAACCAATCCAGTCCCATAACAACTCTCACAACCAATCCAGTCCCATAACAACTCTCACAACCAATCCAGTCCCATAACAACTCTCACAACCAATCCAGTCCCATAACAACTCACAACCAATCCAGTCCCATAACAACTCTCACAACCAATCCAGTCCCATAACAACTCTCACAACCAATCCAGTCCCATAACAACCTTCACAACCAATCCAGTCCCATAACAACTCTCACAACCAATCCAGTCCCATAACAACTCTCACAACCAATCCAGTCCCATAACAACTCTCACAACCAATCCAGTCCCATAACAACTCTCACAACCAATCCAGTCCCATAACAACTCTCACAACCAATCCAGTCCCATAACAACTCTCACAACCAATCCAGTCCCATAACAACTCTCACAACCAATCCAGTCCCATAACAACTCTCACAACCAATCCAGTCCCATAACAACTCTCACAACCAATCCAGTCCCATAACAACTCTCACAACCAATCCAGTCCCATAACAACTCTCACAACCAATCCAGTCCCATAACAACTCTCACAACCAATCCAGTCCCATAACAACTCTCACAACCAATCCAGTCCCATAACAACTCTCACAACCAATCCAGTCCCATAACAACTCTCACAACCAATCCAGTCCCATAACAACTCTCACAACCAATCCAGTCCCATAACAACTCTCACAACCAATCCAGTCCCATAACAACTCTCACAACCAATCCAGTCCCATAACAACTCTCACAACCAATCCAGTCCCATAACAACTCTCACAACCAATCCAGTCCCATAACAACTCTCACAACCAATCCAGTCCCATAACAACTCTCACAACCAATCCAGTCCCATAACAACTCTCACAACCAATCCAGTCCCATAACAACTCTCACAACCAATCCAGTCCCATAACAACTCTCACAACCAATCCAGTCCCATAACAACTCTCACAACCAATCCAGTCCCATAACAACTCTCACAAACCAAGTCCCATAACAACTCTCACAACCAATCCAGTCCCATAACAACTCTCACAACCAATCCAGTCCCATAACAACTCTCACAACCAATCCAGTCCCATAACAACTCTCACAACCAATCCAGTCCCATAACAACTCTCACAACCAATCCAGTCCCATAACAACTCTCACAACCAATCCAGTCCCATAACAACTCTCACAACCAATCCAGTCCCATAACAACTCTCACAACCAATCCAGTCCCATAACAACTCTCACAACCAATCCAGTCCCATAACAACTCTCACAACCAATCCAGTCCCATAACAACTCTCACAACCAATCCAGTCCCATAACAACTCTCACAACCAATCCAGTCCCATAACAACTCTCACAACCAATCCAGTCCCATAACAACTCTCACAACCAATCCAGTCCCATAACAACTCTCACAACCAATCCAGTCCCATAACAACTCTCACAACCAATCCAGTCCCATAACAACTCTCACAACCAATCCAGTCCCATAACAACTCTCACAACCAATCCAGTCCCATAACAACTCTCACAACCAATCCAGTCCCATAACAACTCTCACAACCAATCCAGTCCCATAACAACTCTCACAACCAATCCAGTCCATAACAACTCTCACAACCAATCCAGTCCCATAACAACTCTCACAACCAATCCAGTCCCATAACAACTCTCACAACCAATCCAGTCCCATAACAACTCTCACAACCAATCCAGTCCCATAACAACTCTCACAACCAATCCAGTCCCATAACAACTCTCACAACCAATCCAGTCCCATAACAACTCTCACAACCAATCCAGTCCCATAACAACTCTCACAACCAATCCAGTCCCATAACAACTCTCTCACAACCAATCCAGTCCCATAACAACTCTCACAACCAATCCAGTCCCATAACAACTCTCACAACCAATCCAGTCCCATAACAACTCTCACAACCAATCCAGTCCCATAACACAACACAACCACCAGTCCCATAACAACTCTCACAACCAATCCAGTCCCATAACAACTCTCACAACCAATCCAGTCCCATAACAACTCTCACAACCAATCCAGTCCCATAACAACTCTCACAACCAATCCAGTCCCATAACAACTCTCACAACCAATCCAGTCCCATAACAACTCTCACAACCAATCCAGTCCCATAACAACTCTCACAACCAATCCAGTCCCATAACAACTCTCACAACCAATCCAGTCCCATAACAACTCTCACAAACCCAATCCAGTCCCATAACAACTCTCAACCAATCCAGTCCCATAACAACTCTCACAACCAATCCAGTCCCATAACAACTCTCACAACCAATCCAGTCCCATAACAACTCTCACAACCAATCCAGTCCCATAACAACTCTCACAACCAATCCAGTCCCATAACAACTCTCACAACCAATCCAGTCCCATAACAACTCTCACAACCAATCCAGGTCCCATAACAACTCTCACAACCAATCCAGTCCATAACAACTCTCACAACCAATCCAGTCCCATAACAACTCACAACCAATCCGTCCATAACAACTCTCACAACCAATCCAGTCCCATAACACTCTCACAACCACAGTCCCATAACAACTCTCACAACCAATCCAGTCCCATAACAACTCTCACAACCAATCCAGTCCCATAACAACTCTCACAACCAATCCAGTCCCATAACAACTCTCACAACCAATCCAGTCCCATAACAACTCTCACAACCAATCCAGTCCCATAACAACTCTCACAACCAATCCAGTCCCATAACAACTCTCACAACCAATCCAGTCCCATAACAACTCTCACAACCAATCCAGTCCCATAACAACTCTCACAACCAATCCAGTCCCATAACAACTCTCACAACCAATCCAGTCCCATAACAACTCTCACAACCAATCCAGTCCCATAACAACTCTCACAACCAATCCAGTCCCATAACAACTCTCACAACCAATCCAGTCCCATAACAACTCTCACAACCAATCCAGTCCCATAACAACTCTCACAACCAATCCAGTCCCATAACAACTCACAACCAATCCAGTCCCATAACAACTCTCACAACCAATCCAGTCCCATAACAACTCTCACAACCAATCCAGTCCCATAACAACTCTCACAACCAATCCAGTCCCATAAACAACTCTCACAACCAATCCAGTCCCATAACAACTCTCACAACCAATCCAGTCCCATAACAACTCTCACAACCAATCCAGTCCCATAACAACTCTCACAACCAATCCAGTCCCATAACAACTCTCACAACCAATCCAGTCCCATAACAACTCTCACAACCAATCCAGTCCCATAACAACTCTCACAACCAATCCAGTCCCATAACAACTCTCACAACCAATCCAGTCCCATAACAACTCTCACAACCAATCCCCACCCACAACCACCAGCCCATAACAACTCTCACAACCAATCCAGTCCCATAACAACTCTCACAACCAATCCAGTCCCATAACAACTCTCACAACCAATCCAGTCCCAGAACAACTCTCACACCAATCCAGTCCCATAACAACTCTCACAACCAATCCAGTCCCATAACAACTCTCACAACCAATCCAGTCATACAACAACCTCACAACCAATCCAGGCCCAGAACAACTCTCACAACCAATCCAGTCCCATAACAACTCTCACAACCAATCCAGTCCCATAACAACTCTCACAACCAATCCAGGCCCATAACAACTCTCACAACCAATCCAGTCCCATAACCACTCCCACCACCAATCCACTCCCATAACAACTCACAACCAATCCAGTCCCATAACAACTCTCACAACCAATCCAGTCCCATAACAACTTCACAACCAATCCAGTCCAAACAACTCTCACAACCAATCCAGTCCCATAACAACTCTCAAACCAATCCACTCCCATAACAACTCACACAACCAATACAGTCCCATAACAAGTCTCACAACCAATCCAGTCCCATAACACCACAACCAATCCAGTCCCATAACAACTCTCACAACCAATCCAGTCCCATAACAACTCTCACAACCAATCCAGTCCCATAACAACTCTCACAACCAATCCAGCCCATAACAACTCTCACAACCAATCCAGTCCCATAACAACTCTCACACAACCAATCCAGGCCCATACAACTCTCACAACCAATCCAGTCCATAACAACTCTCACACCAATCCAGTCCCATAACAACTCTCACAACCAAGCCGTCCCATAACAACTCTCACAACCAATCCAGTCCATAACAACTCACAACCAAGCCAGTCCCAGAACAACTCTCACAACAATCCAGTCCCATAACAACTCTCACAACCAATCCAGTCCCATAACAACTCTCACACAACCAATCCAGTCCCATAACAACTCACAACCAATCCAGTCCCATAACAACTCACAACCAATCCAGTCCCATAACAACTCTCACAACCAACCAGTCCCATAACAACTCTCACAACCATCCAGTCCCATAACAACTCTCACAACCAATCCAGTCCCATAACAACTCTCACAACCAATCCCCCATAACAACTCTCACAACCAATCCAGTCCCATAACAACTCTCACAACCAATCCAGTCCCATAACAACTCTCACAACCAATCCAGTCCCATAACAACTCTCACAACCAATCCAGTCCCATAACAACTCTCACAACCAATCCAGTCCCATAACAACTCTCACAACCAATCCAGTCCCATAACAACTCTCACAACCAATCCAGTCCCATAACAACTTAGTCACAATTTACCGCCTTGTTTTGGGGGAGATGGGTCGCTTTTTGTTTTTGTTTATTATTATTATTATTATTATTATTATTATTATTATTATTATTATTTTGTCTATTAATTCATTTATTCTTCTATTTCTTAGTTATCTCGCTAGAGCTCCATCAAGCTTACAAAAACACCCCCTAGGCCTAGAGGCCTAGACCCTCCTTCAAAATAAATTTGTACATTTTTCGGTAGAAAAATGTCCCGGCTGTAGGCCGGTTCCTCTTAAAATTTCAGGCTGGCTATCGCTCGCCAAGAAAAAATCGACACCTAAATGGCACGAAAAGTCTTAAAATTGTTAACGAAATGGGTGAAAGGTGTTAAAATAGCTAAACTAATGGGCCGAACGTCAATATTAAGACCTTTCATGCTATTTAGGTGTCGATTTTTTTCCTGGCGAACGATAGTGAGCCTGTAATTTTGGAAGAGCCGTGCCGGCCGAAAAATGTACAAATTAATCTAGAAGGGGGATCTAATGGATGTTTGTTTGTTTAAGTTTGATGGAGATGTATTCATAATTTCATATACTGTATAATATTCATAATTGTAGTTTGACAGGAATTGAGTTTTTGGTTCGTATTGTCCCGCTTCCTAGACATTATTATTAGATCTAGGGAGGGAACTAGCAAAATAATAGATATATGAAACAAAAAAATCGAGCAAAAAGTGAACCATCCCCCCTTAAAAATATGTTCTGGGGGAACAAAGTTTTGCGTTGTTCCCATAACCACAAACAGCAGTAAAAGAGGCTCATTATAAAGATTTATTATGAAGAGAACTGCCCACACTTTGTTATTCACGACTTCTCTTAAGCACTAAGCATAACATGTAATAATAATAATAATAATAATAATAATAATAATAATAAAAATAAAAATAATAATATTAACAGTAACAATAATCATAAGAATACAAATACTACTACTACTACTACTACTACTGATAATAATAATAATAATAATAATAATAATAATAATAACAATAATATATTATAATTAGTTTTTCTAGATTAATTAATTAGCGCGAAGAAGTTATTACAATATTATATAAAGTTAGATTATCATTTCATCTCAATTTAATATGTTGATCATGTAATGCTTATGTGTACAATTATCATTCTCAAGATTGACAAAACAATAATATTTTTCATAATACATGAAGAAATAAGCTACCTTTGTCTTAAGGGGAGATGGGTTGTTTTTCTGGTCCCCCATCTTCCTCATGTTTAGCCCTATTAGTTTTCAGAATTTTAGACGTTCGGCCCATTAGTTTGGCGATTTTAAGATTGTTCGTCCCATTTCTTTGTCATTATTAATTATCGTGTCATTTAGGTGTCGATTTTTTCCTGGCGAGCGAAAGCGAGCTTGTATTTTAAGAGGAACCGGCTTCGGCCGGGACATTTTACTATCGAAAAATGTACACATTTATCTAGAAGGAGGGTCTTGGGCGGGTATTTTTTTAAAGTTTGATGGAGGTCTAGTGAAGAAACTAAAACAATATTAAAAGGATATATAAATGACCAAATCAATACGTCCAACCCCCCTTAACCCCTTCCGTATAGGCTACGACGATAACATTGATATAATTAACGTATTCTGGCTCACATTAGACATTTGATATACAATAATTATCCAGCTTAGGCAGGACCTATAGGGATCGAATGTGTTAAAAACATCTCTGTACGATGTTATTATTTACCCTTTCAATACCGGTGCGGTCCTTTTATATTTATTCTAGCTACTATTAGACGATTTTATTCAATTTAGAAAGGCACTCCAGTAATGAACAGGCTTCTAACTATCTCACTTAACCCTTTTTACTACCAAAGATCCTTCTTGAACTGCACAAAATCGTCTAAATATAGCAAGAATAGGCTACAATTAAAAAGACGTCGCCGGTACAGTCGGGGTTAATGAAAATACAATAATAATAATACGAATACTAATAAATATATTATTACAGACTCAAAACTATAGTACATAAAGGTTACACTCGAATCTCGAATAAACAAATTCTACATACACTTAGGTAGGCCTACACATCCTAGAACTAATAAGACTGCACTATGCAAATGGAAGTGGCATAGCCTACCACTGGCTATCCTATAGCCTGCTAGGCTACTATCGTCTACCAAATAATATGAAAAGTGGAAATGAAATCAGAAATTAGTCTAGTAATAGCCTACCGGTACCAGTAGAAAGTCAATGCATAGCATAGGCCTCTGCTTAGACAGGGTGTCAATCCACAAAATATGAATTGTGTTATCATTATGGTTTATTATTTTGTTATCATTATAGCGCGGCGAAGGCGCGACCTCTAGGGCACTAGGGGGTCCGGGGGCATGCCCCCCAGATTTTTGTTTTGAGAATTTAGGTGTCTAAAACAGTATTTCCTGCAATAAAAAAAACAATCAAGATGGAAAATATGGAGACCAAAATTGTGTCAATTTAGCCTAGCCTCCCTTTTTTTTTGGGGGGGGGGGAGTTTCTGTTATAATTATACAAAAAGTTCATTGCGTTATCACTAAAAAAAACAGCGTCGTTTGACACCCTGCTATGCTAATAATTATAACATTTACTATTTAACATATAGGCTAGGATAATTCCACTCTACATTGCCTACCCTAGGCTAGGCAGCCTAGGCCTACCTGAAAAAAATAATAAATTAGACTATGCCTAATAGGCTAATTGCCTACCACTTGAAAGTTAATGCATATGCTAATAATTATGATAACCTTTACTATTTAACCTAGGCTAGTTCCACACTTCCACTCTACATTGCATAGCCAACTTGCCAAGGGTAGGCCTACTGGTATGTGAGCTCGGAACAAAACAACTGAACAATAATAAGACATAGCCTACCTGTTGCCAAGTAGCGAAGAGTAATCACGAGTCTTTCTCCAGCACTCACAGCTTTTCTCATATTTGTGTCCATTTTTTGGATGAATGGTGTGACAAGACAACAAATATTCGTATTGTCTTCGGTCCAGTCGTATCCATTCATTCAAAGTTTGCGGATCTTCCAGGCTAAGCTCCCTCACCAAGCAATAATATACACTTTCCAATGGTCTCCTGGTGAGCCATTGGCGACTCCAGATCTGTCTCTTAATATAGTAAAAAACGCCGCAATCACACCAAACGCTCTCCTTTGTTCATCCTCCATATTTGTGCGTTGTGGTCCACGCGTTTTCTGCTTGGCAATTCTCCGTCCACAGTCCCTACCTTTGGCTCGACTCTCTCGTGTGAACACTTTTTGAATTTCACAGGGAATTTGTACAGCAACTCTCCCCGTCCTTGAAGGTCGGGGGAGAGAATTGGAAACAAAAACTGTCCGTGTGAACCGACCTTAATACTCTGTACCCGCAAACATTCCGCAACCGCAAAACTACCAGAGTTGACGTCTGGGATAGCGTAACATAGTCGTTGGTGGAGGAGTCTAATAAACCAACCACGTGAATCAGCTACCACGAGACTATCACCTGGTTCTTTCAAGGATAACTAAGGCTGCTATTCTATTATACGTCCGTGGTAGTACAGTGGTTTGCACGCAGGTTTGGTAAGCCTACTGACCAGGATTCGAAACCGCGCCAGGCCCAGGGATTTTTGGGAGGTTAAATTCCCTTCTCGCCCAGCATTTCACTAATTATAATAAAACAAGGAAGATTCAATAATATTGGACTGACGCCTTTCATTCTGCTTAAGATATGGGTCTAGTAATTAAGCATTTTCTACACTCAACCCATGTCATCAGAACTCGCAAGACTGTCCAATTTACGTTTGAAATTTTCCACCATTAACCCGGCAAGCGCGATAGGCCTCACGGAAGGCTTCCTATAGGAAACGCGATAGGCCTCACGGAAGCAAGACCATAAAAAAAGCCTTCCATAAAAAAAAAGGGCCTATCAAAACAAAGGAATTTGTCTCTAGGTGAGATAATTCCCCTCCAGTACTCATCCATGTAAATCTCACCCCCCCCCCTCCCCTCCTTCCCCACCTTATTCCCCCCTCCCTCCCCTCCTCAATTATCACCTATTTTTCCTCTTATTATCATTATTTATCGGTTATTTTTCTCTCCCGCGATAATGTAGCACAAGTGGGTTGCAGAAAAGATCGTTATGCAACACCCAGACACCGGCCCACACCGCCCCGCTCGTCTCAGTTACCTCACAGACAGCGAGAGAGGAGGGTTGCCTGTGGCTCTCTCTCGCCTGAGATTATGACCGGGTGGCCAATATCTTCGTTTTTCACCACCCAAATGCTTTTCCCACTTATTTTAGCACTCTTGAAGGTTCATATATACATCATATATGTAAAATAAAAGCATACCGAAAACTAATAATGCTCTATATTGTAAATATAACGAATTCTGTCAGAATCCAAGGCTAGAAATGCACAAATAACTACCCTAGCCCCTAGGTCTATTTAGCGCTTGTCAGGTTAATGAGCTGACCAACGCCATTTAATGTCATTTACAATCCGTACTACTTGTTGATCTTAATGATCTGTATGTCTGTCTGTCAGAGGGTACTGAGCCTTTAGTTGTCATAGCATTAAATAGTGGCACAGCAGTACCACACTCACCTCATCCGTAGAATGCCCGGGTTCGATCACCCGCCGGAGCACCATAGGATTATTGATTTAAGGGTGGGCTTTCCATACGCTCAGCTGCAATGGCGGACATTAGAGGTGAGGTAGACCCGTGTCGCTAATACGCAGGATCGAGCCGATTACACTTGTTACAAACTATATTCACAACCACAGCCATTCCAATAGTACAATACTAATCCACATGCACCCCCACACACTTTGCACACATCGATGGGTGATGCGCTCATCGGGCCACTATCAGTGTGGCGTGGCGAATTCTACAATAGAAATAAAATAAAATCACCTACACTCAGTTATATGAGGCACTGACTAGGTAACATGTCAATAACTCCTAATAACACGTCACTCATACACTTTCCCTAACATTAGGTATTAGTCATCCAAATTACCCCCAAATATATGAAATACTTTGAAGTTTTTGGAGCAATAGGAAGTACGTGGAAGGGGAGATATCCCGGAATGAAAGCTAAAAGTGCAAAGTATCAAGGAATAGTTGTACCAAAAGTGATGTATGGGGCTGAGATATGGGCTTTGAAGGCACAAGAGAGAAGAAAGTTGGATGTGATGGAGATATATATATATTTATTTGTTGCATCATATATTGTGTGTATTAGGAAAGTTATTATGTCATAAAATTTATACTATAATAAAGTAGACGTGCCGTTTTGCCCAAAATCAAAACGGCATACCCAACTCTGCGATGGGTAGGGAATGTTGAATATGGGCAACCAATGCGTGCCGTGGGTTATAATGACCAAGCGCTTCGACGGCACTACGGGAATCACTACAGTATATATAACAAATCGAAAGGGATTGTAGGATGATAAGAGCAGCTTGAATGGCGAATAGCTCATCAGTATAGATGGTGGCATACAAGGGGAGAGAGAGCTGGACACAATGGTTGGAGGACACTGCAGCACGACCAACTCCAGAATCTGACTTAGACCCATCAGTATAAATAGCAGTGTGACTACCCTTACGTCGCATGTGTTCGAGAGTATGTTGGCGTAAGACCTCAGGAGTAGGAAAGGAACGCTTCGTCAAATAGGATAGATACAGACGAATTCAAGGCGGATGTAATGTCCACGGGGGGGGGGGGGGGGGGGGGGCGTGAAGGGGCTGGGCGGAAGGGCTGGGCGGAGAAGGCTGAGGGGAAGGTTTGCATTACGGAGCAGCTGGGTAGCACGGACCGTAAAGCTTGTGACATGTGTACAGCGAGAAACGTCAGGTAAGTCAAAGAGATGATTGGTAGGAGAGTCACTATTAGTATTCTGAGGCGTACTACGCATGGTCACAAGGTCTCGATGAAGGAACAAAGGGGGTTCACCACTATCCGCAAGAATCGAGATGGTGGGCGACGAGCGGAAGGCTCCAGTACTGAGGCGGATGCCTTGATGGTGAAGCGAGTCTAGTGAGCGTAAGGTCCCTTCTGAAGCGGCACCATATACAGGGCAGCCATAATCAATAAAAGATAAGACGGTAGCTTTGTATAACATCAACATAGTAGGCTGACGGGTGCCCCAAGTAGTATGGGACAATTTCTTCAATAGGTTAAGGGCGCGTCGACCCCTTGATTTAAAGTATGAAACGTGAGCTTTCCAATTCAGATGAGAGTCAAACACCAGTCCGAGAAATTTGTGTTCGCGGCGGACTTCGAGACGAGTGGTTGAGAGATGTAAATCAAGCACTTGGTTTTGCGTCCACCGTTTGTCACGGTAAAAGAGCTTCGCTTTCGTTTTGTCAGGAGAAAAGCGGGACCCAACCGAGGAGGCCCAAGATTGGACTTTAGCAAGTGCTGAATTGAGTACCCGCTGGGCATGACGGAGATTCTTGGGGGCATAGTAGATGGTGAAATCATCAACATACAGACTATGTTTCACTCCTGCTGGTAAATGTAAGGTAATATCATTTATCGCAAGAGGAAAGAGAGCGCTGCTGAGAACACAGCCTTGGGCTAGACCGCATTGAAGTGGAAACACATCAGAGACAGTAGTTCCCACACGCACACTAAACGTTCGGCCAGACAAGAAGTTGGAAATAAATAGCGGGAGATATCCCCGGATGCCAGCGGAGTGGATGGTACGAAGTATCTGATGACGCCAGGCAATGTCGTAAGCCTTAGAGATATCAAAGAAGATAGCAACTGTCAGTGACTTATTTGAAAAACCTTCCTGAATATAAGACTCCAGATGGATCAGGGAGTCTAAGGTGGAACGATGCGGTTGGGAACCAAATTGGAAGGGCGTCAAGACTCCAAATTCACGGAGAGTCCACAATAACCGTGGATTCACCATTTTTCCATCAGCTTACAGATGCAATTAGTCAGGGATATAGGGCGATAGTTTGTCGGTACGCTAGGATCTTTACCTGGTTTTGCAATCGGGATAACCGTAACATGGCTGTCGATCTACTGTCGATCTTTTCTCTCCTTTGGGCTCCTCCGACCATAAACTTATCTCTGTCACCTGTCCTATCTCTCCAGTACAGCCACCCGATCCTCCTAGCCGGCGGCGCTTGTGGCACTTTGGCGCTGCCGACTGGGAGGCTCTTCGGCAGTACTTCTTTGATTTCCCATGGAATGATTTCTGCTTCCATGGCCGAGGACCCTCGGAGAGTGCTGAACGTATTACCGAGGTAATCCTATCGGGCATGGAAGCATACATTCCATTCTCTTTCTCTCAGACTAATGCTAAAAAATCTTGGTTTACTCACGCCTGTTCTACTGCTGTCCGCAATAAGGAGGAAGCATTCAAACGGTACCGACGCCTTAAAACTCAAGACTCTCATTCTTCATATGTTTCTGCCCGGAATCAAGCCAAATCTGTTCTTCGACTTGCCAAACACTCTTTCATCAATAATAAATGCACTGAACTATCCAACTCTAGCTCTTCCCAAGCTTTCTGGCATCTAGCCAAAAACCTCTCCAACAATTTCTCTTCCTCGTCTTTCCCTCCCCTTTCCCACTCTGATGGCACAACCATCACTTCTTCCTCTGACAAAGCTAAACTCTTCGCTCAAACTTTTGCTAGAAACTCCACCTTGGATGATTCCGGTGCTATTCCTCCCTCTCCGCCCTCCGTCTCTTACTTATGCCTAATATCCTAATCTCTTCTAAAGATGTACTTTCTACCCTCTCTGGGCTTAACACTAATAAGGCGTACGGTCCGGACGGTGTTCCTCCTGTTGTTCTCAAAAACTGTGCTTCCGTGCTGACTCCCTGCCTAGGCAAACTCTTTCGTCTCTGTCTATCCTCTAACGTCTTCCCTTCATGCTGGAAGTTTGCTCACATTCAACCTGTCCCAAAGAAGGGTGACCGCTCTCAACCCTCCAACTATCGTCCAATTGCTCTTATCTCTTGTCTTTCTAAAGTTTTTGAAACTATTCTTGCTTCCAAATTTCTTAAGCATTTCTCTTCTCATAATCTGCTCTCAGATCGCCAGTATGGCTTCCTTAAGGGTCGCTCTACTGGTGATCTTCTTTCATATCTTACTAACTCTTGGTCATCCTCCTTTCGGGACTTCGGTGAGACTTTTTCTATTGCACTAGACATATCGAAAGCCTTCGATAGAGTCTGGCATAAATCTTTAATTTCTAAACTACCCTCCTTCGGTTTCTATCCCTCCATCTGTGCCTTTGTCTCTAATTTCCTTTCCAGCCGTTCCATAGCCGCGGTTGTGGACGGCCATTGTTCACTTCCTCACTCTATAAACTCCGGTGTTCCTCAGGGCTCTGTCCTATCTCCTATTCTCTTTCTAATTTTTATAAATGATCTCCTTAACTGTACCTTAATTCCCATCCATTCATACGCAGACGACTCAACCTTGCACTACTCCATTAGTTTTCAGAACGCCCCAGCCAGCAATCCCTCAACGACAAACGTAATGAAGCCATAGAACTCTTAAATTCTGATCTAAATACTATTTCCAATTGGGGCAGAGAAAACCTTGTTAACTTTAATGCTTCCAAAACCCAATTTCTCCATCTATCTACCCGTCAGGATCTCCCAGCGGACTATCCCTTATTCTTCAACAATACAAAAATCAACCCTTCATCTTCTCTCAATATTCTTGGTGTCTCTTTTTCTTCTGCTCTCATTTGGAAGGACCATATTACCAGTCTTGCTAAGGCAGCATCCCAGAAGCTGGGTGTGCTCAACCGCCTTAGGGGGTTCTTTTCCCCTGCACAGCTTCTTGCTCTGTACAGGGGCATAGTGCGCCCTTGTATTGAGTATTGTTCACATGTGTGGGGAGGTTCCTCTCACACTGCTCTCCTAGACAAAGTTGAAAGGAAGGCCTTTCGTATCATTAACTCCCGTCCACTCACCAACTCTCTGCAATCTCTCTCTCTCCGCCGCAATGTTGCCTCTCTCTCGCTATTCTATCGCTACTATAATAATCAGTGTTCCTCAGAGCTATCCCAGTGCATACCACCTCCTTTACGTAGGGCACGTGGTACCCGTCTTGCAACTCAATCCCACCCCTACTCTGTGCAACTCTCCAACCCAAGAGTGAAACGTTACTCTCAAACTTTCTTCTACTCAACAGCTGAGCTCTGGAACTCTCTCCCAGAATCAGTCTTTCCCTCTTCCTATGACTTAAATTGCTTCAAACTCCGTGTGTCCAGGCATTTTGGCTCGAACGTCCCTTGATTTTGGCCCTGTCACTCTTTCAACTATGGGGGAGGCACTCGCTATAGGCAGTTATGCCTTTTGCCTCCCTCAATCACATAGAAAAAAAAAAAAAAAAAAAAAATGGCGCCCAGCATCAGGGAAATTGCAAGAGGTCCACAAATAATTATAAAAGGCCAATAAGTAGCTCTTGGCTAAACGGCAAACAATATAAAACCCAGGATAGTATTTGAACAAAAAACGCACAATACACACCCAGATAATACACACCAGCATTGATGTACAGTTACTACTCAGTGTAAGGTACTTTCTAGCATAATAAGGGTGATGGCAAATTCTCCATGTATTTCAATGAGAGGGCGTTGGAGGTACACTACCTTGCAGCCAGATGGTCCTACTGACTCGTGTCACGCTATAATCACCTCACTGCTCTCTCTCTCTTCAAATACAATCTCTCTGGCAGCAACACACGAAGGCTCTCCTCTTTATGACACAGTACACAAGGACCCCAATGGAAATACGCCTACCGGTCTTATTGGGCTATCCTTAGTTGGAATTTTGCAATGCTGGTAAATGTCATATTTGAAATGTATGTTGTACCAACATTGTAAATTGCTAACTTGAATAAAATTATTATTATTAATAAAAAAAATAAATAAATAAATAAAAAAATAAAAAAATGGGGATTGGGCCTTTGGAGGGTATAATTATACAGTACATACATACATACATTATCTATGAAAGGCAAGTGACCGTCAACCTCTTATCTAATACAACCATCCCATCACCATTCTATTAATTGCTTCTGGCACACAAGAGTTATTTTTATTTTTTATTTTTTTTATTATATTAGTTTAACGACTACTGAGTTCCACAAAAGAACTCTCATAGGGCTGGCCCAAAGGATTTGATCAAGATGGACAACTAATCATGTCAAGATAGTTAGGGAAGGGCAGGAAGGTGAACAACTCTAGGAAGGTGAAGACACGCAGACATTTCTCGCCATTTCATCAGTTCAGCCTGACCACATGAGCTCCACATCAGAGCTCTTATAGGGCAGGGCCGAAGGATGAGGCAAGAACTGCTACACTGCAGCACCAACCAAGAAGTGATCAGGGCGAAGAATGAAATATCAGGACTAAGGTATAAAAAAATCACAGCGAGATGCAAAAAATGCATTACCGAATGGAATCAAGTCAGCTCGGCTACATCAGCAACCGAAGAAACAAATCAGGTCAGGAGTCTACTACCTAGCCAGGCCAGGGAGACATGAGATATAGGCTGCCCGAGCCTCCCCGAGGACAACCGAATGGGACAGAATAAGAATAGAAGGGGAAAAACATAGAAAGAGAAGTGGAAAAACTACTCAAAATTAGTCAAGCCGACGACAAAAGCTCGAAGGGAAAGAGGAAGAATAGTACCAGGGGGGACAAGAGTTCAGTGGTAAATATTAATTTTTCTTTAACAATTGCCATGTTAATGCAGAGGACTTGGTAATATCACTTGCAATTAGTAACAACACATATATCTTCCCACTTGACTTAATAATAATAATAATAATAATAATCTTCTGGTTACTTATATAGCGCCCGTCTCTCCTCCTTCGAGGATTCGCAAGCGCTTGGCTTTCTTTAGTCTACCAGAGACCATTACCCATCCCCCTTGCTCATGGGGAGATGGTAACCGCCGGCTGTATCCCAGAAAAACTTTTCAATCTGAGCGGGGATTGAACGCGAGACCTTCAAGGTGGGAATCAGGCACGCTATCAACTGAGCCAGCCGGACGGCTGGCTTACACACACACACACACACATTTAGAATATATACAATACATACACAATCAGTAGCATTATAACATTACCAAGAAAGAATCGGTGAGTGAAAACAAACAACATTTGAAAGGCAGCTGTATTTATAGCAAGACAAAGCTTTGCAACATAAGATACAGCAACATACTTTGGTAACAAAACTTATTGTCTTAGGAGTTAACATAAGACAAATAATATCCACCTTTACACATAATACACAAAATGAGCTAAATAAGTAAAAGTAAATTATTCCTATGATCAGTGAAATAAATTTACTATTGTACATTGTATCCCAAGGTGATAGAAAATGCACCTACTGTCAGCAAGCTAAAACAGTAATTAAAATATCTGTATAGAAAAATACAAAAATGTCAACCTTCTTAGTGATCTATTTGTAATGTGAAACTTGTTTTCTAAAGTAATGAGATGTGTCCACCAACAACAAACAGGAAATAAATTGATGAAAAAGCCGTTTATGAAATGACAAGTATCGGTAAAATGAACACGTAAATGCTTACTGGGTACAGGTCTCCCTCACTATCCGATGCCCCAATTTACAATACTATTATAGGTTTTTAGGTGTTTGGGTTTGGGTTTTGGCTGGTCCGAGAACGCATCCCCATTTACCCCATTAATTTTAGAGTTTGCTATACGATTTTTCTATATAAAATCGTGTTTTCAAGAACGTAACCCAATCATAAATCGAGAGAGACCTGTATATAACAAATCTAAAACGTAAATAGCACAAGTTTTGTATAGTAGAATAGACTATCCAAACAGTACATGGAGGCTCAAATAGTACACGCAAATCGTTAAAAATACTACCCGCGCAAAATGAGTAGTTAGAATTTAAAAAATTAACCCATTGAGTATCATAACACATATTGACAGTATATTCTGGCTATCATTAAACAATTTTAAGCAGCAGCTTAGGAAGGATCTGTGCAAATTATAAGGGTAATGACTATCTCAATTAACCCTCTTACTTCCATATACCCTTAATAATCTGAATAAAATTATCTACTAATATCCAGAATAAAATATTAAAACCCCTCATTATCCTCAAGGGGCTATTATCAAAATGTATGATAGTTAAATTACAATTTTACACTACATTATTTTACCTCAATGAATGTAAAATTGGTAAAAAACAAACAATAAAAAAAAAACGAAGAGAGAAATAAGTAATATAAAACATAACATTAATGAACTCCTACCGCCGGGCGACAGGGGCTATATGGCACTAAATCAGAATGAAGAACGGATCAGAAAAAAGGTAAATTAAATATTATCAAGTAACTGAATATGAAGGAAGGCCATGATGCGGTCAATAGAAAAGAAGAGACACTCAGAAAAAAATATCAGGAAGACGAGGAGGGCGACGGAGAAGTGACAAAAAAGGAAAGAAACGGGAACAGGCCACAGAATATAGGGGTATACCAGTATGTATGTAAGTAAGTAAGTAAGTATGTATGTATGTATGTATGTATGTATGCATGCATGCATGCATGCATGCATGTATGTATTTATGTATGTATGCATGTATGTATGTATGTATATATGTATGTACTTACTCTAGTTGTATTGCGGGAGTGAGCATGCTCGTTATTTCCCGCCTCCTATATGTGTAGGTGTTATATGTATCGTTGGAATGACTGTGGATGTGTGTGTAGTCTGTATTTTTAGCCAATTGGCGACATCGGAAACGAAGGCTTAGGGTGGATCTGTATGGTACCATTCTCACTATAGACGGTACCGTCTCGCCCGAAGGCTTAGGTAGCCATCAGCTTAGGTGAACCATATGATACCCATCTCGCCTTGTACCATTTTTGCCAACCCCAGATGGGACGTCACAACGTCGTCCACTTATTCCAGGTACCTATTTACAGCTAGGTGAACTGAGGCTAACACATGAAAGGAGACAAGCCCAATTTGTCTCCGCCCGGCCGGGGATTGAACCCCCGACCCCTCGTGTGTGAGACGAGAGCTCTACCTACTAGGCTACGGGCTGTGTATGTATGTATGTATGTATAAATGTATGTATGTATGTATGTATGTATGTATTTACTGTATATACTCAGGCCACCCCCATTGCTGGGGGTGGCCGACACGAGACAGAACCCGAACGGAAACAACATTTAAAGTTCCTATTTTCAGGGTCCGGGACTACTTTCGCATTCTCTCACCCGTTTCTCTGTCTCGATGAGTAGGAGAATTATACAAGAATTATAGGAGAATACAGGGGTAGTCAAGGAAAATAGGAGAAACATAAAGGCATACATGACAGCGGGAACAAAGAAGCAGAGGAGTACGAGACAACACATAGGAATGGGTAACCTGGTATAAGCAACATAAAAGTAAACCCATAGGAGTAAAACCTAATAATCAAAATGGCAATAAAAACGTAAGCTATATTTAATCTAACTGTACTAATTTTATTGAAAAGTGGACTTTATTTAATCTAACTGTACTAATTTTATTGAAACGTGGGCTTTATTTAATCTAACTGTACTCATTTTATTGAAAAGTGGGCTTTATTTAATCTAACTGTACTCATTTTATTGAAACGTGGGCTTTATTTAATCTAACTGTACTCATTTTATTGATATTGCATACTACAGTACAGTAATTGGACCACCGTGTAGTAGACCTGTACAGAGTTGAGAGTCTACCCGACCAAGTTTTTTAATAATCAAATCACATACTGTAGTGTTAAATTCCAAATTCATGGAATAAATAAATAAAATACAATATTTCCTATTAGAATTTCATACTATCAAGATATCATTTTTATAACCAGTTTTCAAACACCTTTTTTATAGTTTGTACATACAATAACAATCTGGGTACTACAGTACATTCATTATGGATGTATTTATTTATATTTTCCTTTTGTTTTGTTATTATAGATAATATGCTTATCCCCATCAGTATAGGACGACGTCATTCTGCTAACATTCTCGTTTACATATACAGTTCAAGGGCCAAGGAATACATCAGTCCCATCAGAGAACGAGTTTAGCTGCAATTTTTTGTTTTTAATACATAACATAAGAACATACATTAGTTTAAGGGGGTTATCTTGTTTTTATTGGCCTTTATTCATTATTATATATGTTTTTTTAGTTTGCTCCCTAGACCTCTATCAAGCTTAAATAATTCACATTTGTACATTTTTTGGTAGAAAAATGTCCCGGCGGAAGGCCAATTTCTACTAAACTACAGGCTCGTTATCACTCGCCACAAAAAAAATAAGACGCCTAAATGGCACGAAAGATCTTAAAATTGACAACGGAATGGGGCGAACATCGTATAATCTAAAAAAAATAATAGGGCTAAACACGAGGGAAAAGGGAGTCCGGAAAAACCACATGCTTCCCCTTAACCAGACCACTGAAATAAAAATATGAAACTCTTACAAGACAATTTTCTTATTCTTGTTGAGATTTTTTTTTGATATGATAACTTTGGCCATTGAGTTCCCATTTAAGGGGAGATGGGTCATTTTTCGGTTCCCTCTTTTCCCTCATGTTTAGCCCCATTATTTTGTCGATTTCAAGACCTTTCGCCCCATTTCTTTGTCAATATTAAGACCTTTCGTGCTATTTAGGTGTTGATTTTTTTTCCTGGCGAGCGAAAGTGACTGTAATTTTGGAAGAACCGGCCTTTGGCAGGGACATTTTTCTACCAAAAAAATTACAAATTTATCTACAAGGGGGATCTAATGGATGTTTTTTTAAGTTTGATGGAGGTCTAGGGAGGAAACTAGAAAACTAATGAATAAATGAAAAATATCAACCAAAAATTGAACCATCCCCCCTTAAAATACTAACGGTTTATTGGCCATCATGCTGAACGTCGGACTCCCTTGGGTAGTACTGTACTGTACACATTACCATAGTTTGGGGATCTGGCTCTCATCCAATAATACACAATTTTATGGAGCATAGGAAGGACCTCTGGGAATCAAGAATAAAATATGACTCGATTGACCCTCTGACTCCCCCAGGTCGTTCCAAAACAGAATAAAATAGTCAAAATGCTATAATGAAAGAGTCGACCCTTTCAACATGATGACGTAAATTTGGTCTTACTCTGGTTAATATTAGAACATTTTTATTAACTTATAATAATCAATGGAGCATACGCCATGACAGCGTGCAGCCTCACTCACCCTCTGACTTCACTCTGGGAGATCCCCCCAGGCGAGACTCCAGTCATCTGGCCGGCTCATATCAAGTATCCTATCGCAAGATTAGTCTACTTGCCTCAGCCATGAGTTCCGTGGTCTACCCCTAGGCCTCCTCCAGTCTGGGTTGTTCTCTGTAGAGACCACCTGGTGAGCAGGGTTAGTATCAGGGAGGCCAACCATATGCCCAAACAGACCAAGTTGGTGTTCACATACCATGCAACTAATATATCTTGTATCAGTTTCAAGTAGCCACTGGTTTGAGATGTAATCATGCCAGCAATAGCCTATGCTCCTGCAAAGACATTTAGTACCAAAGGAGGAGTAAATGCTATCTTAATAAATAATCTGAGTAACATGGTCCTTCTAAAACTGCATAACATCGTCTCAGGTTAGCCAGAAAAAATTGTAAAAAAGGCGTCATCATGCTGAAGGGGTAGGCTGAAATATGGAACTGTATTAAACTGACAAAAAAACTTGTATCACCTATTGTTTATTAATAACATCAAAATGGTTGAACATTTGAGCCAACTACTGTAACCAAATCTGAATTTTGTTTTTTTATGTGATTATGTATTCCTTAGTTTTCAATTCTATGTATTTGATATTAAAAGATGAAGAGTTCTACTTACTGAAGTACCTGTAATTAAATCAAAGTTAAACAGTCTAATCATGCTGAACTTCATCACAAACAACTATTACAGCATACCTGAGTTTCTCTTAAACTAAAGATTATATCACAAGTCCGAGATACAAAGAATATGCACATCAAAGTTTTGGAAGTTCAGCCAATTCAAGTAAGCAGTAATTACCTGTTGTTTTCTTGTTACTTTTATGGTTACAGACCCGTTACACTGTTGAATAGTGTCTAGGGTACAGGCCTCCCTCACTATCCGATGCTCCAATTTATGATATTATTATAAGTGTTAAGGTGTTTGTGTTTAGGCTGGTCCGATAACGCATCCCCATTTACCTCATGAATTTTAGGGTTAGCTATAAAAAAATTCTATTTAAGATCAGGTTTTCAGGAATGTAACCTAATCGTAAATCGAGGGAGACCTGTATTGTGTTCCAATCACCTACTACAAAACATAGACCTATGCCTGTAGGAGGTGAATGAAAGCAAGACTCCTAATCAACAACCCATGATGACAAATTATTACATTATTGATGCTACTGCCAAGTGATTTTAATTTTACTTAGTCGAGAAAGGACCTCTGGAAATATCAATGCCTGAATGCATCATTATCATCATTATCTTCAACATCTTGCTTCCTCCTGGGAAACCCCCCAGTAAATGAAGGCCATGGCAATAAAGCTTCCGGGCTACTTGGTCCAGATGGACCAGACCTGCTTCCTTTGCCCGTTCCATAATGCTCCTTCCTCCATGTGTAACTATTTCTTCAATATACGGTATTTTTCACTTTCTTCTCTCGATTAACCCTCTAATTCTGACAGGTCCTTCCTCTAAGTTGAATAAAATCATCTGGGGGTAGCAGGAATAATAGAGATAGGCTACCAACCAACACATAGCGTTGTGCTACACCTATTATATATATATATATATATATATCTGGTCACTCATAATACAGCAAATAAAAAAATATACCATAAATAAATATACGCCAAAACTTAAACCAGCACAAACTAAATCTATATAATACACATAATTTACAATACATAGGGTAGTCGAGCCAACTTCCTCGCCGTTGCACAAATATAGGTAGCGCCAACGAACTTGACAATTATCTCGATCCCCGACCTCTTCATAACTAAAAACGACCTTGAGCAAATTGGCTGTAAATTTCCACACCTATTTCCCGGTGGACTCTTCCCAAATGATAGAAACGTTAGCCCGATTGCTTTTATTAATTTTGAGTTATAAGAAGATAAAAGTCCAGATTATTGTCAAGTTCGTTGGCGCTACCTATAGTACTGTAAGTGATATCAATAAACAAATTTAAGACCCACAATAATGAATAGTTAGATTAATACATTTATTGTCAAAAAGTACCTTAACTATCATACATTTACACGCTCACTTTATTAAGGGAGCCCACCTCGTTTTTTTTTTTATCTTTTTCTCCCTCTCTCTTTAGCTTGTATCCATTCGGCCCCATTCAGCCTACTGTTTTAAGACGTTTACCCCCATCCAGGTGTCAATATTTTCCTGGCGAGCAGTAGCGAGCCAGCATATATATATTTTTGTTTTGACAGCAAGCTAAATTTGTATATTTTTCGATAGAATTTTTTTTCCGGCAAAGCCGGATTTCTCCATACAATGCTGGCTCGCTATTGCTCGCCAGGATGAAATCGACACCTGGATTGGGATAAATGTTTTAAAACAGTAGGCTGAATGGGGCCGAATGGATACAAGTCAGAGAAAGAGAGAAAAGGAGAAAGAAAAGCAGGTGACCCCCCTTAATCTAACAAACACAGGAAGATTAATAAATTCAGCATAACAATGTATGAAAGAAATGGCTGTGGGTTATGCTGGCAACTAGGCCTGCTGAACACCATAAACCAAGATCAGCAACTCCATATAAAAAGGCATTTATTCTATTGATACCGCGTAGGCCTACTAATTGACCACTTGCGAGTTTCGGGCAATAAGGAAGTTGGAGCCGTGAACATTGATATTAAACAGAAATGCAATAATAATGTAAGTTTCTGATGGATAAATGGTATGTTGAATTAAGTTTTATGTATTTATAAATGTACTACGACCGTATTTTAGCTGTAAATTCTGTTAAACATCGTTATCTACAGCTCCAACTTCCTTATAGAACGAAACTCGCAAGTCGGCAATTGAAGCTCGGCATGGGAATTAGCTGGACCACCCTACCGACACTAATGCCCGTACTCCTACTATATTACATATCACAACAAATGAAGTTATATCACAGAGAACTAAGAAACATGGCACAAGGCAGCGGCAAGGAAACGTAGGCCACGCAGTCACCAATAAGTCATGTCTCGGCTATCATTACATTTGGCTTGCTCTGTGCTGTATTAATGTCTGTCAGATGTTGAATAGGGTGGGTAAGTGTAGGAACATGTTTGTATATCTCACTCGATATGAAGAAATGAAGCTTAGATATTGCTGATACCAATTATTAATCAAAACATACTTGGTGCCGAGACATAACTTATTAGCGCGATTGTACAGCATAAGTGTTTGGCTAAAGTCGGTGGCACACGAGCACGTTAGCGGTGGATGTATCAGAGTCAAAAGTAACTAAAATTGAGTTTATTTTCTGACAATTCTAGTTTTTATTACAACTATTTTGAATTTAAAACTCTGATTTGTGTACAGTCCTATTTAAGGGGACACCGACTGCTTTTTTGGCCTATAAATTCATTCATTCATAAATTCTTAGTTTCCTCGCTAGACATCCCTCAAACTTAGAAAAACATCCCCTCAAGAAAAATTTGTAAATTTTTCGGTAGAAAATGTTCCGGCCGAAGGCCGATTCCTCTTACAGTTACAGGCTCGCTATCGCTTGCCAGGAAAAAATCGACACCTAAATGGCACGATAGGTCTTAAAATTTATAACGAAATGGGACGAAAGGTCTAAAATCGCCAAACAAATGGGCCAAACTTCTAAAAATCTCAAAACTAATGGGACTAAAAAACGAGGGAGAAAGGGGACCATAAAAACGACCGTCTCCCCTTAATATAAGAATATATTACACAATTCCATCACCAAAAAAAAAAAAGTGTAGCATATTCCAGGCTCAGATTTACGTTGTCAATAAACTTGCTCGTGCGAACGCCGGCATAATATCAGACTTGTAATAATAATATAAATAAAAGGTGGAGTTTTCTATTGTATCATGTTTGGCTAATATCAGACTTTTATCTAATATCACTAATAATAATAGTTCTAATATCACTAATAATAATAGTACAGTAATATAAATCAAAGCGGTTGCGTTCTATTGTCGTTATAATAATGTAAAACTTGCAAAATAAACAAACCAAAACAGGGGCGACACAATAAAAAGGCAAAAGAACATATCAAAATCGCTATGTAGAAAAAACGCTTTAATCAAATTAAATTATGAAATAAAAGAACACAAAACTACCACATAGGGTGTACTGTACATCACTACACAAGTAAATTCTCCACATCAGTAGATTTTATAGAGCAAACTATTTGAGTTTGTTTCTTGATACAGCTTTAAAAAAACTAATAATAAAATAATATATAAATAAATAATAAAACAAAGTTTCTATGTATATTTGCTATGCTTCTTGATCCCCTTCAATACAGATGTAAAGTTATTATGAAAATTAAACATGATTTTCATATTTAAGACCGTAGAGTATATTGTACATATGGTATTGTAAATGGGGTATCACACGAAAGCTATTATCGTCAACTTTTGATATTCAACTTCCTTTGCACTGGTATTGACTGAATGTAGAATTTATGTATGTACAGTATATACAGTACTCAGGCACATGCCCCATACCTGGGGGTGGCTGACTTGAGACAGAGCCCAAACAGGGACAACATAACAGAACATAAAAAACAAAATAAAACATTCACAGACATCTAGGTTGCCCAGGAGAAGACCCAGAGACCAAGGATCACTAAGGGCCTCCAACAGTTCCTCGGTCCCAGACCTCCCAAAGATGTTCCGGTCTCAGCAGGCAGACATGCAGCGGAACCATAACCACCACGCATCCAGGTATGACCCTTCACAACATATACCGGCTCCCCGGGCCAGGTGCTTGACGGACTATTATCAAGTTCAACTGGCGCCCGACCCTCTCCTAACGATCGTGTTATCACTTATCTATTCACAAATATTCTCCATTCATTTCTATTCATCTGGCCAGTTCTACAGTCATCCCTCTACCTTCCAACGCTTGTACTACACTATCTCTCCCCCTCTACCTTCCCTTGTATCTGACTCATAGACTGTACTCTTTGTAAGCCTCTCATCTCTCATTCGCTCAACATGTCCATACCAGCACAGCACCCTTCTGTCCACTCTGGCCGACAAGGGTTCCTGCTGTACCGCTCTCCTACATAAGTAGAATAAGTAATATAAGTAATATAAGTAGAAAGTAGAATAATAACAATACTATGGACTAGCACCACCAAGCCTAAAAAGACTATCTGGCACTAGTACGCAACTTTAAAACTGGAGGGAGTAAGCTAACTGATGGTAGAATATATTAGGCGACAATACTGTACTATCTTTGCTATTGTCAGACACCTTGATTCCCAACGGGGTGGCCACGAATGAATCGCCACCATATACCGAGGCAATATGTTTGAATCACTAACTTGTTTCAGGGGGAGGGTTGCTAGCCCAACTGCCCAGAATACAATGCTTATCAAATTAATTGTAAAATTTGTACTATAAACAAACCAAAACGGGAGCCGCACAATATATAGATAACAGAACTTATCCTATAAAAGTGTTTTACAGAAGTTGCCAGATCATCGTTGAGGGAAAAGCTGTGGTGCGATACCGGCTTAAGGGGAGGTTTCTTCTGGACCCCCTTCTCTCTCATGTTTAGCCCCACTAGTTTTGAGATTTTAAGACATTCGCTCCATTAGTTTGGCAATTTCAATACCTTTTGCCCCGCTCGCCAGGAAAAAAATGACACCTGGATGGGGATAAACGTCTTAAAACAGTAGGCTGAATAAGGCCGAATAGGTAAAACCTATAGAGAGAGAGAGAGGGAGAGACAGAAACAAACGAGGTGGGCCCCCTTAAGGTTAAGTTAATTTAGGGCTTTAATCCTTACAGCTATAAATAAACTAGTTTAGTTAACCCCTTCTAGAAAAATTGGTACATTTTTCGGTAGAAAAATTTGTCCGGTTCTTCCAAAAGGTCTTAATATTGACAAAGAAATAGGGCGAAAGGTCTTAAAATCGACAAACTAGTGGGGCAAACATCTTAAAATCTGAAAACTAAACTAAACATGAGGACGAAGGGGGACCAGACAAACGACCTATCTCCCCTTAAAATCCTCTGGTTGAATGGGTGACTTGGTTGAGTTGCCCTGAACCACATAATCTATATACATGTCACCAATGCCTATAAGTTATAAAAATAGAGCCTCTCCACCCAATACACAACAACAACAAGACAAGCAGGGAAAAACAATAACAAAAGGTGCCATAATATGCAAAACAAAATATATTGTTTCGGATACAGGAGTGTTCGTGGGGAACCTCAATTTCAAGAGGAATAATATTACAAGCGAAGTCGTAAAAAGCGCCATCTTGGGAAACAGATTAACTTGCTCATGTAGTAATGTACACCCTATGTGGTGGATTGTGTTCTTTTATTTAATAATTTTCATTTTAGTAAGCGTTGTTTCCACATAGCGATTTTGATAATTTAATTTGACTTTATATTGTCCTTGTCCCAGTTTTGGTTTGTTTGGTTTGCAAGTTTTACATTTTAATTTACATTGTCAATAAGCTCCTTGTTGTCATATCCGACTCAAGACGTTCAGTTATTCACAATTGTAAATCATGTGTGGAAATACTGATACTGAAGCTAATTTTTTTTATTTTTTTTTGTTTTGCTAGACGCCGTAATTCCTGTGAAAGGGTGGCCATTGACATTAGGCGTTTGTCACGAATTGCTAGGTCAAGTTGATCAGGCTTGACATCTAGTCTACCAATAAAATTTTGACAGAGCGGGTTTGACCTCCAGACCCTTTGACCAGCAGCTGACGCTTTACTGACTGTCACGGCTCGTGTTGAAACGTTTGGAGAATGTAAATAAAGATGGCGCTTTTTACAACTTCGCTTGTAATATTATTCCTCTTAAAATACATATTATCTTGCTAAACAACCATACTTGGCTCTTTTTATAATATGCAAAACAAAATACATATTATCATGCTAAACAACCATACTCTGCTCTTTTTATAATATGTAACACAAAATACATACAGTATTATCTTGCTAAACAACTATACTTTACTCTTTTCATACAGTAATATGCAAAACAAAATACACATTATAGTATTTTGCTGAACAAGTATACTCTACTCATCTTATCCGAGCGAGAAATTAACAAGTCACATTCTTGATTATGGAGCTATGTCTTGCTAAAAAAAAAAAAAAAAAAAAAATCCATATGAAGCAAAGATTTAGTCTACTAATTTCTTATTCTGTAACTAAATGTCAGCAAATAGGATGGAAGGTGATGCTATTTCTCATCCAGGTAAGAGGAAGAGAGAATAGGGTTACATCAGTTGTCTCAATCATATGACATGGAGATCAAGAATGACCGGTAGTTAATGGTAGGACTTGTACACTCATTGCCACAAACGCCTTGACCAGAGACTAAGGTAATGCTCTGGTCACACGCAGAGCTCGCTATCCAACTCAATTATATTTGGACATTCTGGATTTTAGTGGGCTTTACCCCTTATTGGCGGCACTCGACTTAAGTCGTGCACCGATTTGCAGCAAGTTAGGAGCATTATTAAGGCTTTTAAAGGGTTAAAATCGAGTGCAAATGGCCGGGAGAGCAGCGGGCCAGACAGCCGACTCCCAGGGCTTACCGCCGCCCATTATATCATGTTCCCTGTGTTCTCGAGAGGCCGGCAGTGTAGCCAGTAGTGAGCATAGCTGGGAAAAATATACCGAAATACGCTAAACTCCCATGTTCGTGGCATCACTGCAAGAGAACCACGAGTGCTACGTAGCTCGTTCTGGTCTCATTATTTAAGCTTTTAGTGCCTAGTTTTTTGCTAAATAATTTGTTTTTCATGCAGATACTTGATTTATCATGCAGGAGGGCCTGAATATGCCCAAATGAGCCCAAAACACCCCGCTAGACAAGGGTTAAGGAGACATGGGCCGGTTTTCTGGACCACTTTCTCCCTCATGTTTAGCCCCATTAGTTTTCAGATGTTAAGATGTTTGCCCAATTAGTTAGTCGATTTTAAGACCTTTCGCCCCATTTCTTTGTCAATATTTAGACCTTTCGTGCTATTTAGGTGTCGATTTTTTTCCCTGGCAAACGATAGTGAGCCTGTAATGTTAGAAGAACCGGCCTTTGGCCGGGAAATTCTTCTACCGAAAAATTTACAAATTAATCTAAAGGGGGATCTAATGGATGTTTTTTTAAATTTGATGGAGGTCTAGGGAGGAAACTAGAAAAATAATGAATACTGTACATGCAAAAATCGCCGAAAAAGTGAACCATCCCCGCTTAAGTCCTCTGAAATAGTTAGTTCAGACGATTATAAAACTGCTTCAGTCGCTGAGAAAAACCAATGTTGGTTTTCCGCCTGATCAAGGACTTTGTGGTGTGAGTGTAGAAATTAACACAAGCTAAGTTTGTTTGTTTTCAGCCTCTGTTAAACTAAGGACGCTATAAAATAATTTCATATAACCTCTGCAGAATCTTACTAGTCCAGAATACTTGACAAAATTAAGATTATCCATATAAATATTTACACAATTGACTACACATATTAGTTACTATTTGTCATATATAATTATACACTAGACTGGTAATGTATTTATTAACACTTGTTCAGACGAAGATGCCATTTTTCCTTATATTTTGACTAGTATTAGTTTTATTCAGTTTAGGAAGAACCTCTAAGAATCAAATAAGGTACTGTACAAACTTATCTCAATGAAACCCCTAGTTCCAACTGGTACTTCTTAACTCAAGCTAAATCTAAATCAGTTAGCCGAAATAAACTAAAAAAAATGCATCATGGAATACTAAAGGAGTTAATATCAACTTTCGTTATAAGACGATAGAACATAATATTTTACTGACAGTATGATCACCATCGTCAGTATCGTTCCAAACTAATTATTAACATGATTGTAGTTATTATCATCTGCTAATGGAAGTTCCTATGACAACCACCCAGTATAGGCATCGATTTACTTTATTAATCTAATAAGGAGAGAAGGAAGAGAGCTTTTACTTAAACATATAGTTGATTATGTTGATGTAGATCGCAAGAAGCAGAGTAAGATCGATATACCTGTGATGTTTTATCTATACAGTACAGTACATGAATTTCTCGCAATTATTTGTAATAATCACTGTTCGGTCTTCTACACCCTATGTGGTGGATTGTGTTAATTTATATCAAAGTTTGTTTTACTAAAGCGTTGTTTCCACAATTTTGATAAGTTCTTTTGCCTTTATATTGTCTCGTCCCTGTTTTGGTTTGTTTATTTTGCAAGTTTTACATTATAATTTATCGCCAGTTCTTGTAAAGGAATTCACTAGCACTTGGAAGCCTTTACAATGTCCGCTACTTCAGGTTCCTATTTACTGCTAGGTGAAAAGAGGCATTGGATTTTAAGAGACTTGACCATCAATATCGTCCTGCCTGGGAATCGAACTCGGGTCCTTTTGGTTGAGAACCGAGTGTGCTAGCAATACGCCACAAAATACCTTATATGTCAACCATGGTACTTTAACCTTTTAATATAACTGCCTATATTCCCTTCTCTAGAAAATGATAAGACAACCACTAATTAATTTAACAAATTAAACTATTTAACCCATTCAGCACGATGATGAAATTTTCGTCAGATTCTGGTAACCACTGCCTGATACTGGCAGTTACAAGGAAGTATATTACAGACGGCTCCCTGCCGTTGCTGGGACTGGGGAGTGATTTATCTACTGACGGAAGGGAGCCGTTGCTGGTACTGAATGGGTTAAGCTGCATAAAATCGTCTAATTTTAGCCAGAATGAAAGGCAAAAAGGACGTCATGGTGTTGAAGGGGTAAACGCTAGAGTAGAACACATTTAAATATTCTACTACAGCAGTCCTATTATACATCAGGCATGCTTCAACAGTAAACAACATGGCCAGAATTATGATTACGTTCAAATAAACATGAAATAGCAACAAATTATTTGGTAATAATTTAAAACATTATCAAGATTCTTATAGTAGGACTTTTGCTAATACATTACTGTACATGAAAAATATCTACGCATAGTATTACCTCTGCATACAGTCCTAATATTCATTAAGGGGGGTCACCTGCTTTTTTTCTCTCTCTCTGGGTTTTATCCATTCGGCCCCTTTCAGCCCACTGTTTTAAGACGTGTATCCCCATCCAGGTGTTGATTCATACCTGGCGAGCGAAAGCGAGCCACCATATTTTGGATAATGAGTTCAACAGCTGGCTAAATCTGTACATTTTTTTAAATAAAAATTTCTCCGGCGAAGCCGGATTTCTCCATAAAATGATGGCTCGCTATCGCTCGCCAAGAAAAAATCGACACCTGGATGGGGATAAATGTCTTATAACAGTAGGCTGAATGGGGCCGAATGGATACAACCAAGAAAGAGAAAAAAGCAGGTCACCCCCCTTAATATACTGTATATACAGTATATTAATTACAACTGCTACAACATTCTAACAAATACCTAATACTGTACTCTGATATTAGACTAGATTTTATAATCTCGTACTCTGTACGAGAACCAAGACTATAAACCTTTTCAATAACATGATGCCAATTTGTATTATTTATACTGTAATTTAGGGTCAATCACTTTGTGTCAAACGATATGTGATTATTACCGTTGATTCGGTGAGTTAACCATAAGTTGATCAATACGGTAACCACATGTTGTTGAAGATGTATTTATTTTATAATAGCCCTCTGGGCCTAAGCCCTCATAGGGCTAGTGTTCGGCGGGGAGTTAGTAAGTCAAGTCATATACAGTAGATCACTGGTCACATGTCATTATATAGATTAAAAGCTTTCAAGAAATGACGGATGGCTATGAAAGAGGATGAATCTGAGTCAGAAAGGATGTCCTTTAATGAGGTGCGTCGCAAGAAGCGCCGTCTTTCAGGGTCGTACATGGGACAAATGCAAAAAATTTGACGAATTGTAAGAACTGTGTGACAATGGTGACATTCTGGTGGTGGACTACGGGGAGTGGTCACTAGATATCCATGAGTGAGTCTCGTGTGTCCTATGCGTGATCGAGTTAAGAGGGTTTGGTCAGCGCGACAGGGGCTGAGTGAAGAGGGCCACATGTGAATGTCGTCTTTGATGGAACGAAGGTGCCCTCGTAAAGGTTGATCCCTCCATTCAGAGTGCCACTTATCATGAATATGCTGTCGAATGACAGGAAGTAGGTCATCCGATCTGAGGATAGTGGATGCCGGAGTACCTAGACAGGCCTGTTTAGCAAGGGCGTCAGCACGTTCATTACCCGCAATGCCTACATGGGCGGGGATCCAACAGTGTGATGGATCGAGAGCTGCATTGTAATTTGTGTATGTTAAGGATGACAGCAGTGACCAATGGGTCACGCGGGTCATACTCGCTTAATGCTTGTAACACACTTTTCGAGTCGCTGCAGATAACGATGTGTGGAGGAGTGTTTGGAAGTGTAGATATGAGGGTTAGGGCACCATGAATAGCCCACAACTCCGCAGTGAAAACTGTAGAGTAAGGATGTAGGGAGCTTTGATGGATACCACGTTCAGAAACCGCTGCACTACCCACGGCATCTGGTACCTTTGAACCATCAGTGCAAATGAAGGCAGTTGAAACGTGACTAGCAAGATGTTGCAAAGCTAAGGTACGACGTTGTACTGGAGTCACAGCCTCTACTTGGTCAGACAAATGTAACCACACATGTAATCATAATATCTATCTTTGGTTGGTGTATTTTTGTTCTACCAAAGGGTTATTTGAATTAATTACGTAACTACTGTTTGTTGTTTCGGAAAAAGAATATGTAAATCCGTACAGTACTTTAATATTTAAAGCTAAGTATGTATTGTATGTATTTACTCAGGCCCATTCCCCAGTTTTCCAATTTTTATTTTTATTTTATTTTATTCTATCGTATTTATTTATTTTATTTTTTATTTTTTTTTATTTCTGGGGGTGGCCGACTAAAGACAGAGCCTGAATAGGAGCAACACAATACAACAGAAAACAATTAATACACAAAAACAAAACACAAATTTGCACATATCTACGTCACCCAGGAGAAGACCCGGAGACCAGGGATAACCAAGGTCCCTCCAGCACTCCCCCGGCTACCGACCACCCGGAGAGGTTCCGGTCTCAGCAGGCAGATATGCAGAGAGCTGAAACCGCAAGCCCGCCCACCACACTTCCAGGCGCACCCTTCATATAAACCGTCTCCCCGGGCCAGGCGCCTGACGGACTATTATCTAGTCCAACTTGCGCCCGACCACTTCCCCCAAATTACCATGTGTTCATTCATCTATTCACAAGCATTCTTCATTCATTCCTGTTTATTACCGCTTCCCTTGCCTGATCTATAGTTATTCCTCTATCACCCAAAGCTTGTCTTACACAGTCTCTCAATCTCAATGGGGTCTTCCTACCCCTCTATCTCCCTTTGTATCTGACTCACAAATTCTCTTTGTAAGCCTTTCATCTTCCATTCATTCAACATGACCATACCAGCTCAGCACCCTTCTGTCCACTCTGGCCGACAAATGTTCCTGCTGCCCCACTCTCCTATGTATCTCTTCATTCCTTAATCTGTCTCTACGATTAACTCCACACATACTCCTCAAGCAGCTCACCTCCATCACATCCAGCTTTCTTCTCTCCTTTGCCTTCAGAGCCCATACATCACTGTTGGCACAACAGTTATGCTTTTGAAAATGATGTGGGTACTTTTCCTCATATATATATATATTTTGTTTTATTAAAGTATAAACTTACAGTATTTTTGTTCTGAAATGACAAACAGTACTGTAGTTACAGAGTTAATTCTAACGACCCTTAAATAGAACAAAATTACATCAACCAAAGATAGATATTATGATTACATGTGGTGATTGATCAATTTACGGTTAACTCGCCGAATCAACGGTAATAAGCACACTTCATTAGATACAAAATAACCTTCCCCATAATATAGGGTTATCTTTATCCCATCCTAAGGGGTAGGTCGAACCCGTATTTTAGCTACCTACTGAGGTTTTGATTCAACTTAGGAAGAATGTGTCCGAGTTAATGTGAGCTTAATACTGTAATACGGTACAGTGGACCCTCGGGTAACACGGTTTTGCACAATGTGGTTTTGCTCTAACATGGGTACCCCAAATGTGACTAGTCGCCTGTAACACGGTATTTTCCTTGCTCTAACACGGTTTGCCTCAAATTGGGGAACGCCACTGACTCAGTTTCCCCTCCCACCCAAGTTGAGGCAGACAAAACTGTGCGGTCCAAGTGTATTACATGTGCCAGCCCACCCCTCTAGACCACCCTTACCTACCTTTTTCTTTGCCCTTTTGCTATATTATATTCATATGGCATGTGAAGTATGGTTGAGTGTTGTTTGGTCAGTATTTTGAGTGATTTGTGTCAGGTCTAGTTGCTGGGACGAAATGCCTATTTCCCATATAACCTATGCTTTATGTAACACGGTTTTGTGTAACACGGTGTCATGGCAGGACAAATTAAGGGAGCCCACCTCGCTTTTTTGCTCTTTCTCTCCCTCTCTATTTGGCTTGAATCCATTTGGCCCCATTCAGCTTACTGTTTTAAGACGTTTACCCCCATCCAGGTGTCAATATTTTCCACGAGCCAGCATATACAGTACAGTATACTGTATATATTTCTTTTTGACAGCAAGCTAAATTTGTAAATTTTTCGATGGAAAAATGTCTCCGGCGCGCCATCGCTCGCCAGGAAGAAATCGACACCTGGACGGGGATAAACGTCTTAAAACAATTGGCTGAATGGGGCCAAATGGATACAAGCCAGGGAAAGAGAGAAAAGGAGAGAAAAGGAGAGAAATATAAAAAAAAGTGACCCCCCTTAATAGTGTTACCCAAAGGTTAACTGTACTGTAACATTAATCTGGTCTTTTGTTTCTCCAAAGCTCCAGTTCTTTTGAGGGAATTCACTAGCGCTGGGAACGCATTATACCAGAATTATATGAGTTTACACAAGTGTTTCCCCCATCTTCTCTCAATCAACCATTTCAGACTCTTCTGCATTGGTATTGGCAACCAAATTGATGTTAGATTAAGGGGAGACTTTCTGGACCCCCTTCTCCCTCAGGTTTAGCCCCATTACGGATAAGCTTTTAAGACTTTCTTCCCATTAGTTTCGTGGTTTTAAGACATTTCGCCTCATTTCTTTGTCAATAAGACCTTTCGTGCCATTTAGGTGTCGATTTTTTCCTGGCGAGTGATTGCGAGTCTGTAATTTAGGAGGATCCGGTCTTTGGCCGGAACATTTTTCTACCAAAAATTTTACAAATTTATCTTAACCCTCCAGCCCCGGCTACGCATTACATAAATATTCCCCGAAATCCGGGGGTTTTGGCCGAAAAACGTCTACGCCTAGGCTACCGTATCTTTGTTATTCTGACTGCTTCCGCATTCCCGCGCATCCCCAAGCGTAGATGTGTTTCGTACCTGTAGAATGGCGTTAAGTAGAGCTCTCTAAGTCAACTGGTTCAGTTGTGATGATGATTTCATTGGAGATAAGTTTATGGCAAAAACAGCCACTTTACACTACTTTTCGATACTTAACAATAACATACAGGCACACACGAACAAGCGACGCACTCCTTCTTGTGGCCGGAGATGCGGGGCGTCGGTCCAGCCGGCTGTTGTTTACATGCGTCGGACATACGACTCGCACACCAAGCTTACAGGCTTTGAGCTCATGGGTGTTTAAGAGCCCTTCCGGGTAGCTCGGGTGTGTTTTTTATGGGCGTTCAAGAGCCCTTCCGGGTCTGATGGGTTAAAGGAGGGTCTTGAGCGTGTTTTATAAGCTTGGTAGTGGTCTAGGGAGCAAACAAACCAAAATAAAATAAATAAAAATCTACCCTTAATACAGTTGACAAAATACTTACAAATAGTGCAGGTAGCAAGTACAGTACAGTATAACACAATATTGGCATCATCCAATTGAAAGCTCTGAAAATATGGCATAAATAGTCCAGCAAGAGAACCAATGAAAAATACAGATAGTGGTATGAAAATGGTATACAGTACTGTTGAACTGAGAGAGAGAGAGAGAGAGAGAACATATAATATATATAATATACTGTATATATATATATTATATACCCGGTATATATTATATACAGTATACTGTAGTGTATATATATATATATATATATACAGTATATAGTTAGTTATGTAGAGCAGATTAACCAGACCACTGAGCTCCATACGGAACTCTCATAGGTCTGGCTATATATGTATATATATATATATAGAGAGAGAGAGAGAGAGAGTGGTGGTCAAGTGGTGAGCACGCTCGCGTGTGAATCTGAAAGACCCGGGATCGAATCCCTGCCACGGCGGACATTTAGTGGGTGCGGTAGTACGTCCTAGCATGTTTCACATGCTTGCACCCAGTCAGGGGACATCCTGACGACGTATACAGACAAAACACACATAACAAAGCCACTCCAACACCTTCCTCTCTCTCCAACACCCCTTCTCCCCTCTCAACACTCTTCTCTGCGCTATTGCCGATAAAAATGGCATGTTCAGTCCTGTAAAGAATCGTAAGATTCAGAGTTGTAAAGATTCCAGGACGAGCTCATTAGCGGCGGATCCCCAGATCGACCGTGGTGATTGTCACCTAAACATCTACAAAACAAAACAAAACAAAACAAATATATATATATATACCGGTATATATATATATATATATATATATATATATATATATATATATATATACATGTACAGTATATATATATATACTGTATATATATATATATATAATTTGTTAGTAGTCTTGGCAAATCCAACGTCAAGGCTATTAACCTAATTGCAATGACGACTTGTCTATTTTGACTGCTATGTCGTCATTCCAACCGCGGTTAAAAAGAAAACGTCTAGAGTCTACTCCTTATCTTGCTCTAGGAGACGTTGTACATTAACCAAAACTACCACCGAAGGTGAAAAAAGTATAGAAGAGAAGAAAAAGGGGTTTACCTTAGTTACCGCTCAAGGCCCATCCCGTGTTCCGTCATGCGCAGATCCCTGTCGAACGTGCGCATGAGCAACCCTCTCTTGTCATCATTTTTTCACGCGTCGCCATTGTTGAGTCCGCTTTTGTTGTGCTCCTTCAATTCACCCTGTTTTAGGTTCGTTTCGGCTTTTCTGGCCTTCTTTTTGTTAGACAGATGTTACGTGATCTAGGGCACACGTAAATGGGCTCCTCAGTGTGTTTAATGGAGACGCGTGTGGAAATAGCTACCGAAGGTACGGGGGCGCCTCGCGTTCCTCGTGTGTGTTTTTCATTCCTTTCTCTTTTCATATTCTTTTTTCCTGTTAGTCTGGGCATAGTTTAGCTTTTAGCTTATTTTAGCCTAGCTTGTTTCTCATTCAGGAATTGCTATGCCCCTATGAGTTTTCATATTTTCATAGCCTAGGTGTACAGTTGGTTCACAATCTGAGATTTCGTGGTGGCGGTGCTGTTTGTAGGGTTTGTGTCGGCCGCATTATTAGCGTTATTCCCGAGTCCCCCCTTTCGAGCCTTCACTGTGTCTCAAGGGCCTGGGCGCTTGGTGGTTCGTGATATCCAGGGGTACCCCACGGGGGCCTCTCCCTCACACCACAGGGTTTTTCGCCCCTGACACATTCTCTCCTCACGGCTAGGCCACCCTTTTTCTCGCCAGTTTCATTTACTGGTTTTTGTGTTCCCTTACTGTTTTCACCTCCATCCTTTCATTCCCTTTTGCCCAATCCTGGGGTACCCTACGGGGGCCCCTGTTTGTGCCAAACCACCCTTCCTGCCACTTCTCCTCATGGGCTTTGCTCTATCTCTGTGGGTGGGGTGGTTCCTGGGGGATGTGCCTCCTCTCCCCTGGTGTGTCTTCCTTGCCTCTCCCTTGACCGGTTGAGTCAGGATATTATCAAGGAAGACACTGCTCAGCTTGTTGGCCATCGTCGCTTGGAGTCATAAGGAGTTGACGCTTTTTTCTGGGCCTGTGTTGGTATTCCCTAGACGCTCCTCTCGCTTTTTCGGCGCCGGACCATCTCGGCCGGTCCCGCAAATTTGCGGAGTGCTCGATTCGGTCCACGGACGTTTCGGCTCCCCGCAAATTTGCGGAGATCGCTGGGGGGTCTCGCGGTGAGGCGGGAGGGTTGTGTCGGTACGGTTATGCCTCCATTGGCCCGCAAATTTGCGGTTATAGTTGGCTTTCACGGTGACCCTTTTTTGTGTCATCTTGTTGCCTGGTACTATATTGGTGTATGCACTTTCCTGGTGTTATGGACCCTGCATGTGAGGTGTTGAGTGGTGGTTAACACTTTCTCCATCTTTGCAGGTTCTGCTTGTGCTCTTCCGCCTCACCCGCCCTCCTCACCTCCATCGGTGCTCCCGGTTTAGAGTGAGTATGACTTCCAGTTTGCATGTGTGTTCCTGTTTACCCATGCTCATTCCCTGGTTTTTATTGGACATTATCTTCACTTACTCCGTCAACGTGCTGCTTATGGTGTGTGTTCTTCCGTTGCAGGTGGGATGCCTTGCTTTCGCCAGGGCTGTGGCTCCCCGTGCTTGGAATGCCACAGGTCCTGCTTACGCCACTCTCAATGTGTGTCCTCTACGGCCTACCTCCCTGCTTTGTGTGGCCCGTGTATGGACCTGGTGGATGTGGTGGACCATCACCCTGGTTCCTCTGACGCGGCAGTGGCCTCTGCATCCCTTCAGTCTGTGTGGGCGGTGGTCTCCCACCACATTAGGACTGTGGGCCACCGTTCCCCGGCCTTTGTTGACGACCGGATCCGCGTCGCCCTGGGCATCCCTGACCCGTCTGGAGGCCGTTTACCTGGCCCTCTCCCTGCTCGGGCCCTCCTCCCTGAGTCCCGTGGTCGGTCGTCACATCGTCGGGTGGATCCCCAGCTCCGTCCACGCTCTCGCTCTCCTCGTCGCCCGTCCTCTACTGCCCCTCCTCGTCCTCCTGATCACCTTGACTCCGCCGTTCACCCTCGTCATGGTTCTCGCCCTGAGGCCGGGGTTAGCGTCTCTGCCCCTGTACGCCCTCCCCTGGCCTCTCCGGATAGGGGCTCTACTACCTTCCGCCCGCTTCCCCTGCACAAAAGACGTCCTCTTCATTTGTCCTCTACGCGCGCGGATGTTCATGCTGTAGCTGGCCCTCTGCTCCCTCCTTCTACTCTGTCCAGGAGGGTCCGCCAGGATGTAGTTGCTTCTCCTCCTACTTCTCCTGCTTCGGTGCCTCTTCTTCCTTCTCGGTCTCGTCCCAAGGTGGAGGTTCATCCCTCCTCCGCCTCGGTGTCGGGCCGCCCTGTTCTCTCAGCCCCGGGGATCCTTGCTCTGTTTCCCCCCGCGGCTCCTTCTGACCTCCTTTCACCCGGCCAGCCTTCCCCCTCCCGTCATCCTGCTCCTCTTCCTTCTTCTATTCCTGATCTTCGCTTGCCGGCTCCCCGTGAGGGTACCCCGCCGCTTGACTCGGTAGAGTATAGCGAGGTTTCGGGGTCCCCTTTCTCGGGGGCTGACGTGTCGCTGGAAGAGGGGGATGGTGATGTTTCCCCCTCGGGCGTTAGTGATCGGGGACGAGACCCTCAGGACCGCCACGGCCGTCGTCGCTCGCCTTCTTTGGGCCGCGACGCTGCTGTTTCGTGTCGTGGGTCTCGCTCTCGCTCACGCTCGCCCCTGCGGGCCGAACTATCTTCGGGGGGGTCGCCTCTCTCGGATCGATTTTCGGCTATGCAGGGGTGGGTTGTGTCACACTTCGACGCGCGCTTGGAGGCGATGCAAGAATCCCTCTTATCGCGCTTCTTGGCGGTGACACAACCTCAGCGCCTCACCCAACCTACCCCTGCTTTGGTCCCCCTCCCCTCTGCGGTGGACCACATTCCTTCTCGCCCTGCTTCTCCGCCTGCCCGGTCGTCGGCTAGTACTGCTCCTGCCCTGGCTCAGGTGGTTGCCCCTGCTGTCTCCCATGCGGGGGTCCTCCGTCTGCTAGGGCAGGGTCCGCGCTTGCCCCCCATCCAGAAGGCCAAGGTCCCGTCGCGGACTATGCCGCTCCTCTATGGCTCCTTGGCTGTTTGGAAGGGGGTGCAGGCCTCCCACCCGGAGCGTGCTACCGACTTCCCGTCAGGTGAGAGGGCCCTACCTTCGGACTGGTCGGTCCAAATTAATGACAAAATGCAGTTCAGGGCGATCAGGGTGGATGGTCAGGTGGCCGACGTGGAGGTGCGGGCGTACCCGACAAGGACTGACCTTCAGTACTTTTCGGTGAAGCCCAAGCCCCCGTCTGCTCCTCGAACTAAGCTCTGGTCAGACTTCAGCCGCCAGGACATCCTTCAGGATGTTCAGTCCCTGGCTGTGTTAACGGGACTGTCCTCCTATGGGACGGGTTTGTGCGACGACGGTAAGCCTGGCTTAGCCGTCGTGCTCGATAATCCTCTCCCATTGGAGGCCTGGTTTGCTGAGGCCTTAGACTTTGCCAACCGTTCCGTCGACAGATCTATTTCAGTCCCTCCCCCAGAGTCGTCACTGCTTTTGCCTCCTCTGGTATCTGTCGGCGGATTGGATGGCAAGTTCTGGTCCTGGATTAGCGCTCCCAAACTTGAAATTTGTGCTATTGCTAACCCGTTCTTCTCCCACCCAGATAAGTCCTCTGTCGACAGGGATTTTACCTTGCGGCAGAGGGTGGCGAACTTATTGTCTTGTCTTCTAGGTTCCCTCCAGACGTCTGTTCACCACCTGCGACTTATCGAGGCGACTGCACCTGGCGATCTTCGCGAGGGCTTGGACCACGTTCGGCGGATCCACCTTCAGCTCGCGGTGTCTTTGGTTCCCGAGCTGAAGGCGGTTTTGTGCGAGGCAACTCGACAACGCCAGACGGTAAGGTCCTCGTTCTGCCGGAAGGCCCCTTTGGATATTCGTCAGGGTTTGTTATACTCTGAGCTATATACATCGGGGCTTTTTGCGCAGGATGCTTGGGAACGCTACGCTTCTCTGTCAGCGGACCCTGCTTACGACACGCAAAGACGCGCTGTGTCGCGACCAGGGTCTTCGCAGTCCCGTCCTTCTGCCGGTCCCCTTCGGGGTGCTGCCGCCACTGCTGCCGCCAAGAAAGGGCGCAGGAAAGGGAAGTTGCCGGCCAGAGCGTCGGTTCCGCCTCGCACTTCTGCTCCTGCTCCCTTTCATCCCCGCCGAGAAGGGGCTGGCCAGCCTTCCACTTCCGGCCGCACTTCGACGGGGTCAGACGCACGACGGACAGGGGATGGGGTGACCCGCCCTTTTCGGCGAGGTGGGGGGGGTAGGGGTGGTCAACGTGGCTCTTATGACCGCAGGGACCGTACCGGGGGACCCTCCACGTCAAAAAATTTGTAGGTTCTCCAGGTCGGTCTCCTCCTTGTTCTCCTTCTCGCCTCGCAGAAAGGGTCGCTCACCTCATCTCGGGGGCTCCCACAGGTTATTTTCGCCCTTGCGCCCTTCGGTGGCCGCGAGGGACGTGGGGGCGGAAGATTGCACGGAGGGGTCTAACCTGGAGATGGAAGTCCAGACCCCCACTCAGCTCTTGTCAACGAAGCCGGCCTGTCTCTTCGGAGGTGGCCGACGTGATTACATCCATGCACGAGCAGGGAATCGTCAAGGAGGTGAAAGCCGGTCAACCGGTTTTCCTCTCCCGTGTTTTTCTGGTACCGAAGAAGGACTGCGACGCGATGCGACCGGTGGTGGATCTGTCGGCCCTCAACGGGCACATCGTGAACACACGGTTTCGGATGCTGACGGTGCACCAGGTACGACTGGCCCTGCGACCTCTGTCGTGGGTAGTGTCGCTGGACCTCAAGGATGCGTATTGGCACGTTCCTATCCATCCTCGTTTCCAGCGATTCTTGGCCGTTCAGACTTCCGATCGTGTGTTCATGTTCGACAGACTTCCCTTCGGTCTCAACATCGCGCCGCGGATCTTCTCGAAACTGGTGAAGCAGGCTCTGGATCCTCTCCTCAGGAGCGGCCTCCAGATCCTGTTTTACTTGGACGACTGGTTGATAGTTTCAGACACCCTAGAACAGTGCGTCCACGACACCCTCACAGTAGTTCGACACATCACACAGTTAGGGTTCAAAGTAAATATTCCCAAGTCCCGCCTGACCCCGTCGCGTGTCGTGACGTGGGTAGGTCTCGAATGGGATCTGTCCAACGCTACGGTAACCCAGAGTCAGCCAAACGCGGTGAAACTTCGCAGGAAGGTCTTCGCCGTGTTGCACTCGGTCTCCCTCACGAGGAGGATCTGGGACTCGTTAGTGGGTTCACTGAATTGGGCTGCTCTGACCATTCCCTTAGGGAGGCTCAGGCTGCGCCGCCTAATCCTCATGGGCAACAAGGTGTTTTCGTTGGCCCCTATGGATCGGCTCATGCCGATCCCGCGTACCATTCACAGACACTTAGGACACTGGGTTGCTCGGGGCACGCTCTCTGCGGCTGTGCACTGGACCTCACCCCCGCCGACGATCTGGGTGGATACGGATGCGTCGAGCGAGGTAGGGTGGGGTTACCAATCCAACCTGGGACATCAACATCACGGCAGATGGGTGGGACACACACACCTACACATCAATGCCCTCGAACTGTTGGTTCCCTTGTTCTTCCTGCGGGACCACGCGCTGGCCCTTCAGGGCCAGTCGGTGGCCTTCCGGATGGACAATCAGACAGCTGTCCACTGTATCCAAAAGCAGGGGTCCTCCAGGTCTTTGACTCTGTTGGGGATCTCCGAGAAGTTGTTCTTCCTCGCGAACCGACACAACATCTCCCTGCACGCCTCCTACCTGCCCGGGACTGCCAACCTGTGGGCGGACGCCCTGTCGAGAGGACAGGGCGTTCTTGTAGAATGGGCGATGAAACAGACTGTATTCGACGACCTCGCGGCTTCCTGGGGTGTTCCGGAGGTCGACTTGTTCGCATCGAAGGAGACGCGCAAGTTGCCTCGGTACCTATCCCTCCGGACTCGTACTCCGGAGGGGGGTCCGGACGCTTTCATGGAAGACTGGAGCAGGTGGCAGTCGATATACATATTTCCGCCACCAGACGCACTGTTGATGTGCAAAGTCCTCGCGAGGCTGCGGCTGTACCGCGGCAGAGTCTGGCTCATAGCTCCTCTGTGGCCGGCCCAGGCTTGGTACTCCCAGTTGAAGCGGTGGTGCCCGAGTCCGGTCCCTCTCCCTCTCTCCAACTTCCACTTGAGCCAGGTTGGAGACCTACGGACCTCGTTGGCCTTCGCATTGTGGATGTTCGTGAGGCACGGTGGCTCCCAGTCCACGGACGGGACCTGACTGACTTCCTGAAGCGTTCATGGACGTCTTCGACTTGGGGGACTTACGAGTCCCACTGGAGGTCTTTTACTAGGTGGATACAGGACACTCGCCAGACTGTTCGCTCTCCTTCCCTCGTCCTACACTACTTGTTTCACCTCTTCCGTACACGTCGCTTTCAAGTCAACACTATACGTAACCACTTGTCTGCCATCCGGGAGGTCTTTGAATCCGTCACTGGGCTGGTCGTTCCACCGAAGGAGCTGGATTCCTTCATGAAGGCTGCCTTCAGGGAGCGACCGCCTCCGCGCCAGATCCCTCCTCAGTGGGATCTGGGGCGTGCTCTGGACCTTCTGGCTTCACACACATATACACGGGATACTACACCGGTTCAGTTGCTGGAGCGTACACTCTTCCTTGTCGCTCTGGCCACTGGGAATAGGGTGTCTGAACTGGCTGCCATGTCGCGGTCCCAGGAATGCATGCGCTTCTCCCCGTCCTTGAATGTCGTCACGTTAGCCCCCTCCCCTCATTTTGTTGCCAAGAATGAGAGAGAGACCCACGTTTTCAAGCCTTTCACCATCCAGGCTTTAAAGCGTGGGCATACTCACCATGTGTTGTGCCCGGTGCAGGCCTTGCACTCCTATGTTGAGTCTGTGGCTCCGACTTCGGGTACTGCTGTGTGGGTGTCTCCTCGGACTGGTAGGAGGCTCTCGAAGGTACAGATAGGACGCCACATTTGTCGGGTCATTCGTGCCAGTAACCCTGCTTGTCGGGGTTCTGCGCACGATGTGCGATCCTTTGCTGCCTCCTTACGGTTCCTGCAGACTCGTTCGTTGCCTGACGTCGCCTCGGCGGGTTTGTGGTCTTCTGTCCATACCTTCGTCTCCTCCTACCTCTCCATGTCCATTGTTAGACCCCCTCGGCCTGTGATAGCTCTCGGGAGTCGTGTTTCCTAGGGCTCTCGCGAAGTTGCCTGGTCTTCCCCCCTAGTCACTCTTTCTTTTACTTTGTTTTCTTTAGAAAAGGGGGGGAGGGAAGTACGGGTTTGCAACACTGGATTGCAAGTTTGGGATTATGTTATATGTATACAGTACATAAGTGTTTTTGCCTCATTGAAAATTGTGTTTTTGTTATGTGATCCATGTTTTTGTTCGTTTTGGAAGAAAAGGGATTTTGTGTACAGTACTTTTTGGTTTAAGACAAGTCTATGGTTTTGCATTACTATGAATGACGGGCACGTGTTAAAACTGCTCTTTTTAGCTACTCCTCAGTTTTTCACTCTTTTATTAAACTCTCTTGTTTAAATTGTGTTTCTTTGTCATTCATAATTTTGTCTTATGCATTGTTTTTTTTGGTATGTTGGGCTTGGATGTCCTCCTCCTATTTGTTATGCAGCCTTGACGTTGGATTTGCCAAGACTACTAACAAATTGGGAGGTTTGACGTACCTCCCAACCTACCAAATAGGAAAACCTACTATTTGGTAGTAGTCTTGGAAAATCCAACGTACATAATACCCTCCCTCACGCCGGACCCCTGCCCATCCGCGTTCTTCTGCTGACGTGAGATGTGATGACAAGAGAGGGTCGCTCATGCGCACGTTCGACAGGGATCTGCGCATGACGGAACACGGGATGGGCCTTGAGCGGTAACTAAGGTAAACCCCTTTTTTCTTCTCTTCTATACTTTTTTCACCTTCGGTGGTAGTTTTGGTTAATGTACAACGTCTCCTAGAGCAAGATAAGGAGTAGACTCTAGACGTTTTCTTTTTAACCGCGGTTGGAATGACGACATAGCAGTCAAAATAGACAAGTCGTCATTGCAATTAGGTTAATAGCCTTGACGTTGGATTTTCCAAGACTACTACCAAATAGTAGGTTTTCCTATTTGGTAGGTTGGGAGGTACGTCAAACCTCCCAGTACGATACTTTTAATAATCTGGTATCAATAAAATTGGTCTATTAGTAATTGTACCAGATAATTAGTCTACCTATATAAATAAAAAACAATAAACAAAAAACCTAGATAACCTAAAATGTCCACCACCTGTACTTCCCGTGCAACTACAGTCACTACACCGGCTACTCCCTGGGACGGATTCATATAGTTTGTGTTCTAGTCTTGTGTTCTACTTGTGAAAACTGACTAAGGAACTAACTCCACTCATTATAATACTACTCCTGATCTACCTTGTTTTCTAATGATGAAAAAATGGACTAAAGAACTATCTTCACTCTTTTTACTACAATCCTCTAATCTACTTCGAGTACGAGACATTTCAGCATTCAGAGATTAGACAATTGATACTATTAAGTGCCAATTTTCCCTCTTCTTTCATTTGATCAATGCATTATTTCCAAATAGTGATTTAGACAAGTTCTTTTGCCTTTATATTGTGTCGTCCCTGTTTTGTTTTGTTTATTTTGCAAGTTTTACATTATAATTAAATAAAATGTGGAAATGAAGGGTAGGATGACAGTGGGTGGACCGCGGAAGACCGGGGTGGAGGTCCAAAGTAATGATCCTTGTGTTGGGGGACTTGACATAATCACTGTAGGGGACCGAGCAGCATGGAAATTATTATTTGATTAAATAGTTATTTCCACATAGCGATTTTGATGAGTTTTTTTGCTTTTATATTGTGTCGTTCCAGTTTTGGTTTGTTTATTTTGCAAGTTTCACATTATAATCACATGCCAAACATATAACTACCTTCTCAACAGATTTTTTGTTCTTTTCATACAAAAACCATAACCCACTTAGGTGAGGCTGTTAGTGTACTTTGTGTAGTGTATGAAGTGCATGGTGAATGTTGCTGTACAGTAGTGACTGTAGTTGTGAGTGTTGTCTGTAACCACAGTAAATCATTCAAAAGATACTTATTTTAAATCTGCAGCCAGAGCAAGCATGGCCATACTTAGTGGTAACTCTCCAAGAGGCAGACATAGCTCTGATATACCAGCTACTTTAAAGACAAAATGTTCTTCATAGTGCTGGTGGTGTAAGAGGTGGCTTGTATTTAGTCAAAGTACTTTGGTTAATTATTCTGCGTTCTTAACCCAATCAGTGCGGGCATATTTCTGCTATAATAGGGGTAATTCAGGCACTCCTGATTGCTTAAGCAAGTGCCTGAACAAAATTAAATGTTTTGTGGGTTTACCCAGTGTTACTACGGATATCGGCACTATTCGCAAATAATTAGCAATGTCGCGCTACATTTGCCTTTTGCAACGCTGCATATATCTCGCGAGACATGGGGTGAGGTGCTCAGAGCCACGACAGACGTGCCGGAGAGCAGACAGAGGCCTGCCACCCTCCTGCTCACTCGCACTAGTCTCCACAGGCTTTAATGGACTTTAAATTGTAGTAAATTAACATGACATACCTGTACGGTTCCCGCAGTGTAAGGGTTAAAGACGTCTCCATTTAATGACTGTTCCAGTATTCTGTTTTTTTTATTCCTCCACTTTGGAGGAGTCTCCCTACCACTATACATCTCCGTTCTTTCAAAGACGACGTATTTCCCTGGACGACTCCTCCCTCTTCTGATCGTATTGACCAGGTTGTGCTTACCAGGCTTCGTCTTGGACATACTAGACTAACACATGGTTACCTAATGTCTCTACCTAGATCTCCACCTCCCTATTGCCAGCAACGTCATACAGTTCTTACAATTCCCCATATATTGTGCGAATGCCGTAACTTTAGGTATGAACGTTTGCGTTATCTCCAGAACCGTTCCCTTCCCGAATTGCTTTGTGACTCCCCTACCTTTACCTTTGCACCGCTCCGTTCCTATCTTTAAGCCATACATGTATTCCATGAATTATAACTGACCTACCCATGCATCTCCGCTTCCCATACTTGGTCTCCTAGCCTTATAAGTGGCCTCTGGCTCAGTAGGCTAGAATAAAATCTTTATAATCATCATCATCATCATATTCCTCCACTTTGTTAATGTGTTGAATGATCTGTTTAGATTTTCAATTATCGACTTGTATGTTATGGGACGTGACATGGCGTAGGGATGTGGTGACCCCATCACCTGTCACTTCTGAGGCGCAGATAGCCCCTGGAGGTTGGGACTGGGAATCCTACCTTCAAAATTTACTCCCATTAATGCTTTTCTAGATGATCCTCCCTACCCCTTTAAGGGAGTGAGTTTGGCTACTGATTGACTAACTGACAGATATATTAATTATGGGTTTGAAATCTCCAAATCTCAAGGTAAAAAGTCCAATTTCCATTGGTACAGTACTGAAAAATATCTCCACTACTCACAATACTTCACTAAAAACTAACCTCATTTAATTTAGTTTTGTTAAACTTAAACCATTACTAATGTTCTAAAATTAGCCTGTCACTATTAGTTTTCTTGTACAGTATGTGAAGCATCATTAAAGAGCTGTTTGTAATGTAAGCTTCCATCTGTTTTACACTTCTTGCATCCTAAACGGCGGAACTCCAGGGGGCCCTGTTTTAGGCAGCCTCTATCGTCAGGTTCCTTTAGTTGAGATCAGACCAAAGTACCTGATCCCATGTCTTTCTAGGTCTATCTGTATGCGCAACTCCCCCTACGTTCATAGTTCAGTATTTCTTCACCCAGTTTTGATCATCCATTCTAGATATTATGACTGCAACATTTGAGCGTGTGTAAATCCTCAGATGGAATCCACAAACCTCCCTATTCTAAACTTTACCTTCAATTATTTTGGCTAATATCAGACTGTTCAATAAACTGGAAATGACTTCTCAGAGTTAAGATATTGTAGAATATATCTTTAAATAAATATAAAACTGTCTACAGCTTGCCTATTAAGAGCAAAAAATATAGTTGTATGTATGTATATACTCAGGCACATAGCCCTTTGCTGGGAGTGGCCGACTCGAGACAGAGACCGAACAGAAACACCATTTAAAGTTCCAATTCATAGGGTCCGGGACCACTTTCAAGTTCCCTCGCCCCTTTCTCTATCTCACTGAGTATGATCATTTTACAAGGGGAGGAGGATTCCTAGCCTCCTGCCCCCTGAAGGAAAAGTTAGACATTAAAAGATAAAGACAGAAACAGCTAAGGTTAGGTAGAGGATAGGACCAACTATAAATTATGTCTTTTAGTAACAAAAAGATAAGCTGAACAAATTAATCATTGAGAGGGTCTCCTGTAAATGTAATTAATTATAAGATGGAAGAACTAAAGTATGATGGATTGTCATTATTTCAAAAATTCTTTAGATGCATGTCCCAATTGGATCAAGTGTGACAAAATATGAGTGGAAAGGAAACATAAGGGACAAGTGTGTACAGTTTGCCGCACATATTCTATTCTGTTGGGGTTCTTGTGATCTGGCAACGCTGCACCCACTTCCCCAACCCCCCTCCCTCGCTCCACCTCCTTCCCTTCCACTATTGGTAGGAGGTGGAGTGAGGGAGGGGTGTTGGGGAGGTGGGTGCGGCTCCGCCAAGTTTTGATTTGCTGGGATGGTTGAGAAATGGAATATGTGCGGAAAAATTTAAATTTCTTTAAAGCTTTGGTACTAATTACCTCCTATAAACAAATTTATCTAATGAGGAGCACACTACGTCAGCTTTATCATCATTATACAAGGAATTATGTGTGAGTGTGTGAGTGTGTGCGCAAAGAACAATACTGAGTAGTTAAATTATAATATATACTACTGTGAATAGAGAAATTAATTATTAGTGAAATTCAGATAATATTGTATATACAGGTATATTGTCAGCACTATATAAATATTTGTACCAAAATAAATCTCATAAAACTCTCAAGATCATTATTAAACCAGAGCTTATTGTATCTGGAATCTGGGAAAAAAAAAAAAAATATGTATTCCCCCCCATTAGTTTGGCAATTTTAAGACCTTTCGTGCCACTACCGAAAAAATACACAAATTTATCTCCAAGGGGGATCTTCGGGGTATTTTTTAAGCTTGATAGAAGTATAGGGAGGATACTAAAAAAATAATAAATAAATAAATAAAATAATAAATATATAAAAATCTCCCCTTTAACCAATATGGGAGAATGAATGATAAGTTATGAAGATGGGACAGCACATTTGTCCGAGGGTGTGTATAATTAAAGGTACCGTAGCTTGAGTAGCAATAGTGAGTTTCTAAAGATAGTGTCACACAGGCATATTTTCCCGCAATTTTCGATGAGCAAGGTTTTTTCTTTAAATATTTTAAGGCTTGTTCGCATTGGTATTGGAAACTAAACTGAAGGCAGATTATGTTAGGTTAAAATGAAAAACTTGCAAACTACACAAACCAAAACTTGGACAAAGACAATATAAAGGCAAAATAACTTATCAAAATTGCTATGTGGAAACAACACTTACTAAAATCAAATTTATGAAATAAAAGAACACAATCCACCACATAGGTTGCACATTACTACATGAGCAAGTTAATCTGTTTCCCAAGCAAACTAATCGCACACATAACAACGCACTATCGGTAGCTAATTTCAGCGTTATTTCCACATAGCGATTTTGATAAGGTCCTTTGCCTTTATAATGTGATCGTCCCTGTCTTGGTTTGTTTATTTTGCAGAGCTGGGCACCACAAACAAAAAATCTAGTCCACAAACTCAAATTTGCAAACCCAGAACATAACTTCTACAAACACAAATCAGCAAACCTCGTGAAATTTCCGGTTCCCAAATGCAAATCAGCAAACGTAAACCTGTTTTTATTTTGTTAATTTAAACTACAGAATTAAGGGTAAATCAATGGGTTGAGTTTATTATAACCCACGGCCAGGTGTTGGGTAAATTGTTTTGTTACCGGCCGACGGCCGTGGGTCTACAATATTGGTTGAGGGGGGCTTTGCCCGCTCATCCCCAATGACTTATTGTCATCATCATATACAGTATATTATTAGCAGGGGCAAATAGTAGCAATACAAAAACAGTCAAATTAGAAACGTATGTAACTGTGAGCGTGAGACTATGTAAACAAAGCGGATGGTATGCCCGCTAACACAACTCTTACCTAAAGTTTAATAGGCCTACAGTTTATTTTAGTCTAGGTTAATGGAGAGCCCCAAAAACTTTTGTCCCACATTTTGTATGAGGAACTTACCCCGTTTTGGTTAGGTTTGGTTATCAACAAAAATATATATATAATATATAGGCCTATAGATAGGCCACTTCGTTTGTCCGGCATAGGCAATTAAACGTTGGGGCAACTTATTTTCGGGGAGAGTCCTTCAGTAATAATCAGTATTCGCAAATTTGCACCATTCGGGAGGAGGTACGCCAGATCACAGAGGTGCAAGGAGGTGATTCATTCTTGGCCACCCCTTTGGGGATGGCAATATAAATAGAATAGATAGGTCTACTTTAGATAGATTAAGTGATTTAATAGGAAGTAGAGTAGCCTAGGCCTATATTCATTATGATGCTCAGAATATAGCTTCAGATCAGAATAAAATCAAATTTTATTGTACATTTATATGATACTTTCAAAATTAACACTAGCCTATTTGACACTAATAAAATAAGTCGGTGATTAGGCCTAGGCCTAGGCTATTATGCAATATTTAACCTACATGCTTTGAGGCATTTTGATGGGATTAGGGTAACCTAATAAACTTAGTTTAGGTTCAGAAAACATTAATATAAATCAAATTAACTAACTAGGCCTAGCCTAACTGAAGTGAAGCGCCCCTATAGCCTATTTCGCAAGTGAGACCATGAAATCACGCACTAATAAAAATTGCACTAAATAGAAGTATCAATTCAAATGGAAATAAATAAATCGAGACAGTAGGATATAATTACTCACCCATACAATTGAAATAGAGACCGTAGGCCTAGGGTAGGCTATGGAAATTTGTTAACTTGCCACGAATATTAGGCCTAGCCTAGGCTTATAGCCTAACCGCTTCATTTTATATATATTCGTTTATAAAAGGTAAGACTAATGTACTATTCACTTCAAATACACCATAAGCTTTTCAAATAGCCTATCTTATCATAAATAAAGACGTCGCCTATCATGTGATGACGAACACGTGACGTGTGATAAACAATAACAATACAATTGGCTATAGGCTATCCTAATTAAAGGGTTTTCGCATATTTCATCTAATATTCGTCTTTATCGTAACTCAGCTCTCTACATCTCAGTATTAATGATATTTTGACAATATCCATATCCAAATAAATAAATAATCTAGACTATTGATAATTAAAATATATTAGCTCAGGTGTGGATTCGATTATGATTTGTGAGACAGTGAGAGTTACGCAGTCGATCGATCGAATCTCTCAGGTCTTCAAATAGTTTTGTTTACATTTAAGAAATGTTTATTAAGTAATCTGTATTATGATGTCTTCCTTAGCATTTTCACACATCAAATCACATACGAAAAATCACGAAATATAGAAGGTGCACTAGATTCCTGCATAACAAGAAGTAATTGGCTTGGTTTCTGGCGGGCGCTGGAAGTGTAAGGGCCGCGGGTCTGTATTTAACACAGGTGGCGGGAACCAAATTTTGCGGACTCGAGGTTGGCAACATGGAGGTACTTTCCAGAGCTACAAATCCGCAAATAGGCAGCCATTTTGGCGCCAATGCTAATGCGCCACCAAAATGACACTTCCGCCATGGCAAAATTGGCTATTTGCGAAAGTGCCCAGCTCTGTTATTTTGCAAGTTTTACATTATAATAACACTTAAAATTTGAAAATGACAGACTACGATTGCCTATAAAAATTGACGGAAAAATAGCTTGTGTGACACTGCCTTTATCAGAACAGTAAAAAAAATGGCTAAAAGTATGAACATCATTCACCGATCAACTTTCTGTTAATAAAATGGGTAATATTGTATAAATAACATATTATCAACACATGTGGTGTTATTGTACTAAAATACTGTATGACATATGTACAGTACAAAGGGAAATGTAGTACTGTATAGTCTACAGTACAGCACACCTATGAGTACAGGTCTCCCTCACTATCCGATGCCCCAAATTACGATATAATTATAGGTTTTCAGGGGTTTGTGTTTGTGTTTTGGCTGGTCCGAGAACTCATCCCCATATGCACCATTAATTCTAGGGTTTGCTATACAATTTTTCTATTCAAGATCGGATTTTCAGGAACGTAACACAACCGTAAATCGAGGGAGACCTGTACATCAGTATACTGGTAAGTAGAATGACTATAAATATAATTCATCCCAAACCTCAAAACCTGCCACCAGCTTTAGATGGAGAGAATTACAAACAATTATAGTTTAAAGCATGAAAAGGGGCTTATTTTTCACCTTCTTCCCTGAAAATAGAAAAACAAACACAAATGAAAATGAAACAATATTATTGGAAATGCATGGCCCATCATTAATACAACGGCTATAAGACTGATATCAAAGTTACCATACTATTTGTCATAGCTGTATATAAATTAACCCTCTCACGTTCTTGATGCAATTTTGAGCCTATTAGGGATACTTTAAAGCCTTTGTTACCATCAGGGGTATTTAGAAACCTTTAGTTTAGTTACTTCAACCTCTGTAGTTGTCTTTGAGTTAGCTGTGGGCAGAAAACTAATTTTGGAGAGGTAATTATAAGAGTGAGAGAACTCTATTTAGTATTGCTAATCTGGCAACCTCTGCGTCATATGGTCGTGAGAGGGTTAAGATGACCCAAATTACATTTAAGACATACTGTACCGGTACTGTACTCGCATGAAAAAAAATAAAAAAATAAAAAGGGGTATGCGCCTGAGTAGATAGATAAATAGATAGACTTACATGATGGGTATGTATGAAATGGACAGATATTATAAAACCCATATGCTTGCCAACTAGGTTATTTTCATTCACTCCACCCAGATATTTTCATTAGTACTTTCAGGTGTCTTTCCAGGAAGCAATTTTTTGTGTCAAGACTAAAGTTAATGCTTTGTTTGCTGTGTTTAACACACGAGACGTAGCATAGTCAGTAGACCTTCGGCTGCTGATCAAAGGGTCAGCAGATCGAATCCTGTCTGTCAAAATGTTATTGGTAGGTGTCAAGCCCGTGCAACTTGACCTAGAAATTTGTGACAAATGCCTAATCTTCATGGCCACCCTTTCTCGGGAATTACGGTGTCACGCAAAAAAACAAACAAACATGCATTTCAGTTAAGTTGTCAAGTTTTATCAATCAAATTCTCTGATACCCTTAGAAAGATGCTCATATTTTCTTCACTATTACACTACTTCATAATACAATTTTTCACCTCTTGAAAGATTTTTTTTCTTTTTCTAATACTGTAATGGAATTCCTTCTTGGAAGTTTGAGCTTCTCCCTTTTCCATACTGCCTGTACTTAACATTTCTGAATAATTAATCTCTTTGTTCCAGTTAAAATCTGTACCTGGTTAATTTATTATATTCTTAACCCCTTCAATAAGATAATTTTGTTTACTTTATAAATGCTACCATATAACTTTTAATCAGCCTAGGAAAGACCTCTAGGAAAGAAACAGTTAAATACTATCTTGATTAACCCTTTAATGCAAACAGACTCTTCATAAGCTGCATAAAATTGTCTGTAGCTAGCTTACATAAAGCAAAGTTTGGCGTAATCTGATCGTCAAAGGGCTAAATATCTTCTATATCTAATAAAGAACTCAATTAAAATTAGAACGGAGTAAAATGTTGTACTCGGTAGACATTTGCTTTTCTAATTGATCATACAGTCAGATTCCCTTATTAATATTTTATAGTTTTGCGTTTGTTTTGTTTCATAATACGTTAACTTCAACCTAGTGATTCTGATAAGTTCTTATGTCTTTATATTGTGCAGTTACTATTTTGGTTTGTTTGTTTGCAAGTTTTATAGTTTAAGGGAGCCCACCTCGCTTTTTTTCTCTTTCTCTCCCTCTCTCTTTGGTTCATATAATTATATTCTGCCCCATTCAGCCTACTGTTTTAAGACTTTTACCCCCATCCAGGTATCAATATTTACCGCTCGCCAGCATATATATATATTTTTGTTTTGACAGCAAGCCAAATTTGTACATTTTTCGATAGAAAAATTTCTCCGGCGTAGCCGGATTTCTCCATACAATGATGGCTTGCTATCGCTCGCCAGGAAGAAATAGACACCTGGATAAATGCACTGAATTATCCAACTCTAGCTCTTCCCAAGCTTTCTGGCATCTAGCCAAAAACCTCTCCAACAATTTCTCTTCCTCGTCTTTCCCTCCTATTTCCCACTCTGATGGTACAACCATCACTTCTTCCTCTGACAAAGCTAAACTCTTCGCTCAAACTTTTGCTAGAAACTCCACCTTGGATGATTCCGGTGCTATTCCTCCCTCTCCACCCTCCTCTCTCTTACTTATGCCTAATATCCTAATCTCTTCTAAAGATGTACTTTCTACCCTCTCTGGGCTTAACACGAATAAGGCATACGGTCCGGACGGTGTTCCTCCTGTTGTTCTCAAAAACTGTGCTTCCGTGCTGACTCCCTGCCTAGGCAAACTCTTTCGTCTCTGTCTATCCTCTAACGTCTTCCCTTCATGCTGGAAGTTTGCTCACATTCAACCTGTCCCAAAGAAGGGTGACCGCTCTCAACCCTCCAACTATCGTCCAATTGCTCTCATCTCTTGTCTTTCTAAAGTTTTTGAAACTATTCTTGCTTTCAAATTTCTTAAGCATTTCTCTTCTCATAATCTGCTCTCAGATTGCCAGTATGGCTTCCTTAACCCTTGTCTAGCAGGGTGTTTTGGGCTCATTTGGGCATATTCAGGCCCTCCTGCATGATAAATCAAGCATCTGCATGAAAATAAAATTATTTAGCAAAATACTAGGCACTAAAAGCTTCAAAATGAGACCAGAACGAGCTACGTAGCACTCGTGGTTCTCTTGCAGTGATGCCACGAACATGGGAGTTTAGCATATATCGGTATATTTTCCCCAGCTATGCTCACTACTGGCTACACTGCCGGCCTCTCGAGAACATAGGGAACATGAGTTAATGGGCGGCGGTAAGCCCTGGGAGTCGGCTGTCTGGCCCGCTGTGCTCCCGGCCATTTGCACTCGATTTTAACCCTTTAAAATCCTTAATAATGCTCCTAACTTGCTGCAAATTGGTGCACGACTTAAGTCGAGCGCCGCCAATAAGGGGTTAAGGGTTGCTCTACTGGTGATCTTCTTTCATATCTTACTAACTCTTGGTCATCCTCCTTTCGGGACTTCGGTGAGACTTTTTCTATTGCACTAGACATATCGAAAGCTTTCGATAGAGTCTGGCACAAATCTTTAATTTCTAAACTACCCTCCTTCGGTTTCTATCCCTCCATCTGTGCCTTTGTCTCTAATTTCCTTTCCGGCCGTTCCATAGCCGCGGTTGTGGACGGCCATTGTTCACTTCCTCACCCTATAAACTCTGGTGTTCCTCAGGGCTCTGTCCTATCTCCTATTCTCTTTCTAATTTTTTATAAATGATCTCCTTAACTGTACCTTAATTCCCATCCATTCATACGCAGACGACTCAACCTTACACTACTCCAACGACAAACGTAATGATGCCATAGAACTCTTAAATTCTGATCTAAATACTATCTCCAATTGGGGCAGAGAAAACCTTGTTACCTTTATTGCTTCCAAAACCCAATTTCTCCATCTACAGTATCTACCCGTTAGGATCTCCCAGCGGACTATCCCTTATTCTTCAACAATACAAAAATCAACCCTTCATCTTCTCTCAATATTCTTGGTGTCTCTTTTTCTTCTGCTCTCATTTGGAAGGACCATATTACCAGTCTTGCTAAGGCAGCCTCCCAGAAGTTGGGTGTGCTCAACTGCCTTAGGGGGTTCTTTTCCCCAGCACAGCTTCTTGCTCTGTACAGGGGCATAGTGTGTCCTTGTATTGAGTATTGTTCACATGTGTGGGGAGGTTCCTCTCACACCGCTCTCCTAGACAAAGTTGAAAGGAAGGCCTTTCGTATCATTAACTCCCGTCCACTCACCAACTCTCTCTCTCCGCCGCAATGTTGCATCTCTCTCGCTATTTTATTGCTTCTATAATAATCAGTGTTCCTCAGAGCTTTCCCAGTGCATACCACCTCCTTTACGTAGGGCACTTGGTACCCGTCTTGCAACTCAATCCCACCCCTACTCTGTGCAACTCTCTAACCCAAGAGTGAAACGTTACTCTCAAACTTTCTTCTAATCAACAGCTGAGCTCTGGAACTCTCTCCCAGAATCAGTCTTTCCCTCTTCCTATGACTTAAATTGCTTCAAACTCCGTGTGTCCAGGCATTTTGGCTCGATCGTCCCTTGATTTTGGCCCTGTCACTCTTTCAACTATGGGGGAGGCACTCGCTATAGGCAATTCTGCCTTTTGCCTCCCTCAATCACATAGAATGGAAAAAAAAAAAATAAAAAAAAAAAAAATAAAATAAAATCGTAAAACAGTTGGCAGAATGGGGCCGAATGGATACAAGCCAGGGAAAGAGAGAAAAGGAGATAAAGATAAAAAAAAAAACGGTGACCCCCCTTAATGGTAGTTATCTTGCCTCTATTAATCAGGGATGCGAAGACAGAGGCGGGCGGGGTGGGTAATTATTTAATGGGTTGGAGTGGGAGTCATACTAGTAACGCTTCCAGAGACTCGGAATTTTTAACCAAATCCAAGGGGTGTGGAGTCAGAGTCGCAAAATCAGATATTTTTTGGCGAGTCGGAGTAGTAAAGTCGGACATTTGTGTAGATGAGTCGGAGTCGTGGAATCGGATATTATTTTGGTGGGTCAAAGTCAGAGCCGTACTTGTAAAATTTCTGGAGTCTGATATTTTTTTCACTGACTCCACAACTCTTCTTTCAATCACGTTATATGGTTACCTCCATATAATGGTTCAAAATATTCTTACTGATTCCCCTCACCCCAAGATGTCATTAGTAAGTTGAATAAAGTTGTCTGTAGGTTGCTAAAATAATCTTCAATTTGGTGTCATCTGATTAAAAGTCTTAAAAAAAAAAAGCACAGGTTAGGTGGAGCGAAGTAATTGGAGCAAAACGTACAAATTGCCTAAACCCTGTGTCAGCTGACCTGGCACAAATCCTCACTCCTTAACATGTTATAGCTTATAAATAATGAAGACAAACGAGTTGGTATATACCTGTATATTACTTTGTAAGGGTAGACCAGTAAATGTAGGTGTGAAATTACAGCCTGTTTGCTATAGCCATTTCTGAGATATACAGAAGACATTGCCAAGTTAGCTAACACCGGGTATAGTCTACCATAACAGTAGACAGTGGAATATTAATAGCTTAGTCAACCAACTGGGAGGTGGAGAAGAAAGGTAGTGGTAGCAAAGACATATACAGTACAAGTACAAGGAAATATAAATAACAAAGGTAATAAAACTGGTCATTGATTGTGCAAGGTGCAATTAGAATGAGTACACCATACAAGAGCAGAATGTCAAGATTACACAAAAGGTGATATAAACAAAGAGGATATACAGTATAGGTATAGGACTGTGAGAGGTGGGATTGAGAGAGATGGAACAAATAAAGGGAGGATTGATAGGTATTAGAACATGGATAGCTGTACAGAAATGGTAGGTGGGACTGTGAGAGGTAGGATTGAGAGAGGTGGAAACAATTACAGGAATAGTAGATTGGTACTAGAACACTGAAGGCTGTACAATAGTAGTGATAGGTAGGTGGGACTATTAGAGGAGTGAAACTATCCAGTAAGAGGTCTGAGGTCAACCCGGACTCTCTCATTAATACTACCCATACTGATGCTGGGGAAGAATCCTCCCCTCGGCAGCTCCACCTCACGACGACCAATCATCTGGCCATTGCGAGTGAAGAATACCTGGAACAAAAATTATATTCATGAAAAGCACAGACTAGTAGCTTTGAGGAAACTGACCTACTGAAAAGCATTTGTCTGGACAGTAGGCAGCTGAATGACTAGTGGTTCGTGGGAAAAGCCTTCCATTCTCGGCCTTAACAAACTGTTATTATCAACACACAGTTTAAGAGAAATTATCAGTCTCAATAGTGATACAGATTACCCCAGAAGGCACTCACTACATTATCATTCTTTATCCCAATTTAATTGAAGATATACCGGTACAGTATTATTGTTGTTGTAGTTGTCGGGAATTTAGATAAAGAGGTTAAATTGCATATCACTGGTACATGAAAATATCCCAACAAATAGTTATATAATAATTACCAATACGGCGAAGTTAATAGATGGAGTCCAGTCCTATTTCACACTGCTAATTCAATTGCATGACATGTAGGAATGTTCACATAATACAATATCGATACAATGAACTTAGCTTAGAGGACTGGTGATGTAGGACTGTTGTTATATATTATCAATGGTAGTTCATGGTGGACTAAAGGTGAGTCAAGAGCCGGGGGGAAGTTGTTGGCTGTATGGTGGTGATCGAGAGACTAAAGGGCCGGCGTCCGATCGCTTCGCGAAATTACATATGGCTGCCGGCTCATAATAATTATAACCCATAACTTGGTTTCATGATACATCTAGAGCTGATGTAGATATTTATACATTACAGTTAATATTTAACCTACACTTAATAATAAACTACAATACACAAAGAACTAGCCGAAATCGTACATGCGATACGATACCGCCAAATTCAAATGCCCTATTGGACCTAAAACTGTCGGGATCATTACCCTACTCCCGACAGTAGTAGCCCCAAGATAAACAAGCTACACTGTACTATACCTGATTTTTTTCCAGCTGAGGATCGAGAATCGTAGATGTGGCAACTGGGCAGTGATGGTGCGTGATTGGTTAGAGTGACTGTGTTTCATTTCGTAGGTTGCTAGTGATAATAATTAAAATAACTGTTTCATTACAATTATTTGAATCATCATATCTACAAAGTATAATAGTGTCTTTTATTCTAAATCTCGAAAATGCCGCTTAGCATTGATATTTTGCAATACAAGCAGGCATTAACCGAAAAAGCATCTGTACCCAAGGCAGCTGATGCCCAAACGAACACTTACCTTTCAGTCAACTTATTCTATTATAATATTAAATGACATTTGACTGTTTAAGCACCTCTAAAAGATATTATAACACTTAAGTGCATGTAATATAAGGCATCTACTTCATTTAAAGTAGCCTACATGTTCAGGGAAATTTGTAAATGTGATGGTGGGGGAGGGGCTCCTGAGGCGGGAAGTTTAAATGTGTTGACCAGCCTCTCTAGCCCCTCCTCTCTAGGCTATCTTGAAATAAACTTCTGCTACTTTAAATGTAGTCCTTGCTTTATAGTACATTACTTGAGTGTTTTAATACCTTCTATATGTGCTAAAAACAGTCAAATGTCTTGTAATTTTCAAATATAATGAGCTAGAACAAGTTGACTGAAAGATAAGTGTTCGTTTGGGCATCAGTTGACTTGGGTACAGATGTTTTTCAGTTAATGCCTGCTTGTATTGCAAAATATCAATGCTAAGCGGCATTTTCGAGATTTAGAATAAAAGACATTACTATACTTTGTAGATATGATGATTCAAATAATTGTAATTAAACAGTTATTTTAATTATTATCACCAGCAACCTACGAAATGAAACACAGTCACTCTAACCAATCATGCACCATCACTGCACAGTTGCCACATCTACGATTCTCGATCCTCAGCTGGAAAAAAATCAGGTATAGTAATACACATACAGTACTATATTATAATGCTTAGTTAGAGTCTTGCTATCAACTCCAAAGTTAACCATTAATATAGTACACCAGAACTATCCTCTTTCTCACCTGAACCTTCCCAGCCACTGGAGGTACTCGCAACCTCTCCAGTGAATCCTCTTCCTCCTCTTCTTCTTCCTCCTCATCCTCCTCTGAGTCAGCAGTGATGAGGCGGTTGTGGTGGTGATGGTGATGATGGTGGTGGTGGTGGTGATGGTGTGGGTGCCAGTGTTGGAAGGGGGTGAAGGGTATGGGCTGCTGGTACTGAAGGAGGTGCTCCAGGAGGTCGTCACACTCTAAGGGCTCCGGACTCTCCTCCTCCATGCTCCCACCCTCGCTAGAAACGTTTAGCACCTTTAGTACGGAGACACCATTCTTCAATTTGTTTTTCTGGCTATCATTGTAAGATTTTATTAAGCTTAGGAAGTACAGTCAAAAGGGAGGAGGGTGGCCTCCTGTCCAGAAGTAGAATATTTACGAAAGTGTGAAATACCTCAGTAATTTATACTTTTACAGTGTTGTTTTTTTTTTTTTTTTTTTTTTTTCTATATTCCAACTACTCCCTCTCGGGCATAGGCTGAGAGCCTGTACATTCCACCGCTCAACACGGTGAAGCCCGTGAGGTCTTGTTCCAGTCTGGGGAGTGAGACATGTGAAAGATACCCATCATGGCTCGAAGGAGCTCCATTCTGAAGCGGCTGGTTGCTTTTCGCTCAAGGTGCTTCACCGTCTCACCCTCCAGACTCAGACCCTCACTCTCAGAATGCCACCTATTGAGCAGTGAACTCACTAGGCATTGTCCCCCTGTAACATATTTTGAATATGGGAATATTCATACAGTGTTATTTAATCAGGGAACAATGAGGGTATTTTTTTGGCATTTCGGTGGGCTTTGTGGTAATACACTGATACTAGGTACAGCACAAATTCAATCACAATAATATCTTCCCATTGACATATCGGGATTTGAACCCGGGTCCATTGGATTACCAATCCAGTGGCATGACCACTCCACCACACCTCCCCTAATAGTCCATGAGCCAAGACCCGAATTTTGGGATATCGGTACCACCCGGGGTGACTAATTCTCTTAGGTGTTTTTAGCTTGCTACATGTCTCTAGTTTATGTTTTGATATGATAGCCCTTGCACATTGGTAGCTTAATGGTCGTTATCACTTCTTGAATAGACATACCCTACCGAAAATTCCGAAATTTTTTAAAATGTCAAATTTGGGGACAGGAATGCCTAAATGTCAACAAAATGCATATAGTAATTGTCACATTTAATACAAGTCCTGTAAATACACACTAAGCATGCCATGGGCTTGTACATACTATTATGGCAAATTACTACTCCTAAATATCATCTACGTCAGACTCGGAATCTGACTGTTGTGCCACCGGCTCTTCTTCAATAGCCTTGTTCTGACATGTCTGTAACCTGCACATGTCCGTGCATTTTAGACCATTGCTGAGGCAAGTACACTTAGGGAGTTTGCATGACCGCACACACTTGCAAGACAGTAGCTGCATAACAGCATCTGGTGCTGGTGAGCCTCGCATCCAGTTGACGGCAAGCTTACCGTCCTCATCTGTCATCCAACCGCAGTCTGTTGGGTTCGCAACAAATGGCTGGCTCTGAAGACTTCTCCTCCAGATCGCAGCCTGGTAGTTTGCACGCAGTGCATGCATGAAGAGGCAGTCCTCACAAGGAGGGAGTTGTTTTGACTCTACCTCTCCACGTCTTGCACAGAACAGCTCATACCGAAGCTTGTTTACCTTAGTTGTGTGGGTAGATGGTAGGTACATGTGGCAGGTGATTTCCTGTAGCTTCTCAAAGAGTTCAGGAGACACTTCCCATGAGCGTCCAAGTTCGTGAAAAGCATGCTGGTATGTCTTGTCCATCTTCACCTGCTGGAGTGTCGTCATCTTCCCTCGGCCAGCGAATGCACTGACGGTATCACAGCCTGTAAAGGCATGCATACCAATCAATGAATCACACACGCTGCCTCCCAGTGTGCGGCTCAGTGTGGTGATATCCAGGAATCGTGTCCGGTTCTTCGTCCCGCACTTCTGGAACAGATGGGATGGGATCTTGTGGCACATGCCAAGACACAACACCATGACGTCTGTATCTTCTGCAGTGATGATGACAGACTTGTTCCCAGATTCTGCTGCATGAAGTGCATGGAGAAGAAGGCGTGTGTCTGCTTCTTCTTGAGTTGACTTAAGCTCAGGAGCCTCTTCCCACTGCTCTTTGGTGATCTTGAAGCAGCGCTGCTCACATGTGACATACAGCTCCTTGTCCTTGAGCTTCTCCCTGTGCTGTGGTGCCTTCCATTCTTTTACCAAGAACTTGATAAGACTTGCCTTGTTGGAGGAACTACCGAGTAACTTTCTCCACTGCTGGATGTTGTGCCCAGGTTGAATGTTCTTGAAATGAATTCCTGTGCCTGCACTTCTTTTGGCTCGGTCTGCATCCTTGATGGATGTCTCCTTGTAGATATCAAACACAACATCAATGCGCCTGCTCTTAGCACCTTCATGAACAGCGTGACTCAGTGCTGTACCTGCAAGCTGTGAAAAAGTTTTGTCGTTTCCCTTCAGTTTGTGGACCAGGCTCATCCCATCAATTATGGTAGCAGAGGGCTCGGGTATCACTTCTGCAGGAGAAACATTCCTCTCTAACTCCTTTGCGAGGGCAGCCTTGTTGGTCTTGCGGAGAGACCCATCACCGCTGGCAAGTGCCCAAGGCAAAGGCCCCAGGGGATGAGCCAAGACATCACTCATTTGAGCTTTCTGTTCTCGGCAACAAGGATCATCTGGCCAAATAGGTTCCTGTCAGCCTTTAAGATAACCTCCTTGGCATGGTCTTGTGAGCGTGGCTTCATTCTGATGTTAGTGAACGTTCTCAGTTTCGTCTTCGTCATCGTGTCATGAAACTGTATAGTTGGCGTATCGATCTCCAGGCGCTCTTCCTTGAAGGCTTGATATGCATCCTCTCCTATTCTGTAGGCCCCTAGAAGGTCTTTGACAACTTCTGGTGGTGCCATAGTCGCAGTTGACAAACTGACAAGATCTTCTTGCTCTGCGTTGAAGGGGTTCAACCAGCTGGTCTCCATCAGTTGAACTAAAGATTGGACATCGGCCTCATCTCTTCTAATCCTGGGCATCTGTAGGTCTGGGTGGCTGAAGTCAGTATACTTTTGGCCTACTACCATAGTCCTGAGCTGCCTTAAGTACCTGCTGCGATACTCCGATGTCAGGTAGTACCTGGCGACAGCTCCGCCTTTCAGGCTGAAGCCTTTTGTGCCCCCTGGTGTCTGGGTGTCTTTGTTGATCGTCTCTTCGATTGTCTGGTCCACAGGGATCCGTCCAAAGGGATTCTTGCTACCGATCTGGACCGAAAAGCCACCTTGCATGAAGTGTTCATGGACCTCTGGGTGTTCAATGGGCAGTCGAGACATCAAGGCATAGTAGTAGGTTAGGAACCGGGCATAGTTCACTTTGTCATAGGCAAAACACCACGGTATCATCTGTCGGATTGCTCCTAGGTGGAGCATCCAGTTGCCTTCTCTGGAGGCTCGAATTAAGTCCAGCATGATCTCAACCATGTCCAGGTATGACATCCAGAATGCTGAGAGGTTGTGTTCATCTCTGAGGGTCTCAAGATAAACTTGGAAAAGCTTCATGATATGTGTGCATGATTCACTCTCCATCAGCTCTTGAAAGAGTCCCTGAGACACATTGCTGTGAAAGCTGTTGATGTCCTTCAGTGTTTCATCTAGATGGTGTATGTCCCTTGAATGGTTTTCTTCTAGCCATGAAAGGAAGCCTTTCCATGCAAGCCTCATCAGTGCTTCATACACGAGCTTGTGTAGTCTCACTGCTCTGTTGTACCTCTTGCCGTTCATCACTCCTGACACTGATCCTTCTGCGATGATACCTGATTCCACACACAGATCTCTAAGACCTGCATCTTGAAACCTCTTTCCTATGGTGGAGATGAGATTACAGATTGTGTGGAAGACGCCCATCCTGATGATAATGTTCTTGAACTTCTCTTGTTTCCAGATAACTTCGGCAGCTTTGGCATAGAGTGCTTGATCAAACACGCACACAATCTTGTTAAGCTGTAAGGACTGCATGATAGCATGCGTTTGTTCCAAGATTTCATTAACGGTGGACATTTCTGTTGCGGGAGCATTGATAGTGGGCAGGTAGCTTACAGTGTCCTGAACCACTGCAATGTCTCTGCGCATTTTGATGTTGAACCCAGTCCAACTGCTGATGGACTGGTCCTCATGGTCTGACATTCGAGTAAGAAGCCAGATATGGTTCTTTGTCTTTGAATCCTGGACTTCCTTGGTAGTGTCGACATACGCAGTCTCAATCCTAGGTGGCCCTGCCCGCCGCCCAACATTGTATATTGGCAGCATTGATGATGTCTGAGTGATGCTTCTTATCTTGGACTTGGTAATCTCTGGCAGGACTTTCTCTGGCACAGAGCCTGCAACCTTGGACTGGACAGCAATGCCATTGACTCTATGAGAAGTACCTGCTCCACTTAGGGTCTCTTCAAGTCGGTCAATGTTATCCCAGGCCAGGGTTGTGAACACACCAGGGTAAATGTTTGCTGGCAGTGGAATGTCATCCTTTGAGCATTCCAGCTTCTGGATACAAAGGGCTGTATCGATCTCCTCAAACATTGAGTAAGACACACAGTGACCAAGACGATTCAGAGTTCGGATCAGTTCTGTGTTTCCTGTCAAAGACTTTACAGCATTGGTCAGCAGTACGTGCTTGGGTGGTTTTGTCTTGCCACTGGTAACAGCAAAGACCAAGTCACTGCCAAAGGAAGTGGCAAGACGTTGAGCTCTTTCAGAGGGAGTTTCACACTCACACTCTCCTGTCAGCAGGGTGTGCAGGAATTGAGTGACTGCTGCAGGAATGACATTCTGATCTGTATCGGGAGGCCATGGCTGACTCACATCTTGTTTATTGATCTCATTCCTCAGCTGCATTCCTGCTTTGGTTAAGACATCTTCAGAGTTAGCTGCTCTTGCTTCTTGCAGGTCTTTTGCCATTTTGTGTGCTTGCCGGGCAAGGTCGTCCATTGAGAGGCTGCGTGGATAGATTAGAAGCTTTCCTTTCTCATCTGGGACAAAGCGTAGTGATTCTCCAAACTCGGTTTCAATCTTTCGGCGAACATGTTTCTTTGTCGCTGGTTTCAGTTGGATAATACCACGGGACATCATGGATCTCTCAAGCCTAGATGTGAGGTTTGTCATAGGCAGTACCTCTGGGTTGGGGAATAATTTGGTCCTTATATACAAGCAGAGTTCCTCGAGGGCTTCTGTCTCAACCTCTTCGTAGCGTGCTTCCTCGCTTTCTTCCTGATTTTCACCTGCACCCGACCTGGCGGCCGCTGGGAAATCATCTTTTGTGAAGAGTTTGTAGCACGACTTGTGGTAGTGACCCTCTGCAGCAACAAGGTCTCTGCTAACTAAACCAAGGATTCTCTGGTTGAGTTTCCTTATTGCTGCTCTGCGAATCTTCTCATCTGCTCGTAGCTCAACACACTGTATGAGTGGCTCCCTTGTCTTTGTTGTTTTTATGTACTTGCTTGACTTCTCGCAGAAGATACATACTTTGGCATACACCCTGCTAGTACTAGGGGCATCCCTTGATGCCCTCCTCCTGGGGTCGACGCTTGCTGATTCTATCTTGACACCCTTGGCAAGGATAGAATCCAGTGACTTCTTCATTGTAAAGAGACTACGACATTTACGGTGATAATGTATGTGTGGTATTCCTCCTTCTTCAAGGCCCTTGGCTGCTTCCAGGACTGGATCATGCTGCCTGATTTCTGCAGCCCTGAGCAATGTGTTCCAGGAGTCCAAATCCTGTGGTGACACCAGAGCATCGCTGTCATCATCAGAGCAGTGGATGATACAGTCGATCCGTGCTCTCTTCCTCGCAGATGGTTCCATCCTGCCGTCAAACAGTCGACACACACCTGCAAAAAATATCACCATTAAACCATGAACAAACAAACACATTACATGGAAACCACTCTACATATGTTTGCTCCTTCCAATAATAAATTATCCCCAAAATATAACAAAAAATCCCCAAATATGAAATAAACCCCTAAATATGGAGAAACTTGAAATACACATCGGAATAATTCTTGTAGAGAATCAAATAAGCTACAAGAGCTGTTAGAATATATTTTTCAATGTTCCCCATATTTAAGGATTTATTCTAGATTTAGAGGAAAATACCCAAAATATAGAGTATATTCCGAAATATGAGGAAATTTGAAAAATACCTAGGAACAACTCTGGTAGAGAATATAATTCTACATAGGTGTTCAAAGTTTCGCGATGATTGTGTGATGGATTTTAAAGAAAATGAGGAAAACGCCGAGCGTCACGCTAAAAATCTTTATTTTTGGGTAGCGCCCCTATTGCATCAAAAAAATTAGACTAAGCTACCAGTGCGAGAAGGCTATCATATCTTAATGTACTTACAGTCACTCTATAAACATTTTAGTACCATTCGTGTTTAGTCACCCCAGGTGGTACCGATATCTGGCCTGGCTCATGGACTACTACTAGCGGTTCCACTCACCTGACTCCCATATATCTTTCTTGGCATTCTGTCTTCATCCATTCTCTGAACATGACCATACCACCTCAAAGTACTTCTCTTTATCCACTCAACCACACCACAATCAATGCCCAAAGCCTGCTCTTCCATTCCAAAGGACTCGTACACTTCCCTATTACTTGGCCCATCTAGCCTATTCATGCCAGCTGCCATTCTGAAAAAGCTCATCTCCACAGCTCTTAGTTTGAAGAGGTCCTCGTCACTTGCCGTCCATGTCTCGCTTCCATACGAGAGTGTTGGGAGCAGCACACTGTTTCTCAGTTACTTTTTGACTTCCTGGCTAACCATTCTTCCTTTGAGAATACTATCAAGTTCTCCAATCACTTTTCTCCCTTGCATTTTTCTCTCTTTTATCTCACTCTCCATTTTACCATATTTGCATAGTACAGCTCCCAAATACTTGAAACTTTCAACCTCTTCTAGTACTTAATTTTTCAATTTTATTTTTACAACTTTTCTTGTGTTCTTTCTTGATTCTATTTTTTTCTTAAAATCTATAGTTTCATGCATTCTTCTCTCAAACACCATTACCTTACATTTCCCTACATTGACCTTTAACTTTCTCTTTTCACATACCCTGTCAAAGTCAGTGACCACTCTCTGAAGTTCTTCAGCATTTTCCGCCAACAGGACTGCATCGTCCGCATATAGGCATGTTAAAATCTTCCATGTTCTTCCCTCTGATTCCAGTCTAGCTCCCACACCCATTGATACAGCCCTACATTCCCTAATCACTCCATCCATGTATATATTGAACAACCAAGCTGACATGACACATCCCTGTCTTACACCTACATTGACCTCAAAACCTTCACTTAACTTATCCCCTACCTTCACATTTGCCATTGCATTCCTATAAAAAGATTTTACTGCCATTAGCAACTTTCCTCCCACACCATATACTGTTAACACATCCCACAGGCCCTCCCAGTCTACTTTGTCGTAGGCTTTTTCCAAATCCATGAATGCTGCATAGAGTTTTCTGTTTTGGCCAGATACTTCTCTACCAACAATCGCATTGAGGCTATCTGGTCAACGCAGCCCCTGCCCTTTCTGAAACCTCCCTGTTCCTCGCCTATTTTGTCATCCGTTATCTTCTGTAGCCTCTGTGTTACTACTCTTGCGTGTACCTTTCCAGGTATGCTAAGCAAGCTAATTCCCCTATAATTCTTACACTCTTCTTTACTACCCTTCCCTTTGTACAAGGGTACTATCACTGCTTTCCTCCAGTCCTCTGGTACACTTTCCTTTTCCCATGCTAATTTACATAACCTATGCATTATGTCAACAGCTTCTTCTCCTCCATATCTCAGCATTTCACCTGATTAGTTCTTTTGTCTTTATATGGTGTCATTCCTATTTTGGTTTGTTTATTTTGCAAGTTTTACATTATAATCCCAGGTATGGAACCATATCGGACCAGTAGGACAAATATACACAGTCCACATGACCATTTCGACCAGTGGGAAAAACACAGAATCTTGCCGTTCATAGCCAAACCTGAGTTCACACAATAACATAATCAATGTGACAAACTCTTAATCCTGAGTCCTTTGTTTGAACCACCAGCAAGAATATTTCACACATTGGAGGTTATCTTGCCTTATACCTGTCTTACCTGTCATAGTTACAAACATAGTCCCTGGGGAAGATGATACCGCAGCCCATGACGTCTCCTTTATGGCAGCGCGGCCCAAACAGCGACCCCACAGAACTTCCGGTAAACACGCGTCCATCGTCTGCATGGTAGGCGATGCTCCCTTGATTCCAACCAGGGTGCCGGTTCTTGGGGTACTCCTGTAAAGGGGGTTATTTTACGGCTCTGACATAGCAATTTTGATAAGTTATTTTACCTTTATCTTGTATCATCCCAGTTTTGGTTTGTTTAGTTTTCAAGTTTTATATTTTAATCTTACTTAAATTTTTAGTAACCAATCTAAGTTGGATACTGAACCTATCTATCTATCTACTCAGGCCCAATCCCCACTTTTCCTATTTGGGGGGGGTGACTGACTCAAGACAGAGCCAGAATAGGGATAACACAAAACACAACAGAAAACAATGAACACACGAAAACAAAATAAAAATTCACACACATCTAGGTCATCCAGGAGAAGACCCAGAGACCAGGGTCACCAAGGTCCCTCCAGCACACCCCAGGCGAGGTTCCGATCTCGGCAGGCCGTAGCTCGATTGGTAGAGCGTTCGCCTGCTAACCGTGAGGTTGACGGTTTGAGCCTCGGGCCAGCCAGTGAGTTATTGGCAGATGTCAGTGCTGTCTAGCAATCTGTGGCAACTATTCACCAAGTCCCTGATTCATCAGGGCACCCACCCTAGCCTTGCTATTCAGCAGGGAGTGTATGGTGGTAAAAACTGCATCAGGCAGGCATGCAGCGGAGCCGAAGCCACAAGCCCGCCCACCACACTTCCAGGCGCACCCTTCATATTAATCGTCTCCCCGGGCCAGGCGCCTGATGGACTATTATCTAGTCCAACTTGCGCCCGACCCCTTCCCCCAAATGACCACGTGTTCACTCGTCTATTCACAAGTGCATCTCCATTCATTCCTGTTTATTACCGCTTCCCTTGCCTGATCTATAGTCATTCCTGTCACCCAAAGCTTGTCTTACACAGTCTCTCCATCACAATGGGGGTCTTCCTGCCCTTCTATCTCCCCTTGTATCTGACTCACATATTCTCTTTGTAAGCCTTTCATCTTCCATTCGTTCAACATGACCATACCAGCTCAGCACCCTTCTGTCCACTCTGGCTGACAAATGTTCCTGCTACCCCACTCTCCTACGTATCTTTCATTCCTCAATCTGTCTCTACGAGTAACTCCACACATACTCCTCAAGCAGCTCATCTCCATCACATCCAGCTTTCTTCTCTCCTTTTCCTTCAGAGCCCATGTCTCAGCCCCATACATCACTGCTGGCAACAATTCCTTGATACATTGCACTTTTTACTTTCATTCCGAGATTCTTTTCTTCCACATACTGTACTTCCCATTGCTCCGAAAACCTTCCTTCCTTCACACACTCTCTATTTTACCTCCATTGCCACACCTCCACTCCTGCTTATCGTTCCTCCTAGATATTTAAAACACTTGTTCTACTTGTTCTAATATTTCCTCATCCAGCCTTTGTCATAATGTGACAACAAATAACTACTGTACAGGTATAGTAATAATATGGTCACCGGGCATAAACTGTGAGCATAACATGAATATACAAACACACAAAGTTAGAAAATACTATTGAACAAACCTTTTTAGTAAGTCCGATGGTAATGTAACCGGAGCGTCCCGGGTCGACAATCTCCATCTCAAAGTAGTGTGAGGTGGTGTTGAGGGGCGCCCGGGCCTGAGCCAGACCTACATCAACCAGACTCTTCCCTCGACCACAGTACTCAAGCATCTGTCAGTGGAAGAATGCACCAACGACTCATCACAACATCACTAAGTTCTTGCACTCTAGTCTATTCATCAGGGCAGATATATCTGCAGTAAAACCACATTCTTTTGAACTAGTTATCTGGTCCAAAAATTACAAACTGTGAAAGACCAAGGTTTAAATCCTAACAATCCAGGTAAATGTCTGAACAGTGGTATTCCGTCTGGATTTTTATCCCCTATTTTTGGACTAAGTCAAAAACACAATATTCACCCCGGACTATCACTTCAGTCTTTCGGACCAAGTCCAAAAGACTGAGGTAAAAGTTTGAAAGCCTAAAGAGTTTCACTGTTCTGGACAGGATTTACCCCTGAGAGGGGCTTTACTGCATTATATGCTCTATCGCTTCATATTCAGTTAAATCTATATCTTTGCCCTAACTTGTACAAACTGACCTGACCATTGAGCCTAATATCATGTAGCCTAAGCCACTCCTCCTCCATGGAATCAACAGACATGTGTGTATCTTCATCAGGCGGCCACAACAGGTGTGGTGAGAGTCTGACAGCATCCCCGGCCGCTGCCAACCCTACACACGGGTACAGACCACTGGGAGGAACACGCACCACCACACATCCAACCTGCACAATAATCACTATATTAGTATATATATCATGTTAATCTTAACCAGGTAGGAAAATCCATAATGGAGCTAAAATAATAAGAAAATACTTGATTTCAAGATGTTTTGACTCCAATACATCCACTGCTAAAAGTGATTGTGTGATTTGGGTTGAAGATCTACCACTCTGGGTACACGGGATGTTCATACTATTATCAGGAAGAGAAAGAGCATGGAGGAATATCTCTACATAAGCCTGGTGTCTGTAGTATGTGATTCCTGCAATGTATAAATTAATATTCATATTTTATAGTTCTTACAGTTCTTACAGTATTCATTACTTGTGATAATCTGTAATAACACAATGACGGTACAAGGCACAAATAAAATAAGTTAATTCTGAAATACTACACCTCTTTCCCATTTTTTGTGAAGAAAACTGGTACAGAAGAAGGGTCACACTCGGGAGACAACTGTTCAAACTTGACCCCGCATCCCATTCTATCTCCCGCCACACACTTGGGACCAAACACTATCCCTCGAGGACACGCTTTGTATAGTCTGCAGTGAAAAGAACACCTGTTACTATCAAGTCCTCTTTATATTTTGAGAGTATTGGTACAAATTTAATTATTCTGGGAGTGCAGTACAGTAATAGTGAATTCTTGCGTATTAATTCCTCTTTACAGTATATTAATTGTACGAAAGTACTGGTACCACATTATTATTTTGTGAGTGGAGCAATAATGATTTATCATCTTAAAATTCTGGAATTAAAGATTAATAGTATAGTTATGGCACTGTAAAAAAATAACACACTTGGTAAGGTGTTCTATTACTGTATATAACCTTCCTGATGAAATACATATTTGGCAGGTCAAAACCAAGGCTATTGAAAGCTAGTACAGTACTCCTGATTTACAGGTACTGCATCAAAGAGTGAGGATGGCAAAAGATTTCAATTGTTTGGGTGTTTTACTATTTAACAGATCTCCCAATAGCCTTGCTTTCGACTTTACTGAGAACAAATGTGGGAAGTAAGTTTTGGGTTTGAAGTGTACAGTACAAAACATTAGCGGTACTTTACCTGCCGTCATCAGCATGGTATCCAACACTGTGGGCAGCCCAACCAGGTAGTTTATGTAGTGGATATTTAGCAGAACACAAACCTAGGAAGGAAATAATCACAAACCAATAATATATCAGGTACGGTAATATATTGGGATTTTTTATATTATTGTTTATTAGGAAGTACTGTATATGCGTGAAAGCGATGCTGGATGAGAGGAGGTGCACCAACTGACTGGGGACAGAGGTGCTTGGGGGCGATTCGTTCGTGGCCATCCCTTCGGGGATCATGGCGTCCGGCAATAGATTGATAGATAGAATATATACATGTTACACATATGTTGACTATAAGATATTGTTCCTACACACAGCACCCTCGGCTTCCACACACACAGTCCATGACCCTATGACCTATGTACTCCAAGCATCAATAAACCTTCTACAGATTAATTATATTAATATATACTACTGATACCAATACAGAAGTTTATATATAATTTGGATTGGCCAAGATAAATGTCTGTAACCAAAGCTATGAATAAAACATAAATCCATATTATCATCAACCCATTGTGTTGTGGAGAAGTATCTGGAGAAGAAACAAAAGGTGTATGTTGCCTTTATGGACTTGGAGAAGGCCTATGACAGAGTGGATAGAGAAGGTTTGTGGAAAGTACTTAGAATATACGGAGTAGAGGGCAAGTTGCTGAAAGCAGTGAAGAGCATGTATGAGGGTGCAAAGGCGGCAGTACGTGTGGAGAGTGAGCAGAGCGAGTTCTTTGACCTGAATGTTGGTTTGAAACAGGGGTGTGTGATGTCCCCGTGGTTGTTTACTGTATATGGATGGAGTTATGAAAGAAATACTATCAAGAGCAGTGGATGTTGGTGTATCGCTGAAAAGGGAGGGAATTGAGTGGAAGCTACCTATACTGCTGTTTGCGGATGATACAGTTCTGATGAGTGATACTGAATGGGAGTTGCAGGGTCTGGTAAATGAGTTTGGAACAGTGTGCGAAAAACGGAATTTGAAGGTAAATACGGGGAAGAGCAAGGTTATGGTCTTCGAAAGGGGTGAAGTCACAGAGTGTGAGGTGAAGCTGAACGGTCAGGCTATGGAGATCGTCAACTCTTTTAAGTATCTGGGCAGTGTGTTGAGTAAAGATGGGACTATGGATGAAGAGGTGCGGGAGAGGGTACAACAGGGGAAGAGGGTTGTAGGAACGCTAAAAGCAGTAACAAGAAATAGGGTGGTCAGTATGGAAGTGAAGAAGTCCTTGCATGACAGTGTGGTAATCCCGACACTGACTTACGGAAGCGAAGCATGGACGTTGGTTGAGAGACTCAGACCAAGAGTGAGAGCAGTGGAAATGAATTACTTAAGGAGTGCGTGCGGAGTTACATGGAGGGATAGACAGACTAATGAGGAAGTAAGAAGGAGGTGTGGTGTGGAGGTAGATGTGCTGGAAAGTGTGAAAAGGAACAACTTGAGATGGTTCGGCCATATGGAACGTATGGAAAGCGAGAGAATGACTAAGAGGGTGTACGAGAGCGAGGTGGAGGGACAGAGGGGGAGAGGTAGACCGAATATGAGGTGGAAGGATGGAGTGAGGAAGTACATGAACGAAGGCGGTGCTGGTTGGGGGGAGGGGCGTCGACTGACTGGGGACAGAGGTGCATGGGGGCGGTTCGTTCGTGGCCACCCCTTCGGGGATCACGGCGTCAGGCAATAGATAGAGAGATAGATCATCAACCCACCAATTAACTTACAAAAATACTAAGAGTAAATTAGAGGTGATGTGATGACTTTGTGGCACAGATAGCCCCTAGAGGTTGGGACTGGGAATCCCACCTCCAGAATTGTTAGGAGGAGGCTGTAGGCACCAACCGAACAGGGCGGTACTCCCGGGGAGTGCTAGGTGGCTGATAAGAAGAGCTGGAACTCCTGTTTCACCACCAGGCCTCTCTAGCTGATCCTTTCTGTACCTCATCAAAATTGAGGGCAACCCCAGCCTGCCCTCCAAAACACCTTCTCCTCCTATCAATACATTATATTACAAACACCTTACATACTACACTATCTTTTTTAATACAAAATTATGCCACGATCACGACTCACCTCGGAGTCCCCAGAGAGGAGGGGGGGGGGGGGCGCGCGCGCACGGCGCGGGGGACCAGAAATGCCCCCATCAATTTGACCCCTGGAAACGACTCCCCTAAATGCCCTGGACCACTACCTTCTACTCTTACTATAAATGTCTGCAACATTCGTGGCTTTTCTTCTAACTTCCACTCTGTGGAACACCACCTCTCTTCCAACCCTGATCTTCTCTTTATCACCGAAACTCAGGTGTCTGGGACTACTGACAGCAAACCCTTCTCTGTATCCTACTACTATCTCTATCCTCAGTTTCAAGCCAAAGGTGGATGTTGCTTATACTGTATGTGTGCAACAATCTCGCTTTCTCTCGTGTTCCCAACTTAGACTCTTCTGAATTCTCAACTCTCTGGCTAATGCTTTCTTGTCACTCTCAAACTAAATATTTCTGTGCTGTTTATCTCTCCCCAAATTCTACTGACTATCCAAAATTCTTTGACTATCTAACTTCTAAAGTAGAACACATTCTATCCATCTCTCCTTTTGCAGAAATCTTCATCCTAGGAGATTTCAACGTTCACCACCACCAACGGCTCTCCTCTGTTTCCACTGACCAACCTGGTGAATAAGCCTACATCTTTTCTATCCTAAATGACCTAGAGCAGCTAGTCCAGCAACCCACCCGTATCCCAGATCGCTTCGGAGATCAGCTCAACATTCTTGACTCATTTCTCACCTCTAACCTTTCTGCTTATACTATAAATCTTTTCTCTCCTTTGGGCTCCTCCGACCATAAACTAATATCTGTCACCTGTCCTATCTCTCCGGTACGGCCACCCTAACCTCCCAACTGGCGGCGCTGTGGCACTGTGGCGCTGCCGACTGGGAGGCTCTTCGGCAGTACTTCTTGGATTTCCCATGGAATGAATTTTGCTTCCGTGGCCGGGAACCCTCAGAGAGTGCTGAACGCATTACTGAGGTAATCCTCTCGGGCATGGAGGCATACATGCCATCTTCTTTCTCTCAGTCTAATGCCAAAAAAATCTTGGTTTACTCACGCTTGTTCTACTGCTGTCCGCAACAAGGAGAAAGCATTCAAACCGTACCGACGCCTAAAAACTCAAGAGTCTCATTCTTCCTATATTTCTGCCCAGAATCAAGCCAAATCTGTTCTTCGACTTGCCAAGCACTCTTTCATCAATAATAAATGCACTGAACTATCCAACTCTAGCTCTTCTCAAGCTTTCTGGCATCTAGCCAAAAACCTCTCTAACAATTTTTCTTCCTCGTCTTTCCCTCCCCTTTTCCACTCTGATGGTACAACCATCACTTCTTCCTCTGACAAAGCTGAACTTTTTGCTCAAACTTTTGCTAGAAACTCTACCTTGGATGAGTCTGGTGCTATTCCTCCCTCTCCACCCCCTTCTCTCCTACGTATGCCTAATATCCTAATCTCTTCTAAAGATGTACTTTCTACCCTCTCTGGGCTTAATAAGAAGGCGTACGGTCCGGACGGTGTTCCTCCTGTTTTACTCAAAAACTGTGCTTCCATGCTGACTCCCTGCCTAGGCAAACTCTTTTGTCTCTGTCTCTCCTCTAACATCTTCCCTTCTTGTTGGAAGCTTGCTCTCATTCAACCTGTCCCAAAGAAGGGTGACCACTCTCAACCCTCCAACTATCGTCCAATTGCTCTCATCTTTTGTATCTCTAAAGTTTTTGAAACTATTCTTACATCCAAATTACTTAAGCATTTCTCTTCTCATAATCTACTCTCAGATCGCCAGTATGGCTTCCTTAACCCAGGAGCTGCGGGAAGACTCTTAAGAGTTTCCCCGGGCGACTGCGGGAAGACTCTTAAGAGTCAGGAAAAAAAAAAAATCCATTTAAAACACCCCCCAAAATTTTTTTTTTTTTTTTTGCCCCTGGGCCATGACAAATATCACTCCTCCACCTACCCTCCTTCCCCACTTTCCTCACCTCCTTCAGTTATCACCTATTTTCCCTGTTATTCCCTTATTCTGTGGTCTATTTTCGTGCTAACATTAGCGAGTTGCAAGCAGGGCATTGTCATCACTGTTACCAAGCGAGTGCAAGAGAGAGAGAGAGAGTATCGATCGACAGTCTCTCTCCAGACGTGGGGAAAAGTGGAGGGGAGGGAGGTTGCCTCAGCCATACATTATGTAACTCCCGGCCTGTATCGCCAATTTTGACCATCCAAACGCTGTTTCCACTTGTTTTATTGTTGTAACAGGTTAATACCTTTATAATCAACCTATAATAGGTGCATATGGATAAGTATTAATGCTATTTATGGTAAAATAACGATGTTAGTGATGGGAACAGCTCAAATACGTGTGCACAGGAGTGTGGTGTCTCATACCCCCCATGCGCACGTCTTAGGTTAAGGGTCGCTCTACTGGTGATCTTCTTTCATATCTTACTAACTCTTGGTCATCCTTCTTTTGGGACTTCGATGAAACCTTTTCTATTGCACTAGACATATCGAAGGCCTTCGATAGAGTCTGGCACAAATCTTTAATTTCTAAACTACCCTCCTTCTGTTTCTATCCCTCCATTTGTGCCTTTGTCTCTAATTTCCTTTCCGGCCGTTTCATAGCTGCGGTTGTGGACGGTCATCGCTCACTTCTTCATCCTATCAACTCCGGTGTTGCTCAGGGCTCTGTCATATCTCCCATTCTCTTTCTAATTTTCATAAATGATCTTCTCAACTGTACCTCCAGTCCCATCCATTCATACGCAGGCGACTCTACCTTACACTACTCAATTAGTTTCCTGAAAGCCCCAGCCAGCAATCCCTCAAAGACAAACGTAATGAAGCCCTTATCTTCTGATCTAACTACTATTTCCAATTGGGGGCAGAAAATACCTTGTTACCTTTAATGCTTCCAAACCCCAATTTCTTCATCTTACTACCCCTTCGGAACTTCCAGAGAACTAGCCATTACACTTCAACAATACAAAAATCAATCCTTCATCTTCTCTCAATATTCTCAATGTCTCCTTTTCTTCTGCTCTCACATGGAAGGACCATATTACCAGTCTTGCTAAGGCAGCCTCCCAGAAGCTGGGTGTGCTCAACCGCCTCAAGGGGTTCTTTACCCCTGCGCAGCTTCTAGCTCTATACAGGGGCACAGTACATACATACATACATAACAGACTGGGTGTTCCTCAGCTCATCATTTGTTATTTTATCCTGTAGCCTGGCCCCACACATCCATCTCACCATTCTCATCTCATTACGCTCCATTCTGTTGACATCCTCTACTTTAACGGCCCATGTTTCAGTGTGTCCTTGTATTGAGTATTGTTCAGATGTATGGGGGGGATCCTCTCACACCCCACTCCTAGACAAAGTAGAAAGGAAAGCCTTTCGTATCATTAACTCCCGTCCTCTCACCAACTCTCTCTCTTCGCCGCAATGTTGCATCTCTCTCGCTATTTTATCGTTACTACAATAATCAGTGTTCCTCAGAGCTTTCCCAGTGTATACCACCTCCTCTACGTAGGGTATGTAGTACCCGTCTTGCAACACAATCCCACCCCTACTCTGTGCAACTCTCCAACCCAAGAGTGAAACGCTATTCTCAATCTTTCTTCTATTCAACTGCTGAGCTCTGGAACTCTCTCCCAGAATCAGTCTTTCCCTCTTACTATGACTTAAATTGCTTCAAACTCCTGTGTCCAAGCATTTTGACTCGAACGTCCCTTGATTTTGGCCCTGTCACTCTTTCAACTCTGGGGGAGGAACTCGCTACAGGCAGTTCTGCCTTTTGTCTTCTTCACATAGACAAAAAAAAAAAAAATTACTAGTATACAGTACTGATAATCTATATTTTTTTAAATTTCACCACAACACCAAACACCTCCAATGAAATTAATGAAAGCATATATGTGATCCACCGGGATTCGAACATAAGTAGAATTTCTTCACACAAGATCTTTTCTGCCTGGAACAAAATTTCCTTTGAGGCTAATATATGATTCTTTAGTGAGACAGCTCAACTCTCTCAGGGTTTACACAACTTTACACATGCATTTTTTGTGTATGAGCTACTGACCCACTCAAGGTTTTCATATTCATTTTGAGAAAACAAACACAGTATGCAAATGTAATTGCGTATAATAGTCACACAGTTGTGTCCCATACTTTAGTCAGTAAAATACAGCAACAGCAATATGATTGAGATACCAAGACAAATATTTGACTTTGTGAGGATTTATCATTGAGGCTGGACCGTGAGGGATATGTCAGCACTCGTACCTTGGGAGCGTTGAGAGCATAGTAACGTACACACTTTGTAATGAGTGTGCTGTACTAGGCAAGTTTTATTTTTTCATCATCTCCCCGGGATGAACTCCAAGGTCTTTGCGATTCCAAGAACTCATAGTAACATTATGTAACTGTAACCCATTCCCTTTCTCAACTTACCTATAGATATTGCTCCCTCCACACCCATATCCAATATTTCTATCTCAAAGTAGCTGTGTTCCAGTGTGATGGGCATCTCCCCAACATACACTCCAACTCCTTCATCCTCTTCTTCACTATAGCTGCAAAGCAAGAAACATTGTAAATCATACAAGTAATACGGTAAAATAGCAATATATTTTAAATAATGAGGGTCCGTTGTGCAGGATAAAATTATAATATGGTAATTCAAAGTGTTTTGCCATGCACCTACAATCACTCATAAAAATTGTGTGCCTCTTATGTCTTTTTGTCTGGTAAAACCCACTAGGATTAATAAGTGGATGCTATTTGCTTTACACCAAATCATAGCTACAGTAAAACCTCGCCCATCCAGACTAATTGGGGGAGAACCCTGTCTGGATCTGCCGAAAGTCCGGACATATATTCAGCCATCCAGACAAATCCGGATGGCTGAAACTTGAGTCCGGATATCCAACTTAACCCTCTCACCACGGAAGGGCTCTTGAACGCCCATAAAAAAGCATATAACAGGTACCCGGAAGGTCTCTTGAACGCCCAGTGGTTGAAAGCCTGTGAGCTTCGTGTGCGAGGCGTCGGTCCGACGCATGTAAACAACAGCCGGCTGGACCGTCGCCCCGCATCTCCGGCCACAAGAAGGAGAGCGTCGCTTGTTCGTGTGTGCCTGTATGTTGTTGTTAAGTATCGAAAAGTGGTGTAAAGTGGCTGTTTTGGCCATAAAGTTATCTCCAATGAAATCATCATCACAGCTCAACCAGTTGACTTAGAGAGCTCTACTTAATGCCATTCTACAGGTAAATAACACAGCTACGCTTGGGGATGCGCGGGAATGCGGGAAGCAGTCTGATTAACGAATATACGGTAGCCTAGCCTAGACGTTTTTCGGCCAAAACACCCGGGTTTCGAGGAATATATATATAATACATAGCCGGGGCTGGAGGGTTTTAAACAACCAGACTTAGGTTTCAGCCATCCAGACAAATCCGGATGGCTGACATACAAGTCTGGATATCTAACACTGCATATAAATAATATGTGTGGAAACTTGTATTTATCTCGTTCGTTTCCGGATTGACTTATATTTTTCCCAAGCCATCCAGACAAGTCTGGTTGGCTGAAACATGAGTCTGGATCGAAATGCCTGTCTGGATCTCTTGTGTTTCCAAGAGCACCGGATGGGAGGGGTTCTATTGTATGTTTTTTTTTTTTTCATATTAACATACAGTACATAAAAGTACATTTTAAAAAATCTATATAGATAAATATATATAGTCTTACTAAAATAATAATAAATATGAGTGGGGCAAACATTTTTGTGAGTGACCATATACCACCAGAAACCAAGAAGACATCTAACCTGAGTACATCCCCTTCTATAGTGATACGTTCGGCCCGCACCTTCTGGTTGCCGGCCTGGCTGCCTGCCGGGTGACGGTGACGGACAAAGGGCCAAGCTGGACTCACGTTGTTGTACATGTCGGGGTCAGAGTCTCCCGGGGGGGTCGACCCAAACAGCTTTTTGAAGAGGACGAAAAGGTTTGGGTGTACACAGCTCAGCATTAGGCTGGCTGTGTCTAGACCCTCACACCCCCGCCCTTCCTCCCCTGCAGCCACCGCTACTCTCAATTACACTCTGAAACAAAACAATACTTTTAAAGCCTCAATTATAATTACCTGTAAAAGTAGTGAGGGGGAGGGGGAAGGTAGTGATGAGAGAGGAAGGCAGAGAAGGGGAGAACACAGTGAGGGAGAGAGGGAGGGGGAAGGTAGTGAAGGGTAAGGGATGTTAGTGAGGGGTAGGGGAAGGTAGTGATGGGAGAGGAAGGAAAAGAGGGGGAGGAGAAAAGAAAGGAGAACAGAGTGAGGGGGAATGCAGTAAAGGGTAGTGATGGGGAAGAGAAGGTAGTGATGGGAGAGGAAGGAAGAGAAGGGGAAGGAGAACGCAGTGAGGGACGGTGGGAGGCGGAAAGAAGTGAAGAGTAGGGGAAGGTAGTGCAAAGGAAGTCAAGCAACAAAAAGTCTAGTGACCCCTCGAGGTTGCTTGCCCTCTAAATCACTGCTGTTCAAGTGTCCAACAGTGGTTCAGAGTGGGTAAGGGACAATTGGAAAGGGAAGCACTGCCTTTAGACCAATGTCCTTGGCATGGTTAGGATATGTAAGGACAAATTTGGGTTAATAACATAACACAATGTATCTGAGAAAAAGATAATTCATAAGGGTGAGGGGGAGGGGATGGTAGTGAAGGGAAGGGGATGGTAGTCAAGGGGAGGGGAAGGTAGTGAAGGGGAGGGGAAGGTAGTGAAGGGCAGGGGAAGGTAGTGAAGGGAAGGGGAAGGTAGTGAAGGGAAGGGGAAGGTAGTGAAGGGGAGGGGAAGGTAGTGAAGGGGAGGGGAAGGTAGTGAAGAGGAGGGGAAGGTAGTGAAGGGAAGGGGAAGGTAGTGAAGGGAAGGGGAAGGTAGTGAAGGGAAGGGGAAGGTAGTGAAGGGAAGGGGAGGGGAAGGTAGTGAAGGGAAGGGGAGGGGAAGGTAGTGAAGGGAAGGGGAGGGGAAGGTAGTGAAGGGAAGGGGAGGGGAAGGTAGTGAAGGGAAGGGGAAGGTAGTGAAGGGAAGGGGAGGGAAGGTAGTGAATGGGAGGGGAAGGTAGTGAAGGGGAGGGGAAGGTGGTGAAGGGGAGGGGAAGGTAGTGAAGGGAAGGGGAAGGTAGTGAAGGGAAGGGGAAGGTAGTGAAGGGGAGGGGAAGGTAGTGAAGGGGAGGGGAAGGTAGTGAAGGGAAGGGGAAGGTAGTGAAGGGGAGGGGAAGGTAATGAAGGGGAGGGGAAGGTAGTGAAGGGGAGGGGAAGGGGAGTACAAAGGAAATCAAGCAACAATAGGTCTAGTGACCCTTCTAGGCTGCTTGTCCTCCAAAACACTGAGGATCAAGTGTCCAAACAGTGGTTTACAGTGGGTAAGGGAACTACTGCCCTGGAACTAATGTCCGTGGCAGGATTAGGAAATTAGTAGGGGACAGATGGATTAGTAACTGAGGGGAGGATAAAATAAAGTTATTCATTTACAAACGCAGTCAGTCGCGGGTTTGATGCAAGCTATTTGTCTAGGCGAAGTTTAAATGAATCAACGGTGCTGCAGTCTATAACATCTCGGGGAAGCCCATTCCATAAGTTGACAACTCGATTGAAGAAGAAATTATTAGCTTCGTGTGAGTTAAAAGATTTACCAATAATTTTGCACCTGTTTCCCCGCGTGTAATTAGATTGGTCGACAGTGAAGTACTTACTACAGTTCATATTGTCGATGCCTTTGATGATTTTGAACACTTGAATTAAGTCGCCTCTTAATCTGCGCTGGGTTAAAGGAAATAGATTTAATTCTCTACGACGCTCCTCGTATGGTTTGTTCTTTAGGCTAGGTATCATTTTGGTAACTCTACGTTGAACTCGTTCTAGCTTGTCTATATCTTTTTGGTAATAAGGGCACCAGGATTGAACGCAGTATTCCAGAAGAGGGCGGACTAAGGAATTGTAAAGGGTTAGGATAACGTCTTTGGATTTATGCTCAAATGACCTGCCTATAAAGCAAATTATTTTGTTTGCCTTCTTAACAACTTCTGAACATTGTTAAGCTGAGTGCCATTCATCAAATAGTTTGCTTTCTCATTTTGGTATCCGATATGTAGTACTTTACATTTATCCGCATTGAAACTCATTTGCCAAATTTGGGCCCAACATGACAACTTATCTAGATTGTGTTGCATATCGTCAACTTGTTCTTTTGAGAGTACGCTATTTGCAATTTTTGTATCTTCAGCAAATTTTGAGATTGTACAGGTGAGACCCTCATCTATGTCGTTGATGTAAATTAGAAAGAGAATTGGTCCTAGTACCGATCCCTGGGGTACCCCGCTACTTACATTGGTCCATTTAGATGCCTTACCATTTATGACTACTCTTTGCTTTCTGTCGCTGAGCCAATTTTCTATCCATTTCAACACACCGTCTTGTATTCCATGCGCTTTTAGTTTTAGCAGTAAACGTTTGTGGGGAACTTTGTCAAAGGCCTTTTTAAAATCAAGGTATATAATATCTACAGCTTTACTCTCATCGTAGAGGTTTAGGATATCGTGGAAGAAGTCTAAGAGGTTTGTTAAACAGGAACGTTTTTTACGAAAGCCGTGTTGAGTATCTTTAAGTATGTTATTTTCCTCCAAGTGATTCACGAGTCTGTCTCTTATGACCGTTTCTAGCATTTTACATACAACTGAGGTTAAGCTAATTGGACGATAGTTACTGGGTAGGGATTTGCTGCCTTTTTTTAATATCGGTGTTACGTTGGCTAGCTTCCACTGATCAGGCATAGTTCCAGACTGCAAGGATTTATTGAATAGCAATGTCAGTGGTTTAGAGAGCTCATCCTTAGCTTCCTTTAGGACTCTAGGTGAGATTGTATCAGGTCCAGGCGTTTTATTTACCTTGAGTTTATCTAAACAATTCAATACTTCTCTCTCTGTAACGGTGATATTGCTTAGAACATCTGAATTATCAATCTGAATCGGCGATGGTGTAGGGATATCACTGAGGTCTTCCGTTGTAAAAACTGATGCAAAGAAGGTATTGAGGGCATTACTCATTTGTACTTCGTCTTTGGTGTATTCTCCATTTTCATCGACTAACGTCCTACAGTTGAAGTAACTACTCTCTTTTTCTGATATAACTATAGAATTCTTTTGGGTTTGTTTTACTTTGATTCGCAACATGTAACTCCAGGGTCTTTTTACTATGCTTAATTAACCTTTTGGCTTTGCGTCGTAGTTCTACAAATTTCACCCGTTCTTCGTCATTTTGTGAGGATTTTAATCTATCGTTAGCAAACTTTTTAGCAAGCAGACAGTTTGAAATATCTTTATTCCACTATTTGGGCTTATCATTATGGCCTGTACGCCGTATTTTCGATGGTATGCAGTCTTGCACTGGTTTTAAGTAAGTGTTTGCGAATGATTCCCAAGATGTATTTATGTCGTTATTGTTAATTAAAAAGCTCCAGTCAGTTTCTTTAAACATTGCTCTAAGTTTACAAAAGTTTGCTTGCTTGAAATTAGGGACTTTCTCGATGATGCTATTTGGTTCGCTACTATTAAACTTTAAACTGAAAGTTATCGTACGATGGTCGCTGTTACTGAATTAATCACCGACATTGAAATTCTCTATCAATTCTGCTTTTGTTGAAAGTACAAGGTCAAGGACATTATTTCCACGGGTTGGAGATCTAACAAATTGATATAGCGAACTCTCTTGCAAATTTGCATACAGGTCTTGTCCAGTGTGAAGTAATACTATCTCCCCACTTGGTCACAGGTAAATTGAAGTCGCCAAAAATTACGGTATCATGCGAGTTACTTAAGTCTGAAATTTGCTCATAAATTTCTCGGTCAATTTGCACTGATTGAGCTGGAGGTCTGTATATTAGTGCAAGTATTATTTTTGTGCCTTTATTATTCTTTATTAGCACAAAGGATGTGTCAACGTTCACAATTTGGGGTTTTGACAAGAGGGCCGGATTAAGACTTTCTTTGATAAAAAATAAAACTCCACCTCCATTTCTATTAATTCGGCTTTTCTCAAACATTATATAACCGGGAAGTGAATACTCTGCTAAAAAGTCTCTGTCTTCTGTATTGAGCCAAGATTCTGTTATGCCAATAACATCGTAATTTTCCGTAAACACTAGTTCCTCTAAATCTGAACATTTATTGCGTATGCTAAGAGTGTTTGCATAGAAAACATTCAAAGTTTTGGATTTGGAATTCACGGAACGCTCTTTATTCAAATTAATGGTACTGCTCGGATCTACATTTATGTACCTGTCTGCCCTCAGTCCTCGATCCTCGTCCCTGGTTGTCCTCGGTCCTCGGTGTCCTCGATCATTGTTTCTAGTGGTCCTCGGTCCTCGATCATTGTTTCTGGTGGTCCTCCGTTCTCGCTGTCCTCGATCGTCGTCCCTGGTAGTTCTCGGTCCTCGATCGTCGCCACTGGTCGTCCACGGTCCTCGATCCTTGTCCCTGGTGGTCCTCGGGCCTCGAAACTCGTCCCTGGTGGTCCTTGGTTGGCTCTGCTTTTTCTCCGAAAATCCTTTACTGCGTCGTGAAGCAGGCGGCCAAATCTTGCTGCTCCCACCTGGTTCAGATGGACTCCATCTGCTACAAACAGATGATCTTCACGGTAGAAGTCATCCCAGGTATTGATGAATTCAATGTTTTCTTCCCTGCAGAGGTTAGCCAGACGACGATTTACGCTAGTAAATCGTAGGAAGGTAGTGAAGGGGCAGGGGAAGGTAGTGAAGGGAAGGGGAAGGTAGTGAAGGGGATGGGAAGGTAGTGAAGGGGATGGGAAGGTAGTGAATTGAAGGGGAAGGTAGTGAATTGAAGGGGAAGGTAGTGAATTGAAGGGGAAGGTAGTGAAGGGGAGGGGAAGGTAGTGAAGGGAAGGGGAAGGTAGTGAAGGGGATGGGAAGGTAGTGAAGGGGATGGGAAGGTAGTGAATTGAAGGGGAAGGTAGTGAATTGAAGGGGAAGGTAGTGAAGGGGAGGGGAAGGTAGTGAAGGGGATGGGAAGGTAGTGAAGGGGAGGGGAAGGTAGTGAAGGGGAGGGGAAGGTAGTGCAGGGGAGGGGAAGGTAGTGAAGGGAAGCGGAAGGTAGTGTAGGGGATGGGAAGGTAGTGAAGGGGATGGAAAGGGGAAGGTAGTGAAGGGAAGGGGAAGGTAGTGAAGGGGATGGGAAGGTAGTGAAAGGGATGGGAAGGAGAAGGTAGTGAAGGGGATGGGAAGGGGAAGGTAGTGAAGGGGATGGGAAGGGGAAGGTAGTGAAGGGGATGGGAAGGGGAAGGTAGTGAAGGGGAGGGGAAGGTAGTGAAGGGGATGGGAAGGGGAAGGTATTGAAGGGGAGGGGAAGGTAGTGAAGGGAAGGGGATGGGAAGGTAGTGAAGGGGATGGGAAGGGGAAGGTAGTGAAAGGGATGGGAAGGGGAAGGTAGTGAAGGGGAAGGTAGTGAAGGGGAGGGGAAGGCAGTGAAGGGGAGGGGAAGGTAGTGAAGGGGATGGGAAGGTAGTGAAGGGGATGGGAAGGGGAAGGGAAGGTAGGAAGGGGAGGGGAAGGGGAAGGTATTGAAGGGGAGGGGAAGGCAGTGAAGGGGAGGGGAAGGTAGTGAAGGGGATGGGAAGGTAGTGAAGGGGATGGGAAGGGGAAGGTAGTGAAGGGGAGGGGAAGGGGAAGGTAGTGAAGGGGAGGGGAAGGTAGTGAAGGGAAGGGGATGGGAAGGTAGTGAAGGGGAAGGTAGGGAAGGGGATGGGAAGGGGAAGGTAGTGAAGGGGATGGGAAGGGGAAGGTGTAAGGGGAGGGGAAGGTAGTGAAGGGGGAGGGAAGGTAGTGTGGGGAGGGAAGGTGAGGGGAAGGTAGTGAAGGGGAGGGGAAGGTAGTAAAGGGCAGGGGAAGGTAGTGAAGGGGGAGGGGATGGTAGTGAAGGGAAGGGGAAGGTAGTGAAGGGAGAGGGGAAGGTAGTGAAGGGAAGGGGAAGGTAGTGAAGGGAAGGGGAAGGTAGTGAAGGGGGAGGGGGTGGTAGTGAGGGGGAGGGGATGGTAGTGAAGGGAAGGGGAAGGTAGTGAAGGGGGAGGGGATGGTAGTGAAGGGAAGGGGAAGGTAGTGAAGGGGAGGGGAAGTAGTGAAGGGAGAGGGGAGGTAGTGAAGGGGGAGGGGGTAGTGAAGGGGAGGGGGAGGTAGTGAAGGAGAGGGGAGGGTAGTGAAGGGGAGGGGAAGGTAGTGAAGGGGACGGTAGAGGGAGGGGAAGGTAGGTAGAGGGAGGGGAAGGTAGTGAAGGGGAGGGGAAGGTAGTGAAGGGGAGGGGAAGGTAGTGAAGGGAAGGGGAAGGTAGTGAAGGGGAGGGGAAGGTAGTGAAGGGGAGGGGACGGTAGTGAAGGGGAAGGGGAAGGTAGTGAAGGGAGGGGAAGGTAGTGAAGGGGAGGGGAAGGGAGTGAGGGGAAGGGGAAGGTAGTGAAGGGGAGGGGAAGGTAGTGAAGGGGAGGGGAAGGTAGTGAAGGGAAGGGGAAGGTAGTGAAGGGAAGGGGAAGGTAGTGAAGGGAAGGGGAAGGTAGTGAAGGGGAGGGGAAGGTAGTGAAGGGGAGGGGAAGGTAGTGAAGGGGAGGGGAAGGTAGTGAAGGGAAGGGAAGGGGAAGGTAGTGAAGGGGAAGGTAGTGAAGGGAAGGGAAGGGGAAGGTAGTGAGTGGGAGGGGAAGGTAGTGAAGGGAAGGGGAAGGTAGTGAAGGGAAGGGGAAGGTAGTGAAGGGGAGGGGAAGGTAGTGAAGGGAAGGGGAAGGTAGGGAGGGGGAGGGGAAGGTAGTGAAGGGGAGGGGAAGGTAGTGAAGTGAAGGGGAGGGGAAGGTAGTGAAGGGGAGGGGAAGGTAGTGAAGGGGTGGGGAAGGTAGTGAAGGGGAGGGGAAGGTAGTGAAGGGGAGGGGAAGGTAGTGAAGGGAAGGGGAAGGTAGTGAAGGGGAGGGGAAGGTAGTGAAGGGAAGGGGAAGGTAGTGAAGGGAAGGGGAAGGTAGTGAAGGGGAGGGAAAGGTAGTGAAGGGAAGGGGAAGGTAGTGAAGGGAAGGGGAAGGTAGTAAAGGGGAGGGGAAGGTAGTGAAGGGAAGGGGAAGGTAGTGAAGGGAAGGGGAAGGTAGTGAAGGGAAGGGTTAGGTAGTGAAGGGAAGGGGAATCTAGTGAAGGGAAGGGGAAGGTAGTGAAGGGGAGGGGAAGGTAGTGAAGGGGAAGGTAGTGAAGGGAGGGGAAGGTAGTGAAGGGGAGGGGAAGGTAGTGAAGGGGAGGGGAAGGTAGTGAAGGGAAGGGGAAGGTAGTGAAGGGAAGGGGAAGGTAGTGAAGGGGAGGGGAAGGTAGTGAGGGGGAGGGGAAGGTAGTGAAGGGAAGGGGAAGGTAGTGAAGGGGAGGGGAAGGTAGTGAAGGGAAGGGGAAGGTAGTGAAGGGAAGGGGAAGGTAGTGAAGGGGAGGGGAAGGTAGTGAAGGGGAGGGGAAGGTAGTGAAGGGAAGGGGAAGGTAGTGAAGGGAAGGGGAAGGTAGTGAAGGGAAGGGCAAGCTAGTGAAGGGGAGGGGAAGGTAGTGAAGGGAAGGGGAAAGGGAAGGTAGTGAAGGGTAGGGGAAGGTAGTGAAGGGGAGGGGAAGGTAGTGAAGGGGAGGGGAAGGTAGTGAAGGGAAGGGGAAGGTAGTGAAGGGGAGGGGAAGGTAGTGAAGGGAAGGGGAAGGTAGTGAAGGGGAGGGGGAGGTAGTGAAGGGAAGGGGAAGGTAGTGAAGGGAAGGGGAAGGTAGTGAAGGGAAGGGGAAGCTAGTGAAGGGGAGGGGAAGGTAGGGAGGGGGAGGGGAAGGTAGTGAAGGGGAGGGGAAGGTAGGGAAGGGGAGGGTGGGGAGGGGAGGGGAAGGTAGTGAAGGGGAGGGGAAGGTAGAGAAGGGGAGGGGAAGGTAGTGATGGGGAGGGGAAGTTAGTGAAGAGAAGGGGAAGGTAGTGAAAGGGAGGGGAAGGTAGTGAAGGGGAGGGGAAGGTAGTGATGGGGAGGGGAAGGTAGTGATGGGGAGGGGAAGGTAGTGAAGGGGAGAGGAAGGTAGTGAAGGGAAGGGGAAGGTAGTGAAGGGGAGGGGAAGGTAGTGAAGGGGAGGGGAAGGTAGTGAAGGGGAGGGGAAGGTCGGACGCAGCACCCCACCCTTGTGCCAGACACCCACGCCGCGACCTAGATGTCACGCTGATGTGCTTAAGAATTAGACATGCCACCCTCTCTTTTGATGAAGAGAAACGGGATCAAGTTATAAGACTCTTCTGCAAGTTCTTTAAGTCAACGGGCCGCCTGGTCTGCCCTTGAGGATTCCCCACTGCAATTACTAAGGCAGGGCTGTGGCGGGCGTGTCTTCACGTTCGAGTCTGCCCTTAGACATCAACAACAACAACATTAGCTAGGGTACATTAAGTAAGCCATATAGGATAGGTTAGATAAGATGGTAAAAATCTTGATTACCGGTACTTTAGCCACTTTTAGAGGTGTTTTTTTGTTTAGTTTTACCTAAAAAAAACTGGTGTTTCTGTATATTTTCTACAAGAATATTATTGGTATAACCTATAAATCAGTAAAATACGGTCCCATTACCCCCGAGAATGTTAATAAAACCCATAAGTGGGGATGGCTTTGAAGCTCAGGGAAAATGAGAGGATAAGACATTTAATGAGTGATTATGGGTAAAAATACATTGTCCACACCTATAATAGTACATAAATAGGGAAACTAGAGCCAAGTTTTATAGCCTACTTTCATATTTGTTTTCACCAACCCACCAATTAATTTATAAAAAAAAACTAACTAATGAAATCAATGAAAGTAATGAATACATGTGATACTCCAAGGACTCGAACCTAGGATACCTACACCGTAATTCCGCACACTAAGCACTAGGCTATCAAGACAGTTAAAGGTTTATGCACAAGCCTACAATATATTATGAATTCTTGAATACTGTATATTAATCTTAGCCTGTACATACTCCTAACTTCACTCTGATAAACTTATGTTTAGACAAATGAAAGGGGTAATTAACGGGGCGCTTAACCACAAAGGAAGGCCTCGCTATAAATTACTCCTGAACCTGGATAAATTCATATTTGTTTTGGGTAGAATGTAGAGTTCGGGCGTACCGCCAGCATTGTTTACACTATGCAGAGCGGCGGCCAATGCTTGCCATCATGTTCCCGTCTATTTTGACTGCCGTTGGATACAATAATATTTTGAGGGGGGGCTTTGCCCCCCTCATCCCCCCATGATATATTGTCATTATCATATATATTGCCAGCAGGGGGCTAATAACCGAGAAAAAATTGCCGTCAAAATAGGCGCGAACTTAACCGCTGTGATCGACAATGTAAACATGACGGCGGCGGCGGCGGATGCTTGCGATCATGTTCCCTTTCTATTTTGACTGCCATTGGATACATAAAGCCCCCCCTCACCCCCCCCCCCCCATAACTTAGGGATGGATGTAGATTCCGGGCGTACGGTCGTCATGTTTACATAGGGCGATCGCCACGGTTAACTTCGCGTCTATTTTGACGGCGATTTTTTTCGGTTATTTGTCCCCTGCTCTTCAACAAACTCCCGCGGCGTGTGAGAGACATGAGAGGTGTCTCGTTAGACAGCTTCAAGAGAGCTCTCGATGTCGAACTACAAAAAGTGCCAGACGAGCCCATCTTCACAAGGGTGCGCTCCACCTCTTCGAATAGTCTGCTGCACCAATTCTCAAACAACAACGAAGGGTGGTGCGCTCTTCGGCGCCACTAGCAAGAGTGGCGAACTCTACATAGGTGGACATAGGTGGGTGAATATGTATGATGATGACAATATGTCATGGGGGGGTGAAGGGGGGGGGGAGGTGCAAAGCCCCCCCTCAACACATTATTGTATCCAATGGCATTCAAAATAGATGGGAACATGATTGCAAAGCAGCAAAGGTCCGACGCCTCCCCCGCCGCCGTCATGTTTACATAAAAATTTGTCGATCGCCGTGGTTAAGTTCCTGCCTATTTTGACGGCAATTGTTTCGGTAATTTGCCCCCTGCTGGCAATATATATGATGATGACAATATGTCATGGGGGAATGAGGGGGGGAAAAGCCCCCCCTCAACATATTATTGTATCCAAAGGCAGTCAAAATAGACGGGAACATGATGGGCAAAGGTCCGACGCCACTACGCGTAGTGTAAACAAGGCTGGCGGTACGCCCGCACTTAACATTCTTGCCATGACATATTGTTATCATCATATATATTGCCAGCAGGGGGCAAATCACCGAAAAAATCGCTGTCAAAATAGACGCGAACTTAACTGCGCCGATCGACCTATGTAAACACGACGACCGTACGCCCGGACACTACCGTAAAGTGGGGTAACTTCGTACTGCGGTGATAACTTCAGACATCGGCGATAATAAGTAATTAGACATTGTCATTATATAATGGAAATGATTTTTATTGTGGGGTCTGTTTAGAGAAATGGCAAAGGAAGAGCATGTAAAAGTCCTAGGTAACTGACATGAGTACAGTATATGTACACTAAAAAAATATTATTATACGACGAAAATATGTAAATTTTTCGCTACCCTGCCAAACTTCTATCACCCTGAAGAAATTTGTTTGTATGAATGATGTTGTGACTGATATAATTTTGTAGTAACATTACCAGAGACAACATCCACCAAAGGAAATTTGTTACACTTGTATAACGCTCTAGCTAGAACACTATCATTTAACCGATTGTGTTTAAAAAAAAAACATGCTAACTTCGGACATGGAACAAAACAATCGTTTGTTATTATTTGCCCTATGAAAATCATTCATAATACTTGTCCATCATTAACATGGTGGTAAAAGATCAAATACATGTAATCATTCTCCGAGTCCAAAAACCCATAAAAATATGATAATATGCTAACCGATTTATGTATTTCGGATAATTCTGGATATAAAATATACATAAATTAGGAGAGACAATTATCTTGTCCAAAAAAAATTTTATCTGCCGAAAGAAACACCAACAAATACAGTAGAACCTCGCTCTTTCGGAATTCTCAGACTTTCGGACTAGCATTTCAATTCGGACTCATGGTTCAGCCTTTCGGATTTGTCTGAAAGGCTGAGAAAATACGGGATGGATATAGAGTTCGGGCGTACGGTCGTCATTGTTTACATAGGGCAATCGCCACGGTCGCACTTACGTTCCCGTCTATTTCGACGCTATATTTTCTGCTATTTGCCCCCTGTCATTACTACATGAATACTAGGTTAGGTTAGGTTAGGTTAAAATAGACGGGAACATGATGGGAAAGGTCCGACGCCACTACGCGTAATGTAAACAAAGATGGCGGTACGCTCGCTCACTACATCCTACCCGAAAATACCTCCATCTTTTTCGGACTACATTTAACTTCGGACTCATGCTTCAGCCTTTCGGATTTGTCTGAAAGGCTGAGAAAAATTAAATCGCATTCGGACCAAAGAGCCAAGTTTCGGACTTGTCTGGTTAGGTGAATGTGTATTCAGACTTATAAACTTCAGACTCATGCTTCAGCCTTTCGGATTTGTCTGAAAGGCTGAGAAAAATTATTTCGCATTCGGACCGAAGAGCCAAGTTTCGGACTTATAAACTTCGGAACATTATTTCAGCCTTTCGGATTTGTCTGAAAGGCTGAAGTGTGAGTTCGGACTCGGCCCTTTCGGACTTTTGACACTTTCGGACAGGGGTCTCCCCCAATTAGTCCGAAAGAGCGAGGTTCTACTGTACGTTATACCTATAAAAATGCTCAAATTCATAAAAGTGTATATGCAGTGATATAGTATACATACCGGTATATATTAAGCAAACCACCCACCAATTTTCATGACAATTTTGAAATGCATGTGAGAATCCCTATAAACTGTACTTCATTTTTATGTAAGTTTGATAATTTGGAAAAATCGATTAAGGGAGAAAATTAACATTGAAAATGATGTGTAAAAAGTCTCCCATAAACGGCGGCCCGCTATGTTATTGTAGTTTGCGGCCTAATTTCGTCTGTTAATTCACTTTCTCCTTAATTGGACCCCCTATGATGTACAACAGATTATGATGACATAAGTGACGGGTGTTTAGAGGGGGCAGAACTCCCCCTTTAACATATTACGTGTCCCACAGTAACTTCTATTATATAAACAACCCAAGAATTTTCACAGATTATTAACATTTCATTTAGGATGTAATATGACCTATACTCCATGTTAAAATAAGTGTCAACCCTCGAAAAATTCTATTAAGGAAGATACAGAACCTAGAACCTGTAACCTGTAACGATATTTGTCCAGGGTTCTACTCCCCATAGACGGCACACAACACGACTCGGCGGACCTCTTTCTCCCTGCCTTTCAGTTTAATTAACACTAGGAATTTACCTAATTTTCTATCCAATATACTATCCAACCAGCGGGGGTGTGGGGGCGGCAGCCCCCACCCATAATACTAGGTTAGGTTAGGTAAGGTTGGTAGGTTAGGCTAAAATCTTTAATGTTGCTTAATTGTTGGATAATGGCTAATGAGCTTACTGGGCAAGTTCATTTTCTATCCCATGTATCATCCAACAACTTTTGCCAAAACTTGACTGTTTGTTTTTTTTTCATTTTGGGAGTTTCTTAAGTTGAAAAACAAGAAAACCTGAGCCAACTTTTTTTTGCCACTTTCTGACTTTTATGATGCTGAAAAATCTTAAAATCCCAGCCAACTTTTGCCAAAACTTGGCTCGATTTTTTTTCATTTTGGAGTTTTCTTAAGTTGAAAAACAAGAAACCCCGAGCCAACTTCTTTTTTGCACTTGCTGTCTTTTATGCAGCTGAAAAATCTTAAAATCCGAGCCAACTTTTGTCAAAACTTGGCTCGGGTTTTTTCATTTTGGGGTTTTCTCAAGTTGAAAAACAACAAAACCTGAGCCAACTTTCATCATAAAAGCCATTAGGCCTATATTCCCTTTTTATGTCTTTAACCCCACATTTTCCCTGATCTTCATAGCCCTCCCCACTATCGGGCGCCGTGTCTAAGATTGTTGGATAAAGGGGAAAACGATTTTTGCGGAGGTTGAAACTAATGTCAATCACTATATATTGATGCAAATAAACTAAAACTAAAAAAAAAATAATGAAAATAATTGGTGGGTGGTTTCCTTAATACCTATATATTTTCACTAGGCCTAGTTAATTTTCGAGGTATTGATTAGACAGCATTGGTTATTTTTCCTGCTCAATATTTTCTAAGAGTGAGCTCAATGCCTAACGAGAACAGATCCAAACAGAATACAGTACTGTATATGTTAAACATCATATATAACCCCCTCCTATACTGATTATACAGGCCTAAAAGTATTGACTGCGCATTTTCCACTAAAACATCGGACAGGAATAAGCAGCAATAATAAAATATTCATATAAAATAGTAGGAGCCGAAAAATGAATGAAATAAGGCCATGAACGTACGTCCAAAGTTCTCCTCCGTTTGTCCGGAGTTATCCCAGCTTTCTTGGAAATCATTTTCCATAAGAAATCACCGTATGTCCGAAGTTATCCATACAAGTCCGAAGTTTTCAAATTTTCAAGAAAACTTCGGAGAACATTTAGGATAAGGATAGCTCTCTTATTATGAGGGATAATTTTAGGAGGCTTCCTGGATTACGGTGCACTATCACCATGACCTAGTTAAATCTCTATAGTGTGTTTACACTAAGGAGAAATTGTTAAAAAACCTCAAAAAATTTCAGAAGTTATCCCATTTTACAGTACTGTACAATGTACATTCATCCCTCTGTCTTCACCAACGCAATTGATTTACCCAAAAGTAAGCAAATCGCACAAAATCAAGGTAACATTTGTCTCAGATTTTTGTATGTTTCAAGGGAGCATAATTAGGAATCCGGATGGATCCATGATGGGTTGAGGGGGGCTCTTATTGTAATCATCATCTAGGCCTATGTTGCCAGCCGTGTGTATTACCAAGCGTGAGGTGTGATAATCCTGCGCGCGAGCCGCGAGTTGGTATGAATGCCAACGGACCGCCGGGACCGGCCAGGTAATCAACAAACCTGGGAGATGAAAACATGAAGTGTCGACTGTGTCGATGTATCAGACTTTACTCTTACAGACGCCTCTAACACGAAGTATTGTGCACATATTGGTGGGTAATGGACTAGTGCCAAGGATGTACATTGTGTTTCACGGGTATGAGTACCGCAACTTCCGTTCACAGCGAAAATACGGTGATAATCGGCACCAATAGTTCTAGACTAGCCTAGCCTAGTACGGATGAGACGATGCATTATAAATCTCCAAATTGAACAAATCGTACCAAACTCAATTGGAATAACCCACGTTAAGCTTTGACAGTTGATTTTTGAGATCTAAGGGAGCAGATGAACATTTGCCATTTTGATGGGTAGGCTAATTGCTTCATATTATTGTGTTGATAATAAATAAGGTATGCAATAAAATAACAACTGCTACTTTTGATATAAAATTATAAAGGTACATGTACTACCTTAGGTTATTACCTAACATTATTAGATACACAGAATCATAAATATGGATGGTGATCAGTTTGACAATGGACATGCTGACGATTTATGACATCCCTACCAGTTCCATTGTTTACCTACAGATCTAATGACTGATTGTTCCTATAGATGACAGTGGCGCCTCATACTGTGCCGCTCTTGTGATGTTATGGTACACTGTCTGCTGTGTCTTACTGCTGCATATGTAGACAATCACGCGTAAGAAGCTGAGATCGAAGTGAGGGTGTGAGACAGTGACTGCGCAGGCGCTGTTACCTTACACCTCTCTCTTTATAAATACCATGGATATTCACTAATATTATATTCGTTAATATCATAAGCCATTTTTCATCAACATAAACCTATTATGTAATACAGCAATGCTTCTACGCGGGAATAAAAGGCTATTGTTCGAGAAATACAAAAACAAATGTATGGCAACATCTTTGTTTACTTTCTACAGCTGATCAGCCGGCGGTCCATAGAAAATGGATAACTTTTTAACGGTAACTGTTACGCGTAAAATGGATCGGTTATACACACAACACTCACATATGCGAATACACGCATACACGAGCGCTTTTTACTGCACATTTCTCGCAGTAACATATTGAGACATACTTCGTACTATAATCGGCAACTAGGCTAGATAGTATATATTTCGAAAGTAGCTAGATCAGATATGTGGAGATAAGTGGCAATACAGCATATCGATCTTGATCTCGATTTATGTGTAGGAGTAAGTAATGGAGGTTGTGAAGACTTTGGAATAAACATAAGAATTATTTTATGACTTAATGTAACAAAACAAGTGCCAATAAATTTGGATTCGAATATATTGGCCTAATTATTCAAATCTCAATATAGCCTACCCCAACTGTTTTATTCCCCAAACTCTACTCGACCTATAATCTCAACAATCCTTAATTTAATGTGCCTTCTTTGGTATCATTTCTTGACCAACCTGTTATCATCACTCGCCCTGAATTAACAAACGCTCAACTTCAACCGTACACAGCCCTTAGCGAAGCTCACTCAGCCTCAATTAATTCAATCAGTTTGTTAAATTTCAATCATCCTTATGCAATATGTATTATGTCAACCATTCGATCTCAAGCAGAATGTCTCAGTTGAATATAATTAACCTCATTCTATCTAATCTTTGTCATCCATACTCCATCTCAATCAATATCTTACTGAACCCGTACTCAACCTAATTCATCCTCGTTCCACAAATTACCTCACGCAGTCATGCAACCTCATTTAACTTTACAAATTCTCACTAAACCTATTTTACGTAAATCAACATCACATGGTATGAATATTTAAATGGAAAGACTACATGGCAGCGCAACAGGAAAGGTCATTGCCGCCGAAAGTAAAAGTCAAACTAATAACCCAGAATTTAAAGCGGAGATGAAACACAAAAGATAAAACACTAAAAAGAAATTGAATAATACAAAATTAAATATTAGGCTACCTAGGAAGAGAGATGACTCCCTGAAAAAAAATAAAGGAAACCTGAGTTACCTGCCACTCGGAAAAAATACCAATAGAAAGAAAACCAGCATCCTCAAGAAACGCTATAGTACCACCACCTGGGCGGCAAAACATTACCTGGCATTGACATTTGATCTCAATCTCCCTTGTTCAATTTCAATGTTATTTAAAATTCAGTTAACCTTACTAAACATCAGCTAACCTCATTCAGCTTCACTCAACATCAATCTATTTCAATCCTCATTCTACCTCAGTCAAATTGTCTCGCTCACTATTGTATACTGTATATCTATTATCAGATATCTCAGTCCCTGAAGAAGTGGCCATGAACACAACACCTCTAGGCAGCTATGTCCTCTGCCAGAAGGCAATTGTTTCTCCAACCTGTGCCACTCTCCCTCACATAATTCTTCACTCCATCCATCCACCTCAAACTTTTGTATACCCCTAACCTTCCTTCCTTCCTCCTCATTTTCATATACTGTACTCTCTTAGTCATTCACTTTACCTAACTAAATTAATGGAAAATACAGATCAAGAGAGAGAGAGAGGACACACAGTTGATAATTGTATTTGACTTACCATGGGTCTTTTGCTTTGTCAGTTGGTATTCTGCGATAACTATAAATTATTATAAGTTATTAGGTCTGTGGAAAGCGAGGACCTCTAGGGTTTACTCATACATACAAGTTTAAAGACCATTTTGTCCACAGAGAATGTGGTTACAGTCTCATGTCCTAAATGGCGGATTTCCAGGCGGCCCTGTCAAGGGCTGCCTCTGTTGTCAAGTTCTTTATGTTGAGATTTTTTTATTTTCTTATTTTTTTTTTATGTTCCAACTACTCCCTCTCAGGCATAGGCTGAGAGTCTGCACATTCACCGCTTAACACGGTGAAGCCTGTGAGGTCTTGTTCCAGCCTAGGAAGTGAGACAAGTGAAGCACGAGCTACAACCAGCCCTCGTTAACCTGCCATCGCAGACGCGCGGCTCTTGGTTGCCCACTCATTGCTCGAAGCAGTCCCACTTCTGAGGCTGCTTCGCCTTTATGCTTCACTGTCTCTGAAATGCTGGGTGTGAAGGGAATTTCATGGTCTCCTGAAATATCCCCAGGCTACCTTTAGGATCAACTTTTCCGGGTACCTGGCGCGGGGTACGAACCTCTGAAGGGAATTTAACCCCCCTAAAAACCCACAGGTTTTGAGATGCCTTGGGTGGGATTCGAACCCTGGTTAGTGACCCAACCATCACCACCAGGCCCGCGCGCTAACCCACTGTACTACCACGGACGTACTAAAAGTATAGCAACCTTAGTCCGATTTTTAAGAACCAGGTGATAGTTGTTGTTGTTGTTGTTGTTCCCCAAGCTGCCTGGCCGAACAGCCCCAAGGCCCCGAGTAAGGCCAAGGCCATAAACGAGCGCCCCCACAGAACCCTCCCTGCCGACCACAATAAAGCCTGGGTGACCGAAGCCACTCCATGGCGGGGAGCTGAGGAGGGTGCGTAAACGCCCGGGAAACCAAAGCCCCACCCAGGGCCCTGTGCCCCTCAGCAATTATGAAGAGAAAGTTGAGGGGCAAAGGAATAATGTGACGCTTTAGCTTCCAATCTTGGTAGATTGGGAGGTCAATCCACGGAAGAGACGCCGTCACTTGAGATTTAGAAAATATATAAGTAAAAGGAACAGTCAGAGTAAGCTATGGGTATGGCAGAGATCGCTCAGGTCTCACTCTGATAGACCAGCCCATCGCCAATGATGATAGTCTCGTGGTGTTATCACGTGATGAGTTTATTGGACTTACCATCTAAGACTATTTTACGCTATACCTGACGTCAACTCGGGTTAGTATTAGTGTGGGTGCGGGACATTTTCGAGGGCATTACAGTCTCACCCCCTCGACTCGGACCCTCAGTCTCAGAACGCCACCTATTGAGCATTTAACTCACTAGGCATTGCCCCCCTGTAGCATATTTTGAATATGGGAATATTCATACACTGCTATTTAATCAGGGAACAATGAAGGCGTTTTTATGGCATTTCGGTGGGCTTTGTGGTAATGCACTGATACTAGGTACAGCACAAATTCCATCCCAATAATATCTTCCCATTGACATATCGGGATTTGAACCCAGGACTTTTGGATTACCAGTCCAGTGGCAAGACCACTCCACCACACCTCCCCTATGCAACTGGAGTACCCGAGCTTATGTCATTCTAGGTCCACCCCTACGCGCAGCTCTCCCCACGTTCACAGTCCGGCATTTCTTCACCCAGTTCTGATCATCCATTCTCTCCAAATGTCCAAACCAACCAAGTCGGCTCGTGCGCATCACTTCACTGACACTCCTAATGTCCAGATGCCTTCTTAATTCCTCGCTCGATACCCTGTCCCTGAGATTAACCCCACACATCCATCTCACCATTCTCTTCTCATTCCGTTCCATTCTATTGATATCCTCCGCTTTAACCAGCCACGTCTCCGAGGCATAGGTCATCGCGCTCCTAACACACAAGGTATACACCTTCCCTCTAAGGTGAGCTGGGAGCCCTCTCATGGTCAGCAGTGGCAACAGCTTTCTAAACTTTCCCCAGCCACTTTTGACTCTAACAATGGAGCTAGCTTCAGCGCCACCTCCGGCGGAAACCGTATCACCCAGGTAGCAGAACTTATTCACACACTCCAGCATTACACTGTCGAAATCAACACTGACAGGCAGGTCATTTAATACAAGATCTCCCTTGCACACTGCACTTTCAAAGTCTATGAATCTTGTCAAAGATCCTCTAGCTCCACTACATCTCTTGTGTACCCAGTCACTACAGACACAACATTGAATTGAGTTACTGTACTTCCCACATACTGCGCATGGATAGTCACAGCTTCTTTCCATAGTTCCACGCCCTACTCCACTAATCATAACCTTTGTTTTGTCTATGTTAACTCTTAGACCTTTATTTGCCATACTTTCCCTCCATCTTTTGAACTTCGCCTCTGCTTCCTGCGCACTATCTGCGATAAGAACTAGATCATCTGCAAATAACAGCTCCCATGGGAGTCCTGTCCTAAATTCCCTTGACAGAGCCTCCAGGGCTAAGCACTGAACCTTGGTGAACTCCAACCTTCACTGGGAACTCTTCACTCAGGCCCCCATTAACTCTAACTGCTGCCCGTGACCCCTCTTACATACTCATGTCGTTGTTGTTGCTGTTGGAGTTGGTGTTGGTGCTAGAGGACGCATATTATTAAATTGCAATTTCTTGGATATTGTAGGTATGTATGTATATACTCACGCATAATACCCCATAGCTGGGAGTGGCCGACTCGAGACAGAGCCCGAACAGAAACAAAATTTAAAGTTTCAATTCTTAGGGTCCGGGACCACTTTCGCGTTCCCTCACCCCTTTCACTGTCTCGTGTAGTAGGTAAATTTTACAAAGGGAAGGATTCCTAGCCTTCCGCCCCCATTTTTCAGTTATTACTGAACCAAATTTAATTATCTTTTACATGCATATACTCTGATCTATCCTCTAGGCTGTAACAGAGCACTTTTTATTTAATTTCTTCCAGTACGTTGAGCCACGCACCTCCGAGTTAACTCCCCTGCACAGAACTATAGTCTGCTTGAACATGTTAACATCACTAACTCATATCTACTACTCATACAGGAGAGCCAATTATACACTATAGTTCAGTAATTTCAGTATTATTTTCAACTTTAGATTGTGTTGGTGTCTTGGTCTGTTGTTGTTGTTGTTCCCAAGCTGCCTGGCCGAACAGCCCCAAGGCCCCGAGCAAGGCCAAGGCCATAACCGAGCGCCCCCACAGAACCCTCCCTGCCGACCACAATAAAGCCTGGGTGAACGAAGCCACTCCATGGCGGGGAGCTGAGGAGGGTGCGGAAACGCCCGGGAAACCAAAGACCCACCAAAGGGTTGGGGAAAGTTGGTCTGTTGTAAACCATAGTTGTTGACAATTTCTCCTGAATGTACTGGTAACAACACCATTTGTTGTTAAATCATAAACTTGGTATGCAGTTGCTTGACTACAGTGCCTCCTTCCACCCCTTTTTCGAGTCAACTTGCATATTATTGTATTTACAGTGAACAAAGGTTAAAATTTTCTCATGCAAGTATTGTGTCATTCTCCAGTGACAGCTACTCTTCATACATGAACAGTTCACTTTGCATACATCTCTAATAACATCAGTCTCTCTGATTACGTAGTCCAGAGTGCAAAGCTAATGAGAATTAATTATTAGTAAAGGTATGAAATAAAGGTAAATTATTTTCAATATTTTATTGTACATATAACACAAGCTATTCTGAAACTACTGTGCCTCAATAAACCTGTCACCAGTAATCGTACATTCATGTGACACACCCTTCTTCTAGCCAGTGTTTAAACAATGTACAAACTTGGTTTAGGTTTATTACAATCACACACTCTGGCTACCACTGCCACTAACCAGAGTATATTACTTCCTCACTGCGCTACCAACATCTGGCGTGACAAGGCTAAATGTAACAAATGGGACAAGACATAACAAATACCTACCTATTGCTGCACTTTGCTCATCAGTTAGAATCGACTTCACGTAGTCTATACATTCAACACCTAGGATTCAAGTAAGTCCATTTCGTCAGTTTGCTCTTCACACATGAAGAGCGTGATAAACAGCAAAAATAACTCTGATTATCTTGAAGCATAAAGAGTGTTGAGATGACTGACTGTAACATTGACCATAAATGAGTGCTACAAAATACAACGCAAGTAGCTGAGACGAGAGGTGAGGTGTCAGGCAGTGAGCAGTAAAGAAGGGAGATCTGAATAGGACGCCAACCAAAACATTTCACCACACGCTCGTTCAGCTTCCTATGAATTACACAAGACAAGGGTACTGTTGGGGAATAAGTCATGTTATCCTGCCTATCTGACTCCAAAGAAACTAAGGATATCATTACCACTAAATATTTGAGGCTTCAATGTATACTAGCAACATATATGAAGCATTTGCAATTTCTCAGAGTACAGTACTCAACTGCTTAAAAAATAAAAGGAGCAATATTATTGTCAGCAACCTGTGCATTAAAGAATAGAGACATACTGTATGTATCCTACTGCTGTGCATTGGTATTCAAATATTGTATGCATGTATGTATAAACACAGGCACATACCCCATAGCTGGGGGTGGCTGACTCGAGACAGCTTCACATAATCATAACTATAGGTACATAGATGGATTGGACTGATGTGGCTACTTTTCAGCACTATACAACTTTGTGTTTACTTTTAATTATACACAAGAATGTTTCTTGTTTTACAAGATTAACGGATTTAACATTACTGATGCCTCAGTGCCATGCTTATTAAGATTCTAAAGTGGGAGGCAAGTTAGCAATACTACCATTTAAGTCAAATTAATGAAATTTCTGTAAACTGATCCTAAATATAATAATGATTGGATAATTTCCCATTAGAATAAAGTATATACGGCATACCGTAAATTCAACCTAGTAAAGTACCGGTAAGATAATTGTATGCCAGATTAAGTTACCGATAAGCTGGAACATGCCTAATTTACACTGTATTATTAATAGGGTAATTCAACTACAATCCAGTTTACTTTAGATCCTGTGAATGTGAAGTAAAGAGTGTGCAGTAAATTGCTATGATGAGCGAGGTGTTCAGAGTCCGTCATCCTGAATGCCTGGGAGACACAAGGATCTTCACTAACAACTAAACTAAGGTAGTCATTATAGTAACTCACCACTGCTAACACCAGCCTTAACAAAATATCAACACCAAAGACCTCTTCTACTCGATGACAAATATTTATAGTTTATCATGGCTATCATCAGACAATTTTATAAAGGTTAGGGTCGATCTATAGGAATCAAAGGGCTAAAGCTATCTTAATTAACCCTTTAACTCTGGCAGTTCCTTCCCAAAATTAATCAAATTGTCTGTAGGTAGCATGTAGGAGTCATCAGGGTTAAGGAAATAGGAAGTTCTTACAAACATACTGATAAAAAATGGTGTCAAATTATTAGTACAAAATAATGGAATGTATGAATTGGAAAAGGTTTCTATTTACAAAATAACAGGATTTAAAGATAATGATGAATTCGTAGAATATAAATATTTCAATTGATCAGATACCATGCCAAGCACAATTGTGAGATTTCACAATAGTTTATTCATTTCGGTGAGTCTTGAAATTGTGACCCCTAGTGTGGTATTCATAAACAATTATTCCCTTTGTGGCGCTGTGAAGGGATGAAATAAGCTGAAAAATAACGTTACCCTTATATTAGAAATAGAAAGGCTAATCTACCTAATCTCTGTAGACAACGCTCACTCCCACAATATTCGTTCGGTATCAGGCGCTGTGAAGGGAAAGAATAATTTAAAAATACCACCCCTAACCTCTTGTAACTCAGGGAGGGCTGGAGCAAATGGGCTGCAATTTTCCACATCTATTTCTTTGCTTTCAAAATGATAAAAAATTCACCTCAATTGCCCACATCCTCTTTGAATTATTAAAAGTTGGGGAATAGGCTTTTTAGTCTGATCATAATGAATAGACAATAGTCACTGATTGGTCTAATCCTTTACAGTCTTAATCTAATTAACCATTGTTATAATTGAGACTATCTTTACACAATACAGTAATAAATATACATATACATTTTTTTTACCAAATATTTTATTTAAATTACCATGTAAATTGTATCAAATACTTTATACAATTGCCAGGTATCATTTATATTTTATAACAGGACGCTAAAACACTTAGGTATCTATGCACTCCCTGATCATAAGTAAAAAAATAACTAAGAGACACACTTATAGTATCATAATGGTAATAAAAGATTGTGACATAGTTCATGACTTCTCCCTTACTGCGCAGCCTTCCACAAACTAAGAGGGCAAGATAATATGGCACGTCACTCTTGAGAAACCTGACACCACTTCACAACACATTAGGTATTCACTCATTAATCTTTATATCCAGAAAACCCACAATATACTGTGTCTAGTAATGGATAGAAAATAAATAGATGTAGGCTACAGTATAAAATTTCACAAAAAGTTTAAAACAATTGAGTTGAGTTCAGTTTTCATATTTTAAATGAGGTTAGTTGTTTTCTTATTATTTACCGTTTCATTATAATTAGCTTTGAGTTATTATAGTACCGGTATATACTGACTGACCATGGTATATTTCGGTGTGAGTGTCCTAGGTTCGATTCCTTGGAGTGTCACATGTATTCGTTGATTTCATTAATTGAGTTTAGAAGTAAAGTTGGTTGGTGAAAAAATATGAAATAACCTGTTCTTCTATTCTAATTTAGCTTTAACAATACCATATCAGTGCTGTCAGATCAACATACAATTCCAATTCTGGGCTGTTCGGCCAAGCAGCCTAGGGAACGACAACTACAACATTCCCAATTTATGTTACAGCACAAGAATCATTAGCTAAACATAAGTCTATACATAAATAAATACTGTATGATAACATGTTCAAGTAAAAAGTGCAGTCTATAAAACAAATATACATAGGTTGTTATATAACTAATAATTAAGTAGTGGATATTTGTCTGAAAGTCATTGATAGTAAAAAAAAAAAAAAAAAAAAAAAAAAAAAAATGGGAGGGGGGAGGGGGGTTAGAAGTTTAACCAGACCACTGAGCCAGGGTCTTCTTGATACTATCGATACAGTATCAAGAAGGCCTTGGCTGAGCTCCCCAAACCAACCCTTAGAACCTAACTTACCGGTACCTAGTGTAAGATATCCAAAATTTAGGTTAGGTTAGGTTAGGTTACTTATCCTTAGGTAAGGATAGTTAGGTGCTTCGTTACCCAAGGAAGTCACAAATATAGTGAAAAAATAGGAAGAAAACAAAGCCAGTTTGGGGTAAAGCCACCCAAACAGATCCCTGGGTGAGAAGTCATTTTCAACGGTTCTATTTTAATTTTTGTTTATTTTCACAATTTATAATGCTATAGAACAACTAATTAAGCTAACCATATTTAGATTAGGATATACTGTAGTATGATTCGGTAGGCTGGGTTAGTTTAGTTACGTTTTATAATGATCTTTAACAACGGTCCAAGACTTTCAGACAAGTATCCACAGCCAAAAAGATAAATGCTTTTATCTAAAATACAACATTACTCTATTATGCAGGAAGCTATAGCGTTATTTATTAAGATGCACTAAGTAGAACTTCGTCTTCAATTTCAAGAGATATTAAAATAAATACTGTACATAAAACTTTCAGGCAACTACAGCATACAGTATTAGATTTTCTAACCAATCATTGCCTCTTGCAGGATCTTGGAAAATAATCAGACCTTTAAAAGAGACCTATGGATCCTTAAGACTAATCAGACCTTTAAAACAGACCTATGAAACTTAAGGGAGCCCACCTCGCTTATTTTCTCTTCCTCTCCCGCTCTCTTTGACTTGTATCCAATCGGCCCCATTCAGCCTACTGTTTTAAGACGTTTACCCCCATCCAGGTGTAAATATTTTCCTGGAGTGCGGTAGCGAGCCAGCATATATACTGTATATTTTTGTTTTGACGGCAGGCTAAATTTTTAAATTTTTCGATAGAAAAATTTCTCCGGCGAAGCCGGATTTCTCCATACAATGCTGGCTTGCTATCGCTCGCCAGGAAGAAATCGACACTTGGATGGGGATAAACATCTTAAAACAGTTGACTGAATGGGGCCAAATGGATACAAGCCAGAGAGAGAGAGAGAAAAGGAGAGAAAGATAAAAAAAGCCGGTGACCCCCCTTAAGACTAATCAGACCTTTAAAACAGACCTATGAAACTTAAGGCGAGCAATAGTTTCCACACAGGTTATTACAAAATAATTTCATGACAACTTGCAATGTGACATACATAAATAAAAGATTAGATTCCTGAATGTTCAAACTTGATTAACTTTATAATCAATAGAGTAGACTCGTTTATTGGAACTCTTCTTATTCAAAACTCTTGGTTATCTTAAGGTAGACTTAATTTAGTTAACCAAAGATTTCAGGATTTCATAAGAATTACCTGTAGGCCTAATCAAAATATTTTGCAGCTGTTAACCATTTTTGAATTCCAACCAAATATACATTAGTCCAAAATTCTTTCAAAATATGTAAAAGATAACAGGATTTCAAGCAAAAATATATGGAGATGAAATCATCTCAAAAATTGCCTAAACAAAGGTTTTTAAAATTCTATCCTAAATTGTTGTTCTCCAAAGTTATCAATAATTCAGACTTCAGAGTATTGAAATTCCCAAGGATTTCAAATAAATGAGTCTACTACATTACCTCCAGCAAGCTAGCGAGAAACTAAGATATGTCCAAGATTGATTTAATTTGCTATTGAGAAGTTCTACATAATTCTTGACTAGATATTGCTGTATTGACTCTAAGTATCAGCGACTATCCTTAACCCTTTCAATCAGACCATGGTTTATTTGCTTTATCATTGCCACCGTCAAAAGGGGAAATTGAGGAAGCCTGTGCCAACTGAGGACAGTCCATAAAACCCTTATTAATCAATATATAGGTACCTTTTCAATTCAAACATACACTGAATTGTCAAGCCATGAATGAAATGAAGAAAGATCTTTAATCCTGAATAATTAGAATTTAGGCTTAAATGGACTGTCTTCAATTTCCACAGGTACCCTCAATTACGCCATGTGACCATAGTGCCAAATGATTTTACTCAGCTGAGGAAGGATCTCTAAGCATCAAAGAGATAAAAGGTATCCCAATTAACCCTGTAACTTGACAGGGTATCACACTGGAGCTTTCATCAACATTTTCTGGCAACATTTCCGGGACCTTTTGCATTGGTATCGGGATCTAAGCTGATGATTGAATAAATTAGGTAACCCATTGTTTTTTTAAAGTTTACATAATAGACTGCCAGACCCAGATTAAAGGTAAATAATGTTGAGGGAAAATGTGCTTATGTGAATACAGTATTATCAATTGGAAGTAGACAGGATCAAACAAAGTGGCATAATCTGATCAAAGGGTTAAGGGGGGTGACCTGCTTTTTTTCTCTCCTTTGCTCTCTTTCTCTGGCTTGTATCCATTCGTCCCCATTCAGCCAACTGTTTTAAGACGTTTATCCCCATCCAGGTGTCGATTTCTTCCTGGCGAGCGATAACGAGGCAGCATTGTATGGAGAAATCCGGCTTCGACGGAGACATTTTTCTATCGAAAAATGTACAAATTTAGCCTGTCAAGATTTGTTTTTAAAATATGCTGGCTTGCTACCGCTCACCAGTAAATAATTGACACCTGGATGGGGATAAACGTCGTAAAACAGTAGGCTGAATGGGGCCGAATGGATATAAGCCAGAGAGAGAGAAAAAATGAAATGAGGTGGGCCCCCTTCATAGAGGTTTAACATACTGAAATCAAGGTTTTCAAATATAGTAAAAATATTTCAAAATGTACTCTGAAACTATTAAAATACGTATATATAAAAAATACAGATTCTAAAAAAATAGTTGTGAATGGAACCCTGGATGCATAAGTGCTGCACTAACTATGATAATCTGAGACGTACTGTACACCCACGCTCAAAAGCTATGTCCTACCTCCAGGATTTTCAACTCTATTTCTCTACTTATAAGTTAAACAAATATCCCTAACAGACACAAACTAAATATGTATATTAATTAAAATGTAAAACTTGCAAACTAAACAATTTAAGGATTGTTCAGTGTAGTTCCAGAGGATTTTCTTATTAGTGAAGAAATATCCTCAACATACACACACAAAGTCTTCATATTTAAGGTTCGTTCAGGGTACCGTAGTTCTGGAGTACAGTATTTTCACAGTAAACCAATAGAGGAAAATGTACTTGAAGTTATGAAGGTGGGACACTACTTTTGTCCGTGGGTGTACAACATTCTCTCTGCAACACTATAGTAATCAAGTTTAAGTGTTTGGCTTACTAAATAATTAGGGAATGTAATAAGTGAACTATATATAATATTTCACTAACGCTAATCATTTTTTCATTCCGAAAATTCTTCATTCTTTTCATTCCATATTGATGTTTGTCAATAAACATGAGTTTTTTTTCATCCCTAATTATAAATTAAAATCACAGACATACCAAAGTGATCACACTAAGTAATCAGTAACTAACTTACTTAATTAAATTAAAATGTGAAACTTGCAAAACAAACCAAAACCAGAAATAAAATAAATTAAAAATAAATAACCCTTTCAAATCAAAACGATGGTACCGTATCTATGTTTATTTTATTCCGGTAAACATTATATTATTTTGGAAACTAAACCTACATAATTCAATGTGGGCTTAGCTTTCCAATTTTGTATTCATGACACTCTGAATTTTTAAATCGACATATTATTTTCTTACACATAGAAACGATCTTTACAAAGCAAAGGGTTACGAACGATCTTAATCAACCCTCTGAATCCAACAGATCGTTCCTAAATTGATAAAAAAAATTTTTTATTGGTAATGGTGAAAGGCTGTTCCATGTTTATCACGGACATGCCTTGGTCAGCTGATGGTCACTCTCCGCGCTGCACGGTGGTCCCCTGCAGCGTCCCTGTCAAGTACCCTTTCAGTCTAACCCTGACAGCCATAATAGAGTGATAACACCTCATCGTACTAAAGGGGTTAAACAAATATAATCGGCGACGAAAATGGCAAAAGGGGTTGTCTTCTTTTCCTCTCTTGTGTAGCCTAGTGTACTTGAAGGTGTTTTGTTCCCTTACGATGACCAGACACATTATCTCGTCTAATGATAGCCTGAAGAAAGTGAAAATGGCCTCATCGTACTGAAGGGATAAATAACAGAATCTCTATATAAACTGGTATGGGGGATAACTAAAACATCTCTATATAAACTGGTGAGGGGGATAACTAAAACATCTCTATAAACTGGTGTGGGGGATAACTAAAACATCTCTATATAAACTGGTGAGAGATAACAGAATTTCTATACAAACTGCGCAAGGGGGATGAAAAGCAGAATCTCTATATAAGCTGATAAGAGGAAATGACAAAATAAATCCATATAAACATGTGAGGGAGATTACTAAACCGATTCTGTATACAAACTGGCAAGTATGAGTGACCGGTAGCAGCAGTGAGGGTGAGGTGAGGCAGTGGAGGAGGGTGACATGAGTAATAGACTGGAGGGGGGGTGACATGAGTAATAGACTGGAGGGGAGTGACATGAGTAATAGACTGGAGGGGGGGTGACATGAGTAATAGACTGGAGGGGATTGACATGAGTAATAGACTGGAGGGGGGGTGACATGAGTAATAGAGTGGAGCCGCCTGACATGAGTAATAGACTGGAGGGGGGTGACATGAGTAATAGACTGGGGGGGGGTGACATGAGTAATAGACTGGAGGGGGGGGTGACATGAGTAATAGACTGGAGGGGGTGACATGAGTAATAGACTGGAGGGGGGGGGGGGTGACATGAGTAATAGACTGGAGGGGGGGTGACATGAGTAATAGACTGGAAGGGGGGTGACATGAGTAATATACTGGAGGGGGGGTGACATGAGTAATAGACTGGAGGGGGGGTGACATGAGTAATAGACTGGAGGGGGGGTGACATGAGTAATAGACTGGAGGGAACTAGTGGGACCAAAAGAGAGAGATGACCAGAGATACAAACACTTCTTGACTCACACCAAACGACTCATTTCAAGCCTAAAGATGCAAGTTTAGGCTCAAAATATACTTCCGTCCTTTGAGTGGAGTTAATGATACCTTTTTATATTATTTCCCTGTGGCTATCATCATTAGACAATTTCATGCAGCTTACAAAGGATCCAAGGGTTTATTGGAATAGTTATGAACAGACCAAAGGGTTTAATGGGATAGTTAAAGACATTCCAAAAGGTTTATTGGAATAGTTATGAACAGGCCAAAGGGTTTAATGGGATAGTTAAGGACACTCCAAAGGGTTTATCGTTCACTCGATTTCCTTTGCAAGCTGAATAAAACTGTCAAATGATAGCTAGAATGTGAAAACATTTGTTATCATGTTATCGAAGTGTCTAGATTGATGGGGCATGTTGAGGTGTGTGAGGGTGACTACTCTACCTATACAGCTCTAGGCACATGAGGGTGGTGGGGGGATACAAGACTACCAGAGACACACAGCCACATGAACCATAATAACACCTCACACCAACGTTTAACATATTGTAACATTACCATAAAGCCTCATACTTATTTTCAACACACCAGAATGCCTCACTCTCATATTAAACATACAGTACACCACTACGCTTCATACTAGTAATTTTCAACACTCATTTTCAACAAACAGTACACCACTACGCTTCACACACTTATTTTCAACAAACAATACACCACTACACTTCATACTGGTAATGTTCAACAAACAGTATACCACTACGCTTCATGCTAGAAATGTTCAACAAACAGTATACCACTATGCTTCACACTTGTAGTTTTCAACATACTGTACTGTACACCCAAATACCGGCCACTAATTTTGCTAAACATAAAAGCTGCACAGAGCACAAAGGCAGCCACTATCATCACTGGCAATATACAGTACTGTACAGTAATATCTAACTCTTTTGGATTAATTAGGGAGGAGACCCTGTTCAAAAATTAGAAATACTTGACTTTCAGATTTTTCTTACTTTTTTGGACCCTGTTTGGGATGGTCAGAATGCCCTATTCCAGCCATCAATCATACAAGTTGAACACAAACGTTGGGCATCCATAGCGATTTTGATAAGTTGTTTTGTCTTTTTACTGTGTTCGTCAAAGTTTTGGTTTGTTTATTTTGCAAGTTTTACATTATAACATGAGCTAACGGATTACTGTGCCAAATGTTCAGACTTTTAACTCACTCTTTCAGACTTTCAGAGGTAAATACAGGCCTGATACCAAGTGTGAAAGCTTGGGTTTAAATTAGCACAGGGCTGGAAAAAAGAGGATTTTACATTAGTCTTTACCACCACCACCTGCAGATTTTCTGTGCCCCCATCACCATTTCACTTTATAAACTTTCTGATATAATGCCTTGCAGCCAGTTTTCTCTGCCAACACTTCACAACATACATTTTCCACCACCTTATATCTACCTCTTTGTTACTGTCTCTTAAAATATATTCTGTTACCACTTGCTCCAAATGTTCTGTTACCTTATAATACAGCTACAACACTGCTCTGTCTTTACAGGTACATCAGAGACTCACTAGGCTTCTAATTTTGGGTTCATCATAAGCACAGAGAACTGGCACCAAACTAAAATACACAGATCTGGCACCAAAATTTAATAAAGCTTTAACACTTGGTCAACACTCGTGTTTCCCAAATTCAGATTAAAGATTACTGACAAGATATTTACTTATAAATTTATCCAATACATCAGAAATTCAATAACACATACTCGTGTAATGAGAGAAAACATAAATTAAAGGTATTTCTTCATAACTAGTAAAGTTTTAGGTACCGGTAGTCTACATCTTATGTTTTAAAAGAGATAATTTTTGTTTGTTAATATTAGTTTAACCAGACCACTGAGCTCCACATAAAAGAGATAAAACCCAAGCCAATGTACTCTAATAAAAAGCTTAGCTATGCATAAAAGTACTAATACTGTATGCCAAAAAGATTAGCTTAAAGTGTTTCACATTTATAAGCTGTCAACCATGTTCTCTGAAATTCTTGTGACCTCCAACGACCAATGAAACAGACCTACCTTCCCCCCCTTGGTGGAGGAGATACTAATTAGCGGAGATGGTGAGGGAAGAAACAGAGAGAGAGAGAGAAACAGAAGGTGAAGAGGGTATCACATCAGAGCTTTTATCAACAACTTTCCAGCCTCAACATTTCTGGGATATTTTGCACTGGTATCGGAAACTAAGTTGAATATTAATTTAGGTGACAGAGTGACCTAAAAAAATGAACCTCACAAGCTGCCAAACCATTGTTGATGATAAAAGTTGCGAAAAAAAGCAGTGGAGTGATACTGGGTCACCGGCTTTTTTTATCTTTCTCTCCTTTTCTTTCTTTCCCTGGCTTGTATCCATTCGGCCCCATTCAGCCAACTGTTTTAAGATGTTTATCCCCATCCAGGTGTCAATTTCTTCCTGGCAAGCGATAGCGAGCCAGCATTGTATGGAGAAATCCGGCTTCGCCAAATTTTGGTTTGTTTAGTTTGCAAGTTTTACATGTTAATCGAAAAATGTACAAATTTAGCTTGCTGTCAAAACAAAAATATATATATATGCTGGCTCGCTACCGCTCGCCAGGAAAATATTGACACCTGGATGGGTTAAACATGGGCTGAATGGATACAAACCAAAGAGAGAGGGAGAGAAAGAAAAAAAAAAGGGCGAGGTGGGCTCTATGTACACGTCACGATAAACTACTCGCTCTTCCTCTCCAAAACTAAACACAAAATGGGTTACCGGCAAAGCTGCTCACAACCTCCAAACTCCGTCAGTATTCTAGGACGCATTCCTTGTTTGTTGTACTGGCTAGGATTCACATTTTATTAAGTTTAGGAAGGATCTGTGAGAGTCATGGGATTAAATTATGATCCAAATTTTATTAAGTTTAGGAAGGATCTGTGGGAGTCGTAGGATTAAATTATGATCCAAATTTTATTAAGTTTAGGAAGGATCTGTGAGAGTCATAGGATTACATTATGATCCAAATTATATTAAGTTTAGGAAGGATCTGTGGGAGTCATAGGATTAAATTATGATTCAAATTTTATTAAGCTTAGGAAGGATCTGGGAGAGTCATAGGATTAAATTATGATGGAGTTTACCCCTTAGACTGCTAGAGCTCCTTCCTTAGCTAAATAAATTCACCTGAGATTAGCCAGACAATAACACAAAAGCACGTCCTAATACTGAACGGGCTAAATATTATGCCTAAGGGGGGTCACCGGCTTCTTTCCCTTTCTCTTCCTCTCTCTTTGACTTGCATCCATTCGGCCCCATTCAGCCAACTGTTTTAAGATGTTTATCCCCATCTAGGTGTCGATTTCTTCCAGGTGAGCTATAGCGAGCCAGCATTGTATAGAGAAATCCGGCTTCGCCCGAGACATTTTTCTATCGAAAAATTTACAAATTTAGCTTGCTTTCAAAACAAAAATATATACTGTATATGCTAGCTCGCTACCGCTCGCCAGGAAAATATTGACACCTGGATGGGGGTAAACGTCTTAAAACAGTAGGCTGAATGGGGCCGAATGGATACAAGCCAAAGAGAGAGGGAGAGAAAGAGAAAAAAAGCGAGGTGGGCTTCCTTAAGCGGAGTCGGCCAACCCAATACTGGAAAAGCCTTGGAGCTGCCAAACACATATCTGGGTAATATTTCTCTGTATTATACATTATAGCTACTTCTACAATAATGACTTTATTACAATAATTCTTGAGGTCTACATCACCACCACGAGGGTCTATCGTGCCCCACGTTGAGATTCCACGTAACAACATGTCCGACTCCAACGTAACAACCACACAATCCACAGTTATGCTTCTAACAAGAAAAATATACAGTCAAAGCATCAATCAATTTAAAACTCAATAATTCTAACAAGGAAAATATACAGTAAAAGCAAGAATCAATTTAAAACTCAATAATAAAACCTATCTACAAATCACTATAATAACAATGACTGACAGAACGTAGGGTAAAAGGAGATCCCATTCGTACGCGGTGCTCCAAATAGTATGCAGAATAGCTAATGTACGGTCATGCTAATAAGTCATGTCCCAGCTGTCATTATGTTTGGCTTGCTCTGTGCTGTACAGTATTAATGTCTGTCAGATGTTGAATAGGGTGGGTAAGTGTAGGAACGTGTTTGTATATTTCACTCTCTATGAAGAAATGAAACTTAGATATTGCTGGTACCAATTATTGATCAAAACACACTTGGTGCCGAGACATCACTTATTAGCGCAACTGTACTGCCCGCAAAAAACAAGTCGAGTCTGATCAATAAATTTAGTATTGAAATGTACAACAGTAAAGGTAAAATCGCGGAAAGAATAGTCTTTACACTAACGCTCTAAACATTCTGGAAGTGGGTCGAAATCTTGGTTTGTTTGTTACGCAAGTTATACATTTTAATAATCTAACTCAATTCATTATCATTTTAACAATGCATAATTACTGGACCACCAAGTACAAATGAGCTAATCCACCCTACCGTACTGTATATAGTTAACTCGGGCAAAGACCATGGTGATAATAGTTGTGAAGGAGCCTACTTTAAATCTTCCGTATACGTATCTTTCAATAACAATAAATAATAGACTCTGCAGTAAAAGTAAAGTAATTGAGTATGTTGGGTATGTCTAAGATCCTGAGACTAATATCTTCAGTTTATACACAATAGCGGAAAAATGACGGAGGAAGATAAAAACCACAGTAAAGAAAACACCTTTAAGGGGAGGAAGATCATTTTTCTGGACCCCCTTCTCCCTAATGTTTAGCCCCACTAGTTTTGAAATTATAAGACCTTCGACCCATTAGTTTGGCGATTTTAACACCTTTTGCCCTATTTCGTTGTCAATTTTAAGCCCTTTCGTGCCATTTAGGTGTCGGTTATTTCCCTGCCTGCAATTTTAAGAGGAACCGGCCTTCGGCCGGGAAATTTTTCTACCGAAAAATATAAAAATTTATCTTGAAGGAGGGTCTAGTTTTTTTTTTCTAAGCTTGATGGAGGTCTAGGGAGGAAACTAAAAAAATATATGAATAAATTAATTAATAGACCAAAAAAACAGTCTACCTCCCCTTAACACCTTTGACCCCATAGGCAACGAGGACCACCCATGATTCCTGTTTGTATCCCTTACAGTACCAGTGACGTGTTTTGCTTTATATTTCAGCGGCATTTAGACAACTTTATGAAGCTTAGGAAGGATATATAGTAGCTAAAAGGATTAATTGAAATTGTTTGTAATCTTTTAACGGGTCGATATCCTTTCTAAGCTGAATAAAACCATCCAATAGTTGCCAGAATATAATGAAAAGGATGTCACCGGTACTGAAGGAGATATACTGTAGTCCATTCATTATAGGTAGGCCAGAAATCTTGATCAGTAACTTCTATGACTCAAAAACAACTTGAATAATCAAGCTAATATTTCTACCATTTACAAAGGGTCAGCCACGGAATAGGTGAGGACAGTTACAGCCCATTTGCTCCAGCCCTTTTTGAGTTACACAGGTTAGGGGTAATTATTTCTGGCCTACATATAGTGAATGGACAGTCATGAGCACTAATAATAGCTACGCATCATTTTGAATTAATATAAAATACAAACTAGACAATTAATGCTTTATTATAAACCAAATGCTTCGGAACTTGGCTAATTGACTAATTCCTTGAACATGACGATGGTGCATTGTTATGTATGCGATCAGTTTGCTTGGGAACCAGATTGACTTGCTCAAGTAGTAATGTACACCCTATGTGGTGGATTGTGTTTTTTTATTTCAGAATTTTATTTTATTAAGCGTTATTTCCACATAGCGATTTTGATTAGTTCTTTTGCGTTTATCTTGTGTTGTCCCAGTTTTGGTTTGTTTATTTTGCAAGTTTTACATTATAATTTAAAGGTTCAAAGATTAAAATGGGTATGATTCGAAGCGGCGTATATCCCCAAGCACTCCCTCCTAACTGTGGGGCTAGGGTGGATGCTCTGATGTTTCAGGGACTTCAGTGGACAGTTGCCACAGATTGCCAGACCGCGCCGTCCACCAACAGCTCGTCTGGATTGTGTTCTTTTATTTCATAAATGTTATTTTAGTAAGCGTTGTTTCCACATAGCAATTTTGATAAGTTATTTTGCCATTACAGTATATTGTCCTTGCCCAAGTTTTTGTTTGTTTATTTTGCAAGTTTTACATTTTAATAACACACACTGGCTGGCCCGAGCCTTGAACCATTGACCTCTCGGTTTGCAGGCGAGTGCTCTAACAATCGCTATGGCTTCATAACTTGGGTTCAAAGATTCAAAATGGTGTAACCGTATATTAGCTCATGACTGTACTTGGCTATAGTCCATGGGTTAGAGTGAACATTTGTACAGTTGGCCCAAAAATGTCTTTTACCCATATCATATATAAACTGCTCACCAATCAACTTCTGTACCTTTAAAGTGACTGCTAGATCATTTTCCTAGTACAGTATTTACTTTGGTCTATGTGTGCATTGTAATATGATGCAGTGATACAGGTGTGAGGCCCTGAGCTTATCGAGTGAAGCTTCGAGGTGTTGGGTGCTTCGTATATGTCGCACTAGATGGTGACAGTGGAGCTTCGAGGTGTTCGTTACTTCCTTTCTGCCACACTAGATGACGACACCTTATTTATGCACGCCACATGATTTGGAGAGAGCAGCTATACCATCGTTCACAGCAGCTTCTTCTTCGCAAAGCAATGTAAATATAAGCTAAGGTGGGGAACTTCTCAAGCCAACTGGACCATCCAAAAGGGGTAACAATTATCATTCTAATCTATACGACTTTGCTTGCATTGTTGCAGGAGAGGTACTTCCAGTGTGTCACTTAGTTGATGTATATTGGAGTTCCTTTATGAATATCTACCCCCTTGGATGATAACCATGCATTATATTTTAGGATGTAGCCCATGGACTTGTAGGCATCAGGTTAAATCCAAAAAGGCAGTGTCATACGAGTGATATTTCTGGCAATTTTCGATAAGCAACTTACTGGCACATACTGGCAACTAGACTGTGGAAGATTATATTAGGCGGTGGAATTCTGATCAAACTTTAGACTATAAGCTGCCAGAATACTATTGCCAAAAGTATTACAGGAAAACATTCTTGTGTGACACTGACTTAATGTTGCCAAAGGTTGCGACATCACTCACACAAACCAACTCTCATACCTAAACATCTGTTCATAAATACACAGCTACACATGTACAGGCTTAGTGCATGCACGTCACATAATTTTCTAACATTTATTCATGTGAAATTCAGTTCTACGAGCACACATAACCCCTCATACAAAATCTCTTCATCTGGGTAAAGCCAAGTATGGAATAAGAGGATATTCCAAATCAAATAGCATATCAGCTGCCTCCTCCGAAGATATCAAACTTGATAGACTATCTAACCCTTTCACACAGATGACACCTTTCTTTGTATTCTAGCTAGCCCCAGACAATATCACTAAACTTGAATTTGATGTACTGATTTTAAAAGATAGTATTTTTAAACATCATTCTTAACACCAGTAAACCCTCAAATAATATAGCCGAGGATAGAACAGACCCTATATTGAGTGGTCAATCCTGTAAGTCCAGTAAACTGGCACAGGTTGCCCTTCTCATAGGCCCAGGAGATAGGTTCGCTTGGGGGCATTTTGTGTATGGCCACCCTCATAAAGGGGAATAAGGCATCCGGCAATAGATGGACAGATTCCTAGGATGCTCAAAATGGTCTGGTGGTAGTCAAAATAGTTAGTAGAGCTAGAATATAACCTTTGCTTCCTAGAGACCAGTCCTAGGATAGTCTGGTGGCTGCTAGAATATAATATGATGGGAACCTGATGATAAGGGTTAATCAAAGAGTTTTATACACAATGATCCCATGCTTCACTTGGATCTCAAACACACTGATAGCCAGGTACAGCAAAATTCAATGGAGTAGTTTCTTAACCCTTTCAGTATACCAAGATGTGGTATTGTTTTTATTTCATTGTAGCTATCTTTAAACAATCGTATTCAGTTTAGTGAGGGTACCGGTATACAGAAGTCAGAGGGTGAATTGAAATAGTCTCTACCATTTTGACTCCCACAGATCCCACATAAGCTGCATACAATCGTTGTTTTGTCTTTTTACTGTGTTCGTATAAGTTTTGGCTTGTTTATTTTGCAAGTTTTACATTATAATGATAGCTATAATAACAAGAAAACAACATCACTTGTACTCAAAGGGTTAAACGCTCTTTCAAAACAACTTCAGAGATTTTTTTTTATAAAATTGCCAATCACACAGGCCTTAAGAAGCACTGGCCTCATTTGGAAAGAAAAGTAAAAGACCTATTTCAGCAGAGATCACTGCTTGGTCACTTTTTGGTTCACTTTTTGGCCGATTTTTGCATGTTTTCATTATTTTTATAGTTTCCTCCCTAGACCTCCATCAAATTAAAAAAAAACATCCATTAGATCCCCCTTCTAGATTAATTTGTACATTTTTCAGTACAGGCTCACTATCGTTCGCCAGGGCAAAAATCGACACCTAAATAGCACGAAAGGTCTAAATATTGACGTAGAAATGGGCCGGAAGGTCTTAAAATCGACTAACTAATGGGGCAAACATCTTAACATCTGAAAACTAATGAGGCTAAACATGAGGGAGAAAGTGGTCCAGAAAACCGGCCCATGTCCCCTTAAAATAAAGAGCACAACAATATAATATTATCATGGGCCTCAGATCACAAACTTGGATATAAATAAGAGTGTACATGGAAATATGGAATCTGACTGTACAATTAGGATATCGGCTTCAGGAAACTTGTCGGATGATCGGTGCATTATGCCAAACTAACCAATTAGTACGTGCTAGTCCAATTATCAGATTAGTACACACATTTGATAAAGAGACTAATCACAAAAAACGATGAGCAGTATTAGATCAATAAATATGGTATCATGATGTACACTCGCAGAAAAAACAATGTTTACGCTAACGCTCAAAACATTCTGGAAGCGAGTCGACATCTTGTGACAATAGAGACATATGTTTCACCCGATATCATTCCGTTCACACAAATATACAGCTCGACAGTGTAAAGATTGTTTTATTTTGTAAGAGTGTACCTCGACACATATTATACTCCAAATTTATGAATCCAATTCTACTTACGTTGTGTGGTTAAATTGTTAATAGATTTCACATATTAACCCTCCGAGGATCGATGAACCACTTCTTTTTTGTTCTGTGGCTATTATTAGACGATTGTATTCAGATTAGGAAGGGTATATAGAACTCAGAGAGATAATTGAAATAGTCTTTATCCTTTTCATTCCCACAGATCGTTTCCAAGCTGTATAACATCGTTTAATGATAGCCCGAATAAATGCAAAAATGCGTCATTATCCTCAAGGGGTTATTAAGAGAGCCCACCTCGCATTTTTTATCTTGCTCTCCCTCTCTTTGGCTTGTATCCATTCGGCCCCATTCAGCCTACTGTTTTAAGACGTTTACCCCCATCCAGGTGTCACTATTTTCCTGGCGAGCGGTAGCGAGCCAGCATATATATATTTTATATTTGACAGCAAGCTAAATTTGTATATTTTTCGATAGAAAAATGTCTCCGGCATAGCCAGATTTCTCCATACAATGCTGGCTCGCTATCGCTCGCCAGGAAGAAATCAACACCTGGATGGGGATAAACGTCTTAAAATACTTGGCTGAATGGGGCCGAAGGGATACAAGCCAGGGAAAGAGAGAAAAGGAGAGAAAGGGAAAAAAAGGCGGTGACCCCCTTAATTAGACTACCGCGTATGAACTGGCCAGTCCACCGTATAAGCAACATCTGTTTATAGTATTGTACATGAGTATTGTCAATGGAGCCAATCATTATTGACCGGATATTTACAAATGTCAATCAGTAAAGAGCATAAAACCTGTGTTAAAAGAGACTACTGGTATGAGGATGTAAGTTAATACTGCACAGTCACTCACAAAACATTAGTGGACCATTCATATGTTAGATTACGCAAATATATCTAATACAAGTTGATATATGGAAGTAATTTTATATATGCGAATAACAAACCATATATAGCAAATTACCTCTCTACATCAATTCCGATGGTTGTATTTGCATAAAAACCAACTATAAGAGCTCCACAAACTTGCATGAATGACAGTACAAACCCTCACCAGAGAAACTTAAACTATGATAAAAATTTTGATATCTGAGTAGAATACCTGTCAATTTCAGCTGATGACCAAAGTGTAATGCTACGGGGGACTCGCATTTATTTGTCGTGCCTGAGAGCCGTGTAGCACTTCTGGCAGACTCTCACTGGTTTCAAGATGCGTAGTCGAGATATTTCTGACTCAAATCGGCTGCATCTGAAATATATTGAGATTTGATTATTCAACCTGTTTTCACAATTTCATTGATAATGTACTGTATTGCTTCTATTGGCTATATTTCTAATGTATATATCTATAAGTAATACAACAAAATATATGCTTAGTAATCTTCACATGATTATATAATATTTTATAAACTGATGTTATTGTTGTAGGTATAGTTTCCCAAACTGTCTGGTCGAGCAGTCCCGAGCCCGGTTGACCGAAGCCACGCCAGATGCTCGGGCTCCAGATGGGGCCAGGGTGAGATAAGCTCTGTCTCTAGGAGGGCAGCAGGGGAGGGGATCATCAGCCAACGGGCTTGCACCCCAAGGCCAATGCCCCCACCGTCCGCAGCCCCCCTTGCAGTGCCACCCAATCGGGCGATCTCGCTAGCACCTAGAAAGAAAAGTAGTACAGGAAAAGAGACAGACAGAAACGGCTAAGGTAGGGTAGAGGATGCCAAACTTCACTCTGGATAGGACCAGCCCTCACGTGTTTATAAACTGTAAATTAATCTCAATTATATAGAACACTAATGTTGCACTTCATTTTCCAATTGTTGATTCATATGGTACTGTTTGAGATCAGTTTTGATTGCTCAAAGCGAACAACATAATTGTCAAACACATTGATCCTCATCTTTGATTGGCAACCCAACTTAGTCAGCTGTGATGACAATATTCAAAATGGCAATAATGTCCACAGAGATGATGATGACAATATTATAATATTTAGGACTACCAAGTGATGTATTATCTAGATGTGTGTGAATTTGTGTTTTGTGTTTTGTTTTTGTGTTTTCAATGTTTTTCTGTTGTGTGGTGTTGTCCCTGTTCGGGCTCCGTCTCGAGTCGGCAACCCCTGGGGGGGGAAGGGGGAATGGGCCTGATTGAATAGATATTGTAGATAGAAATAGTGCTACAGTGATGGCTGAATAGAGGGTAAATTTATTGCTGTGATACCTGAGCAGGTTTGCTGGCTAACCACCTCCTCAGATCAATTGTTCCGATTGCAATCATGTTATTCATAAATTTGGAAACAATTGTATTCACTAGATCAAAAATGCTTGATTGATCGGCTGGGTAAACATAGCACATTAGTGACATTACTTACCGGCTAAAAGTAGAAGACTAAAAGATGAATACAGTACTTCAAAGATACAGTATATTAAAAAAGTAATTACCTGGAGCAGAAGAGGTGTCCACAATTGCGACAGTGATGGCGGCGCTCATAAATGCTGAACTTGACTTGACAGTTGGCACAGCCGTCACTACCGTCGTCCCTCACCCAATGGTCCGCCACAGCTCGCCCAGGTTGGTCCGGTACGCTCCAGGAGAACACTCGGCCTCTTGCATCTCCCACTAATACTGTCCGGTGATCTCTGGAAAGTCACCAAGATTGTAAAGCCGGTATCACACGAGAGCTTTCAAAGTCAACATTCGATCATTAATATTTTTCAGGCAATATTTCTAGAATATTTTGCTCTGGTATCGGAAACTAGACTGATGATAGATGAATTTAGGTTAAAAATCTATTATAAATGTTGAACTCATAAGCTGCCAGACCAGTGTTGAGGGTAAATGTTTAGGGAAAAAGCGCTCGTGTGATATCGGCTTTAAGGATATAGAGGACTGAGAGGTTGACAATCAAATGATTAACCCCTTCACTACCAATACGTAAATATCATCATATTCTGGTTACCATTAGACGATTTTCTTTAGTTTATAATCTACCTATATGACTCAAATGGGTAGGTACATACATACATAAATACCCTCATTGTTCCCTGATTAAATAGCACTGTATGAGTATTCCCATATTCAAAATATGCTATAGGGGTGCAATGCCTGGTGAGTTATCTGCTCAACAGGTGGCATTGTGTGTGTGTGTAAGAGTGAGAGTCCGAGTGTAGAGGGTGAGACAGTGAAGCACGGGAACGAGGTGTCTTCAGAGATGGGGTCACTTCGGGCCATGAGTGAGCACCGTGCCTCATGTGAAGGCAAGATGGCAGGTGCTCGTTGTACTCTACGTGCTTCACATGTCTCACTCCCTAGACTGGAACAAGACCTCACGGGCTTCACTGCTCATTGTACAGCTGTGAATGTCCAGGCTCTCAGCCTATGCCCGAGAGGGAGTAAGTTGGAATATATATAATAAAAAAAAAAAAAAAAAAACATACATACATACGGGTTTAAAGACCGCAACCGTCCACAGTGAATGTGGCTTCCATGGTACAATCACAGTACTGCATACAGTACACAGCAATCATAACATGGTAGCTACAGTCTTTACTGCAGCACAGTACAACAAAGTCTTGCCACAACAACGCCCCATCATGTTATCAGATACGATCTCAAGTAACCGTCTTTGTAACATAGATCCTTCATAAACTGCATAAAATCATAAAATTTTAGCCAGAATCACAGGTAAAAAGGTGTCATGGTGCTGAAGGGGTTAAATATTATTTGTTGTTGGTGTTGTTGTTGTTCCCCAAGCTGCCTGGCCGAACAGCCCCAAGGCCCCGAGCAAGGCCAAGGCCATAACCGAGCGCCCCCACAGAACCCTCCCCGCCGACCACAATAAAGCCTGGGTGACCGAAGCCACTCCATGGCGGGGAGCTGAGGAGGGTGCGGAAATGCCCGGGAAACCCAAGCCCCACCCAGGGCCTTGTGTCCCTCAGCAATTATGAAGAGAAAGTTGAGGGGCAAGGGAAAAATGTGACGCTTTGGCTTCCAATCTTGGTAGATTGGGAGGTCAATCCACATTAGAGACGCCGTCACTGGAGATCTAGAAAATATATAAGTAAAAGGAACAGTCAGAGTAAGCTATGGGTATGGCAGAGATTGCTCAGTTCTCACTCTGATAGACCAGCCCATCACCACAATATTATTTGTAGAGTACAGGTAGAGAAGTTAAGAGCCTACAGTAATATAAAAGTAGAGGCACAAGTTATCATCCACTCATTCCTATACAGTGCTCCCAAGTACTGTACACACACACACAAAATCCTAGGAGTAACATATGATACTCATATGACATTCAAACAGCACACCACAAACATTAAAAAGAAACTGACACCCAGACTTAACGCCCTCAGGTCACTTGCTCACACAAAATTTGGACACAACAAAGAAACTACCACCACAGTATATAAACAATACATAAGATCAGTGATGGAATATGCAAGCCCAGCCTGGGCTTCTAACCTAGCTGAAACACATCATAAGACCTTACAGACTATTCAAAACAAAGCCCTGAAGATCATTACAGGCTGCACAGCTACTGCACCCACAGATCACCTACATCAAGAAACCAAAATCCTCAAAGTCAAAGACCATCTGGACATGAGAGGCACTCAATTCCTGGCAGCAGCCTCCACGAACCAAGACCACCCACTAAACTACATGGCAACATACCCACAGACACCAAGAAATATCAAAACAACACCCAGCACATGTTATCACACACAATTATTGTCCTCTCTCCCTCCCTGCCCACCCCGAACCAACTTCCAGAAGCACATCCATACTCATATCTCTCGCCGATCCATCCACTCACTCACAGACAACACGCAGCTGCATGCACGACCTCCCGAAATCCATCCTTCCGAATCCTCCCTTCCTCGCGAGGACAGAGTCCACCTGGCCAGGCTGAGATGCGGACACCATCCAGCTCTCCTGAGCTATCAGAAGAGACTGGATGAGTTGTCGACGCCTGCCCGGGATGTAACACAGCACCCCATACCATTAAACACATCATAGAAGACTGCATTTCACACAACCACTTATGCCAAGAACACAATCTACACTCAATGAGAGCTCTGTGGGAAAGCCCGATCGTGGCCATGGCCTTCCTCAGGGACTCAGGGCTGTTCGGCCAGGCAGCTTAGGGAACAACAACAACTGTGTACAGTCGGCCTAATAAGTGATGTCTCGGCACCAAGTATATTTCGATCAATAATTGGTACAGTAGAACCCCGCCGATCCGGTGCTCTCAAATCCGGAAACCCAAGAGATTCGGACAGGCATTTCAATCCAAACTCATGTTTCAGCCAACCAAACTTGTCTGGATGGCTTGGGAAAAATAAAAATCAATCCGGAAACGAGTGAGACGAATACAAGTCACCGAGCATCTTGTTTACATCCAGCGTTTGTTACAGGCGTTGCCTATTATCCCAATTACTGTACATTGTTCTTTATAATACAGCCCCTCCACAAAGTCCCTCTTTTCAATAGTTTATGCCACCAACACTATCAAACAAGCTTTATTGTCCCCTATTCAAGTAATTTTAAGCTCACAACCTTACGAGATTCACGATCACGCATTCTCGATGTACGACACTGTAGTAAATAGAGAGTCAAAGACCGCTGATACATTTTTAATTATTTTGGGAGATACTATTAGTCATATATTGTCAATATTGATTCCTATCGAATACAATAATATATAAAAGCTCAATATTGACAATTTATTATGTACCACCAGTCAGCTGAGCATCGGTCTGTTTACTAAAGTGCCGAAAATCGGGAATTCGTTAATCTCGTAACGTTGTAAACTTAAATTTTGGTTTGTTTAGTTTGTAAGTTTTACATTTTAATTTAATTAAATTGGGGATAATATAGCTTGTAGATGGTGTTGGTGGTATAAACTGTATTGGAAAGAGTCTTTGTTTAATAAAGAGACTGTTTACTGATGTGCATTGGTGCGCATACTTTGAAAAAAAAGAAAAAAAACATAGGCCTAGGCCTACTTTGTACAATCGAGTATCATTTATATCTTCAGTATACTTAGCAATTACAAGCTTTGGGTCAGTGTATACTGGGGGAACATTGTAATCAGTTTCAGAAGGGGCTGTACATCAGAGTTTGATATCCAGACTTGTATGTCAGCACTCAGCCATCCGTATTTGTCTGGATGGCTGAAACCTAAGTCTGGTTGTTTAAGTTAGATATCCGGACTCATGTTTCAGCCATCCGGATTTGTCTGGATGGCTGAATATCTATCCGGACTTTTGGCAGATCCAGACAGGGTTCTCCCCCAATTAGTCTGGATGGGCGAGGTTTTACTGTATCGGCAATGTCTAAAACTTGATATATTCATTTTGTGAGATATACAAGAATCTTCCTACACTTACCCACCCTATTCAACATCTGGCATTAATTGAGCACAGAGTGAGCATAACATATTAACAACTGAGACATGACTTATTAGCGCCACCGTACAAAGTGACAAGCACAAAGTTTCCAATGCTTGCTATATTGTGTCGTCCCTGTTTTGGTTTGTTTATTTTGCAAGTTTTACATTAATATCATAGCTGGAACTTCTCCTTTCAGATTCTGCTAGTTACTATCAAAAGTGCTGCCTTTGAATAAATATATCTCATACGGTACATGCATACATATCAATATAGTTTAATATTGACATTAAATACTATTATCAATCACAGACTCCTGTAATACTAATTGATCTTTGTGAAAACAAATACACTTGAGAGAGAGAGAGAGAGATAAGAGAGAGAGAGAGAGAGAGAAGGAGAGGAGAGAGAGAGAGAGATGTTGAGAGAGAGAGGAGAGGAGAGAGAGCGAGAGAGAGAAGGAGAGAGAGAGAGAGAGAGAGAGAGATGAGAGAGAGAGAGAGAGAGAGAGAGAGAGAGAGAGAGAGAGAGAGAGAGAGAGAGAGAGAGAGAGAGAGAGAGAGAGAGAGAGAGCGCACGAGACTTACTTAGACACAGCAAGGGCAGTGACGGAGGCAGGTTCAGTGTTGTCTCTACGGTCGTAGGCTGTGTGCATCGTCAGCTTACTGCGGAACACAAGCTGACACGCCCATTTCATACCTGGTACGTACAGTTAAGGTCATTAATACATACATACATACATACATAAAGGTTTAAAGTCATTAATGCTGTCTTTATATTTTTAAAACTACAGTACTGTATCTTGAGCTAAACTGAATCATATTAATGTACCTGATATTTGCATTTTTGAGGTTTATTTATTCAGCTCGAGGGATTAAAATGTATGAAAATGCTTACCGCAACTGTACAATTTTATATGTTATATACAGTACCTCATTCACTAAAGCCTATCATTAATCATGGTAATCAGGATTTCACATACCTACATGTAAAATACCCACTTCATCCCCGATAAGTATGTAAATACAGTATATCTAATTTTAAGTAGAAAGCAGTATTCTGCAACTACATCATACAAAGTTAACAGGAAAGACTGGAAACTGGTTCGAGATGTAAAGGTCATCCCAAGCGAAGAATGTATCCCCCAGCATAAGCTACTTGTGTGCGACATGAGCTTACACAGAGATCCTAAGCGCAAGAAGGTATACATACCCAAAAGGAAAGTGTGGCTGCTGAAGAACAAGGAAGTTAAGGATAGGTTTCATAGTGAACTGGAGGAAATTAATAGAAATAAGGAAGCTAGGCCTAACGATGTAAATAGTCAATGGGAAGATTGTGTATGCAGAAAATGAAATCAGAGAAGCCTGGAAGGCACACTATGAATGATTGCTAAATGTAGAGTTTGAATGGGATAAGGAACAGCTTAGTATCGAAAAACCAATATCTGGACCCCTTCCTTTGATAGCACCAGCTGTAGTGAGTGACGCAATCAATAAAATGAAGGACGGTAAAGCTCCAGGGTGCTCTGAACTTGTCGCTGAGATGATAAAAGCCTCAGGGGAGACTGGTGTCAGCTTAGTCACTGAGTTGATAAACACCATTATTAAAGATGAGAAAATCCCAGAGGATTGGCTCAAAAGTGTAATAGTAAATATATACAAAGGAAAAGGGGATGCGCTAGATAGAGGAAATTATAGGGGCCTGAAAATGCTTGACCAAATCATGGTCTGTGAGAGAGTCTTTGAGAGTTTGATCAGGCAAAGTGTCTCCATTGTTACGATCCAGATTCTCAAAGACACAGGGCTCTTCAACATTGGACTAGATAATGGCAAAATGCAACAACGGTAACACTAGATCCAACCCCTGCCTTAAACACTGGAAAACAAAACACCATTACCGCCCTGAGTCGTGCCTGGACAACGAGGTATCCTATGACTCGGTAACTGGTGCACACACACTAGGCTGACGCTCGATGAAACAGCCTATTCTCAAACAGTAAAAGATTACTCGATTAGGTTACACAAAGAAAAGATAGTTAACGTGATTAATTAACGTTACGGTAGATACTCAAATAACTGGCACTCCTGTATTAAAGAAAGTGCAATGCTAGTCCTGCAACATCAACTGGAAACTTCTGAAATAAGTCTGATGCTGGGAAGATGTTCGTAAAGAATCTTGAACAATTATAATGCAGAATACGGGTCACAATAAATACTAGGACATATAGTAATAATAGGCAGGCGAATAATAAAGACTGCGCAAAGGTAGTAATGCTCGACAACTAAAGAAATGCTTCGTGACACAACGCAACAGCCTACTAGGGTTGTGAAACTCAACAACAACCTCGGCTCAAAAGTGCAGTGAATAATAATGTTGCATACATATAATAATGGGGGCTTATCTCTAACCAGTGTCTGCTCAGTTAATAAAGTCTAGCTGGGGTATCAAGGCAGGGCAACAATGGGTGAGCATGCGGCTCGTAGCCTAACGTTGTCCGAAGGTGGTATAATGAAGATTACGTTATATGACGGGGATGCTCTCTTGATAAATCTAGGTCTCTAGTACCTAGTTCTATCCTGGCGATCCCTCCGAAGTCAACACAAAGAGGCAGCACTATGTTGTGAGGGATAGGCTATGGCCCTCTCACACCACAGCGCTGTGCTCGCAAAGTAAACCCACCCGAAGACAACTTAGGCTCCCACAGTAACTGTCGATGTCGTGCAGGGCTTAGCTAACACTGCACACATCAGAGACAATGACACAGTAACCTTACCCCTAGTCTAGCTTTAGATAACCAAGCAGAATCACTCAACACCTTGCCAGGGAGACATATACCGGTCTACAACCTTCCCGAGAGAGGACACATACGGAAAAGTCCGTCTCTCCAAACCTCAATAAAGCATAATACCTCCTTAACCTAATACATGGAAATATCTGAGAGCTTCGCGTACAATACGACTGGTCGACGGTGAACGTCTATGCTGAAACCAGAAGGGATGTTGAGTTTAATAAAGATTACAGAATGAGAAAGGAGAAGTCGAGAGAGAGAAATAGTATGCAAAGTGGCAAGTATGGGGGACAGAATTGCAAAGGATGTAGGCGATACGCGTGTCAGGCAAGCTCTGAGCTGGTAAAGAACACGAGGCCGCGATGGGAAGGGACTAGTTGACCACCCGGCCGCCAACGCCGTCAGCGCCCAAGCGAGCCGCGTCATAGCTCACCCCGCTGCCAGGTGTACTCCCTCACCCTCTCTCGCTCGCCTCCCACACAAGCAACATTTATATTATAGCGAATATAAAATATAAGGCGCGGTCACAGACCAAAACAAAGACCATTTCTAGACTGTCTGTGGCAACACGACACTAATTACATAAAGCAGATCATTCTAGGACAACTGTAGCCCATCCCCCCATCCTGGCGAGCGCTAGCGAGCTGCAATGCCCCACGCAACCATTCTGCTAACGCCGGGAGGCGTCACACCCCCCCCAAGATATGGGACACTCAACCATGAGCCCATATCTGAACAGGCAGAATGTCGCTAGAATCTGCCACTCCTACCCACTCTGCCACTCATGGAATGCAAGCTCAGTCTCCTCAAAAAAAAAAATACAACATTTATATATAAAAAAATCTTATCACCCTTCCCAAATATAATACATTAATTCATAACATTGTGCTCCCAGAGCGAGCTTTAAGAAGCACAGCCTACTGAGGGAAAATCATCTGCCCTCAGTACTCAGCTACAATATTATCTTAAAATTAATTATCAAAAAGAAAGAGTTTTTATTTAATTTTTCATATTTTATTTTAATGTTGTTTTTGGCGGCTACTATAGATGTAGCCTAATTTTCTTCTAATCAAAGCCAACAACTCCTGCCCTGCGACCCTACGCTGATGCTACAAACGCGAGCCAACAAGCACCAGCGCAAAAATACACCGCGAGCCAAGACAGGAGGCTATACCAACATACTGTGGTAGCCTACCCCGGATCCTCCACCCACGACAGACACTGACTGAACAGCGAGGGTTCTCCTGCAAACAAAGCCAAAACATTATCAGTGCCCTTAGCATGCCACACATCCAACTTGTGTTCCGGCAGCACAACAACACCTGACACTGATAAACTGCCCAGTTCATCGCAAGACTGGCACTTCTCTTCGCTCTTTCCGGCAACGGGGCCTGCCAATAACCCTTCACTAGTTCTACCTTCGTGATGAGCGAGGCAGCCCCGAAGCGGTCTATGGTGTCGTCAACTCTGGGTAATGGATAGGCGTCTGTCAGGGATAATGCTTCCACACTCTTGCAATCAACATACACACGGACTCTGCCACCAAACTCAGGTTGCAAAGCCACTGGCAACGACCACTCACGATATCCCTCATCCCTCAGACCCCCTCTCCACACGCTGTCCAGCTCCGCCTTCACAACAGGCTGTCGAGCAGGATTCACACGGTAGGGAACCAACTCGAGCCTTGCACTGTCTCCAGCCTCCGTGTCGGATTCTACCCCGTACATCAGGCCTGGAGAAGCAACAAACATGCGGACGGACTGCCACAGCCTAGTAAACAACTCCTCTTGTCGCTCAGGAACAAGAGGTTGCAACTTATCTCGCAGAACAATATGCCTAGTGCCCTCCCACATCTCCTTCACCATGTGGAGAGGACCCCTCACCTGATGCCCGAAAACAAACTCATTCGGACCGAAACCGAGACTCTCTCCAGGTACTTCTCTTGCCGCGAACAAAACATACGGCAGACCAAGGTCCCAATCCTTTCCGTTCTCCGCGCAGCAACATCGAAGCATGCTTTTCAGCGTGGCGTGCCACCTCTCCAACACCCCTTGACTCTCCGGGTGATACGCAGAAGAGACGACAGTGCTGATGCCATGCTGAATCATAGTTTGTTTGAACAGATTAGAGGTAAAATTAGAACCTTGGTCCGATTGCACCTCTTGCGGGTAACCATACCGCGAGCAATACAAGAGCAGGTTCCGGACAACAGTTTTCGCCGTGCCATTTCTCATTGGATATGCATCAGGATAACGAGTGGCCACATCCATGATAGTTAATAGAAATTTATTACCGGCACTAGTACGGGTTAGGGGTCCGACCATATCAATGATGACCTTACTGAAGGGCGGTCCACTGACAGGAATGGGGTGCAACGGGGCTCTCGGAATTGTTTGGTTAGGTTTTCCAACCCTCTGGCACGTATGACACCTTGCTATCCAGGTTACCACCTGCCCCTTCAACCCCGGCCACCAAAACAATTTTTCTAAAGCCGCCACCGTTTTTCTCACCCCTAGATGTCCTGCCAGTGGTATGTCATGCGCCAACCTCAGTAGGATATCCCTGCACTCCCATGGCACCACCAACTGGTCCACTACTCCGGACCCCTCTTGCCAACTACGTTTAGGGTCTTGAAAATGCCTATAGAGGATGCCTTCTAAATAAAAAAAATCTCCTGGCTGTGCATCACCGTCCTCGTCGAGCTCTACAGCTCCATTAGCACACGTTTGGAGCTCAGGGTCCTCTAGTTGCAACCGACGTATATCTGAGGGTGCCAAGCGATCTAACTGCTCCCGGAGCAATGCATGACCTTCCCCGATACTGGGCTGCTCCCTCTGTCTCTCTCGATGTACATAACGTTGCTGTCGTGGAGACTCGTCATGCCCAGCCTCGTCACTCTCGATGACAGGCCCAGGGGCTACTCCAGAATTAAGTAATGGTGCTAATACTGAATCACCCAGGAGAGCCGCCGAGTCAAAACTCTTAAAACCAACTCCAGCTTTAGCCTCCTCCTGTTGATCGTTCCTCCGCTGGTCTGTAGACGGAGGACTAGGCTGTGACACGTTAGCTGCCCGAGCTCGGGTGACAACACACGCCATGGGTTGTGTCTGGCACCGCTCGACCCACTCTTGCTCTTCCCTACTCACGTCGGCCGGCCTCTCGGCAACGACTAAGGGTAGAACCTCAGAAGCGGGCATTGCAAAGTCGTTGCCGAGAAGAAGGTCGACGCCCTCCACTGGCAGTTTCTCCACAATCCCGACATCCAATTCACGTGCCACACCATCCACCTCCAACTCCAACCGCACCAGCGGGTATGACCGAGTTGCATTAATACCCTGCACCACTACCACCCGAGCCGCGTTTATAGGGTAGCCAGTCAAGTTTTTCATCAGAGTCTGGGAAGCACCTGTATCACGCAAGACCTCTACTCCATGCTTGCGCCCCGCCCACATCACGCAACCCCGCCCTCTATGGTCGCAAAAAGCATCCTGAGCAGGGTTCGAGCCTCCCAGGTGCTTCTGCATTGGCTGTGCCTCAGCCTCTGACGAACTGCCCCGGGCAAACTCAGATGACTTCGGAGACACACCAATGTTGCAGGCCAAAGACACAGCTGCTGTAGGTGGTTTGCTAGGACAGACTCTTGCAAAGTGCCCCTTTTTATGACAATGATAACACTCCAACTCCCCTTTGGGCTTCCCTTGGTACTGGGAAGGGCCCGGCCCCTTCTTAAATGGGACGGTGCTAGTCTTGTGGTCAGTCTTGGTATCATGGCTCTTGTACTTGTTTGCATAAGGTATATCACTAACTCGGGGGGGTGGGGCGTCACGCCCCTTGTTACCTGCCTCACTATGCTGGGCAGACCCGCACCCACGAATTAGTGATAGCCGGAGGTCAGCCATCTCAGCTGCCTCCTGTAGAGTTTTTGGTTGCTTTTCTTTAAGGTTTAACGTCAGGTCGCCGCCCGTGCATTTGAAAAACTGCTCTAAAAGCACCAACTGTTTAATGTCGTCAAACGTAGTAGCTTTCTCCGACCTCAGCCAATTCCCAAAAGCATCGGACAGCTCCCGGGCATGCTCCAAAAAGGTGCTCTCCCGACCCTTGGTAACACCCCGGAACTTCAACCTGTACGTCTCTGGTTGTAGTTCGTATGCTCTCAGGACAGCCTCCTTGAGTTCCTCATAGATAATACAAGACTCTATAGGCAACGCATCGTAGGCTTTAAGACCCTTGCCTATTAATCTAGAGGATACAAGTGCTGCCCATTTATTCTCTGGCCACTGGTGTTCCTGGCACTTCTTCTCAAAGCGTGCGAAAAATTCTGTAACACCACTCTCATCAAACACCGGAACCAGTTTCAATAAGTGCGAGAGAGACTGCTCATGAACACGGTTACCAGCCCCAAGTCGCTGTCCCGTTGTCTCTACTCGCGACTTCTCTACGTCCATGTCGGCACAGTACCTAGTCGACTCTAAATCAGCTTGGATTTTTGCTAGCTTGGCTCTCTCTTCTATCTTGGCTAATTCTATTTGCTGCTCACCTGCCCTGATAGCCTTTCTCTCTTCGATCTTAGCTAATTCGAGCTGAAGCCATAATTCTGGAGATAACCCTTGAGGAGGTGAAGGTGCTACAATGTTTGAAATTACCGGTGGTCCCCCCAGGGGCAACCCACCCTGCCAGTCACCACCCAACTGCGGAAGCGTACCCGGGGTCGGCAAACTACTGGGATGGCTGGGAGTCGAGTGTAGGGGAAGCATGGCCGAAGGGCTCTGAGCACTCAACCCATCTCGCTCACCAGTCACCCTGCCCAGTACACACGTTATCAAGTTATCCTTGGTCATGCTGCTAGTAACCGCATGACCAATAGCTGTGGCCAGGCATTGAAGACCGTACCGATCCATACCCTCCAACCGCTCGGCAGTAACAGGCCATTGCAAAAATATCCTAGCATCCTCCTCACAGTTCACCCGATTAACCCTTTCATCATGCTGCTGTTCCTCAGTTTCGACATTACGTACTGTGTCTCCATTCTCCTCTGACCCGGTATAAGACATGATGCTCACAAAAATTTCTCACCACAATATTCAGAAAAGAAGTACCCCAAACTCTTATGTAGCACTATTCACTTGCCAAAAATGTCTGAAGACTCTCAAGTGCTATACTACTTTGCCAAAAAAAAATTAACGTGCCCACTATATTCCTCAATAAAACAAATGACCACAACAATCCTGCAATTATCTCTTAGTTCACAAGATCCTGAGCTAGGTCGCCATTTGTTACGATCCAGGTTCTCAAAGACACAGGGCTCTTCAACATTGGACTAGATAATGGCAAAATGCAACAACGGTAACACTAGATCCAACCCCTGCCTTAAACACTGGAAAACAAAACACCATTACCGCCCTGAGTCGTGCCTGGACAACGAGGTATCCTATGACTCCGTAACTGGTGCACACACACTAGGCTGACGCTCGATGAAACAGCCTATTCTCAAACAGTAAAAGATTACTCGATTAGGTTACACAAAGAAAAGATAGTTAACGTGATTAATTAACGTTACGGTAGATACTCAAATAACTGGCACTTCTGTATTAAAGAAAGTGCAATGCTAGTCCTGCAACATCAACTGGAAACTTCTGAAATAAGTCTGATGCTGGGAAGATGTTCGTAAAGAATCTTGAACAATTATAATGCAGAATACGGGTCACAATAAATACTAGGACATATAGTAATAATAGGCAGGCGAATAATAAAGACTGCGCAAAGGTAGTAATGCTCGACAACTAAAGAAATGCTTCGTGACACAACGCAACAGCCTACTAGGGTTGTGCAACTCAACAACAACCTCGGCTCAAAAGTGCAGTGAATAATAATGTTGCATACATATAATAATGGGGGCTTATCTCTAACCAGTGTCTGCTCAGTTAATAAAGTCTAGCTGGGGTATCAAGGCAGGGCAACAATGGGTGAGCATGCGGCTCGTAGCCTAACGTTGTCCGAAGGTGGTATAATGAAGATTACGTTATATGACGGGGATGCTCTCTTGATAAATCTAGGTCTCTAGTACCTAGTTCTATCCTGGCGATCCCTCAGAAGTCGACACAAAGAGGCAGCACTATGTTGTGAGGGATAGGCTATGGCCCTCTCACACCACAGCGCTGTGCTCGCAAAGTAAACCCACCCGAAGACAACTTAGGCTCCCACAGTACCTGTCGATGTCGTGCAGGGCTTAGCTAACACTGCACACATCGGAGACAACGACACAGTACCCCTTACCCCTAGTCTAGCTTTAGATAACCAAGCAGAATCACTCAACACCTTGCCAGGGAGACATATACCGGTCTACAACCTTCCCGAGAGAGGACACATACGGAAAAGTCCGTCTCTCCAAACCTCAATAAAGCATAATACCTCCTTAACCTAATACATGGAAATATCTGAGAGCTTCGCGTACAATACGACTGGTCGACGGTGAACGTCTATGCTGAAACCAGAAGGGATGTTGAGTTTAATAAAGATTAGAGAATGAGAAAGGAGAAGTCGAGAGAGAAAAATAGTATGCAAAGTGGCGAGTATGGGGGACAGAATTGCAAAGGATGTAGGCGATACGCGTGTCAGGCAAGCTCTGAGCTGGTAAAGAACACGAGGCCGCGATGGGAAGGGACTAGTTGACCGCCCGGCTGCCAACGCCGTCAGCGCCCAAGCGAGCCGCATCATAGCTCACCCCGCTGCCAGGTGTACTCCCTCACCCTCTCTCGCTCGCCTCCCACACAAGCAACATTTATATTATAGCGAATATAAAATATAAGGCGCGGTCACAGACCAAAACAAAGACCATTTCTAGACTGTTTGTGGCAACACGACACTAATTACATAAAGCAGATCATTCTAGGACAACTGTAGCCCATCCCCCCATCCTGGCGAGCGCTAGCGAGCTGCAATGCCCCACGCAACCATTCTGCTAACGCCGGGAGGCGTCACACCATTGATGATATGCAGTTTGGTTTTATGCCAGGACGGGGTACAACCGATGCTATTTTTATAGTCAGGCAGATACAGGAAAGATACTTACTAAAAGGTAGGGATCTTTACTTTGTGTTTGTAGACCTGGAGAAGGCCTTTGATAGGGTGCCTAGAGATGTTGTGCAGTGGGCTATGAGGAAACTTGGTGTGGAAGAGTGGCTGGTGCGTGTGATAATGAAAATGTATGAGGATTCGTGAAGTGCGGTGAGGGTGAAGGGTGTACCGAGTGATGAGTTCGCAGTCCGTGTTGGAGTCCATCAGGGTTCAGTGTTAAGCCCCCTCCTCTTTATTATGGTCTTGGAGGCACTGTCTAGAGTTTTTAGAGGCGGACTCCCGTTGGAACTATTTTACGCAGACGATTTAGTCCTAATTGCTGACAGTATGCAATATGCTGAGGCCAAATTCATAGAATGGAGAGAGGGCATGGCGAGCAAGGGTTTAGGAGTCAATATTAACCCACCAGACCCGGTTGGGCTCTGAGAAACCCGTAACAAATGCGCCCGCGGAACCCGGTAGGGCTCTGAGGCACCGGCAGCTTGAAAGCTTGTTTTGAAAGGCGTCCGTCCGACGCATGTAAACAACAGCCGGTTGGACCGACGCCGCGCATCTCCGACCACAAGAAGGAGAGGCGTCGCTTGTTTGTGTGTGGCTGTGTGTTATTGTTAGGTAGTGAAAAGTAGTGAAAAGTGGCTGACATCGCCACAAAGTTCTCTCCACGGAAATCATCATCACAACTGAACCAGTTGACTTAGAGAGCTCTACTCAACGCCATTCTACAGGTAAGAAACACATTTACGCTTGGGGATGCGCAGGAATGCGGAAGCAGTCAAAATAACAAAGATACGGTAGCCTAGGCGTAGACGTTTTTTGGCCAAAACCCCCGGGTTTCGGGGAAATTATAGAATACAATAGCCGGGGCTGGAGGGTTAACAAAACCAAGGTTATGCATTGTAGATTGAGACGAGGCAATGTGGAAAAGAGCGGTGCATACCCATGTGCAGTGTGTGGAAAGGGTGTGGGCGTTAACGCAATTCAATGTAGCATCTGTCGATGTTGGGTACACCATGGGAGTAAGCGCTGTAGTAGAATAAAGGGACCCCTGCCGAAGGATAAGTCAGAAATAGAGAATTTGAGTGTGTAGCGTGCAAAGGCGAGCTTGTGTTAAGTGATGATCCTGTGGCTGTGAATTTTGGAAATGAGTCATTGGAGCTGGTGAACAAGTTTTGTTACCTAGGAGATACCATCTCTGCCGGTGGTGGGGCCGAGGCTGCCACTGTTGCTAGAATTAGATGTGGCTGGGGTGAACTGCTGCCAATCCTGACCATGAAAAGAATGTCTCTCCCCCTGAAGGGAAAGGTGTATGCCTCATGTGTTAGAAGTGCAATGACGTATGCCTCAGAAACATGGGCCGTTAAAGTAGAGGATGTCAACAGAATGGAACGTAATGAGATGAGAATGGTGAGATGGATGTGTGGGGCCAAGCTACAGGATAGAATAACAAATGTTGAGCTGAGGAGACGTTTAGGTATAAAGAGTATTAGCGAGGTGATACGTACAAGTAGACTCGGATGGTATGGACATGTGGAGAGAATGGATGAACAAAATTAGGTGAAGAAATGCAGGTCTGTGATTGTGGAGGGAGCTGCACCAAGGGGTGGACCGAGGAAGACCTGGGATCGGACTATACGTGCCGATCTCAAATCCAAGAACTTGACAAGTGAAGCAGCCCTTAACAGGGTTGCCTGGAATGCCGCCATTTGGACAAGAGACTGAAACTGCACGTATGTGTGGAACACTCAGTCTTAAAAATGTATGTTTGTATGTGGTGTAGAATTTGGTTAGCCAGGGTTGGTGCAAGCTGAATCAACTGGGTAACCAAATTCTGTATTACTGTGTACAGTATACAGGTTTTTTAAGGTAATAAATAAACTAAAACATATACAGTAAATAAATAAATATATCTTCATATTCCTGGCTCAAACACCATACCTGGCATTAATGGGTTCCTTGGCATTTTCTTCTTATCGGTGCCCATAATCTGTGCCTCTCGTACTTCTGATTCGGAGATAAGCACAAAGGCATCACTGTCGGCCAGACTGGTCTCACTCTTACTGGTTTGAAGGCGATGGTCGTGGCCGCGGTGGTGGTCGCTGGAGGCCACGCGCTCTATGGTGCTGATGGCCCGAGACACACCTGATAACAAACACAACAGTAAACAATTTCACTCTGGATTGATCTAAATAAATATACTGTATTGGGTGGAGGGAGAGATGTAGCCTAGATAGTTGGTTAGATAGATCAGTAGAGATTCTACATGTGCGCCTCAAGAAGTTAACCCCTACTGTACCAGAGGGTATTACCATAAAAGTACCCTCCAGTACCAAGCAATGTGGCCAAAATGGCTTCACCTCAAAGATGGAGGAATACTGACACAGCTAGCCTGTGGGAGCTTGGATATAAGCTGAGAAGTGTTGCCAAGGTCTCACAGCAGTGCGTAAAAGTCCTGGTACCAAGTACCGATTGATACGGGCAGTTACAAGGACCGCATAATATGGACGAAATTCGTCCGTCGCTGGTATTGACGAGTGACTTTTTTACTGTCTGCCAACGTACAGTGCTCCCCCACTAAATGCGCCTTCGGTAAATGCGGATTCCCTATATGCGGTGGCTAATCAGAAATAATATATTTTAAGGACTCTGTAAATCTATCTACTGTATCTATCTATCTATTGCCTGACGCCGTGATCCCCGAAGGGGTGGCCACGAACGAACCACCACCATGCACCTCCGTCCCCAGTCAGTCGACGCCCCTCCTCCCAACCAGCACCGCCTTCATTCATATACTTTATCCTTCCACCTCTCCTTCGGTGCACCTCTCCCTCTCTGTCTTTCCACCTCGCTCTCGTACACCCTCTTAGTCAATCTCTCGCTTTCCATACGTTCCATATGGCCGAACCATCTCAAGTTGTTCCTTTTCACACTTTCCAGCACATCTACCTCCACACCACACCTCCTTCTTACTTCCTCATTCGTCTGTCTATCCCTCCATGTAACTCCGCACGCACTTCTCAAGTAACTCATTTCTACCGCTCTCACTCTTGGTCTGAGTCTCTTCCCGAACGTCCCTGCTTCGCTTCCGTAAGTTAGTGTCGGGATTACCACACTGCCATGCAAGGACTTCTTCACTTCCATACTGACCACCCTATTTCTTGTTGCTGCTTTCAACGTTCCTACAACCCTCTTCCCCTGTTGCACCCTCTCCCGCACCTCCTCATTCACAGTCCCATCTTTACTCAACACACTGCCCAGATACTTAAAAGAGCTGACGATCTCCATAGCCTGACCGTTCAACTTCACCTCACACTCTGCGACTTCACCCCTTTAGAATACCATAACCTTGCTCTTCCCCGCATTTACCTTCAAATTCCGTTTTTTGCACACTGTTCCAAACTCATTTACCAAACCCTGCAGCTCCCATTCATTATCACTCATCAGAACTGTATCATCCGCAAACAGCAGCATAGGCAGCTTCCACTCATTTCCCTCCCTTTTCAGCGATACACCAACATACTTGTTCTGCTTGTTCTACTTGTTCTGCAGTTCATACACTGCTCTTGATAGTATTTTTTTCATGACTCCATCCATATATACAGTAAACAACCACGGGGACATCACACACACCTGTTTCAAACCAACCTTCAGGTCAAAGAACTCGCTCTGCTCACTCTCCACACGTACTGCCGCCTTTGCACCCTCATACATACTCTTCACTGCTTTCAGCAACTTGCCATCTACTCCGTATATTCTAAGTACTTTCCACAAACCTTCTCTATCCACTCTGTCATAGGCCTTCTCCAAGTCCATAAAGGCAACATACACCTTTTGTTTCTTCTCCAGATATTTCTCCACAACACAATTCAGGGTAAAAATCTGATCTACACATCCTCTTCCCTTCCTAAAACCTCCCTGCTCGTTGCCTATCCATTTCTCCATTCTCACTCTCACTCTCTCAATCACTACCCTACTGTATACCTTCCCTACTACACTTGAAGACATATTCCTCAGTGGTTACCACACACTCCTCTTTCCCCTTTGCCCTTATATAGGGGGACTATTATGCCAGTCGTCCAGTCATCGGGTGCACTCCCCTTCTCCAATGCTAGTTTGCACATTTTCCATACCTATTCGATCACTATCTCACCACCATACCTTAACATTTCCCCACACACTCCATCTGTTCCTGGTGCTTTCCCCAACTTCACTCTTTTCATGGCTTCCCACACTTCTGACCTCCTGATCCCCACCTCCTCCTCCACTACTTCTCTTCTCCCTCCCATACCATATCCAACTATGTTTGCTGGCTCTTCATTCCTTACATTTAGCAACTCATTGAAGTACTCCCTCCATCTTTCGACTCTCTCTTGCTTCTCGGCTAGCATTCTCCCATTCTTATCTTTCACACCCTTACTGTTTCCCTTGCTACCTTCCCTAACTTTCTTGACTTCTTTCCAGAACAGTTTCTTACTCTCCCTCCATTTTACACTCAGATTCCTTCCAAATTCCTCATCTACTCATCTCTTACTTTCCTTCACTACTCTCTTCACCACCCTCTTTCTCTCCACGTACCTCGCTCGTTTCTGTCTCTCGGAATCTTCATTCCCTCTACTACCCAACCACTCTCTATATGCTTTCTTCTTTTCTTCCACAGCTATTTTTACCTCTTCTGTCCATCATGCTGTACCTTTCACTCCCCTCCCTCTTTTCCTCACTCCACACACCTCCTCACATGCTGCACAGATCTCTTCCTTAAACACCTTGCTAATCTTCTCCACTTCCTCCATAACTTCCAGGTCGAACCCACCTAGTCGTCTTTCTACTGCTCTCCTGTACTCTTCCCTGATTTCCTCCTCCTGTAACCTCTCCACCCTCTTCACCATTCCACCTTCCTCTCGCCTCCCTCCAGCTCTCCTCACCCACTTCTTTTGTATCCTAACCTTAGCTACTACTACATAATGATCAGACAGACCCCCTCCAATCCCCTATACACCCTAGCATCCATCACAGATTTCTTCATTCGTTCATCCACACATACATAATCAATCAATGACTTTCGTTCCACCACTGTCTTATCCTTCATCGTCAACATCCGTTTCCACGTGCACCTGTGGATCATTCTGTGTCGGAAGAAGGTGTTGGCTATCCACAGCCTCCTCCCCACACACATGTCCACAAGTGCACTACCATTCCCATTCACCTCTGATGGTACCCCCACCCTCCCACCACTCCCTCAACTTTCCTATCACCCACCTTACCATTCATATCTGTAAATGCGGCTCGAAATTGTGTATATGCGGTTTGGCCGTTTTGATTCAAGGGGAAATACGTACTTCCCGCCATATTACCAAGTGTCGCCTACCGAAAATGCGGCCTCTATCTAAGGTAAATGGTGTTATATTTGTTGTTTTATTTGCAAATTTCCTGCCGATCGCCGTATGTTTAACGCTACCTGGCGTCCTTCCCTCACTCCCCACCACTATCGTCTAGTGTTGCCAATTTAGCTATTTTCCCGCTAGATCTGGATATATTTACTTTGATCTAGAGGCAAATTTGTAGGCTACATCCAGCAAACATGAATTCAATCAATATTCTTGAGATTTTCGGCATTTTGTTAATAATATTTGAGATTTTCAGCATTTATTTACTATCTAGCGCATAGCGGACTGTATTTGGTAACCCTGCTATCGTCAGTCCACGCCATGCTCGATGCGTGTTCTAAATTGCCTGTCTAGCTCCAACCTTTTGTTCTGCCTTTCGAATTTCCGTCCCATCTAACAATTGTCTGGCGGTGTGTTATGCCAAGCCTCAGGCACTGGAGGTGGGAGTGCAGAGAATGGAAACATGTAACAATGAAGAGAGCTAAGCCTTCACGGAGAGAGAGGGAGGAGGTGGTGGAGGTGAGGAGATGCGCGGCGCTGCTCGGTAGCCTAGCCTCCCCTGCCTCGGATATCTTAGGCATCGTCTAACTTACACACCTCATTATTCACTCATAAATTGGTTTATTATTAATTCTTCTAATAATTAATATATTACATGATTTGTATATACAGTATTTTATGTCTCAAAATAATACTCGGAAGGGCAAAAATGGGTGGTGGTAGGCTAAAAAGGGGTTAGTTTGGAGGGGCTGTCTGACCATAAGCATTTATTCCCATTGATTATTAACTCCACAATATGCGGATTCCGTAAATGCGGCGCATTTTGCAGCCCATATAGGCGCATTTACTGGGGGTGCACTGTACAGTATGTCACTGGGACAGTAGGTGTTAACAATGTGCACAATTAAATTAAGAATATATCTGGAATCCTTACGCCATGGCGAGTAAATATATATAAGGTAAAACTAATTTAGGCTAATATCTTAGGGCCCAGGAGCCAAAATTTGAAAAAGTGTATTTTCTTCTGTTTTCTGAAATCGATTTTCCACATATGATGCTACTAATGGATCCAGGGGGTTGTACTGTACTATCAGGGGTGGTGATGGGCTGGTCTATCAGAGTGAGAGTTGTACAAACATTGTAAAATGCTAACTGAATAAATATTATTACAGTATTAGTATTATTATCGAGTTGCGAGCCGTGGCATAGTCAGTAGAGTGTCGGCTTCTCGTCGGCGGATGAAGCCCGCACTATCAAAATGTTATTGGTAGATCGTCAAGCCCGGGCAACTTGACAGCGATTCGTGACATGGCCACCCCTTCTCGGGAATTACGGCGTCTGGAAAAAAATAAAAAATAAAAAATGAAATAAAAAAAATAAAAATAAAAAATAAAATAAAAAAATTATTATTATTATTATTACCTTGAGGATAGTTGGAGCTGCGCCTGAGAACAATGTCGTCATGAGACTCTAACGAAGGTGTGTGTGTGGTGTCCATACTGGCGCTGCTGTTGGTGGACACAGACATGGCCACCTGTCTGTGTAGTGGACGCTTCCCACCTTTGTCCGGGCTTAAGTCCTGGAACGGTCATAATGGTGAGGTTAGGTTAGATGTTTAGTTATGTTTCGCTTAGATATGCTAATTATAATGTTTGACTTGCAAAATAAACAAACCAAAACAGGGACGACACAATATAAAGGCAAAAGAACTAATCAAAATAACTATGTGGAAATAAAAATTTAGCAAAATACAATTTTGAAATAAAAGAACACAAACCACCACATACAGTGTACGGTACATCACTATTATGAGCAAGTGAATTTAGATTGAGTTTGGCTAAGAAGGCTACGTTAGATTAAGATTACTTTTTAGGAAGGCTAGGTTACAATAAGTTTGATTTTAGATATTATGCTCGGTTAAAAATGGTTTAGGAAGGCTAAGTTAGATAAAGATTGGGTTTAGATATGCTAGATTTAGATTGTTTTTTAGGTAGGCTAGGTTAGGTTAATTGTAGTTTAGATATGTTATGTTAAGATTGGTTTAGGTAGGCTAGGTTATATTATGTTTGGCTAAGTAGGCTATGTTAGGGGAGGTGTGGCGGAGTGGTCTTGCCACTGGACTGGTAATCCAGTGGACCCGGGTTCGAATCCCAATATGTCAATGGGAGGATATTGTTGGGATGGAATTTGTGCTGTACCTAGTGTCAGTGCATTACCACAGCACACCGAAATGCCAAAAAAATACCCTCATTGTTCCCTGATTAAAATGGCATTGTATGAATATTCCCATATTAAAAAATATGCTACAGGGGGGCAATGCCTAGTGAGTTAATTTCTCAATAAGTGGCGTTCTGAGAGTGAGGGTCCGAGTGTGGGGGATGAGACGGTGAAGCGGCTTCAGAGATGGGATTGCTTCGAGCCGGGGTGCTTCGCATGTCTCACTCCCTAGACTGGAACAAGACCTCACGGGCCTCACCGTGTTCAGCGGTGGAGTGTAAAGGCTATCAGCCTATGCCTGAGAGGGAGTAGTTGGAACAAAAAAATAAAAAAATGGTTTTAGGGAGGTTGTTAGGTTAGGTTTGGTTTTAGAAATGCAAGGTTAAGATGGGTTTAGGTAGGCTAGGATATATTATGTTTGGCCAAGTAGGCTATGTTAGATTAACCCTCTCACATCCTGACGCGATTTTTGAGCCTATTAGGGATACTTTAAATCCTTTGTTACCGTCAGGGGTATCTATAAACCTTTAGTTTGTTTACTTCAACCTCTGCAGTTGTCTTTGAGTTAGCTGTGGGCAGAAAACTAATTTTGGAGAGGTAATTATAACAGTGAGAGTAATCGATTTCTTATTGCTAATCTGGCAACCTCTGCGTCCTATGGTCGTGAGAGGGTTAAGATTGGTTTTAGGGAGGTTAAGTTAGATTAAGTTTGGTTTTAGAAATGCAAGGTTAAAATGGGATTAGGTAGGCTAGGTTACTTATGTTTGGTGGACTATCGGAATGGGGCTTCAATATCCCCTACTTCCTCTGTAGCTCTCTATAGCTTGAGTTCTCTTTTCTTCCTGGTCTTCCTTTGTATAATGTGGTACACTCTAAGACACAAATCATAGCCCAATACATACCCTCCAACAGCATAAACGAACCTCCGAAACATAAATATTTGGTGAAGAAATAATGAGAAGATTCAAATTACTTTAGAATAACTTTGAAAACTTAAGTCCACCGCTCCAGAAGGGATTCTTGGATAGACACTCCATAACAGGAGCTCCATGTAGGGTATGCATCCTAGAAAGTTTAAGGGAGCCCACCTCAGTTCTTTTCTCTCTCTTTCCCTATTTCTCTGGGTTGTATCCATTTGGCCTCATTCAGCCTACCTCTCTTATAGGCAGTTGGTCATTGAGATGCCTTTAGTCGTGGTAATACATAGCCTACATACAACCTTAGAGACCGTTTCGGTTTCAGTCTTACGTCCTAAATGGGTGGCATTCCAGTCGACCCCGTTTTAGGCTGCCTCTGTTCTTTGTTTTAAGATTGGACCAAAGAACCTGATCTCACATTCTTGGAATTAGCATAGTTCTAACAAACCATACCATGGGGCTACAAATTAAGTAATACCATACTGGGTGGTGATGGGCTGGTCTATCAGAGTGAGAACTGAGCAATCTCTGCCATACCCATAGCTTACTCTGACTGTTCCTTTTACTTATATATTTTCTAGATCTCAAGTGACGGCGTCTCTAACGTGGATTGACCTCCCAATCTACCAAGATTGGAAGCCAAAGCGTCACATTTTTCCCTTGCCCCTCAACTTTCTCTTCATAATTGCTGAGGGACACAGGGCCCTGGGTGGGGCTTTGGTTTCCCGGGCATTTCCGCACCCTCCTCAGCTCCCCGCCATGGAGTGGCTTCGGTCACCCAGGCTTTATTGTGGTCGGCGGGGAGGGTTCTGTGGGGGCGCTCGGTTATGGACTTGGCCTTGCTCGGGGCCTTGGGGCTGTTCGGCCAGGCAGCTTGGGGAACAACAACAACAAAATACTGGAAAGAGTGTTATCTTTACCTTTGATAATCCCACACACTATAGTCCATTCATTATAGGTAGGCCAGAATTCATGTACCCTAACCTCTGTAACTAAAAAAGGGATAGAGCAAATGGGCTGTAAAATTCCACACTTATTCCATGGCCAACTCTTCCCAAATGGTAGAAATATTAGATTGATTACTCTAGTCCTTTTTGAGTTACAAGAGGTTGGTGTGGGGATTTCTGGCCTTCCTATAATGAGCAGGGTATAATAATAATAATAACAACAACAACATAACATAATTACAGATGACCAACAGCCACTGGGTCATGGTCCTCCAGATTCTTGATCCAAATTAATTCTTTCTGCCATGCGACATCATCCATATTGAGAAAATATATAGTTTGTTTATTTTGCAAGCTTTACGTTATAATTAGATTTGTCTACTGTAATAATAAGTCATAAGGAGTGTCAAACTATACCATGAATGGTAATATGTCAAGGCTACTCAACATGCACTACTACAGTATATAAACCAACTTAACCAGTACAACAACAACAAACAACAACAACAACCAGTACAGTATTTATCCCAGGAGACTACTCACATCGTTCTTGTATATGGGAGTAGTAACTTTGGCTGCTGGTACCACAGTGTAAGTGTCTAGGTCCACCACAGCTGTTCCACCCTCCACACCCACCACCGCCTTCCCTGACTCCTCCACATCACTCTCGCCTTCCTCGGACAAGCTACTCTCACTCACACTCTTCTTCAACAAGGCTGAGATGCAGACAAATTGTTCATTTTATTAGTAAGGAATAAATTGGGCACTAAATACATGGCACTGTTTATCCTAAAAATTTCTTTAAAAGTATTAAAGTGGTTACAAATGGTTACAAAGAGTGGCTCGCTGGTGTAGTGACTAGCGTCTTGGACTTCCACCCAGAAGGCTCAGGATCGCGCCCACGCTCGGCGCATTAAAGATTTTTCACAAGCACTGAGTCATTACCGTCCCTCATGAGCAAGGGGATGGGGTAGTAGTACAGGACCCCAATGGAAATACGCCTAATCGGCCTTATTGGGCTATCCTTAGCTGGCTTAGCATGCGCTAGCTTTAACAACTATTATTATTATTATTATTATTATTATTATCATTATGCTCAAGTTTGTATTTACTTTAAATTTAATCAAACATATGTTCACAGGAAAATTATATTACAAATGTGACTGATCATTATCTTTAGACTAAAAGTTTTATAACAAATACAATTTGATGACAAATGGTCATGACCATATTCCTATAATAAACTAAATTATTTACCATTTTTCTTTCTCATAAGGAGAATATCAACAAAAATAATAAGGATCCACTTTACACCTGGGTATAGATTCTTCTGTGGTGCCGGCATGATATTACAAACCATCCATCTCTCAGGCTAAAAGTGAATGATGATGATGATGATAGAGATAATGACAACAATGACAAGAGGTTTATAGTTTGTTCCCTAGACTTCCATCAAGCTTAAGAAAATACTCCAATACCCCCCATCAAGATAAATTTGTACATTATTTTGGTAGAAAAATGTTCCGGACAAAGGCCGCTTCCTCCTAAATTGCAGGCTCGCTAACGCTTCCCAGGAAAAAACTGACACCTAAATGGTAGGAACGGTCTAAAAATTAACAAATAAATGGGATGAAAGGTTTTATATCACTAAAAAAAAGGGGGTGAAAGGTCTTAAAATTACCAAACTAATGGGCCGAACATCTTAAAATCTCAAAACAAATGGGGCTAAATATGAGGGAGAAAGGGGGTCCAGAAAAAAACAAAAACCTCCCCTTGCCAAGAGTCCTACCAATGATTATGATAACTAAACTTCCAACACAAGAAAGATGACAGTGAAGCGCTGTTGCCTGGAATAAAATTGTCGGCGCTTATTGGAACTAATAATGAGTAAGGTGTTCTTTTTATTTGGCCTTAGCCCCTTCAGCACCATGACGTCTTATTGACTATGATTCTGGCTAAAATGAGACGACTTTATGCAGTTTAAGAAGGACCTATATTATATAGAGAGTTTATTGAGATCGTATTTACCCCTTAAAGTTCTAGAGGTAGATTATAAGCTAAAGAAAATTGTCTAACGGTAACCAGATTATGATGAAAATTATGTCATGGTGGTGAAGGGGTTAAAGGGCTACAGCCGACCTAAAGGCAGTCACTTGATGGATCACTTTACATCCAAAATAGCAAGGCGCAGACATGCACATAGGCAGCACACCGGTGATCTAGAGTTGACATGAGACAGAAGTATGGTATTTTGCAAGGTCAGAAGAATTTCCTGGCCAACCCAATTTATAAGTGGTCTCTTATGATATTCATATGCTGTACGGTCGCGCTAATAAGTCATGTCCCAGCTGTAATTACGTTTGGCTTGCTCTGTGCTGTATTAATGTCTGTCAGATGTTGAATAGGGTGGGTAAGTGAAGGAACATGTTTGTATATTTCCCTCGATATGAAGCTTAGATATTGCTGATACCAATTATATATTGATCAAAGTATACTTGGTGCCGAGATATCACCTATTAGCGCGATTGTACATATATACGGTATATATATACAGTATTATGGTCCATATCTGGGTCCTTCCTGGATATTCACCATACTGGACTGTGACTAAACCATCTATCTGGGAACATGCAATGCGTCTTCCTAAGTACATTAAAATTCAAGTGCCACTAACAAGGAAGTGTGAACAAATATATAATTAGTCCCAAAAAGAAAGAACTACAAATGAAATTCAAATATGCAGCCACAACTAATCTAGTCAGGCCAGTGCATGCATCCTTACACACTATACTTCGTTTCATTTAATTTGACGGTAAATTGAATCCCTTAGAAGCTAATTTCTCGATATTTAATGGAAAAATATGAAACCACTATGTCTCTGCATCATATTAACCCTTCTTACCCGGGCTCGCCATCATAAGGACATAATTGAGAGCCCGGGGGATATGGCCGAAAAACGTTGTAATAGGCTAGCCGTATCTTTGTTATTTTAACTGCTATAGAATTAGCACACATCTCAAAACGTAGTGCTGTTTCTTATCTGTAAACTGGCATTGAGTAGAGCTCTCTAGGTCAACTGGTTCAGTTGTGATGACGATTTCCGTAGAGAGATTCGATGCGATGTTAGCAATATCGGACATTTGCAGACACTAATCTCGTCATAGCATACAACAACAACATTGATCCGACGTCTCCTTCTTGTTTTTGGAGATGCGGTGTCGCAAAGACAGGCTTTGTTTACATGCGTCGGACGCACGGCTTTCAAAACAAGCTTAATAGGCTTTCAAGCTTACGGATTTTAAAATGACACCCGGGCTCCTGCCCATCTGCTGCGGTGTCATCTTAAAATGACAACCGGGCAGGAAGGGTTAAGATCTATCTATCTATCTATTGCCTGACGCCGTGATCCCCGAAGGGGTGGCCACGAACGAACCGCCCCCATGCACCTCTGTCCCCAGTCAGTCGACGCCCCTCCCCCCAACCAGCACCGCCTTCGTTCATGTAGTTCCTCACTCCATCCTTCCACCTCATATTCGGTCTACCTCTCCCCCTCTGTCCCTCCACCTCGCTCTCGTACACCCTCTTAGTCATTCTCTCGCTTTCCATACGTTCCATATGGCCGAACCATCTCAAGTTGTTCCTTTTCACACTTTCCAGCACATCTACCTCCACACCACACCTCCTTCTTACTTCCTCATTAGTCTGTCTATCCCTCCATGTAACTCCGCACGCACTCCTTAAGTAATTCATTTCCACTGCTCTCACTCTTGGTCTGAGTCTCTCAACCAACGTCCATGCTTCGCTTCCGTAAGTCAGTGTCGGGATTACCACACTGTCATGCAAGGACTTCTTCACTTCCATACTTCCATACTGACCACCCTATTTCTTGTTACTGCTTTTAGCGTTCCTACAACCCTTATGGTTAAGATCAAGTTTATAAAATTAGTACCATATTTCACTACAAAATCTTCAAAATAACTGAAAAATCTTGATGCGAACTTTGCAATTTACCGTCAGTTGAAAAGAAACAGGGTATAGTCATAATTATATTGTCTCATCTCAGTCAATATCCAGCCATGAATGAGTGTGAACATTGTCAGTCCCAGTCTTTGCTTGTGCCTGTTACACCTCTTGTGATCCCTTTATGTTGTTATTAGTGAGTACAGTATTCATGATAACTATGAATCCTACACAACAGATATGCCGGTGGATCAATGTTACCTGGTGGGAAATCGTCGATGGTAGAGAGGCGCCTGACAACGTCGTGCGCCCGGGCTGAGCGACCCGGGGGTAATAGCTGGGTGGGGGACTGGCTGCTAGGGGAACCCTCACCGCCTTTACCGACCCTCATCTTACCATCTGATATACAGGGTACTAATGCTAAATCTGGCACTACAATATCTTAATACAGCTATACACTACATTACATGGCAGTTGCATACCTTTTACAATACTGTACAGTAAATCTTCTATGAGAAAGAGTTCCATAGCATGTCTGTTCACTGAGTAGCACTGTACACAACCTACTAATTTTTCAGAATGTTGCTAGTATCAGAAACAAATTGGGGAGAAAATCCTGTTTTGAAGTGACAATTATTCCAAGTGTAAAACACCTCAGTTAATAAAAGTTTACAAGTAATACTGTAATACAAGCTGGATATCAGGTTTCCAATAATTATTTTTGTGTTTCAGACTTTGTCCAATAAAGAGAAGTAAACGTTCAATATGAATACCAATGTTCAGACAATTACCTCTCTCTACAAATAAGAGGTAAAATCCAAACCGGATACGTAGTCAACATACAGTGATGATGTGTTTGTTTACCACCATGCACTCCCTGCTCAATAGTTGGGTTAGTGTGGGTGCCCTCATGTATCAGAGACTTCAGTGAACAGTTATCAGTTGGTACTTTTGGAAAATCTGCTGTACCTAATGCTAAGGCTATACAGTACATTAATATACACCTAGTCACTTATAATGTAAAGTACAGTACTGCATTATTTCCTTTTCTTATGGCACAATTATACAGTATTTTACCCAAACTTCAAAATAATGTGACAATGAAATAAATTACCGGTACTGTACAAAAACAAAACAAAAAAACTATTTGATAATTATTCAGAAAAGGCTCGCCGCCTTATTATTATAATTTATTAGGGATAATGCAGGTCAATGGAATCCTTATACTGTACTCATGTATAATCCACTGTGGGAGAATAATTTTGATCACATTTATAAAACTCAATATTATGGAAAAAAACAGTCCCATCACTTTCAGAGCTCCCTCAGGGTCCTCACTGTTTACTAACGACTTTATTGAGGAGTATAATCGATATTTACCTCCTGCTGGCAACATAGATGATTTCAATAAGTCATGGGGGGATGAGGGGGGACAAAGCCCCCCCCCCTTAACCCTTCTTGTATCCCACATTGAAATTACAGTATAAATAAAACCATGAAAGCAGTTATTTCTTAAAATCTGGAGGAATAAACATGGAAAATAAGGGAGCGAGCCTTTTCCCTATAATTACCCCCTATTTTACTACATCTGTACACTCAACCCTCAGCTTTCACGCACTTAGCTATCGCGTTCCACAGCTATCGCCTGCTCCCCAAAAGCTGTCAGACCAGGGCTTTCACGCCTATGAACTGGGCTATCACGCACCAAAGGCCAAAAATACAACAAAATTGGAAATTCCCGGGCTTGGGAATTCCCAGGCGGGCGGCAAGCATACGTTTACGTTACTCGCTCCCTGATTGGGCGTGACGTCATGGGAAGCAAGCGCTGTGATTGGCCGCCACCCATCCTCCTACCATCCCGCCGTCCCGCCATACTTACAATATCTTAAGTCTAACTTGTACCCCCATTGTTGTCTGGTGAAAGCTGTGAAAAGTGTTTTTATACCTGTGAACAATGGCTACTAACCCACCCCAACGGCCACCGAATCCCCCTACCTTCGCTCAGCGTAATGTGACCGCACCAAATCGAGACATTAAGAAGAGAAAGAACCTTACGTATGCTCAGAAACAGGAAATTGTGGACTTAATAGACAAGGGTGAAACAAAAAGGACTTACTTTTCAATTTAAGGATTACTTTTATAATGTTTCTTATAATTATTATTATGTTATGTTAGTGTTCAGTGGAAATTATTAGGTAAAAATTGCAAAATACGAAAAATAGTTGTCAAATTCGGCACCCAGGCACCAATTAGAATTATTCCCATTAGTTCTTCAGTATGGCTATCGCGGTTTCGGCTACCGCGCGGCTAAAGCTGCACCAATTAGGAGTGATAGCTGAGGGTTGAGTGTACATTACACACTTCAACGTGTAAGAAAAGAAGTATTCGTAAGAATTAATGTGTTGATTGGGTATAGTAACAAATAAAGCTCATCTCCAATTCTTCTACCTAATATAATACATATCTATTTCTAGTATTTACTTGTAATGTTTGTGCTAAAAAATTACCTTGTGATGCGTTCTTGGTGCCCTGGTTTGGGTGCTCACTGTCTTGACTATTGTTGTTATCACCAGAGTCGTCCGCTGGAACCTGAACGTACTCGATACCCCACATCTATTAAAGGGCATTAATGGCATTTAATAATTAATAGCAAATTTAATATAAACTTGGCATGAGAATCACACAGGCATAATCATCAGAATAGAAGCTATAATCAACACCAATACTGTACTGTACATACATTAAAGACTATGATCTACCCACAAGTCTCTTTGTTCACCTAATGGCAGCATTCTAGGCATCCCGGTCTTTAGCATCCCTTTTGGTCAGTCCTTTGGCTGCGAGATTGGTTTGTAACACCTGATTCCACATCTTTCTTGGTCTACCTCTCCTTGCGACGCCCTCCACACTCCAAGACTTGCTTTTCTTAACCCAATTATTCTCATCCATCCTTTCCACATGTCCATACAATCTAAGCCTACCCCTACACATCTCCTCACTAATACTCTTAATGCCTGAGTGCCCTCTGAGTTTCACACTGGGGGTTCTGTCTCTCATAGCAGACTTACATATACATCTCACCATCCTCATTTCATTTCCCTCCATCCTATTTATATCTTCCACCTTGACTGGACAGGCTTCGCTAGCATACACCATTACACTTCTAACACAAGCTCTATATAACCTCCTTCTTAGTCGTAGAGAGGGCCCTTTCATAGTCAGTAACAGCAGCATCTCTCTGAACTTCTTCCATCTACTTCTGACTCTCGCGACTGAGCAGGCCTCAGCTGTACCATCAGCAGCAATCATGTTGCCCAAGTAGCAAAATGTATTGACACATTCCAGGTACACATCCCCGAACTCAATCCTACCAGGAGGATCTGGTACTGCCAAGACACCCCTACGTATGGCACATTTGAAATTAACGGCCCGTGACAAGGTGCCCCTCAAACCACTACACCTCTTATGCACCCATCCCTGGCATGTGCAACACATAATTAAATTACACCCAACCCCCTGTTTACAGACAAGGCAAGGGAAACTCCAATCAGTATCAGTGACAACTGCACACTATTTGCCTCACCTCACAATTCAGTGTTATATTACAACTAAATGAACAGCTAAGAGAAACTATATTATACAAGAGGTGTTTGCAAAGTCAACCCGGGCATGTGGGTTGCGGCTTGGTTAACTGTCAAAGGAGGAGTAACCCTACCGCTGAGCTTCTGCTATGTTAAGGAAGATTAATATTTTCCTACCACAATAAAGTACAGTCCATTCTCTCAATACGCGAGTACTGTATATGGGCGACACGAGGCCTCGCTTATTAGGAAATCGAATATTAGGAATAACATATCTTATGGAAAAAATTAGATATGGTGGACACCTGCACCGAGAAAGACTGTTTTTGGCCTATTTCTCCCCCTCAATTGTATTAAATGTTGTACCGGTACATAAGCATTATAATAATAATATACTGTAATACAACAATAATTGGGTGAGGGCTGACCCTATCCTGAATGATGTTTGGCATCCTCTACCCTACCTTAGCCGTTTCTGTCTGTCTCTTTTCCTTCTAGGTGCTGGCGAGATCGCCTGATTGGATGGCACTGCAAGGGGGGCTGCGGACGGTGGGTGCATTGGCCTTGGGGTGCAAGCCCGTGGGCTGATGACCCTCTCCCCCACTGCCCTCTCAGAGACAGATCTCCTCTCACCCTGGCCCCTTCTGGGGCCCAAGCATCTGGATGGCTTTGGTCTACCAGACTCGAGATTGCTCGGCCAGACAGTCTGGGGAACTACAACAACAACAACAATATAACTACTTACCTTAAAATTAAAAGTAAGAAGGCTAGATAGCCTGTAGTGACTATACTACCCCGGCCCCGGGATGATCCTCGTCCTTACGATCAATCACCTACACCTTCATTTTGTGAGTTATGTTTGTTCTTTCATAGCATGATGAAGTAGGGATAAAAACTACCGGGTATCACAATACAATAATGACGATAACAGCTGTGATTATTGACTAAAATTGCCTATCAACAGCATTGGGAGTTGAAAGTTGCACCAGTGTTTACAACCTGAATTCCTAGTATAGGCAAACGTTCGAACAGAGCTACGGTTTGTGTCCGTCAGCATAAAAAGAAGAACAAGAAGCAGAGTCTACAGGCAAGCTCGAAAGAAGAAGAAACGTTCATCAATTCTCGAGGCAGAGATACCTCTCTTCTATAAATCATCATACAAGAACCACTTAATGTAATGAGTTCTAGTCTTTGAAATTCTCAAGACGAAGGTTTGTTCTCATTTGTGTTGTGTGGATTGTGTTCTTTTATTTAATAATTTTCATTTTAGTAAGCGTTGTTTCCACATAGCGATTTTGATAATTTAATTTGACTTTATATTGTCCTTGTCCCAATTTTGGTTTGTTTAGTTTGCAAGTTTTACATTTTAATTAGACAGTGTCTGCGGGTCGTGGAATGGTGCGTGGCCTAGCGTATTAGGTGAAAACAGCGGAAGTGCCCCCATTTCGGCTCTCGATTCGCATATTGTGAGTAAATCTCGAGTTTTGGAAGTTATAGGGAATTTTGAACCCCCTGCGATTCAGCGATTGAGAACTTGCGTATTGAGAGGATGGACTGTACTGGTGACCCCTAGCTATAGGGTATGTGCCTGAGTATATACTGTACATACATATACAACACTTTCAAATATTTACTCATATGCAACATCACCAAAACAAAAAAACAGGTAACAACTTTATTAGTTACAATATTGCCACTGAGCAAAGCAAAGTGGTGTTATTTACCCTGACGACCCCATCGGAAGATCCGGTCATGATGACGTTGCCGGGGTCCCACTCATACATGGTGGAGAAGGATACACACAGTATCTGTTGGAGGGGAGAGTGGGCACCCAGAGCTGTGTTCACCGCAGCCACAGCCACACCGTTAATGCTCCACACATGTAGCCACGTTCCAGCACAGGTTGCTATATCACCCTGGGGAGAAAAAAAAGTTGGGTCAATACATGTTACTATATCACTATCACAAATCTAACTCAATATATGTCACCTGAATAAAACATCAATGTCAAGACTGTCACTGAATCATCTTAAAATATAATCTATACAAATGTACCGATTGTATGCTTTAGGCCTAATTAAGAAAAACAAAAATAAAACATATCCTATTATTAAAAAGAGTAAAATTTCCTTTCCACAAAAAAAGCTATATGTACAAGACTCACAGTCTGTTCGTTGATGGCCAGAGCAGCCACAGGGGCCTGATGTGGCATGAGCTGGCGGACATATGCCAGACGCGCCAGATCCCAGATGATAGCAGACCGATCCCTGGAGCCAGACACCAAGAGGCCGTACCCACTACTGGCTGCCAGACAAGTTATGGCATCACTGTGGCCATACAGGCACTTCTTGGACACCAGTTGACGCTTGATGATCTCATACACGTTGACAACCTGAAGATACACAAGTGGTTGGATTAGTCAAAAATATAAAAGCCTCAACAAGACAGACTGGATTACTCGATATAGTAAACAAAAACAAAATTGATTGGGAAGAAAAGAGTATATATACCGGTAACATATAGAAGCTATGAGGAAAAACAAAAATGCTAACTAATTGTATACCGTAACTGTCTTGATGGTGTAATGGTTAGAGTGTTTACAAATCTGTGTGTGGTAACTCAGGTTCCAATCCCGGTGGATCACATGCTTTCATGAATTTAATTGGAGGTGTTTGGTGTTGGAGTGAAATTAATAAAAATAGATTAATGTGAACTCCTACTACTGAAGATATCCACTGCTGCTTGCCATATGTATATTTTGATTTTCCTGTACAGAGATGGAGGCGTGAGGAAGTGAGCAACATTAGTAGAACATTAATAAAACTTGGCAAAAGTAACATTATCTTACCGTAGAAGTGCCAGCAGTGATGATAGTCTTGGTGTTGGGACAGACAGCTGCCAGAATCTCTCCGTTCTGTGGGGTCTCACTCACCAGTACCGCTCGCTCACTCTCGTACCCTCCTACACGCAGACTGAAAGGGGAAATGTATTATTATTAATTAGATGTGCAGAGCTTCGTAAGAAATACAGCAGCGTGTGATGTACCATAAACTTAAGGGATGTTATAGAGAAAGATCCACACCCATTGATTGAAATGACATAAATATCATACAGTATATCAATATGTAAAACTTACAAAACAAACAAACAAACCAAAACCAGAGACCGCTCAATACAATGACAAATGAACTTATCAAAATCACTATGTGTAAAATAACATATTGAAGATTTAGCAAAACAATATTATGAATTAAAAAAACACAAAACCACCACATACTGTAGAAATCACGCCACTATATAAGCAAGTGAGTTTGTTTCTCATACATACATTAAAAACTATGATCTACACGTGAGTAGGTCAGTCTCTTTGTTCACCTAAGGGCGGCATTCCAGGCAACCCGGTCTTTGGCGTCCCTTTTGGTCAGTCTTTTGGCTGCGAGATCGATTTGTACCACCTGATCCCACGGCTTTCTTGGTCTACGCGGTACCTCTCTTTGCGGCTCCCTCCACGTTCATAGACTTGCTTCTCTTAACTCAATTATTCTCATCCATCCTTTCCACATGTATATACCATCAAAGCCTACTCCTACGCATCTCCTCACTAATACTGTACTCTCATGTCTAAGCACCCTATGAGTTCCACGCTGGGGTTTTTGTCTCTCATAGTAGACCCACATATCTATCTCACCATTTCATTTCATAGTAGACCCACATATCTATCTCACCATTTAATTTCATAGTAGACCCACATATCTATCTCACCATTTCATTTCCCAGGCAAACCATATATAAAAGCTTGATAGGGTGTACTGTATACCGTGATGAAGATGGGATGTTACATAAATGGATTTTCTGTTTATGCTTTTTCAAGCATTACCTCCCCCAGGGTGGTAGAGAAAAAGTATGAATATACCCCACATGTCTATTGCATCGCGTATGAGGCGCCAAATCCAACCTCTGGAATGGCTGCTTTTGCCGGCTGCCTTGGAGTATTTGGGGTATGTTTGCATGGAACTGGATACTTATTTATATATAACTTCACCCCCTATCTATCATGTCTGTGTCTGTCTGTCTTGCTCTCTCTGTACGGTATGTACTGTATATGTATGTACTTACACTAGTTGTATTTGCGGGAGTGAGCATGCTCGTTAATTCCCGCCTCCTAAGATATGTTTGTCATACCGTGCTTTGAAACTATGCACTGATGGTGCAGACACTACTTCGGCTGGCAATTTGTTCCACCCACTAATCGAGTTGGTAGGAAATCTTTTACTTTTCAGATCGGATTTACTATTAGGCACTTTCAGTTTGTAGCTGTGACCTCTTGTTCTCTCACCTCCATCCCTCTCTATGAAGTTTTCTTGGTCGATTTTGTCAATACCTCTAACACATTTGTATATCTGAATTTGCTGTCCTCGTTTCCTTCTCTGTTCCAGTGTAGGTAGATTCAATCTCTCGAGCCTCTCTTGGTACTCCAAATTTTCCAAACCTGGGATCATCCTCGTAGCTGCTCTCTGTACCCTCTCAATTTTGTGGATATGTTTCTTCATGTGAGGGGACCACACTACAGATGCATATTCCATCCTGGGTCTTATTATTGCCGTTATTATTTGTTTCATGGTGTTTTCATTAAGATAATTGAAAGACATCCTGATATTTGCCAATAGTGCTAGTGATTCTCTCACTATCTTATTTACGTGGCTTTCCGGAGACATGTTATCCTTAAATTCTCTCCCAAAGTCTTTTTCTTTTTCTGCTTTGGGAATCACTTCGTTTCCTAGTTTATAATCTTTTCTAGGTCTGTACTTGCTTTTACCCATTTCTAGAGTCTTACATTTTCCTGCATTGAACTCCATATTCCATTTGATGCTCCATTCATGGATCTTTTGCAAATCTGATTGGAGTCCAAGGCAATCCTCCTGGGTTCTGATCGTTTTAAGCAGCTTAGCATCGTCCGCGTACATTGTCATGTAGCTTGTTAGTCCCTCAGATAAGTCATTTACAAATATTAAAAACATGATTGGGGCTAGGACAGATCCTTGTGGTACTCTACTCGTAATTTGAGTCCAGTTTGACGATTTCCCCCTTACTGTTGTTCTCATCTGTCTTTCGCTAAGGTAGCTCTCCATCCATTTCAGCAGTTTGTCTCCTACTTTTCCCTCATGTTTTAATTTCCACAGCAATCTCTTGTGTGGAACTTTGTCAAATGCCTTTTTAAAGTCTAGGTAGGCACAGTCTACCCATCCTTCCCTCTGGTCCACTGTGTTTATTACTCTAGAGTAAAAACTCAACAAGTTGCTTACACATGATCTGCCTCCTCTGAATCCAAATTGTCGGTCAGTAATTAATCTTTTGGATTCCAGGTAGTTCACCCATTTGTCCCATATTAATCCTTCCAGAATCTTCATGAGGATGCTCAATAGTGATACAGGTCTATAATTCAGTGGTTTATCTCTGCTTCCTTCCTTAAATATAGGAATAATGTTTGCTCTTTTCCATTCTGTAGGTGTCCCCGTGTCCAATGATTTGGTCATTATATCATATATTGGTATACTCAGTTCCTTGGCATTTTCTTTAATAATCCAGCCTGATACTCCGTCCGGTCCGGCGGCTTTGTTTGGATCCACTTTACTCATTTTGTCTACGAGCTCTTCTCTGTTAAATGTGACTTCCGGCATTTCCTCTATACCTATCTCATTGTTTTCTGGTGCAATGAATTCTCCTTCTTTTGTAAATACTGATGCAAAATTTCTATTTAGTTCTTCCGCAATTTCTGTATCATCTTCTATGATTCTGTTTCCACTTTTAATTTTTAGGATTGTGGCTTTTATCTTCCTTTTGCCATTTACAAACTTGAAAAACATTTTTGGATTCTTTTCATAGTTCTCCACTATCCCTTTCTCATGTGTGTATATATGTGTGTATGTGTGTAGCAGTTACGGTGATATTTTGTTGCTGCCTTGTGGTACAGTGGGGGCTGGTATGGTGTGGATTTGTCAAGTGCAGGTGCTTCAGGGTTACTTTTGAGTCTTGCTGAGACACTGTTATCACCATCCCAACATCAGCCACTGTGGTGACATGATGGGGCTGTGTTTTGGAAAGTCTTTGTTGTACTGTTGTATGTATTGGGTGGAGGGAGAGATATGGATGGTTAGATAGATATAGATGGGTAGAAAGATCAGTATATGTAGATAGATATCAAGTCACTATTCACTTTGATAGAGGTCCAATTATCATCACAGTGTGTTAATCTCATTCTATCAGCATCTATGCCTCATAATACAGTATGTATGTATACAGTATACAGTACTCAGGCACATACCCCATAGCTGGGGGTGACCGACTCGAGATAGAGCCCGAACAGGGACAACACAACATTAAAAATAAAAATAAAATAAACAATTCACACACATCTACGTAGCCCAGGAGAAGACCCAGAGACCAAGGATCACTAGGGGCTTCCAGCACTCCCCCGGTCCCAGACCTCTCGGAGAGGTTCCGCCATTCCGGTCTCAGCAGGCAGACATGCAGCAAAGCCTCACCACCACAATGCCCGCCCACCATATTTCCAGGCATGACCCTTCACAACATATACAGGCTCCCCTGGCCAGGCGCCTGACGGACTATTATCTAGTCCAACTGGCGCCTGAGCCCCTCTCCCTACAACCACAATATCACTCATCGATTCACAAGCATTCTCCATTCATTCCTATTTTCTTACCACTTCTCTTGCCTGTTCTTCAGTCATCTCTCTACCTACAGTACAGTGTAAATTTGTATGTATAAAGAGCACTGAAAAAGAAACACAAAATCCCCAGTAGATTACTGTACACAGCTTAACACTAGTCGACCAGTATCTCACCTCTGATCAGCGAAGCCCCAGGCCAGGTAGCGCTGACAGGACGGTGGTACCAGAGTTTTGTTCTGCTCCACCGCCAGTATCAACTTATCCTGAGCTATGATCTGACCAACGGCACCCTTCACTTCTGTACCAGGAAAAAGAAATAAGAATGTGAATAGAAAATCACTAATAAGCATTTCCCAACTCTCCACTACAAATACTATTGTCAGTTTTGTATTTTATAACCACCATGTATTTGTATTTTATACCACCATGCACTCCCTGCTCAATAGCATGGCTAAGGTGGGTGTCCTGATGATCAGGGACTTCAGTGAACAATTGCCACAGGTTGCTAGACCGCACAGTCCACCACAGCACTGGCGTCTGCAAAATAGCACACTGGCTGGCCCGAGACTCGAACCCTCAGCCTCACGGTTTGTAGGCCAACCGAGCTACGGCCTTTGGCAGTGAAGGATATATTTACTTCGGAACATAATGAAAGTTTGGAAGAAGGGATAAATGTTAAGACTTTTTAATGGAGAGAGGAAAGAATACAAACTTACATTAAAAATATATGCCTGTACAATACATATTACTAACTCTGAAGCTTATCCTCTGTGTAATAATCATTTACAGAAACCCATAATGACAGTAACTGATTTCAAATAATTAAGGCAGTCACAATTGCCTAAATTGTTTGGATTAAATCTTTGTCTGCCATTGTGGGTTCACTTCTTGTTCATTAGTAATCATGTTACTGTGAACTTTAAAATATATGACTAGCAGCTGATAGAGATGAAAATAATGAGACTATACTCGTTCTTAGCGACTCTGAGAAAATAGTAGCCCATCTTCAGAGTACATGTACAGTCAGGTCTCGATATACACAGGTTTTATATACACGGTAACCTCAAAAGTTCCAAAGTCGGCCACAACACGGAAAGTCGGGATCATATACAGGTGACGGCCCAAGCCTAGGTACAGTATATATTATAATGTTTTTAGTTTCTTTTTTTTTTATTTTTAAATTTTTTTATTTTTTTAAGATTAGGAATGTTATTTATGCATCAAATGTCTGTCTGGCTATCTATTTAATGCATCTATCCCCCCCCCCCCCAGGGGGTAAGGGGGCCTTCATCTAATGGTGGAGGAAAAAAAGAATATGCCTCACGCATCCTACTGCATGTAGGATGGTGATAGACTTGCGGACCAAGTAGCCATCACTATACAATGAAGCCTTGGTGCTGGCATTGTCTCTATATGACAGTGCTGTGACAGGGCTTCATTGTACTTGCTCCAAGTTGCCTAATGGCGGCACACTGGCAGTGGGTGTCGCTCCCTCTGGACCCGGCCCTGGCGCCCTGGGCCCAACCTGGACGAAATGGATCCAGAGGGTACAGTACGTAGTGTTTCCCCGGACTGGCACTTTCCGCCCAATAGTATAGAGGCCCGAACCTGGTGGTAGCGCTCCAGGAGGCTGCCCTGTCATTTGGCGAAAAATACCAGGCCAGTCGTAGTGCCGTGAATGCGCACGGGGTGCGTCCCTGCGGTTGGTTCTGGTGGGGCGTACCGAGGCCACTGGATCCTACCCCCTTGAAATCACTTGGGGGATGGTGCTGGGAATGGTCCCGGGGTAGACTGGAGCCGGAGTTCTGGGGGGGGGTGATGCCCATCTGCCAGCCAAACCTACCTAACTATGACTAAAATCAAAGAAAATAAACGTAAGTCCGATGAAACAAAACCGCACAGGACAATGACAAATGCCCCCCACAAACTCAGACTTGCTAGTGTGAATGTTGGTAGTTTGAATCTGCATGCGAATGAAGTGGCTGAGATGTGTGAGACGATGCGAGTGGACGTCTGCTGTACCCAGGAAACACTCTGGAAGAGGCATGGGGTACAGTGGATTGTCGGAAGGAGGAAAAGATATAGGATATACTGGATGGGTGTGGAGACTGATAAAGCGAAAGGAGGAGTGGGTGTTCTGGTGGCTGAAGAGCTGGCGGAAAGTGTGCTTCAGATTACGAGAGTTAGTGAAAGGCTGATTGTTTTGAAGTTGAAAGTTGGTGAAAGAATTCTGAATGTGATATCTGCATATGCCCCACAGGCTGGTTTACAGAGAGATATAAAAGAGGACTTCTGGAATGACACCATTAGTGTCATTTCAGGCCTCTCGGAGAACGAAATAACAATCGTGGGGGGGGGGGGACCTCAATGGTCACGTGGGAGCATCTGCAGATGGATACGAGGGGGTACATGGAGGAAATGGTTACGGAAGGAGAAATCTAGAAGGCGAATATATATTGGAGTCCTGCGTTGCACTCAACATGGTTGTGTGTAACACAAAGTTCAAGAAAAGACAGAGCCACCTGATCACATATAACTCTGGGGTCTCCAGTAGCCAGATAGATTACTTCGTGGTTAACAGGAAAGACTGGAAACTAGTTCGAGATGTAAAGGTCATCCCGAGCGAAGAATGTATCCCCCAGCATAAGCTACTTGTATGCGACATGAGCTTATACAGAGATCCTAAGCGCAAGAAGGTTTACATACCCAAAAGGAAAGTGTGGCTGCTGAAGGACAAGGAAGTTGGGGATAGGTTTCATAATGAACTGGAGGAAATGAATAGAAATAAGGAAGCTAGGCCTAACGATGTAAATAGCCAATGGAACTTTCTTAAGCATAGCCTTATCGCTGCCACTGACAAAGTCTGTGGGAAAACAAAAGGTCACCCCAGGAATAAGACCTCTTGGTGGTGGAACGATGAGGTAGAACATGCTGTGAAAGAGAAAAGGAGATGCTTCAAAGCATGGAAGAAGGGAGGCAGCAGGGAGGAATACCAGGCAGCTAAACGAACTGCCAAAAGTTATTTACAATGCCAAAAATCGCATTAAGGACCTGGCCCTCGAACAAGTGTGTAACACTGACAATCCCAATGGGATCTTCAACCTAGCTAGGCGAGTTAAAAATGACAGTAGGGATATTATAGGTGAACAGTGTGTTAGAGATGATAATGGGAAGATTGTGTATGCAGAAAATGAAATCAGAGAAGCATGGAAGGTACACTATGAACGATTGCTAAATGTAGAGTTTGAATGGGATAAGGAAAAACCAATATCTGGGCCCCCTCCTTTGATAGAACCAGCTGTAGTGAGTGACGCAATCAATAAAATGAAGGACGGTAAAGCTCCAGGGTGCTCTGAACTTGTCGCTGAGATGATAAAAGCCTCAGGGGAGATTGGTGTCAGCTTAGTCACTGAGTTGATAAACACCACGATAACTTTCACTTTAAAGTTTACTAGTAACGAACCAAATAGTAGCATCGAAAAAGTCCCTAATTTCAAGAAAGCAAACTTCCATAAACTTAGAGCTATGTTTAAAGAAACTGTGCTAATGATAGATTAAAATCCTCACAAAATGACGAAGAACGGGTGAAATTTGTAGAGCTACGACGCAAAGCCAAAAAGTTAATTAAGCAAAGTAAAAAGACCTTAGAGTTACATATTGCGAATCAAAGTAAAACAAACCCGAAAGAATTCTATAGTTATATCAGAAAGAAAAAAGTAGTTACTTCAACTGTTGGACCGTTAGTCGATGAAAAAGGAGAATACACCAAAGACGAAGTACAAATGAGTAATGCCCTCAATACCTTCTTTGCATCAGTTTTTACAACAGAAGACCTCAGTGATATCCCTACACCATCGCCGATTCAGATTGATAATTCAGATGTTCTAAGCAATATCACCGTTACAGAGAGAGAAGTATTGAATTGTTTAGATAAACTCAAGGTAAATAAAACGCCAGGACCTGATACAATCTCGCCTAGAGTTCTAAAGGAAGCTAAGAATGAGCTCTCCAAACCACTGACATTACTATTCAATAAATCCTTGCAGTCTGGAACTATGCCTGATCAGTGGAAGCTAGCCAACGTAACACCGATATTCAAAAAAAGGCAGCAAATCCCTACCCAGTAACTATCGTCCAATTAGCTTAACCTCAGTTGTATGTAAAATGCTAGAAACGGTCATACGAGACAGACTCGTAAATCACACTTAAAGATACTCAACACGGCTTTCGTAAAAAACGTTCCTGTTTAACAAACCTCTTAGACTTCTTCCACGATATCCTCAACCTCTACGATGAGAGTAAAGCTGTAGATATTATATACCTTGATTTTCAAAAGGCCTTTGACAAAGTTCCCCACAAACGTTTACTGCTAAAACTAAAAGCGCATGGAATACAAGACGGTGTGTTGAAATGGATAGAAAATTGGCTCAGCAACAGAAAGCAAAGGGTAGTCATAAACGGTAAGGCATCTAAATGGACCAATGTAAGTAGCGGGGTACCCCAGGGATCGGTACTAGGACCAATTCTCTTTCTAATTTACATCTCGACATAGATGAGGGTCTCACCTGCACAATCTCAAAATTTGCTGAAGATACAAAAATTGCAAATAGCGTACTCTCAAAAGAACAAGTTGACGATATGCAACACAATCTAGATAAATTGTCATGTTGGGCCCAAATTTGGCAAATGAGTTTCAATGCGGATAAATGTAAAGTACTATATGTCGGATACCTAAATGAGAAAGCAAACTATTCGATGAATGGCTAAGAATGTAAACAGAGAAACTGATCTGGGAGTAACAATATCGAGTAACCTAAAACCGAGTCAACAATGTTCAGAAGTTGTTAAGAAGGCAAACAAAATCTTAGTCCGCCCTCTTCTGGAATACTGCGTTCAATCCTGGTGCCCTTATTACCAAAAAGATATAAACAAGCTAGAACGAGTTCAACGTAGAGTTACCAAAATGATACCTAGCCTAAAGAACAAACCATACGAAGAGCGTCTTAGATAATTAAATCTATTTCCTTTAACCCAGCGCAGATTAAGAGGTGACTTAATTCAAGTGTTCAAAATCATCAAAGGCATCGACAATATGAACTGTAGTAAGTACTTCACTATCGACCAATCTAATTACACGCGGGGAAACGGTTGCAAAATTATTGGTAAATCTTTTAACTCGCACGAATCTAAGAATTTCTTCTTCAATCGAGTTGTCAACTTGTGGAATGGGCTTCCCCGAGACGTTATAGACTGCAGCACCGTTGATTCATTTAAATTCCGCCTAGACAAATATCTCGCATCAAACCCGCGACTGACTGCGTTTGTAAATGAATAACTTTATCCTCCCCTCAGTTACTAACCCATATGTCCCCTACTAACTTCCTAGTCCTGCCACGTTAGTGGCAGGGCAGTAGTTCCCTTTCCAATGTTCCCTTACCCACTCTAAACCACTGTTTGGTCACTTGATCCTCAGTGTTTTGGAGGACAAGCAACCTAGAAGGGTCACTAGACCTGTTGTTGCTTGATTTCCTTTGTACTTTGTACCATTATTAAAGATGAGAAAATCCCAGAGGATTGGCTCAAAAGTGTAATAGTAAATATATACCAAGGAAAAGGGGATGCGCTAGATAGAGGAAATTATAGGGGCCTGAAAATGCTTGACCAAATCATGAAGGTCTGTGAGAGAGTCCTTGAGGGTTTGATCAGGCAAAGCATCTTTATTGATGATATGCAATTTGGTTTTATGCCAGGACGTGGTACAACCGATGCTATCTTCATAGTCAGGCAGATACAGGAAAGATACTTACTAAAAGGCAGGGATCTTTACTTTGTGTTTGTGGACCTGGAGAAGGCCTTTGATAGGGTACCTAGAGATGTTGTGCAGTGGGCTATGAGAAACTTGGTGTGGAAGAGTGGCTGGTGCGTGTGATAATGAAGATGTATGAGGATTCGCGAAGTTCGGTGAGGGTGAAGGGTGTACTGAGTGATGAGTTCGCAGTCCGTGTTGGAGTCCATCAGGGTTCAGTGTTAAGCCCCCTCCTCTTTATTATGGTCTTGGAGGCGCTGTCTAGAGTTTTTAGAGGCGGACTCCCGTTGGAACTGTTTTATGCAGACGATTTAGTCCTAATAGCTGACAGTATGCAGGATGCTGAGGCCAAATTCAGAGAGTGGAGAGAGGGCATGGCGAGCAAGGGTTTAAGAGTCAATATTAACAAAACCAAGGTTATGCATTGTAGATTGAGACGAGGCAATGTGGAAAAGAGCGGTGCATACCCATGTGCAGTGTGTGGAAAGGGAGTGGGCGTTAACTCAATTCAATGTAGCATCTGTCGATGTTGGGTACACCATGGGAGTAAGCGCTGTAGTAGAATAAAGGGGCCCCTGCCGAAGGATAAGTCAGAAATAGAGAAATTTGAGTGCGTAGTGTGCAAAGGCGAGCTTGTGTCAAGTGATGATCCTGTGGCTGTGAATTTTGGAAATCAGTCTTTGGAGCTGGTAAACAAGTTTTGTTACCTAAGAGATACCATCTCTGCTGGTGGTGGGGCCGAGGCTGCCACTATTGCTAGAATTAGGTGTGGCTGGGGGAAGTTCAGAGAATTGATGCCAATCCTGACCATGAAAAGAATGCCTCTCCCCCTGAAGGGAAAGGTGTATGCCTCATGTGTTAGAAGTGCAATGATGTATGCCTCAGAAACATGGGCCGTTAAAGTAGAGGATGTCAACAGAATGGAGCGTAATGAGATGAGAATGGTGAGATGGATGTGTGGGGCCAGGCTACAGGATAGAATAACAAATGTTGAGCTGAGGAGACGTTTAGGTATAAAGAGTATTAGCGAGGTGATGCGTACAAGTAGACTGGGATGGTATGGACATGTGGAGAGAATGGATGAACAAAATTGGGTGAAAAAATGCAGGTCTGTGATTGTGGAGGGAGCTGCACCAAGGGGTGGACCGAGGAAGACCTGGGATCGGATTATACGCGCCGATCTCAAATCCAAGAACTTGACAAGTGAAGCAGCCCTTAACAGGGTTGCCTGGAACCCCGCCATTAGGACAAGAGACTGAAACTGCACTGATGTGTGGAACACTCGGTCTTAAAATTTTATGTATGTATGTACAGGGAATTAAAAACAATATTGCCCTTCCAACACACAAATAATAAAATTAAAAAGAGTCGATAAAAAATATCTCCTTTGTCTTTTCAGAAACTTAAATCCGTCTTATATAATTTTGTATGTTATCGATCATTTGCCTCTAGCAACTATCTCTCTCTATATATCTCTATCTCTCTATAGGCTACATTATCTATCGCCTTGATACATTAACATAACTATGTCTTATTTGGACTTTTTGTAATCTATGAATCATTTCTAATGCGATGGAATCGAAAACAATATTATCCTTCAAACACACAAATAATAACATTAAAAAGAGTCAATAAAAATGTCTCCTCTGTCTTTTCAGAAACTTGAGTCCGTTTCATGTCTCGTATGTTATCGATCACTTCCCCCTCTGCAACTCTCTATCTATCTATCTATCTATCTCTCTAATGCATCTATCTAACTCCTTTATAAATTAACATAACTACCGGTATGTCTTATTTGGACTTTTTGTAATCTATGAATCATTTCTAATGCGATGGAATTGAAAAATATAATATCCTTCCAGCACATAGATAAACAAGAAATAAGATAGTAAACAAAAAATATTCCCGTCTTCTCTGTAAATAGGCGCGAGGTTCCGAGCGTTGGGAGATTTAATTTTATTTATTTATTGGGTTTTTTTTCCCACGGTTTATTTTCGCCTTGAAAGTGTGTCTACACAAATTGATGGGGAAATATTGTAACATGTTTTTAATTGACATTGTCATTTTTGCTGATTATAAGTTGGTGGAAAAAAAAATCTTTAATTCCATCATATCGGAAATGATTCACAGATTATATAGAGACCAAATAACATACACTTTTAAGTGTGTTCAATAGTTTTGCATTATCAATAGGGTTATAACTTCTTCTCTACTTTCTGGTCTATTTAACCATAGCCTAATAAAGAGAGGGGGAGGGAGGGAGCATCCCCGATAGGGACAACCAGTCTGATGATGATAATGATATGATGGACAATATTTCTGTGTTTTCTGGTTTCAATGAGGATGATCAACATGCCTGGGAACCTGGAGGGGGCCGATGTGCTAGCTGTAGCACAAGGCTTATCAACATCATCACAGTAACGGAGTCGGGGTTGAGGCCGGGACAGGGCAGGGAGCGAGTACAGCGGCGGGGATATCTACCGAACGTCAACACGTCTATTCACACAAATAAGTCAGTAACAGGTCCAAAACAGTTCTTATTGATGCTCAATGTATTCTATGTTATGTCATATATGATGTTGGTGGTATAATGTAATATAAGTCGGCTGAAGGTAGGCAAAAAGGGCCAAAAGGGGGACTTTGGGAAAGTGGCTGGAACAAATTAATTAATTCCCATAAGGCCTGTTATTTCTAAAACACTGTTTTCATATACACTGTACGTACAGGGTACGAATTAAAATTAACCGTGTATATCAAGACCTGACTGTATGTCAATAATTCCAGATAATTGGCTCTTGCGACCGTGTCCAATGGGGGGGGGGGGGTTTTTTGGCCGACTCAAGACAGAGCCAGCATAGGGACAAAACAACAGAAAACAATGAACACACAAAAACAAAATACAAATTCAAACATATCTAGGTCATCCAGGAGAAGACCCCTCTTGTAGTAACTATTTATTCTTAACAAAGGTTTTAATAATCACGGTCGTACAAGTCAAGCAGCTGGAACTATTGCCATATATGTGGGCCGTAACTTTCTCAAGTGTCGCTGACACAGCGGGTAACAACTGACAGAAGAGGAAAAGAAAGTATTACATTTTTAGCCTAAATGAGGTCATAACTTGTATGTTGACACATTTGGACCAAGATGAAAATAACTAATGATAACTCTCAAACCTACCCTTGACTGCATGCATGGAAGGCCTGAGGTTGTCCAGGTTGTGATAAAACACCTTCTCAACCGGTGTGACGGTGGGCGCCTGAGAGAGGGGTCCGGCGTCGATGATTGATGTACGCTGCCCGGACAGTTTCTTGCACGGGTGGGGCTTGCGGAATAGTTGCTTCGGGATCTGGCCAAAGTTGTTGATGAACCCGATGGTGGCGTTCTTTTTTAGAGGGTCATCAATACTGGTAGGGGAAAAGAAATAGTTGTCATATATATATATAAAATATAAATACCAGCAATCCTAAATACTACTTAGAGATAAGATCCATCTATCTATCTATTGCCGGATGTCGTGATCCTCAAAGGGGTGGCAACGAATGAAACGGCCCCATGCACCTCTGTCCCCAGTCAGTCGACATCCTTCCTCCTATCCAGCACCGCTTTCACGCATATATTTCTTAATTCCATCCTTCCACCTCTCCCTGCCTGTCCTTCCACCTCACTCTCGTAAACTCTCTTAGTCATTCTCTCGCTTCCCATTCGTTCCACATGGCCAAACCATCTCAAGGCGTTCCTTTTCACACTTTCCAGCACATCTACATCCACACCAAACCTCTCTCGTACTTCCTCTTTTGTCTGTCTATCCCTCCATGTAACTCCACACACACTTCTCAAGACAAGTTATTATGACAATATAGATAGGCATTATATATTTGTTTACAGTATGTTAAACATAAAATATTACTGTAACTTAATTGTAAATATCAACAGTGTCCTCATTTGATATTAACTCCCCCCCCCCCTCCTTTAACTTACTTGCAGATATCAACATTGTCCTTATATGAAACTAAAAACATAGCCGTAACTTACTTGTAGATATCAACATTGCCCTCATAGAAGAGATGATGGAAGACATTGACCGCTTCCACCGCCGGCTGTCCGAGTTGCTTGTACCCGAAGATGAGGTCGATCCACTCGTGTAGGTGGGCGGATACATAGTCACACTCCAGAGCCACTCGGTGCAGGCGGATGAACTCTCTCGCATCACCTCGGGCCCACGGAGGCAGGATCACGTCATCCAGCTGTTTACCACTCTGCTTGCTGCCTGGTAAGTAATGTGTGAATTTATATATACCGGTACAGTGGAGGTATGGAAATGGAGGTAAAATTAAAATGTAAAACTTGCAAACAAAACAAACCAAAACTGGGACAAAGATAATATAAAGTCAAAACAACTTATCAAAATCGCTATGTGGAAACATCGCTTATCAAAATAAAATTTATAAAATAAAAGAACACAATCCACCACATAGGGTGTACATTTCTACATGAGCAAGTTGATCTATTTCCCAAGCAAACTAATTGCACACATAACAACGCACTATCGTCACGTTCAAGGAATTAGTCAATTTGGGAAGTCCGGGACATTCTGGCAAATTTTACTAAACTCTGCATGAATAAAGAAACTACAATTAGAGTCAAATTGTTCTATTAAAATCAAATTTGCAACTTGACAAGACATTAACAATAGTAAAAAATACAAATATTGATAAGATATCTATAATATTACAAAAAACATACAGCACTCACTAAAACAGAGAGTGTGTGAAGGAAGGAAGGTTTTCGGAGCAATGGGAAGTACTGTACAGTATGTGGAAGACGAGAAATCTCGGAATGAAAGTAAAAAGTGCAATGTATCAAGGAATTGTTGTGCCAACAGTGATGTAAGGGGATGAGACATGGGCTTTGAAGGCAAAGGGGAGAAGAAACTGTATGTGATGGAGATGAGCTGCTTGAGAAGTATGGTATGTGTGGAGTTATTCGTAGAGACAGATTGAGGAATGAAAAGATACGTAGGAGAGTGGGGCAGCAGGAACATTTGTCAGCCATAGTGGACAGAAGGGTGCTGAGATTGTATAGTCATGTTGAACGAATGGGAGATGAAAGGCTTACAAAGAGAATATGTGAGTCAGATACAAGGGGAGATAGAAGGGCAGGAAGACCCCCATTGAGATGGAGAGACTGTGTAAGACAAGCTTTGGATGATAGAGGAATGGCTAAAGATCAGGCAAAGGAAGTGGTAATAAACAGGAATGAATAAAGTATGCTTGTGAATAGATGAGTGAACACATGGTCATTTGGGGGAAGGGGTCGGGCGCAAGTTGGACTAGATAATAGTCCATCAGGTGCCTGGCCCGGGGAGACGATTAATATGAAGGGTGCACCTGGAAGTATGGTGGGCGGGCTTGTGGCTTCGGCTCCGCTGCATGTCTGCCTGCCGAGATCGGAATGTCTCCGAGTGGTCGGGGGCCAGGGGAGTGCTAGAAGGACCTTGGTGACCCTGGTCTCTGGGTCTTCTCCTGGGTGACCTAGATTTGTGTGAATTTGTGTTTTGTCTGTGTGTGTTCGTTGTTTTGTGTTGTGTTTTGTGTTTTCCCTGCTCTTGTTCTGTCTTGAGTCCCCCCACCGCCCCCCAAAAAAAAAAAGAAAAGTGGGGATTCGGCCCGAGTAAATAGATAGATACAGTAGATAGATAGTAGATCTATAGCTATTACATCTAATCAGAGTTATCAATCCTGAAATGCTATAAAAAACGATACTCTATATCAAACTATACTAATATAGATGGGATTAGAAATTAATCAAAGAGAGAAGAGAAGATTAGAAATGAATCTATATTATTATCAATTATTCTGTTTTAGCAGGTAGTTAACCCTCACAGACCGGTTTCGCCTTCTATAGGATTTCCGCGATACCCGGGTGATCTGGCCAAAAAACGTCTTTAATAGGCTACCCGTATCTTTGTTATTTTAACTGCTAAAGAATTCACCCACATCTCTAAACGCAGATGTGTTTCTTATCTGTAGACTGGCATTGAGTAGAGATCTCTAAGTCAACTGGTTCAGTTGTGATGACGATTTCCGTGGAGAAAGTTTCAAGGCGATGTTAGCGATATCGGACATTTGCAGAAACTATTCTCGTCAATGCATACAACAACAACTTTGATCCGTCTCCTCCTTGGTTTCGGAGGTGCGGTGTCGCAAAGACAAGCTTTGTTTACATGCGTCGGACGCACGGCTTTCAAAACACGCTTGATAGGCTTTCAAGCTTACGGTGCTCAAGAGCCCATCCGTGTTTCGGGCCCTAGTTTGTTATGGGCTCCTCAGAGCCCTTCCGGGCACCATGGGTTAATCATGTATTTCTGAGTCAGAGAAAACTAAAAGAGCTTACCTAGATCAAATCTGTTTGAGTTATTAAGGAACTCGGGGAGGTAGAAAAATTCTGGTATGAGCTCCTTGACATCGGCCATATTGTTGCGCGAGGCGGAGTGCCACGCCTCCTTCATACTGTGGAACATCCGGTCGGCCAGGTCAAAGTGGCCACCCTGGGGAAATAAGAGAATGGGAGTTATAGTAAGAAGGATACCATATTCTGCTGTTACTGTACCAAACTTTAAAATCCAGCCTACATACATATACAGTACTGTATATTGTACACTTAAAAGACGGAGTGGTGATCCGTATGACATTGATGCAGTTTTTAGCGCCGTCAACTCCCTTGTTAAACAGGGCTAGTGCGTGCCCTTGTTACAGGAACTTAACTAGACATTTGCCACAAATCGCTAGACCAAGCTGTCCAAACTCTTGACATCTACCAATGGCACGGAGTGGGATTGAACTGTCGACCCTTCGAACAGCAGCCCAACGCGCTACCGACCATACCACGGCCCGTGGCATTAATTCTTGCTCTTAACATCAATCACCACCCAATGAAATTAATGAAATCATGTGATCCTCCCGGAATTCAAACTCAGGATACCAAATACAAGACTAATAATAAAAAACAAAAATAATAATAATTATGTAGTAATTCAGGTAAACTACATAAATCTGCTTTCAAATAGATGATATGGTGCACGAGAACTGAAAGCTAACACTACAGTATGTCAAAAATAATAAATGCGTAATAAAGAAGCAAACCTGTAGTCTGAGGAAGTGTTGTGTGAATGGCTCCATGCGCACCAGGTAGGAGGACACGATCATGGCAGAGGAGTAGTGTGTGCCGTAGTGGTAAGGTGGCGTCTCTCCCGAGGGGTCGTCCCACTCACGGTAACGCTTGGCAAACTGTTCCAACCGATCGGGGGTCTGCAGAACATAAACAGTACGGTACCGGTACAGTATTTGTCAAGCATTGGAATGAAAGAAAATTAAGTTTCCTATTATCCTATATGAAACAGAAACATTCTGACATCAAAATCATGCAGTGATTCATATATATCTAATCTTATCTTTATCAAACATTATTAACTGTACTGTATTAATAGTTTATTTATTTCTGCATGTATTATGGTCTCTCTTTCATAGGTATTAACTCTCTTTCATAGGTATTAAAGTGTATTCAAGGTAACCTGACAAAAATGTGTAATGCTGCCTTTCTCTCTATTTGTACAGTATAGCCAATATTTAATACAGGCGGCGTCACACAACAGTTTCGAAAAGCAGTACAGGAAGTAGGCAGCATTATCAATTTCTGCCCGGTTAGCTTGAATACACTTTGGTAGATTTACTGGCATTAGAGTGAAATAGTTGAATAGAAATAAAAGCTGCCAGACCAGAGTTGTCAAGAAAAGATGCCAGAATAAAATACTCTTGTGACTAAGCAATTGCCTTTTGTCTCCTTCTTACACATACAAAAAATTATCTATCTATCTACTCAGGCACATTCCCATTTTTTTTTCCCCCGCTGGGGGTGGCCGACTCGAAACAGAAAGAATACAATAAATACAAATCTGAGTGTGCCCTTACTTGTGCCCCCATTGGTTTGGCCAGGTCCCTGAAGGTGGTGGATGTGGTGAGGTCCAGTTCCTCGGACTCATAGTCAGCCAGTACCCAGGGGAAGATGGGGTACTGCATCAGGTCATTGTATGAACGACCAGCCAGGGTGTTCAGGTGCATCAGGTACTGGAAGTTGCTGATCTCTCCACGCTGGGAAAATAAATGGTATCATCAATAGCAATGTAACACTATACATGAATACATAAACAAAGACAAATATATCAATAAATATAAATACAAAATAATATAAACAATATAACCATCAGGTCATTGTACGATTGCCGGCCAGGGCAATTAGTGCGTTGTTATGTGTGCGATTAGTTTGCTTGGGAAACAAATTAATTTGCTCATGTAGTGATGTACACCTTATGTGGTGGATTGTGTTCTTTTATTTCATAATTCTATGTTGCGAAAGTGTTGTTTCCACATAGTGCTTTTTATAAGTTCTTTTGCATTTATATTGTTTTTGTCCAAGTTTTGGTTTGTTTATTTTGCAAGTTTTACAATTTTATTCAGTGCATCAGATATTTGAAGTTGCTGATCTCTCCACACTGGCAAAACAAAAGGCATCAACAATAGCAATGTAACACTATAAATTAATATAAATATAAATATATAAATATACATAAAGTCATTAGTACGATCGACCAGATAGGGTGTTCGGGTACTGGGTGTCCCAATGTGAATATATATATTCTGTACATATGGTTTATTATAACATATTAGTTCTTTATTAATGCTAATATAATACCGGTACCCAGCCATATATGGTTAAATACCCGCAACAAGAGACTACCTCTAAATTTACAAAGAGAAGCACATATGTTTGTAGGCGGTTGCCCAACCCCGAAAGGAGTTGAAATAGGGGAGCTATCCCCCCGCCAAAGGTGGCTTTCTGGGGCCTTTCCTAGCTGATGCTGAGAGGAATGGGTTCTAGTCATGTGGTGATGGGCTGGTCTATCAGAGTGAGAGCTGAGCGATCTCTGCCATACCCATAGCTTACTCTGACTGTTCCTTTTACTTATATATTTTCTAGATCTCAAGTGACGGCGTCTCTTCCGTGGATTGACCTCCCTACTGCCAACCTAGAGGTTTGCGGATTGGGAGCCAAAGTATCCAATTTTTCCTTTGCCCCTCAACTTTCCCTTCATAAATGCTGAGGGGCACAGGGCCTTGGTTTCCCGGGCGTTTCCACAACCTCCTCAGCTCCCCGTCTTAGAGTGGCTTCGGTCACCAGGGTTTTGTGGGGGCGCTCGGTTATGGCCTTGCTCGGGACCTGGGGGGGGGGGGGGGGGGGGGGGTCTCTCTCTCTCTCTCTCTCTCTCTCTCTCTCTCTCTCTCTCTCTCCTCTCTCTCTCTCTCTCTCTCTCTCTCTCTTCTCTCTCTCTCTCTCTCCCTCTCTCTCTCTCTCTCTCTCTCTCTCTCTCTCTCTCTCTCTCTCTCTCTCTCTCTCTCTCTCTCTCTCTCTCTCTCTCTCCTCTCTCTCTCTCTCTCCTCTCTCTCTTTCTCTCTCTCCTCTCTCTCTCCTCTCTCTCTCTCTCTATCTCTCTCTCTCTCTCTCTCTCTCTCTCTCTCTCTCTCTCTCTCTCTCTCTCTCTCTCTCTCTCTCTCACTCTCTCTCTCTCTCTCTCTCTCTCTCTCTCTCTCTCTCTCCTCTCTCTCTCTCTCTCTCTCTCTCTCTCTCTCTCTCTCTCTCTCTCTCTCTCTCTCTCTCTCTCTCTCTCTCTCTCTCTCTCTCTCTCTCTCTCTCGTCTCTCTCTCTCTCTCTCTCTCTCTCTCTCTCTCTCTCTCTCTCTCTTCTCTGCCTCTCTCTCTCTCTCTCTCTCTCTCTCTCTCTCTCTCTCTCTCTCTCTCTCTCTTCTCTGTCTCTCTCTCTCTCTCTCTTCTCTCTCTCTCTCTCTCTCTCTCTCTCTCTCTCTCTCTCTCTCTCTCTCTCTCTCTCTCTCTCTCTCTCTCTCTCTCTCTCTCTCTCTCTCTCTCTCTCTCTCTCTCTCTCTCTCTCTCTCTCTCTCTCTCTCTCTCTCTCTCTCTCTCTCTCTCTCTCTCTCTCTCTCTCTCTCTTTTGCTAGACAACAAAAGCCCTAACCCAACGTACCACCCATCTGTGAGTGACGGACGTTTCACCAATGATGGAAGAGAATAGTCCGCCCGGCTGCTCCACACTGGCGGACCTCCGTTGACCTTCCACTGACTGCTGGGCGTTGTCCGACAGCCCTGTACACACCATCAGTAACCTAAAATACAACAGGAAATATATTAATGAGGAAACATTCTGAAATGCATGCTAAACACAGAAAACAAAACGTTAACTATAGTTTCAACACAAAAATAGCTAAGTGGACTCGCAATACAAGACTGAAAAACTAAGCCCACATATTGAAACTAACATGCAACTAACTTGTAGTAATGTACAAGTTAGTTAATGTAGTAATGTACACCCTATGTGGTACACCCTATGTGGTACTTGTTTTGTCTTTTTACTGAGTTCGTATAAGTTTTGGTTTGTTTATTTTGCAAGTTTTACATTATAATTTATAAATTATTATTTTACTTAAGCGTTGTTTCCACATAGCAATTTTGATTAGTTCTTTTGTCTTTTTACTGTGTTCGTATACGTTTTGGTTTGTTTATTTTGCAAGTTTTACATTATAATGTCTCTACAATGAAAAACTACAGTAAACCCCCGATATTTCGGACTGTTTTTAGTCGGAAACCTGTACTTCTCAGAATGGCATCGGCCTCTCGGAGATGACCCTGTATATCTCGGCAATTTCCGAGTTGGACGGGATTTGTGTCCGGCTTACAGTGTTCTCTCACTCAATTTTAAGTGGTTTTAGGACAAATTCAAGCCTGTGCTTTATAACTATTGTGTTAATATATAATACTATGTACTTTACTGTCCCTGACAACATAATAATGTTCGTATTTGTCATATACAGTATATGGATGAATTTCACATGCAATGATGTAATTCGGACATTTCGGAAGTGGTCTCCCCCAATTAGTCCGAGATAATGAGGGTTTACTGTATTTTGGATGATGCAGTTTTTAACGTTGTGCACTTCCTAGCATTACAGGGCTAGGGTGGGCCCTTGTTACAGGGACTTAACTGGACATTTGTCACAAATCGCTAGACTGAGCTGTCCAAACTCGCCGTCTACCAATGTCACGGCGTGGGATTGAACTGCTGACCCTTCGATCAGTAGTCAGACGCGCTACTGTCACGGCCCGTGGCATGGTCGAATATGCCGGTTTAGTTTTCCAAATATATTAATAACATTACAGTCCCAATCAAAAGTCGCGTCCTACTTCAATAATTTTGACTCTGGTTATTACTCTAGTTTTAAGTGATACTTTTTTTTCTATGTGTATGAGGGAGACAAAAGGCAAAGCTTCCTATAACAAACTTTCCCCCAAAGTTGAAAGAGTGACAGCCAAATTAATGGTGGTTGGTGGTCATCTTATTTTTTTTTTTTTTTTTTTTTTTTTTAAATATACTGTACTGTACAGTATTGGAAAGAAGTGTTGTGTGCTTGTTTAGTGTAGTGAAATGAATAGGAGGAGAAGGTGTTTGAGAGAGCTAGCTGGATTACTCTATGTGTAGGTGAGACAGAAACAGTAAGGGTGTCCACTGCCAGTCAAATGAAACAGGGGTTCCAGCAACTCCATATCACATGTTTATGAGACTCCCATATTCACCCGTATCTGGCTGTACCGGTACTGTACTTACCTTTGATATGTTTTATTGCGTAGTTTCCTGGGTAAGGCAAGTAGGTAATTTCTTCCATCAGAGGAGAATATCTCAAGAGCAATGGGCTGCAACAAGTATCTGTCAAGAAGAAAAATATAAACATAAAGAATGATTGAACCTTAAATAAAGGCATATTGAACCTAACTAATATTTCCAACACATATACTGTACTGTAAATATTGAGTCAGGAAATGCATAGGAGGTATGAAAAAAAGGTTAATGGGAATCTCTGACTAAAATCTTCTTAACATATTTCCTACAATATAAGCAACGTTTCCCCATTACTAATGCCTAACAAAGTAGCATCTTCCATAGCAATGACTAATTTTTCCTAGATATTATTCCATATTATTGAGGATATATCATTATAATGGGGAGGGGGGGGGTCTTATAACTTATAAGGCCTAAAATATGGTTCATTTAGTCACTTAGTGAACTGTGACACATTTTGCAATAAAAACAAAAAAAAACAAAAAAAAAACAGATTCAATAGTACATCAACAAACTTGATAACAAAAATTATATTATGTAATCATAAGGTGAAATAGTATTATCTTAATATTCCCCAGTTATTTCAGTCACCCATTAAGTATTGCCTTCTAAGAATATAATATAAAGGTGTTTCTCTCAGGAATCTGACACTATATCAAGATTGTCTCACACTTTAATATGGTACGGTAACTCATAACATAATAACTGACCTTCTCTGGTGAACTTCTCTGATCTCATCATAGTGGAACTTTGAACAAGAGTGCTCCTCCTGTGATTCCCGGGGTGAGGTTGAGGGAACTATGGGCTCATGTGACCCCTCCGGCAGTGATGCAATGTCTCGTATCTCCCGGCTCTTGAGTAACGTGAAGCCGTCCACAATATAGAAGTGCTCCCGGCCGAACAACAGTAGCCCCTCGACGGTGTCCAGACCTTGTATCCTCGCGCACCGGAACATGTGGCTGATCTGAAAGAGGGTATAAAAAGTATCATACTTCTGAACATATTTTCCGCTGGTAGAACAAACTTTTCACATTACAACATACAGTACTTACTTTAGCTTATGCCACATAAAACACCTCCTCAACTTACAACATATAATAATAAAAACACTATTTGTCAACAGCCAACTTACAACATGTGTACAGTATTTTTCAGTGTATAAGACACACATTTTCCTCTTACAACAACAACAACAATAACAATAAAGCGCTAATGACCCAACCTTCTCTCCATAGTCTAGCAGCCTGAGTAACGTCTGGTTGTCTGGGTTCTGGTTATCATCGGTGGGAGCGTTAACATCTTGAGCCACTACCTCCCCAATGTCCAGACCATCATTGTCATCCTCCACATCACCACCTGCCCGATTGTTGGCACTACCACCCTTCACTATGGCACCTTGGAGACCCTGCATATCTGGACAACATAATTATATGTTATCAATAACATAATCAAGTATTAATGAAACACATAACATATTTATATAGAACATCAATGGTAGCTTATGTACAGTATTATAATCCAGTGCCACTACATTATTACAGCTAACAAAAGTGAAGCCGGCCCGCAATGGCTGACTCTGATGATGCAGTTTTTAATGGCGTATACTCATTCAGGGCTAGAGCGTGCCCTTTTTACAGGGACTTTTACTGGTCATTTGACATGAATTTCTAGAAGTGAGCGTCCAAACTCTTGACGTCTACAAGTGGCACAGGGTGGGATTAACCCTTCCACCTCGGTTGGCCTCTTATACTCCTCACACAACTTCCACCGGGGACCTCGGTAGGCCTCTTATACTCCCGTGCATAAAATATGAGATTTTGAAGATCGCGGGCTATTTATTTTGTTATGAGGGAGCCTGCAGTGCACCCACGCTCGCACTATGATGCAACGTCAGTTGTTATCGATCCGCCACCATTGATATATTGAATAACAAATGAAAAACCTGTGTCCAATTCTGTGCCTAACTCTGCCGCGGCCCAACCAACACGTATGCCTAAGAATAATGAGAAGAAAGTGAAAACGAATGATATTCTAAGTCCTGGTGATGTTTTGAGAGTGCTAAGTGAATTAGATCATAAAGATTTGTCTGATATTGAAGAGCTTGAAAGTGTAGTGACAGGGAAATTGAAAATAATGACGATGAGAGTGAAAAACGTCCTGTGAGTGAGCTGGAAAGTGCGCTACCCATGTCGCCAGATACGACGCTATTAGTAAGTGAAAATGACACATAAGAATGAATAACAAGTAATATTATGATAATAATAAATAATACCATACTAGTAAGTGCAAGTGACACCTAAAATTGTGTACCATACACCCATAAATGCCACAAATACAAACTGATATGCAATAATGCATAGCAAGTAATAATATTATAGTAATAGATAATAATTATAAAACTATCAAAGTGTCACTGGTGCGACGAGTAACTTAGTGCGTAGGCCTACTAGCCGGGGCCGCTGCGACGCCTCCGAACATGGCCTGAATGTTACGTGTCAACTTGTCATCTGCACAACACCATAACAACATTGTCAGGCAACTTCGCAATGTCAAGTCCACGCCTGCATAACGATAACATTAAGTTCTCCATTTTCCCATTGAGTTTGACACTTCTGCATGCTTGTATTGCTTATCTATGAAGATCTAAAGAGCGAGTGATATTGGCAAAAGGCCCGAGTCAGGGGTATAGGCGCGTACAATGACAGCCGAGGGCGGAGGGTTAAACTACAGACCCTTTGATCAGCAGTCAGAAGCGCTACTGACTATAATATTGCCAGTCACTATCATCCTTATCAGTAGATTGAAATGTAAAACTTGCAAAACAAACAAACCAAAATCTGAAATTGCATAATATAAAGACAAATGAACTTATTAAAATCACTGTGTGGAAATAACATATTGAAGATTTAGCCAAACAATATTACATACATACATACATAAAATTTTAAGACCTGAGTGTTCCACACATCAGTGCAGTTTCAGTCTCTTGTCCTAATGGCGGCGTTCCAGGCAACCCTGTTAAGGGCTGCTTCACTTGTCAAGTTCTTGGATTTGAGATCGGCGCGTATAGTCCGATCCCAGGTCTTCCTCGGTCCACCCCTTGGTGCAGCTCCCTCCACAATCACAGACCTGCATTTTTTCACCCAATTTTGTTCATCCATTCTCTCCACATGTCCATACCATCCCAGTCTACTTGTACGCATCACCTCGCTAATACTCTTTATACCTAAACGTCTCCTCAGCTCAACATTTGTTATTCTATCCTGTAGCCTGGCCCCACACATCTATCTCACCATTCTCATCTCATTACGCTCCATTCTGTTGACATCCTCTACTTTAACGGCCCATGTTTCTGAGGCATACGTCATTGCACTTCTAACACATGAGGCATACACCTTTCCCTTCATGGGGAGAGGCATTCTTTTCATGGTCAGGATTGGTATAAATTCTCTGAACTTCCCCCAGCCACACCTAATTCTAGCAACAGTGGCAGCCTCGGCCCCACCACCGGCAGAGATGGTATCTCCTAGGTAACAAAACTTGTTCACCAGCTCCAAAGACTCATTTCCAAAATTCACAGCCACAGGATCATCATTTAACACAAGCTCGCCTTTGCACACTACGCACTCAAATTTCTCTATTTCTGACTTATCCTTCAGCAGGGGCCCCTTTATTCTATTACAGCGCTTACTCCCATGGTGTACCCAACATCGACAGATGCTACATTGAATTGAGTTAACGCCCACTCCCTTTCCACACACTGCACATGGGTATGCACCGCTCTTTTCCACATTGCCTCGTCTCAATCTACAATGCATAACCTTGGTTTTGTTAATATTGACTCTTAAACCCTCGCTCGCCATGCCCTCTCTCCACTCTCTGAATTTGGCCTCAGCATCCTGCATACTGTCAGCTATTAGGACTAAATCGTCTGCATAGAACAGTTCCAACGGGAGTCCGCCTCTAAAAACTCTAGACAGCGCCTCCAAGACCATAATAAAGAGGAGGGGGCTTAACACTGAACCCTGATGGACTCCAACACAGACTGCGAACTCATCACTCAGTACACCCTTCACCCTCACCGAACTTCGCGAATCCTCATACATCTTCATTATCACACGCACCAGCCACTCTTCCACACCAAGTTTCCTCATAGCCCACTGCACAACATCTCTAGGTACCCTATCAAAGGCCTTCTCCAGGTCCACAAACACAAAGTAAAGATCCCTGCCTTTTAGTAAGTATCTTTCCTGTATCTGCCTGACTATGAAGATAGCATCGGTTGTACCACGTCCTGGCATAAAACCAAACTGCATATCATCAATAGAGATGCTTTGCCTGATCAAACCCTCAAGGACTCTCTCACAGACCTTCATGATTTGGTCAAGCATTTTCAGGCCCCTATAATTTCCTCTATTTAGCGCATCCCCTTTTCCTTGGTATATATTTACTATTACACTTTTGAGCCAATCCTCTGGGATTTTCTCATCTTTAATAATGTTGTTTATCAACTCAGTGACTAAGTTTACACCAATCTCCCCTGAGGCTTTTATCATCTCAGCGACAATGTCGGAGCAACCTGGAGCTTTACCGTCCTTCATTTTATTGACTGCGTCGCTCACTACAGCTGGTGCTATCAAAGGAGGGGGCCCAGATATTGGTTTTTCGATACTAAGCTGTTCCTTATCCCATTCAAACTCTACATTTAGCAATCATTCATAGTGTACCTTCCATGATTCTCTGATTTCATTTTCTGCATACACAATCTTCCCATTATCAGCTCTAACACACTGTTCACCTATAATATCCCTACTGTCATTTTTAACTCGCCTAGCTAGGTTGAAGATCCCATTGGGATTGTCAGTGTTACACACTTGTTCGAGGACCAGGTCCTTAATGCGATTTTTAGCATTGTAAATAACTCTTTTGGCAGTTCGTTTAGCTGCCTGGTATTCCTCCCTGCTGCCTCCCTTCTTCCATGCTTTGAAGCATCTCCTTTTCTCTTTCACAGCATGTTCTACCTCATCGTTCCACCACCAAGAGGTCTTATTCCTGGGGTGACCCTTTGTTTTCCCACAGACTTTGTCAGTGGCAGCGATAAGGCTATGCTTAAGAAAGTTCCATTGGCTATTTACATCGTTAGGCCTAGCTTCATTATTTCTATTAATTTCCTCCAGTTCATTATGAAACCTATCCCTAACTTCCTTGTCCTTCAGCAGCCACACTTTCCTTTTGGGTATGTAAACCTTCTTGCGCTTAGGATCTCTGTATAAGCTCATGTCGCACACAAGTAGCTTATGCTGGGGGATACATTCTTCGCTCGGGATGACCTTTACATCTCGAACTAGTTTCCAGTCTTTCCTGTTAACCAAGAAGTAATCTATCTGGCTACTGGAGACCCCAGAGTTATATGTGATCAGGTGGCTCTGTCTTTTCTTGAACTTTGTGTTACACACAACCATATTGAGTGCAACGCAGGACTCCAATATATATTCGCCTTCTAGATTTCTCCTTCCGTAACCATTTCCTCCATGTACCCCCTCGTATCCATCTGCAGATGCTCCCACGTGACCATTGAGGCCCCCCCCCCCCCCCCCACGATTGTTATTTCGTTCTCCGAGAGGCCTGAAATGACACTGACGGTGTCATTCCAGAAGTCCTCTTTTATCTCTTTCTGTAAACCAGCCTGTGGGGCATATGCAGATATCACATTCAGAATTCTTTCACCAACTTTCAACTTCAAAACAATCAGCCTTTCACTAACTCTCGTAATCTGAAGCACACTTTCCGCCAGCTCTTCAGCCACCAGAACACCCACTCCTCCTTTCGCTTTATCAGTCTCCACACCCATCCAGTATATCCTATATCTTTTCCTCCTTCCGACAATCCACTGTACCCCATGCCTCTTCCAGAGTGTTTCCTGGGTACAGCAGACGTCCACTCGCCTCCTCTCACACATCTCAGCCACTTCATTCGCACGCAGATTCAAACTACCAACATTCACACTAGCAAGTCTGAGTTTGTGGGGGGCATTTGTCATTGTCCCGTGCGGTTTTGTTTCATCGGACTTACGTTTATTTTCTTTGATTTTAGTCACAGTTAGGTAGGTTTGGCTGGCAGATGGGCATCACCCTGTACATATATAAATATATATGTACATTACTGCACATATATAAATTTAAAGACAAAGTGCACCACACGGAGTGCGGTTCCGGGCTCATGTCCTAATGAAATTAAAAACAAAAAAACATATTCTGAGAATGGATGCCAATATAGATCTGGCAACCTAAAATACCACCATTAAGAGTACAGTACAGTATACTCTATGTGGAGTGAATCGTAGAGACAGATTGAGGAATGAAGAGGTACGTAGGAGAGTGGGGCAGCAGGAAACTTTGTCGGCCAGAGTGGTGGACAGAAGGGTGCTGGACATGTTGAGCGAATGGGAGATGAAAGGCTTATAAAGAGAGTACAGTAGAACCCCACCCATCCGGTGTTCTCAGATCCGGAAACCCAAGGGTTTCGGAAAGGCATTTCAATCCAGACTCGTGTTTCAGGGTGCCTATTATCCTATTTACTGTACTGTACATTGTTCTCTATAATACAGCCCCTCCAAAAAAGTTTCTCTTTTCAACTCTATTCAATACAGTTTATGCCACCAACACCATCAAACAAGCTCTTTATTATCACATATTCAATTAATTTTAAGTTCATAACGTTATGAGATCCACGAGTTCTTGATTCACGGCACTAGTAAACAGAGACCCTTTAGTAAACAGAGAGCGACGCTCTCTGGAACAGCTGACAGGTTTTTAATTATTTATGTATTTTGGTTGTTGTTGTTGTTGTTGTTGTTGTTCCCTAAGCTGCCTGGCCGAACAGCCCCGAGTCCCTGAGAAAGGCCATGGCCACGATCGGGCTTTCCCACAGAGCTCTCATTGAGTGTAGATTGTGTTGTTGGCGTAAGTGGTTGTGTGAAATGCAGTCTTCTATGATGTGTTTAATGGTATGGGGTGCTGTGTTACATCCCGGGCAGGTGTCGACAACGGAGTCATCCAGTCTCTTCTGATAGCTCAGGAGAGCTGGATGGTGTCCGCATCTCAGCCTGGCCAGGTGGACTCTGTCCTCGCGAGGAAGGGAGGATTCGGAAGGATGGATTTCGGGAGGTCGTGCATGCAGCTGCGTGTTGTCTGTGAGTGAGTGGATGGATCGGTGAGAGATATGAGTATGGATGTGCTTCTGGAAGTTGGTTCGGGGTGGGCAGGGAGGGAGAGAGGACAATAATTGTGTGTGATACCGTGTGCTGGGTGTTGTTTTGATATTTCTTGGTGTCTGTGGGTGTGTTGCCATGTAGTTTAGTGGGTGGTCTTGGTTCGTGGAGGCTGCTGCCAGGAATTGAGTGCCTCTCATGTCCAGATGGTCTTTGACTTTGAGGATTTTGGTTTCTTGATGTAGGTGATCTGTGGGTGCAGTAGCTGTGCAGCCTGTAATGATCTTCAGGGCTTTGTATTTTGGTAGATATTATTTGTCATATATTGTCAATATTTATTCCTATCGAATACATTAACATAAAAAAATCTCAATATTGAGAATATGTGACTAATAATATCTACCAAAATATATATAAAAATAATAACCAGTCAGCTGTTCCAGGGAGCATTGGTCTTTATTTACTAAAGGGTCTCTGTTTAACAGTATTTATTTACCTAATTTACCCAATTGTAGTTTACAGGAGTTGAGCTAAGCTCGTGTTGTCCCGTCTCTCAGTCTACTTTCATCCAATTTTTTCTTGAAAATATGGATGTTCCTTGCCCCTACCACCCCCTCCTCCAGCCTACTCCATTTGTCAATACTGTACATCTATAGGGGAAGGTAAACTTCCTGATATCATTCTTGCAGGTAGGTTTTTTTACTTTGTAGCTGTGTCCTCTAGTTATTCCTGTATCCATAATTATTATATCCTCCTTTTCCAGCCTCTTCAGCCCTAGTGTGCATTTGTACATCATTATTATGTCTCCCCTCTCTTCTTTCCTTTAGACTCAGTAATATAATTTGTCTAGCCTCCCTTCATATGGCAGTTCTCTGAGATTTGGAACCAATCTAGTAACTACTCTCTGGATTCTTTCTAACTTGTGAACATGCTTTTTAAGATGCGGGGACCACACCACTGCTGCATACTCCAGTCTTGGTCTAATCATACTTTTTATAATTTTTGCTAACATGTTCTCATCCAAGTAGTTCAGAGCAACTTTCATATTCCCGGCCATTGCATACATTCCGCTAAAAAGCTTGTTAATATGTTTCTCTGGCGATAAGTTATCTTGTATAATCAACCCTAAGTCCTTTTCTTTATCGGCCTTATATTGTCTCCCATCCTGTACTCCCAACTTGGTCTATTCACACTTCTTCCCATATTCAACACATGACATTTACTTATATTAAATTTCATTTTCCACTTGGTGCTCCATTCGTATATTTTATCTAAATCCCCTTGCAGCTCCTGACAACTACTTCTATTTGTTATTTGTCTCATATTTTTTACATCATCTGCAAACACTGACATGTAGGAGTTTATGCCTATCGGCAGGTCATTAACGTACATAAGGAACATGAGAGGTGCCAACACAGAACCCTGTGGCACACCACTCTCAACTTTCCGCCACGATGAGTAAGTTCCTCTAATGTTGGTCCTCATTTCTCTATCTGTTAAATAGCTCCCTATCTATTTCAGCAAACTCCCCCTGACACATCCTATCGTCTCAAGCTTAGATAACAATCTCTTATGTGGTACCTTATTGAACGCTTTGGAAAGGACTAAGTAGACGCAGTCCACTCATCAACCTCTTTCTTGCAGTACATCTATCACCCTACTGTAGTAACATAACAGACTGGTAACACAAGATGTCTCTTCTCTGAATCCAAATTGCTTTGGGGTTATTAGTTTCTTTCTCTCCAGCATTTCCACCCATCTCTTCCTAATTAGCTTTTCACAAATCTTGCATACAATTCTGGTAAGTGAAACTGGTCTATAGTTTAAAGGGTCCTCAGGGCTTCCATTCTTGTACAGTATATCGGAATGATGTTAGCTCTTTTCCATTCAACAGGAACCTGTCCTTTATCTAAGGAAGCTTGAATTATGTCCCTCACTGGCTCTACTAATTGCTCTGCACACTCTTTTAAAACCCAGGCAGACACTTCATTCGGTCCCATAGCTTTCCTTACTTCAAGTCCTCGATAACAGCTCATCTCTAGTTATTTCAATCTTGCTAAGACCACTCTCCAGTAGTCCCATCTGTGGTTCATCAAAACTTTCATCTCTACTAAAAACCGACCCCAATTTGTTATTCAATACCTCGCACGTCTGATACGTTCTCATACGTCCTAGCATCTACTCTTAATTAAAATGTAAAACTTGCAAACTAATTTGTTTCTTTACCTTCAGCTTACTGTTTATAAAATTATAAAACAATTTAGGGTCACTTTCACATTTATTTACTATGTTCTTCTCATAGTTCATATTAACTTGCCTAATTATGTTAACATATCTATTCCTCTCCTGCTTATATTTATTCCGATTACTCTCAGTGTTCCTTCTTCTTAATCTAGCCCAAGCTGCATCACGCCTATCCAAATCTCTTTTGCATCTTAAGTTAAACCATTCTTTCTACTTAGCAATTCCAGTTTTATATCTTGGGACAAACAGATTGGTTCCTTCTCTATAAATTTCGAGGAACCTACTATATTTACCTTGTACAGCTTCTTCCTTCAAAATGAGATCCCAATCTACTCCCTCCAAATATCTTTTCAAGGATACATAATTAGCTTTACTATAATTTAGTCAGTCATTTATACAGTATAGCTATTATCTAATCTATTGGCATTACTCAAGATCAACTTCCATTTCAGTAATAGGTGATCACTTTTGCCTTATCTCACTAATTTCATGAGGATCTTTTGTAAAAATCAGATCGAGCTTAGAAGGTTCGTTATTACCCCTCATTCTAGTATTCTCCTTCACATGTTGTGTAAGTACATTCTGCCATGAATCAGGAATTCGTGGATCTCGTAACGTTATGAACTTAAATTTAAATGAATTGGCGATAATAAAGCTTGTAGATCATAGAGTTGGTGGCATAAACTGAATTAGATATCCAGACTTATATGTCAGCCATCCTGGTTTGTCTGGATGGGTGAATATATATCAGGACTTTCGGCAGATCCGGACAGGGTTCTCCCCCAATTAGTCTGGATGGGCGAGGTCTTACTGTATATAAGTCAGATACAAGGGGAGGTAGAGGTATAGGAAGACCTCTGTTGAGATGGAAAGATTGTATAGTACTGTAGGAATAGGTTTTTACACCATACCCGAAAGAGTATTTATGGAGCTCCAATCTTACTCTCAACCATTTTAAAAAAATTTACCAACACACCTAAACTTCGTTAGATGCTGAAATAGCCTCCCGAAAATATGCCATGGGCTGGGATTGAACCCGGGACCCTTAGGCTATGAGGTAGACACTCTACCAGTTAGACCAAGAAAGATACAGTATCTCACTTGGCCTGGTCGGCTCAAGTTATTTCCGCATCCGGTTCTGTTTAGGCTAACCTATTTTTACTGACTTTACAGTACAAACTTTGGAAGATAGAGAAATGACTGTAGAACAAGCAAGAGTGGAAATAAATAGGAATTAATGGAGAATGCTTGTGAATATAGGAGTGACAACGTGGTCGTTGGAAGAGGGGGTCGGGTGCCAGTTGCCGCAGGGCCAGGGAGAGGCAGCGTGGGGCCCCGGTGCTGGGCATAATATGGGGCCCCCCTCCCATGGACAGAATTAGATTTATGTGTACGAGGGCATCTATTGCATAAGTTCAATAAAGCCAATTAGCCATTAAGCCACCCATGATATATTGCTACTTTACAGTAGATGTAATCAGAGGCCCATGCTAGATGTTGGAATTTTCTTCATTTTCAAGGACAATCATATAATAATTACCTATTTTATATTTTAAATAATACCTCTATTTACTAATTAACTCATGGTAATGATATCTTAGTTTCAAAAGTTGTAAACATGAAGCAAATAAAAGTGATTATTGTTTTTTATGTGAATATATCCAACTAATTATACCTTACAAATTTAAAAAACATATTGAGTAGGAACAAATTCATAAAGTTAAGAATATTTGTTTTATAAAAGCACTCCTCACTCAGTAAAATAGGAAAATATATTAAACTCATCATTAATGTTTCAGCATGAACATCATAAATAAATTGGATACATGGTCTAACACTGATAGCTTTAGTTAGCCTAATCCATAATGGATAATTTTCATGTTACCGGGTATTTGTTACATTTGTATGGAAATATAAACTTAACAAGATATTCATAAATGTTAACCAAACAAACTTTAACTAAGGTTTTATATAAAAGTTAAATGCATGTCAGTAGAATGTGAAATTTGTTATACCGGTACTTAGTAGTCTATACACTGGAACCCCACATGACTGAAGAAAACTGCAACCAAATTGATAATTTTGCTTCCTTCAAGTAGGCAAACAATTAACTCTTGTAACTAAACAGGCAGTAGCAGTATACACCTTTCTTATCCTTTTCAAGTTCACCATGCATGTTGACACTTTCTTTGAACAATCATTTGACGATTTTATACAGTTTATGAAAGATTTGCATGTTAAAAAAGTGATGAAGGTCTCTGATCGGAGTTTGAATCAACCCAGTGGGTTCCATATACCCTTCCTAATCTATATAAAATCATAATATCACAGCCAAAATATAACCTTGAAGTGCGTTATAAACTTGGAAGGGTTAATCTGTATAATACAATTTTGTAATTAAATGATAACCAAAATGAATGGCAAAAGCTCACCTGGAGGAACTAAAAAGGGTTAAAGAACTGACCAAATTGGCCAATTAGGCTAACCTTCCTCTGCATGCATAAACTCGTCTAGGCTAATTATAACGAGTTAATAGTCACAACTCACTAGTCAGATATCCATAATGTACCATGAACTTCTATCTATCTATTGCCTGACGCCGTGATCCCCGAAGGGGTGGCCACGAACGAACCGCCCCCATGCACCTCTGTCCCCAGTCAGTCGACGCCCCTCCCCCCAACCAGCACCGCCATCGTTCATGTAGTTCCTCACTCCATCCTTCCACCTCATATTCGGTCTACCTCTCCCCCTCTGTCCCTCCACCTCGCTCTCGTACACCCTCTTAGTCATTCTCTCGCTTTCCATACGTTCCATATGACCGAACCATCTCAAGTTGTTCCTTTTCACACTTTCCAGCACATCTACCTCCACACCACACCTCCTTCTTACTTCCTCATTAGTCTGTCTATCCCTCCATGTAACTCCGCACGCACTCCTTAAGTAATTAATTTCCACTGCTCTCACTCTTGGTCTGAGTCTCTCAACCAACGTCCATGCTTCGCTTCCGTAAGTCAGTGTCGGGATTACCACACTGTCATGCAAGGACTTCTTCACTTCCATACTGACCACCCTATTTCTTGTTACTGCTTTTAGCATTCCTACAACCCTCTTCCACTGTTGTACCCTCTCCCGCACCTCTTCATCCATAGTCCCATCTTTACTCAACACACTGCCCAGATACTTAAAAGAGTTGACGATCTCCATAGCCTGACCGTTCAGCTTCACCTCACACTCTGTGACTTCACCCCTTTCGAAGACCATAACCTTGCTCTTCCCCGTATTTACCTTCAAATTCCGTTTTTCGCACACTGTTCCAAACTCATTTACCAGACCCTGCAACTCCCATTCATTATCACTTATCAGAACTGTATCATCCGCAAACAGCAGTATAGGTAGCTTCCACCTATAAAGGCGTTAATAAAAATCCTGTTCTTTTTTTAAATCTTCGGAGTTACTTAGTCCTGTCCTGCACAGTTTACCGGTCACTAAAAATCCATAATTAAAATACAGGCTACAGATGTCACTGCCTCGCCGGGTAGCCATGAAATATAAATTTAGGAGGGACGCTGGAGGTGTATCATTCAAATAATCCTCGCCACTTCCTGGTTCAAGACTGTCATAAGCTGAATCATTGTTCTTCATTACTACAAAGCTTTAACCGAACGTTAGATATATAACTGACACGATTATCAATAGTAGAATATTCACAATAAACAATTTAACACACCAAGCATCAGGGAAAGAATTGGGTAAATTCACGGGAGTTTGCCTACTATAGAATAACGACTGGTGGCTGATGGCATCTATTCAATTCATTGTTTTGATAAGACATTTCTTGCACACGTAGGCCAGACAGCCAATGGGAGCGTGTTAGGAGTGTGGCAGGGTAATACTCGAATTCTCATTGGCCGGCTCGCAAGCTACACACACAGAGTGAGAGACCAGGATTAATAGATGTTGGGTTATGGAAATTCGCAATATTATGACCCAATCAGCAAATGATAATATGATGGGAGTGTGTAGCACCCTAAACAGTGAGTTCTCATTGGTTGGGGAACGCACAGAGAGCAGAGTAAGAGAGAGCCAGATGATCATGAATGAATCGTCTATATTTTTCCTTCGTAGTACCGGGCCCCCCTTCCACCCCGGGCCCCGGTTTTTTGGTACCGGCTCTCCCCCCCCCCACCCCCCCTCTCCCTGGCCCTGCGGAAGTTGGACTAGATAATAGTCCGTCAGGCGCCTGGCCCGAGGAGCTGGTATATATGAAGGGTCATGTCTGGATGTGAGGTGGGCGGGCATTGCGGTGCGCTCTTCTGCATGTCTACCTGCTGAGACTGGAAACTATCTGGGAGGTCTGTGGCCGGGAGAGTGCTGGAGGCCCTTAGTGATCCTTGGTCTCTGGGTCTTCTCCTGGGTGACCTAGATGTGTGTGAATTTATATTTTGATTTTTATGTTGTGTTGTGTTGTCCTTGTTTGGGCTCTGTCTTGAGTCGGCCACCCCCAGCTATGGGGATGTACATAAAAAAATAATAAAATATATGAAACTTAACTGAAATGCAAGGTGAACACTGCAAACAAAACATTAACTAGTCTCAACACAAAAAACAGCAAAACAGAATTGCAATACATAAAAAATTACCATACATTAACCCTCGGGACCCGGGCTGCCTGTTAGAAGGACGGTTGCCCGTACCCGGGTGAAATGGCCGAAAAACGTCTAGGCCTAGGCTACCGTAACTTTGTTTCTTTTAACTGCTAGAAATTTCCCACGCATCCCTAAACATAGTGCGGTTTCCAATCTGTAAACTGGCATTGAGTAGAGCTCTCTAAGTCAACTGGTTCAGTTTAGTGGAGAGCATTTTCAGGCGATGTTAGCAATACGACGATCTTTTCACTAATGAAACTACGACATACAGACGTACAAAAACAAACGAGTCTTCTCCTTCTTGTTTTCGGAGGTGCGGTGACGAAGCGACTGACTTTGTTTACATTCGTCCGACGCACGGCGTTCGGATCAAGCTTGCAAGCTTACTGTCTGTCAGAAGGACGCCCGGGTACCTACCCTTCTGCAGCGGTGTCCTTCCACAAGGACGCCCGGGTAGGAAGGGTTAAGCACAAAAAAGTTTTAAAATTTAAAATAAATATTTGTAAAAATCAGGCTGCCACAATAAACAAACCAAAACCAAAAACCACACAATATAAACACAAATGAAAATATAAAAATAACTACTGTATGTGGAAATAACGTATTGAAGATTTAGCAAAACAATTATACAGGTAATGTAAAACTTGCAAAATAAAAACTAAAAAAACTTGGACAAACACAGTAAAAAGACAAAACTAATCAAAATCGCTATGCGGAAACAACGCTTAAGCAAAATAATAATTTATAAACTATAATGTAAAACTTATTAAACAAACCAAAACTTATACGAACACAATAAAAAGACAAAACAACAAATCAAAATCGCTATGTGGAAACAACGCTTAAATAAAATAATAATTTATAAATAAAAGAACACAATCCACCACATAGGGTGTACATTACTACATGAGCAAGTTAATCTGTTTCCCAAGCAAACTAATCGTACACATAACAACGCACTATCGTCACGTTAAAGGAATTAGTAAATTTGGGAAGTCGGGGATGTTCTGGTAAATTTGACTAAACTCTGCATGAATAACGAAAATAAAATTAGTGTCAAAATTTTCTATTAAAATCAAATTTGCAACTTGACAAAACATTAACAAAAGTAAAAATACAAGTGGCTATCACTAACGATAGTGCTATCACACAATTCACCACATAGGGTGTACATTACTACATGAGCAAGTTAATCTGTTTCCCAAGCAAAGTAATCGCACACATGACAACGCACTATCGTCACGTTCAAGGAATATTATACAATCAAATGCCACAAAACCATCTTCAGACAATGGTTGCCAATAGGGACCTGGCAACCTGGAGTACCACCATTAGGTGATAAAGCATGAATACTAAGCTACACAAATATAAACCATGGTTGTTAAACTTAAAAGTAAAATATAGTAATAATGTAAAACTTGCAAATAAACAAACCAAAACAAGGACGAGACAATATACAGTACTCCCTCGAATTTTGCGAGAATATGGTCGACATTGCAGGCCGCAAAATTCAAAATCGCAAATTTCAAATAACTAACCTTATGGGATTAATTGAATATGGTCGACATCTCATCATCGAGGGCCTATTTATTGGTGATTTTCGTCCTTGTTTGTACACACATTATGACACATACACTTAATTATACATCCTACAATAAAGAAAAACACAGAAATACAGATTCAGGGGACCCAGGGCACAGGTAACACTTCAATTTTGCCCAAGGAAGTCGAGTATGCGAGAGCGTGAGGAGCGTGGGAGAATCTATAAACAGTAAACAATGGGCGGCAGGGCGGCCTGACGTCACGATCCTGCTACTCCCCCCAGAAAACTAATGCGGAAACACCGTATCATTTGGAGCCACCCGCAAAACTCAAGTAATATTGCACATATCAAGTCCCGCAAAAAAGGTAAATTCTTGGGTCCCGTTCGCAAAATCGAAATTTCGCAAATTTGAAAGTCGCAATATTCGAGGGACTACTGTACAGTATAGGCAAAAAAACTAGTCAAAATCGCTATGTGGAAACAACGCTTTAGCAAAATAAAATTTTGAATAAAATATTGTATACTATCTATCTATATGCTCAGGCCCAATCCCCACTTTTCCTATTTTTTATTTTATTTTCCTCTATTCTATTATATTGTTTTTTTTTCTTTCTTGGGGGTGGCCGACTCAAGACAGAGCAAGAACAGGAAAACACAAGACAAAACAGCGAACGCACACAGACAAAACAAAAATTTCACACACATCTAGGTCACCCAGGAGAATACCCAGAGACCAGGGTCACCAAGGTCGCTCCAGCACTCCCCCGGCCCCCGACCACCCGGAGAGGCTCCGATCTCGGCAGGCAGACATGTATACAGTACAGTATATTTTTTATACATACTTAACTTAGTAACAAGAACCAAACACTAAGAAAAAAAAAAAAAAATATCTAAAAACACTTCAAATTCCTTACCTATGTCCCCAACTTCCCTGCCAGCAAAGTTATCAGCCTCAAGGTTAGTGGTTTCCTCCTCAATGACCGCCGGCTCCTTCTCCCGAACCTCTGTGTCTGACAACCCCTCAGGTCTCCTCCGGTCAAGATTCTCTCGGCTGTCAAAACTGGTCGCCACTTTGTACTTCACTAGTCTCTGTGGTGTAATATAGAAATGATGATGATAACAGTTATGCATATATTACTTCAGTTCTATTTTATCATGTCTATACTCTACCATTTCCAGTAAATCATAGGGAGGTTTATTAACACTTCCCATATGATTTTGACATTACCTACACATTACCCTAAAACACACATATAATTAGTAATGATAATAATTGAAAAAAAATTCTACATACAGTACATACAAGCTTAAAGACAGCTTCGTCCACAGAGAATGTGGTTACAGTCTCACATCCTAAATGGTGGCATTCCAGGCGACCCTGTCATGGGTCGCCCATGACTGTTGTCAAGTTCTTTATTTTGAGATCCGGCCGGAGTACTTGATCCCACGTCTTTCTAAGTCTACCCCTAGTCGCAGCTCACCCCACATTCACAGTCTGGAATTTCTTAACCCAGTTCTGATCATCTATTCTCACCACGTGTCCAAACCAACCAAGTCGGCTCGTGCACATCACTTCACTAATACTCCTGCACAGACGCGTTCATAATTCCTCACTCGATACCCCGTCCCTGAGGTTAATCACTCATATCGATCTCACCATTCCATTCCATTCTATTGATATTCTCCGCTTTAACCGGCCACGTCTCCGAAGCATAGGTAATCGCACTCATACAAGGTATACACCTTCTCTTTAAAGTGAAGTGGGAGTCTTCTCATGGTCAAGAATGGCAACAGCTCTCTGAACTTCCCCCAGTCTATTTACCGAAAATATAATCAATAGACTGAAATTTATTGAATACAGGCCAAACCAGAGTGAAAAACTCCTAGTTCAGAACAGAAAATCCACCACACTCACGTATTCAGAATTCTCGAGCTGTTGTTGTTTGCACGGGTAGTCCTTATAGAAGTGTCTGTTCTGCACCATCTTCTTCCTCATACGACAGGGGCCCTCGGTAGCTTCCAGGATCCACTTGTCTAGGTGGGAGCCCTTCAGTGGTCCCCAGAGGCCGCGCTCCCGAGTCAACCCACGCTCACACCGCTGCCACCACTCCCATACATAGCTGCTCATGTGCTTCTGTTTCTGCAAGTATTTATTGAAAAATAGTTTAAGCAGGCCACTGAATTTTACAACAATACCCTGACCAGACTGGCCTGGGGTAATCATAACTTGGATTTACAACTGATTACACCAGAAAGAAGCTACTTGCTAGCTCGCCTCCACTCATGACAAGTAATAGGACTCTTGTAAGATGAAGATTAAGTATTTTTATACTTAACTATGGAGCCTGAGCCCTTATTAGGTTAGTGACACAACTATTGTAAATGCTGTCTTGATAGCGTAATGCATAAATGCGCGGAGTTTTGGTGTGAGTATCTAGGTTCGAGTCCTTGGAGTGCCACATGTATTTGTTGATTTCATTAAGTTTAGAAGTAAAGTGGGTTGGTGAAAAAATATGAAATAAGGGACTAGTTACTGACTGACTGACAGACTATACAAACGTGAAATGTCAAACCTGCAGATATTGTCGATACTGTAGGTCCACGAGGTCCCCGATGATGGATATGTGAGTGAAAGTGGCCATCTGTAGGTCTGGCATGGGCATGTTAACCTTGCGAGTCACGATGCTGTCCTCTCGACGACCCTTGGTGCGAGACGCCAGCCGAGTCAGACCACCCGTCACTTTCTGGAGTTTCTGTAGTTAGAAAGAAAAAAAGGGAAATTTATGTATGATCAAAATTAATGTATGTACAGTATATAGAGAGGAGAAATGGCTCAATATGACAGTTGCCTTCACTAATCCAATTACTGTCTAGGAATAATCTTTAAGTGTTCTAGTTAATGCTAAGAACTAATCTGCAGTACTAAATATTTTATTGCTCAATGAAACTCAAGTAAACTAAATGTGATGTATTTATTTTTTAATCTATGATATTAATCACATTAATTGAGTACTACTGGTACTTGATAAATGTTACACAAACATTTTTAGATAGGATAAAAGAAGAGGCACTAACTCGAAAAGACCTTGTTTTTATCCTCTGTTACCCTATAATATAAACTTAAAAAGATAATTAAATAGTGTACTAACATTGGTGACGCTCTGTATCTGTGTAGGTATTTCCCAGGGTAGAAGTTTGGATTGTTTCTTCTCTCCGTCCAGGAAGGCCAGCCAGAGTCGATGTGAGGCTTCGTTGACCACGTCCCGCACACTAGACAGCTCTGGGGCCTTATTACCACTGCTAGCCACCAGCGATACCTTGTACACCTGAACCACAGATCATTTAGCAACATGTATTACTCTAGCTATCTATTTACTCAGGCACATATCAATTTTTTTTTTATTATTATTATTATCTTTATTATTATTATTATTGGGGGCCTTCTGTGTATGGCCACCCTCATTAACCCTCTCCGACATATGACGCAATTTTGAGCCTATTAGGGATACTTTAAAACCTTTATTACCATCAGGGGTATTTACAAACCTTTAGTTTAGTTACTTCAACCTCTGCAGTTGTCTTTGAGTTAGCTGTGGGCAGAAAACTAATTTTGGAGAGGTAATTATAAGAGTGAGAGAACTCTATTTCTTATTGCTAATCTGGCAACCTCTGCGTCATATGAGTCTGAAGGGGTTAAGGGGAGTGGGGTGTCCGGCAATAGATAGATTGATTATCATTATTATTATATATTTTTGTTTTATTTTATTTATTACTGAGTATGAAAACATTGGAAATCGAAGCATAGAATTAACCCCTTGAGGATTAAGACACATTTTGACAGTTTATTCTGGCTATCACTAGATTAATTAAAATATAAAACTTGAAAACGAACTCAAAAGTTACTGTTCAAATTAATATAACAAACTCATAAACATTAAAAACTATCGAAACAACAACACACTAAACAAAATTTATGTGTGGAAAAATGCATTTAAATTTATCTGAAATTAAACTTTGAAAACAACTAACTTAGAATTAACCCCTTTGAGGATTAAGACACATTTTGACAGTTTATTCTGGCTATCAATAAATGATTATATTCGGCTTAGGAAGGAATTGTGGGAGTCAGAGTGTTGATTGAGACAGTTTCTACCCTTTCTATTCTTAGAGGGCCTTCCAAAGCTGAACAAAAAATTCAGTCTAGTGATAGCTGAAATAAACTGTCAAAATGCGTCATAATGGTCATAATGGTTAAGGGGAGATGGGTCGTTTTGTCGTCACACACAGAGTCTCCTGAAGGATGATACATTCCTGTATTGAAGCTACAAACAGCTATAGTACAGTACACACACATTTAATTAATCACTGAAGAGGGGAAGTCATTCAGATATAAAAAGTTACACTCAGATGCCATAGTCTCTAGCCCACTCATACAAATGTGTGGACCTATTATGTTTTTCTGTATGCAATCATAACTATCTGGATTGATTTTTGGATACAACTTGATTTTCAATAAACATATGCACAATCCCTGCGGTGAAAGGTACAAACAGTTTGAAACAATAATGAAATTCTTTTAAAAATTTCTTTTAAAGACATACTGACTCTGTGTGGTAGGATCACATGCCTTCATTAATTTCATTGGGAAGTGTTTGGTGTTGGGAGTTAAATTAATAAATTAGATTATTCCCTCAATTAATGTTCACTGTTCTGTTTAATATTCGGTATACAGTGAACCCTCCAACTACGTGTGGGATGCGTACTGTGTTGTCGGCGCGTACGTTCGTTTACGCGTACATGGGAGTTAAATATAAATGGGGAAAATAGGTATTGGTCTGGGTCCGACCGAAAGTTGTACTATTTCTACCTTTCATCACCTAAAATCCACAAATATATAACATATTACTGTACAAATATGTTTTCATAACCTAATCTACCACACAAAATACATTTAATGTATACAAATAAGACACAAACGTAAATTAACTCACACTGGTAGTGGTTGAGCAATGCCGGATCTGCGCCATCGATCGATAGCACTGTGCCCGAAACGGATCGACCGAAATAATAGGCCTAGCTGCCTAGGCTTACTGGTAAAGTTTTGAGTCGAAAAGTAATACACCCTGTATAGCCTATAGTTTCATATAGCCTACATAGTGTCAAGTGAGATAGTTCAATAGCTCATATACATATTAAAGAATTGGCTTCACATCATTTAGCCAGGGGAGAGCAGTGGGCTTTGAAGCGACTTTCGAAAGAAGTGTAAACAATCTCGCCTCCAACTACCGAACAGAAACAGATTTTTCATTTCCGATTTTGTTAGCTCAATAAATGATACATGCAATGTAAAACGAAGAACAGTCTTTTAATAGATTCATAATATCCTGTTGTGCTTTATAGATACATAATAGTTTGGTAAGGGAGATGTGTCTCTCTCCACAGTCAATAGTGACGACGTTGGAGGGTTATTTTTTTTGCTCAGCGCCGCGTACATTTAATATGAGCGTACTTACGTATTTGTTTCCTCAATTGTGGTTAGAGCGTAGTTTTATTTCGCGTAGATAAATTGCGCGTAATTTGAGGGTTCACTGTACAGTATATTGCCAGCTTGTGTGTAATATACATTAATGCACCAGCTACTTGTTCAGACATTTTTACCTCTTCAATAGCTGGCTTCTTTGTGATGTAGAGTTCCTCCCAAACCCTGGTAGCGGCGGTGATCATGAGGTTGTGGCTTTGTGTAGCGGTGGCCTCGGCAAAGTCCCGACCGATATTACCTGGTGTGCCACCACTGACAACACCACCTCCTCCACTACCACCACCACTCTCGTTACCATCCCCACCCTCTACTACAGGGTTCACATGCCAGACAGACCGGCTTGAGGTGTCCGTACTGTTGTTGGAGAGAAGAAAATAGAAATTAATGTTCACGTGGGATTAGACCATACGCTCTAATCTTTACTTTAAAAACCTGAGGCATCTTTGCCTGGAACGCCACCATTAGGACATGAGACTGAAACTGATACTCATGTGGACTACTTATATATATGTATGTATATACACAGGCACATACCCCATAGCTGGGGGTGGCCGACTGGAGACAGAGCCTGAACAGGAAAAAAAAAAAAAAAAAAAAAAACACACACATCTAGGTCGCTCAGGAGAAGACCCAGAGACCCAGGCCCATATGGAAAAAGCAAAAAATTCTCAGGTCCCAGATCTTCCGGAGAGGTTCCGGTTTCAGCAGGCAGACACGCAGCGAAGCTTTACCACCACAATGCCCGACCACCAGGCATGACTCTTCATATTCACCAGCTCCCCAGGCGCCTGTCGGACTATTATCTAGTCCAACTGGTGCCCGACCCCTCTTCCAACGACTGCGTTATCATTTATCTATTCACAAGCATTCTACATTCAATCCTATTTATTACCATTTACCTTACCTGTTCTACAGTCATCCCTCTATCTTCCAACGCTTTTACTACACAATCTTTTTATCTCAACGGAGGTCTTCCTACCCCTCTACCTCCCCTTGTATCTGACTCATATATAGTACTCTCTTTGTAAGCCATTCATCTCCCATTCGCTCAACATGTCCATACCAGCACAGCATCCTTCTGTCCACTCTGGCTGACAAGTGTTCCTGCTGTCCCACGTACCTCTTCATTCCTCAATCTATCTCTACGCGTCAGTCTACATATACTCCTCAAGCAGCTCATCTCCATCACATCCAGCTTTCTTCTCTCTTGTGCCTTCAGAGCCCATGTCTCAGCCCCATACATCACTGTTGGTACAACTATCCCTTGATACATTGCACTTTTAGCTTTCATTCCGTAATATCTCACCTTGCACATATTTACCATTGCTCCCAAAACTTTCTTCACATACTCTCTGTTTACCTCCATTTACACACCTGCATCCTTGCTTATCACTCCTCCTAGATATCTAAAACACTCTACTTCTGGACCACTTGGTCTATGAAATTATGTAAGCATGCATGTATATAGGTACTTATGGTCAATAGATTTCTTGTGACTGTTGAAGGTACGGCTAGTCAAGTACAGTACACCAGGTTAGTTCAGATATTTTGTTATGTGTGAAGCTTATGATTGATGGCTAAAAAGAGACATAGGTGCCAAATGAGACTATCATAGCTCAACAGGTAGAAACATCTATACAGTACATATTATTATTATTATTATTATTATATAATAATATAATACAATAGAGAAGTATAAGTTTGAACTAAGTTAATTAAAAGACTTACCTTATCTTAATATCTGCTGTCAATTGTAGCAAACAGAAGGTGAGGCAGGCAACAAACTCTGGTTCATGATTCCCGGCACCAAATACCACAGTCCTGGGGATATACAACAACAACCAATTTAATGTGTGTATATACTGTATGTTATGTATATACTCATAGCATACAGTATATACAGTGGAGTGGTCTTGCCACTGGACTGGTAATCCAAAGGTCCCGGGTTCAAATCCCGATGTGCAAATGGGAAGATATTATTGGGATTGAATTTGTACTGTACCTAGTATCAGTGCATTACCACAAAGCCCACCGAAACGCCAAAAAAATACCCTCATTGTTCCCTGATTAAACAGCAGTGTATGAATATTCCCATATTCAAAATATGCTGCAGGGGGCAATGCCTAGCGAGTTAATTGCTCAATAGGTGGCGTTCTGAGAGTGAGGGTCCGAGTCTAGGAGGTAAGACAGTGAAGCATAAAGGCGAAGCAGCCTCAGAAGTGGGACTGCTTCGAGCCAGAGTGGCCAACCAAGAGCCGTGCGTCTGCGATGGCAGATTGGCGAGGGCTGGTTGTAGCTTGTGGTTCATTTGTCTCACTTCCTAGGCTGGAACAAGACCTCACGGGCTTCACCGTGTTGAGCGGTGAATGTGCAGGCTCTCAGCCTATGCCCGAGAGGGAGTAGTTGGAATATAGAAAAAAAAAAAAAAAAAAAAAAAAAAAATACACATGCACAGTAGGCCTATATACATACATACATGTACAGTGTATATACTGTATACTATTTTAACTCAATCAGATAATTCTATATTCATCTTCTAGGGCAGGGGTCGGCAACCTGCGGCTCTTTCAGGACACTTGTGTGGCTCCAGAAGATTTAGAAATAATAATCCTTCCTTCAAAACGAAGGCATCATAAATTATAACACATTCATGGCAACATTAAATTTGTTTTATTCAACTTCGAAAAGATCTATAGGTATCAATCATTATGATTTCTAGAAATGTGACACACATCTTTCCGAGGCTTGTGAATATAAGTATATTGAACAATATAAAGTCTATAATTTGTTGAGTTCAGAAGTAGGGTATATTCTCTTATTCTGAAGTACGTATTGATTTCGGTTTATGAGACCAATTTTTCCGTATTGCGGCTCCGACAGTGCAACATTTTTATGAAAATGTAAACAAAATGGCTCTTCTAGCTTTAAGGGTTGCTGACCACTGTTCTAGGGCTACTCCATTAAAATGTAAAACTTGCAAACTAAACAAACCAAAATTGGGACAAGGACAATATAAAGTCAAATTAAATTATCAAAATCGCTATGTGGAAACAACGTTTACTAAAATGAAAATTATTAAATAAAAGAACACAATCCACCACATAGGGTGTACATCACTACATGAGCAAGTTAATCTGTTTCCCAAGCAAACCAATCGCACATATAACAACGCACTATCGTCACGTTAAAGGAAGTAGTCAAGTTTGGGAAGTCCGGGACGTTCTGGCAAATTTTACTAAACTCTGCATGAATAAAGAAACTACATGTTAAATGTCAAAATATTATTTAAAATCAAATTTGCAACATGACAAGACATTAACAATAGTAAAAAATACAAATATTGATAAGATATCTATACTATTACAAAATAATATATAAAATACAGTACAGCACTCACTAACGATAGTGCTATCGGGTAGGTACCTGTAAGCATAGCATGCCTCAAGTGACCCCTATCAATAACTACCCTACAAATAACCTACATTTATAGCACAAATAAACTAAGGAAATCGCAAAAGTAAGCAATTGATACTATCGACAATGAATACATATAATATAAAGAGAAATAATTGCAAAATATGAAGTAACAACAGATTTAAACAAAGAGTACTCTTTTAACAAGAACAATAAATTTAAAAAATCATCAATATTAATAATAATAATAATAGAAAAAGAAAAAGATAAACAATAAATACAGACAAAAAGTAAGCAGAGGTTATACAAGAAACTTCAAGTTAAAAATGCTTGATTAAAATTATTGATGTCAAATTTTAGAATACAGTCACAATAATTGACCCTAAAAAGATTAAATTTATGGAACAATTTACTTGCCTCAAAACCTCTGTCCACTAAGAGTCTGTATAGTAACCTAGCTCTAGCCCAAAAGTCATCTACTTTAGTGCAGATTTTACAAAATCTTATTAATTGGGAATAAAACAATTATAAGTGATTTTACTATCGATATTACTACTAGGGAAAGGAAAGTTTATTACGTTAAAATTAAAATCATCAACTTTGTGATATACTTTAAGTATGCACTGTTCATTAACAATCTCTATATTTATATCAAGAAAATTTTCAACTTTATAATTTACGTTACATTGTGAGGGGAATAGAATTAGGGTAAATAAGTTTAGCAACTTGATTAAAATTTAACAAATTGCAAACAAGAATATCATCAATATATCTACTATTATTACTTAACAGTTTAGCAAGTGCTAATTTTTCTGGAATTTTATTTTTCTTGCTACTGTCAACTAAGTCTTTTATATATTTAAATTCTAAAGCAAGCAAGAATAAGTCTGCAATTAAAGGGCTAGCATTTCCACCCATAGGAATTCCTAATATTTGTTTGAAAATGTACGGCCCGAATCTAACATAAGTATTGAAAAGGAGGAATTTAAGGGCATCTTTAAGTTTAGTTCTATCAAAATATACAGAACTAGTGGGAGTAGAGCTAAGTGATGCATTATTAAAATATGTATAAACATTTATGAAATAATTACCATTCCTAACGAACCTGTCAAAGTGCAAATCTATAATAAAGCAAAGCTCTGAATATACTAAATCTAAAGGCAAATTGGTATACAAAGTTGAAAAGTCGAAGCTATGTACCGAGGTAACTTTCGGCATGGTATTTATTTTATCAATAACTTCTAACGAATTGTCAACACTCCAATAATAGTTAATGCCAGTTCTTCTCATGATGGTATTACAATATCTTTTATGAGTACTTTTAATGTATTTTAAGCAATTTACTACTTGTTCTGATAGAGTTTTAGTGGTAGCAAATTTTGCTCCGGCAATAAAGCGATATTTATAAGGTCTTTTATGAAATTTAGGTAACATGTATAATTTTGCAATGCACTTGTTCTTATCAGAAAGTTTAATATCAAATATTATATTTTTCTTGGTATGTTCATCGATTAAGTTATCAATATTCAGATTATTTTGAATTTCATAAACAGAATTACCGCAAATATTTTTACGTAATATGTTACCCTTAACCCGGGAGCTGCGGGGAGACTCTTAAGAGTTCCCCCGGCGCACTGCGGGAAGACTCTTAAGAGTCAGAGAAAATAAAAATCAACTTTTGACATCGAAAAAAAAATATTTTTTTATATTTTTTTTTTTTTATTTTTTTATTTTTTTTTGGCCCCTGGGCCATGCAAAATCTCAGTCCTCTACCTCCCCTCCTTCCCCACTTTCCTCCTCTCCTTCAGTTATCACCTATTTTCCCTGTTATTCCCTTATTCTGAGGTATATTTTCGTGCTAACATTAGAAATCCGATTGGAGGGTGTGGTCATCACTGATAGCAAGCGAGTGCAAGAGAGAGAGAGAGAGTATCGATCGACTGTGTCTCAGTGGCCTTGGGGGAAATTGGCGGGAAAGCAGATTGCCTCACCCATACATTATACAACTCGCGGGCTATATCTCCGATTTTGACCATCCAAACGCTGTTTTCACTCGTTTTATTGTTGTTTCAGGTTAATACCTTTATAATCAACCCATAATAGGCGCATATGGATAAATATTAATGCTATTAATGGCACAATGAATATTTTAGTGACGGAAACACCTCAAATACGTCAGCACAGGGGGACGTTTCCAATTACCCCCATGCGCACTTCAGAGGTTAATACCTAATTCTTTTTTCATATTTTCAAGATAAAATTTCTTACATGTGAAGCTATAATTATTGCTGGCTTTATCTACTGTAGTGATTACAAAATGTTTATGTAAATTTATTAAATCAGCTTTAAGCTTATTATAATTATAGTCTATAAAATCTGAAAGATTAAATTAATTTTTAAGCGAGAAAATTTTATTTCTAATTAACTTAATTAATAATTTAGACCATGCTTCTAGTTCTCTCGCATTGCAGCACGCAATTTTTAACAATTTATCTTTTAATTTATTGACTGAAAAACAATATCTTTTAAAATTATGTCCCATGTTACTTTATTACTCCCTATTCTAAATTTAAACCCTTTACGACATAGCTCCGCTAATTTGTCGTTTGCAAAATGTTTAACTAGTTCTACATCACCTGTTAATATGTGACATATCGGACTATAAATGAACTTTGCTAGTGCATCACGTCTGCTAGCTGGCATATCCATGACTCTTTCACACACGCATTTATTATTATTGAAAATATCATTATCTGAAAGATTTCCTAAAACTTTATTATAATTACAAATAATAGACCCAACAGGTCGTTCATATGAATACACTATTAATGGTTTGAAATCTTTACAACCATCTGGTAATATGGACTTAACTTTCTTTGAATTAATAAGACTGTTAACATTAATTTTGTCTAAAATTTTAGAGGAATAATTTAAAGTGGACAGGACTTTATCTTTAATACGGTTATCTTTGGATTTCTTAGAATTAGCTCTAATATATCCCATAAAAGCAAAGACTATATTCTTAAATTTATTTGTGAAATTATGTTTATTATTTAGAATATTTTCTATAAAAGGAGCAAAACTTTTCTTTTGTAGGCCTTTCAATGAATCTTTTAATTTTTTAATTCCGAAATTTCGATATAATGAATATAAATTATTAACAATAATTATAATATCAGACCTGCTTTTCTTTTTATTAAATGTATTTAGTCTTCTATTACCGTGTCTACCAGGTCTTCTGTTTAAAACAGGGAAGTTAAAATATGGGTTATTAAAATCGTTTTTTAATAAATCTTTATACAAAATGTTGCCTACATTTTTTATTTGATTGTTAAGTCCAAATGGATAGATGGTCATTAATTTTCCAATCCAATAATTTTCTCTATCTAAAACATTTTGATTACTTTGAACAATTTCTATAATTTTGTATTTACAATCAAATTTAGTACAATCTGTGTTAAAATGCTTATATAGAAGAATCTTGGAGTCGATGCCGTTCTTAATTCCTGATCTATGCCCGTAGGCTCTTTCTCTTAAACATTGCTCCGTCTTTCCAACATATTGTATACCACATTTCTCACAGGTTATTAAATAGATAACATTCTTTACTTTACATGGAGATGTTACATTAACAGAAGAATTTAGAAACAAAAATTTTGTATTGGTAATGTAACTTTTAAAAAATGTTTGATGTTCAAAATCAAATTCATTCACACAGAGTTTACATTTACAGTTATCAACGAAAAGACGCCGGTTATTTTCATTTTTATTTTTCATTATTTAAGTTTTTATAATTTTGCCGGGTGCGTGGGTACATAGAATTTTCTGACACGTAGTCCGTGGCCGGTCCTGGTTCGTCAACGAGTACAAGTAAAGGAAGGGACAGTACATGGGGAACACGTCGTATACTAATGTTGCCACTAGTACAGACCGTCCTCACATCTATACTGTCCCTGAACCTATATAAATTAAAATGTAAAACTTGCAAACTAAACAAACCAAAATTGGGACAAGGACAATATAAAGTCAAATTAAATTATCAAAATCGCTATGTGGAAACAACGTTTACTAAAATGAAAATTATTAAATAAAAGAACACAATCCACCACATAGGGTGTACATCACTACATGAGCAAGTTAATCTGTTTCCCAAGCAAACCAATCGCACATATAACAACGCACTATCGTCACGTTAAAGGAAGTAGTCAAGTTTGGGAAGTCCGGGACGTTCTGGCAAATTTTACTAAACTCTGCATGAATAAAGAAACTACATGTTAAATGTCAAAATATTATTTAAAATCAAATTTGCAACATGACAAGACATTAACAATAGTAAAAAATACAAATATTGATAAGATATCTATACTATTACAAAATAATATATAAAATACAGTACAGCACTCACTAACGATAGTGCTATCGGGTAGGTACCTGTAAGCATAGCATGCCTCAAGTGACCCCTATCAATAACTACCCTACAAATAACCTACATTTATAGCACAAATAAACTAAGGAAATCGCAAAAGTAAGCAATTGATACTATCGACAATGAATACATATAATATAAAGAGAAATAATTGCAAAATATGAAGTAACAACAGATTTAAACAAAGAGTACTCTTTTAACAAGAACAATAAATTTAAAAAATCATCAATATTAATAATAATAATAATAATAGAAAAAGAAAAAGATAAACAATAAATACAGACAAAAAGTAAGCAGAGGTTATACAAGAAACTTCAAGTTAAAAATGCTTGATTAAAATTATTGATGTCAAATTTTAGAATACAGTCACAATAATTGACCCTAAAAAGATTAAATTTATGGAACAATTTACTTGCCTCAACATATCATAATAATTTATTATCATAGTTATGGGTTGACAATTTGCTGTAAAGGGGGGAAGTGTTTATTTTTTGGTAGATTATTTCCTATACCGGTATCTATTATTTTTTTAGTTTCCTCCCTAGACCTCCATCAAACTTTAAAAAACATCCATTAGAGCCCCCTTCTAGATTACTGTAATTTGTAAATTTTTTGGTAGAAAAATGTCTTCCAAAATTACAGGCTTACTATCGTTCGCCAGGAAAAAAATTGACACCTAAATAACACGAACGGTCTTAACCCTTCCACCTCGGTTAGCCTCTTATACGCCACACAGAACTTCCACCACGGACCTCGATAGGCCTCTTATACTCCCGCGCATGAAATATGAGATTTTGAAGATCGCAGTCTTATTTATTTTGTTACGAGGGAGCTTGCAGCGCACCCATGCTCGCATTATGACGCAACGTCAGTTGTTACCGATCCGCCATCATGGATACATTGGAAAACAATGAAAAGCATGTGTCCGATTCTGTGCCTAACTCTGCCGCGGCCCAACCAACACGTACGCCTAAGAATAATTAGAAGACAGTGAAAACAAATGACATTCTAAGTCCTGGTGGTGTTTTGAGAGTGATAAGTGAATTAGATCATAAAGATTTGTCCTATATTGAAGAGCTTGAAAGTGATGTTGAAGACACATTTTGGGGTGAATACGATGGCGAGGAAGAAAGTTCATGAAGATGCACATGAATTTCCTGGGTTTGAGAGTGATAGTGACTATACACATACATGCATAACATTTTAATTAACATTAAGAGTGCTCCACACATACGTGCAGTTTCAGTCTCTTGTCCTAATGGCGGCGTTCCAGGCAACCCTGTTAAGGGCTGCTTCACTTGTCAAGGTTTTGGATTTCAGATTGGCACGTATAGTCCGATCCAAGGTCTTCCTCGGTCCACCCCTTGGTGCAGCTCCCTCCACAATCACAGACCTGCATTTTTTCACCCAATTTTTGGATCATCGGACTTGCGTTGTTTCTCTTTAGGTTTAGTCATATTCGGTAAATTGGCTGGCAAATGGGCATCACCCACCCAGAACTCCGGCTCCAGTCTACCCCGGGACCATTTCCAGCACCTTCCCCCAAGAGATTACAAGGGGGTAGGATCCAGTGGCCTCGGTGCGCCCCACCAGAACCAGCCGCAGGGACACACCCCGTGCGCATACACGGCACTATGACTGGTCCGGTATTTTTCGCCCAATGACAGGGCAGCCTTCTGGAGCGCTACCACCAGGTTCGGGCCCCTATACTATTGGGCGGAAAGTCCCAGTCCGGCGAAATACTACGCACTGTACCCTCTGGATCCATTTTGTCCAGGTTGGGCACAAGGCGCCAGGTCCGGGTCCAGAGGGAGCGACATCCACCGCCAGTGTGCCGCCATTAGGCAACTTGGAGCAAGAACAATGAAGCCCTGTCACAGCACTGTCATATGAAAACAATGCCAGCGCCAATAACAAGGCTTCATTGTATAGTGATGGCTGTTGGTCCGCAAGTCTAACGCCATCCCCCTATTAGTCGCCTTGTACGACACGCGGTAGGATGCTTGAGGCATATTCTTTTTTTCCTCCACCAAAGGTGAAGGCCCCCTTACCCCCTGGGGGGAATGACAAAGACGATGAAGAGGAGTGTAGTGCCAGGGAAAGTGAAAATAGTTACGATGAGAGTAAAAAACGTCCTGTGAGTTAGTTAGTTATGTAGAGCAGATTAACCAGACCACTGAGCTCAATACGGAACTCTCATAGGTCTGGCCCGAAGGATTGGATCAGATTACTGAAAGGAGCTTAAGGCGACGCAAAAAACGGACGATAGGGGGGAAGGAAAATGACGGAGAATCGGATAAAAGGTCAGTAAATGATTTAGTACCAAAACAAACCGTACGCAGACGGGCAGTATCTGGGCAGTCAAAGACGTGGCGAACAGTTAGAGGGGAATGACAGGAGGAGCAGGTAGGGGGCGGAGTGCGGGGAGTGGACATCAAATAACCGTGAGTCAGCCGGGAATGGCCTATCCTAAGTCTAGTTAGTAAAACTTCCTCACACCTGTGAGACCTGGAAGACGAGGGCCAAGGACGGACAGAAGGTTTGATTACACGGAGTTTATTATTGCAGGGTAGAGCATCCCAATGAGATTGCCACGTGCAAAGAATAGAAGGCTTGAGTAAGGACAGCCAATCACCTAACGGAAGGTGGGGCTGGCGAGGGATCATTAAAACAGCATTCTTAGCCGCAGCATCGGCGTCTTCATTGCCCGATGTGAGCAGGAATCCAACATAACTGGACCTGGAATCCACGTAGGCTCATCTCGTGGAGAGCGTGTTTTATGGCTAAAACTATTACGTGGGAGGACGAATAAGCACGGAGCGCTTCGAGGGCACTACGAGAGTCACTGTAAATTATAAAGGGCTGTTGAGGGGTGTCACGTATAATGTCAATAGCGGATTGGATAGCTAAAAGTTCAGCAGTAAAGATAGAGGCTTGGGGTGGGAGAGAAAACTGAAGGAGCTTAGTAGAGGACACAGCAGCGAGGCCCACCCCAGAGTCAGTCTTAGACCCGTCAGTGAAGATGGCAAAATGGGGCCTTTACGACGTATGTGTTCGAGTGCGTGTTGGCAGTGATGGCTAGGGACAAAAGGATATCTCTTACAGAGGAAGGAGAGGTGAGTGCAAACATTGGGGAGAGAGATAACCCATGGGGGGGAAGGGGAGACAACAGGCGGCGAAACAGCAATGTGAAAGTCAAGAGAGTTGAGGAGAATTGTAGCACGAATCGGAAAGGAGGGGGAAGATGGACACGGATCGGGAATGAAGATATCACTAAAAAGGGAATTAGTGGGAGAGTCACTATGTTTAATTTTTAATGTGAGTGAGTTGTTGTTGTTGTTGTTGTTGTTCCCTAAGCTGCCTGGCCGAACAGCTCCGAGTCCTTAAGGAAGGCCATGGCCATGGTCGGGCTTTCCCACAGAGCTCTCAAAGAGTGTAAATTGTGTTGCTGGCGTAAGTGGTTGTGTGAAATGCAGTCTTCTATGATGTGTTTAATGGTATGGGGTGCGGTGTTACAACCCGGGCAGGTGTCGACGACGGAGTCATCCAATCTCTTCTGATAGCTCAGAAGAGCTGGATGGTGTCCGCATCTCAGCCTGGCCAGGTGGACTCTGTCCTCGCGAGGAAGGGAGGATTCAGAAGGATGGATTTCGGGAGGTCGTGCTTGCAGCTGCGTGTTGTCTATGAGCGAGTGGATGGAACGGCGAGTGATATGAGTATGAATGTGCTTCCGGAAGTTGGTTTGGGGTGGGCAGGGAGGGAGAGAAGACAGTATTTGTGTGTGATAGCGTGTGCTGGGTGTTGTTTTGATATTTCTTGGTGTCTGTGGGTGTGTTGCCATGTAGTGTAGTGGGTGGTGTTGATTCGTGGAGGCTGCTGCCAGGAATTGAGTGCCTCTCATGTCTAGATGATCTTTGACTTTGAGGACTTTGGTTTCTTGATGTAGGTGATCTGTGGGTGTAGTAGCTGTGCATCCTGTGATGATTTTCAGGGCTTTATTTTGAATAGTCTGTAAGGTCTTATGAATGAGTTGTTAAGTGCGCTACCCTCGTCGTCAGATACGACACTAGACTCTCGCACCCCTGGTGCTCCCATAACCCCTTCCCCTGCCAAGGTAGCTAGTTATTTTTATAGAAAGGCTATCCTGGAAAGTGCGCTGAAGAGAGCAAGATAGGAGACAGCAGAGAGAGATAGTGAGGAAGATGGGGACTATGAATCACCGTAGTGAAAGTGACACTCTAATAAATCGGTGAAAGAGTAAGTGACAAATAAAACTAGTGAGCGAAAGTGACACTCAAATATATATCACAATAATGCCTAAAAGTGACATAATAATTATAAGTGGAAGTGACACCTAAAATTGTACACCCATAAATGCCACACATAAATAGTGTTACTGTAATAAATAATAACCTAGGCCCTTATTAGTAAGTGAAAATGACACATAAGAATGAATAACAAGTAATATTATGATGATAGTATATAATACCATACTAGTAAGTGCAAGTGACACCTAAAATCGTGTACCGTACACCCATAAATGCCACAAATACAAACTGATATGCAATAATGGTACAGTATAGTAATAGATAATAACTATAAAACTATCAAAGTGCCACTGGTGCGACGAGTAACTTGGTGCGTACTAGCTGGGGCCGCGGCGACGCGTTCGAACATGGCCTGAATGTTACGCGTCAACACTCCATTTTCACAACACAATAACAACATTGTCAGGCAACGTAGCAATGTCAAGTCCACGCCTGGATAACAACAACATCAAGTTCTCCAATTTCCCATTGAGTTTGACACTTCTGCATGCTTTTAATGCTTATCTATGAAGGTCTAAAGATCGAGTGATATTGGCAAAAGCTCCGAGTTAGGGGTATAGGAATGATGGGGTGAGGTCCGTGAGGATTTGCTGAAAGTTTCTCTCAATGATGGGGTGAGGCATTGCTGCAAAGTTAACCCTTTATAGAGCAAGTGACCAAATTTTATAATGAGAGGGATCAACAAAATTTGGACCTACTGTATAAGCATGCAAATTTGCACTCTAAAAAATACTAGGGTGAGGAATTGAACTGAAATTAGTCTGCATGTGGCACCAACAAACTTGACAACAATCTCGATCTCTGACCTCTTTGTAACTCAAAGAGGGCCTAGACTAGAGCAAACTGGCTGCAAATATACACACGGACCACACCTATTTCCTGGTGGACTCTTCCCAAATGATAGAAACGTCAGCCCAATTGCTTTCATTAATTTTGAGTTATAAGAAGTTAAGGGAAAATTATTGTCAAGTTCGCTGGTGCTACATATAGTGTGCACAAGATTATATCTACAGTACCTGTGAGTGGTGAGTTTATGTAGAGCCTCAAGTATGGACATCTGAGCAGCGATGGAATCTGCCGGACGAGAGAGGAGGAACAGGATGGTGCGGTTGAGGCAGTGGTAGATGGACTCCAGGTTGATTCCCGAGGCTCTCCGCTTGGCTTGGGAGATCAGTTTGATGATGAAGTCAAACACCTCGTGGGGATCCTTGTTGAACACACCTTTTAAATAGGAGATGTAATGGTTGATGAATTACGTTAATTTACTGAGGGCTACTGAACTAAACTTACCCGGTACATAAATTGTTTTGCAAGTTTTAAATTTTAATTAATATATTTGTAATGGTAACAAAGAAAAGTACAGTAAACTATTCAATTAGAGACCATAACTAGAATAAAATCTATATAGTGAGTGGTACAAACCTGCCCATAGTTTGTCGACAATCCTGGCTGCGAGGTAGAATACATTAGGGGCTATGTTTTGTACCGCCCCCCCAGCCACCACAGGGAGTGCTGCCCCCTCTCCTATTAGTATATCAGCATCCAGTAGGTGCTCCATGAGGGTTCCTAACAGCTGTGTTTGGAACTCACACACTTGGGCCAGGCTGCTGCTGTCCGGGGTCGCCTGAAACAAACATTGCAATAATATTTTTCAATATACTATTATCTCTTTTCAAATGTTCTTACTATTAAGCTTTACACCAGATGCTGATAACTGTCGTTGATAATCATAATGAACAGTAGTGGTCCCAACACAGATCCCTGAGGTACCCCACTTGTAATTTCCCTCCACCCCGATCCTACTCCATTCACCAGTACCCTCTGTCTCCGATCTTTCAAGAAGGCATCTATCCATTTCACACATTTCTCTCCTATACTATAGCTTCTAATTTTCTCTATTAGCCTTTTATGTGGGACCTTATCGAAGGCCTTCATAAAATCGCAATATACCACGTCTATAACATCCCCATCCACCAGAATTTGCATCCAATCATCCACCACCTTAATTAACTGTAGTACCGTCGACCTCCCCGGCAAGAATCCGAACTGTCTCCCACTGAAAAGTTGGTTTGATTTCATATGTTCTATTATTCCTTCTCTAATAACAGATTCCATTAGTTTACACACAACACTTGTCAAACTGACTGGTCTATAGTTTCCTGGGTCATTTCTCTTTCCCTTCTTAAAAATAGCTGTTATGTTTGCCTCTCTCCAGTCCGTCGGGATTTGTCCTGTATTAAAAGATACCTCAAATAAAAAATGTAATGGCTCTACTAACATCTCACCTCCTTCCTTTATGATTCTTGGATGTATCCCATCCGGTCTCGGGGACTTACTTCTGTTCATTTTTCCTATAGCACTCTTTATTCTAGCATGGGAAAACTCTATTAGTTCAAGTGCTGGTGCCTGTTTGATGGGAATAGTAGGCACTGCATCATCCGACTCCACTGTAAGTACCTCCCCAAAGTATTTCCCCAGCACCTCTGCTTTCTCCTTATCAGTTTCTGCTCTATTCATGTCATCCGAATCTCCTATCAGTTCTGGGATACCTACTCTTTTTTAATATACTTCCAGAATATTTTTGGATTATCCTTCACATTTCTTGCTATCTCTCTTTCCCTCTCCTTGTCTCCCACCTTATTTTATTGTTTATTTGTCTGCGTTCCAAATCCACTTCTTTAGTTTCTATACTAGACCCATTGTTCTTAACAATTTTAGTCTTTCCCACAAACGTTTCTTTCTTCTTATCAATGTCCAAAGCTTTCTTTTCATTGGCAATTCTGGGTTCGTTCTTTTCCTCAATTTTGTTTTATCCTTATATTCTCTTACTGGTACACATTTGGATATAGCATTCTCCAGTTTGACTCTAATCTTCCTCCACATTCCTTCAGCGTCTTCACCGTTCAAGTACTTCCCCCAGTCAATGTCCAAACACCTTCTCAGCAGCTCATAATCTGCTCTATCATACATATATATTTTTGTTTTGCTTCTATTATCCCTCTGTTTTAATATTGCAACTAAAACTTATACAGGCATGGTCACTACGACCTATAGGGCTATCCACATTGACATCTTCCACTATATCCTCCTCATTACTAAATATCATATCACTCCCCTGCGTCCCATCTCTGTAATATGTTGCGTTAAAAAACAATCTCTCACTTTCTCTATGAACTTGTATTCCAGGCTACACTGTCCCGCTGGAGTAGTATAATTTGCCCAGTTGATTTTGGCAAATTGAAATCTCCAATCAATATCTTATTAATTACATCAATTATCAATTACATGTATGCATGTATGTACCGGTATGTATGTATGTACGTTACCATGGGCCGTGGCATGGTCAGTAGCGCGTCGGCTGATCAGAGGGTCAGCAGTTCGATTCCAACCTGTGCCATTGGTAGACGTTAAGAGCTTGGACACTCAGGTCTACTGATTCGTGGCAAATGTCAAGTAAAGTCCCTGTAACAAGGGCATGCCTAGCCCTGTCACTCAAGGGAGTGTATGGCACTAAAAACTGCATCATTATTTATCTATGTAATGATAGTACAGTCGACGCTCGATTTAACGGACCCCGATACAACGGATTTCGGATTTAACGGACTCTGTCCGTAGCCGGACAATGGACCCAGCAACGGACAAAGTCTGTTGCTCGAAAAAAAGTTGGAGCAAAGTCCGTTGCTCTATCTATTTATCTCTCTAATGCACCTACCTAAATCCCTTATACATTAACATAACTATGTCTTATTTGGACTTTTTGTAATCTTTGAATCATTTCTAATGTGATGGAATTGAAAAATATAATATCCTTCCAGCACATAGATAAATAATAAATAAGATAGTCAACAAAATATTTCAACTCTCCCCTCCGTGCGAGCAGAGACGTAAGATTTACGTTGGATAGATTTTTTGTTTTGTTTTTTTCCCTCGATATACACTCTCTTTCTACCTATCTATCTCTCTAATTCATCTACCTAAATCCCTTATACATTAACATAACTATGTCTTATTTGGACTTTTTGTAATCTTTGAATAATTTCTAATGCGATGGAATTGAAAAATATAATATCCTTCCAGCACATAGATAAACAATAAATAAGATAGTCAAAAAAATAGTTCAACCCTCCCCTCCGTCTAGGCGCCGAGCTTCCGAGACGACGGGAGATTTACGTTTGATAGATTTTTGTTTTTTTTTGGTTCCCACGGTATACACAAAATGATGGGGAAATATTATAACATGTTTTTAATTGACATTTGTGTCATTTCTGCTGATTATGAGTTGGTGGAAAAAAAAATCTTTAATTCTATCCTATCGGAAATTATTCACAGATTATATAGAGACCAAATAACATACACTTTTAAGTGTGTTCAATAGTTTTGCATTATCAATAGGGTGTAGCACAAGGCTTATCAACATTATCACAGTAACGGGGTCGGGGATGAGGCCGGGACGGGGAGGGGAGGGAGTAGGCCTACAGAGGCGGGGATATCCTTCCTTTTTTTTTTTTTTTCCCCCATGTGAAATTTATCATATTAATGACAAATAAGACCTTTATTATGTTTTCAGGGACAGTACAGCACAACCTGTCCCTCAATCACAAAAAAAATAAAGGCAAAATACGAAGGCAACTTTCCAGCTACGGACTTTTTCCAGCAACGGACTCGGTCTCCCCCCTATTAGTCCGTTAAATCGAGCGTCGACTGTATAGTTATTAAGGAACACCCCGTTCTTAACATTAATCCTCCATTACAAACCCCAATGCATTTGAATAAATTAATGAAAGCATATAGTCCTACCGGGATTCAAACTTGGGACACCACACCCAGACCATAAGTATCTAAACCATTTCACCACCAACACAGTACCTACCTCCAGCAAGAGATCAATGGTGTACGGCCCCTTGCTAGCCGGAGGGAGGGATAAAGAGTCCACCACCAGGTTCTTGAGGAAGTCTGTAACCTGTTGTTTGGCCGGGTGGTTGGTGAGGCTACCGTCTGTCTCACACTTCACCATCACTATGTCACTGGTGATGAACTGTAAACAAAGGAGTGTTAAGGATGTATCACGCACAGTAAAGTACAGGGACAATTTATGGAGTAGCCATTATTTAAGACAAGCTGGCAAAGAAAATACTTTGATAAATTACCTGAGCCAAAAAGATAAAATTACTGAGATTCAGTAGCTAATGCTAACCATATTATTATTACCATAATTAACCCCCCAAAAACGGGGCCGTTTATAATATCAACTACCTGCCAGGCGGACATATTTACCGAAAACGAGCTTCATTCCATGCTCTTTTTCATGCATAAACATGAGCCAGAGCGTAATACAAATATGTATCCGTGAAAGGGCGATAATAGAGCTTTCCAATGACACCTGAACCATCCTTGTACGACCACGGGTTATCCTGTAGCGATTGCGCAACCGGAGGTGAAAATTCCCTAAATAAGGTAATTTCCATGGTTTTTTCCTTGTCTCGCGAGACCGGGTGTGTGTAGGAAGGAGGCGGTGGTCCCAGTCGCGGCCCAATGGTGGTGCCGAGTGGTCAGTGCCCGCCTATCGTCCTCCCAACGCGCGGACTCTCTCTCAGAGCCCCTAAGTGCTCAAAATGCCGCCCGTCATATGACGGGTATCGGAGGATAGTCCATTTATCTCTCGCCCGTCATATGATGGGCACCGCGGTTTGAGTGTTAAGAGGTGTTTAAGTATTCATGATAATAACTGTACACCTCACTCAATAAACCTTAAGTTCAAGGTACTACCAGTATATGTTAAGTGTTGATTTGATGTTCTGTGTTCCTTTACCTATTTAGTTTAAGCCATAGTCAAATAATATATTTCTATTAATCCAATAAGCAGTATTTTGTTAAATAACTTGCTAATTAGAACATTTCAAGAGTCAGTGCTTATCAAGCACACATAAGTTATATTTTGGATGGGAAAATTGAGTAACAAATGTTACGCAAACATTCTAAATAAGCTAAAAAGAAATGTCACTGATCCAATGAGAACTGTGTTTTGTATCCTCTAATAAGCTCTTAAAGCTCCCAGTCTTGGATTAAAATGTCTACTAGTTTCCTATTTTGATGTAAGAGTCTTATACCTTCTCATCATCGGGTGAGGTGAGGCTGTGTGGCTCTGAGGAAGCTGTGTACGGGAAGAGTGTTGAGGCCAGAGCAGTCAGCACGTCGGCTGAGAGGAACACCGGTAAGAAGTCTCCGTTCTGCTGGTACAGGAAGCGCAGGAACTGGATCAGCGTCACCGGGTAGCTCGACAACCAATCTGGGAGCTCCTTACTGTAGGGGTCAGGGTAAAGGCAAGAAATTAATAATAGAAGGATTAATAGGATATCAACCTTGGTAATGTAGAGTGCCAGGTCTTATTTCCTGCAACCTGATGTTTTTTACCTTCATTAGTTTATTAGTTTATATACCTTGTACTTCGAGGAACTAAAATGCTTGTACAGTAAAAGTCCTTTAATCCGACGACCGATGATTCGAATCTCCCAATAGTCCGAATTTTTCAATTTGAGGCCAAATCCGAATTCACCCGATGGTCCGAATTTCAAGAAGTCCCAAAGTCCCCTTTTTGAGGCATTAGTCCACTCAAATGACACATAATGGAGCACACACATATCATATGTTCATGAATTCACTTTAAAAGTTTACCATTGTCATTGTAGCCTATTACCTACTTCAAAACATTCAGATTAATGGTCAAAGGAAGCTACTGATATAAACGTAAACACCACATCGTCTGCTAGAGAGTTTGTTTTGCTCTTGAACGCATCCTTGGGACGCTCCGATGCGCTACTGGCTTGCACCGCATTTTCTGCAAGCGCATTCAGTCTTGAACTTGAAAACGCACCTTTGGACGTTCCGATACGCTACTATTTATAGTTCAGTGATCGGAGCGTCCCAAGGGTGCTTTCAAGACAACAAGACAAGGGTGCTTTCAATACAATATAATATAACAGAGCACGTCACAAAAGGAAAATTACAAGAACCTCTCAGGGAAGTGCCGTTGTTAAGGCATTACTTCCCGAACCACATCTGATCTGATCTTCAAGAGCAAGACAAACTCGCTAGTAGACGGAAGAAGAAGAAGAAGACGATGCGGACATATGGTGTTTACGTTTATATCAGCAGATTCCTTTGACCATTGAATGTTTTGAAGTAGGTAATAGGCTACAATGACAATGGTAAACTTTTGAAGTGATTCCATGAACATATGAGCCGATATGTGTGCACCATTGTGTCATTTGGGTGGCCTAATGCCTCAATGTTTTCGTCAGGCCACAGGTTCATAGGGGTAAAGTCCGATAATCCGAAAAATCCACTAATCCGAACGAGGGCCGGTCCGCTGCCCTTCGGATTAACGGAAGTTTACTGTACTTTCAATTCCTCTTAAATCAATGTAATGATAACCTACAAATAGATATGAATCAAAAGCTCACAAGACTAACTAGCCCAGGGATTAGTATGCTATTATACTGTACTTGTTAAAATAAATTGCCTACTTCACTAAAGTAAACCCTACAAGCTAACATGCAATACATGCAAAGACAATAATTACATCAGTCCCTCAGTTAATGCACACGTATTAACACAAAATTGTACATAACACAATTGACAATTATTTCTCTTATGTAATAGGCTACCCTCTTAGCAGTTAAACCAATCAACTGATATCCACTGGTACTATTTATGTTAGTTTACAAGCAATCATACATACATACATACATACATACAAGCTTAAAGACAGTTTTGTCCACAGAGAATGTGGTTACAGTCTCACGTCCTAAATTGCGGCTTTCCAGGCGGCCTTGTCAAGGGCTGCCTCTGTTGTCAAGTTCTTTATTTTGAGATCGGACCCGAGTCCCCGAGCCTACGTCATTGTAGGTCCACCACTACGTGCAGCTCCCACCACATTCATCATCATGTTTTTTAACCCCTGCACCCCAGGGAACATCCTAGTATGTTTAGGCCCTTTTTTTGGTGACCAGAGAACTCAACACTCAGCTACATGTACGGCCTCCTGAAGTCCATCCCTCATAAACCCTCCTTTCCCATGTGGACAGAGTCCACCTGGCTAGGCTGCGATGTGGGCACCATCCAGCCCTTCTGAGTTATCAGAAGAGGCTGGATGACTCCATCTAGGACACCTGTCCGGGTTGTAACACAACACTGCATACTATCAAACACATTATGGAAGACTGCATATCACACAACCACTTACGCGCCAACAACACAACACACACTCCTTGAGAACTTTGTGGGAAAACCGGTCTCAGCCATGGCCTTCCTTAGGAGCTCGGCGCTGTTCGGCCAACCTAGGGAACGACTACTACAGTACTATTACTGTACTGTACTACTACTAGACCATTTCAACCAGTAGCTCTCAACCAGTGCCTACTCAACAAATACTGTTAAGTTAGGTTAGGTTAGGTAAACTTAGGTTTGTACAGTATTTAAGATTGGCACTGGTTTGGTTGTCCCTGGTTGACTGGTTGAAATCTACTAGTTGAGGTGTCCAGGAACCCTGGTTTTTATGTCTTGAGTGGCATCTGGAGGGGAAGACACACTTAAACAGCTTTAGTGTTTAGTGACACTCTAGTAACATTCACCCTAACCAGTCATGCACTATGCTTTGTTCCATCATAGAATGTATGTATGTATGTATGTATACAGTATACTCAGGCACATAACCCATAGCTGGGGTCGGCCGACTCGAGACTGAGCCACACATAAAATAACACAAAACCACATATTCAACTCATTGGCACGGGAATATGAAGAAAGCCACAGAGAAATATTTGGTACCTTTTACAGAAAGGATACCATGCTTCAACATGAGCTACTAATTTTCCATATGCCTTTCCAGAAGAGATAAAATGGGTTAAAACAATGAAACACGCAAATTATGCCTGTGGTGCAAGGGTTAAGTGCTACTAATATCTAAATGTTGTTAACTTATCTAGTATTTGTTCATCTATTAAGTACGGTATATAGGAATTTTGTTGTGTATACTTATAAAGTTTAACAAATTCAACATCCAAAGAAAAATCCAATTAATCTCTTAAAGAGGTTTCAGAGTCAATTTTAATCCCCTTAATTTAATGGAAATGTGGTGGTATAATCAAACATATTTTGGTTTCTGCATAAAGGGCAAAGTCCAGACTCCCTAGCCTACACATTAACTGAGGGACTAGTGTATTACTGTATAGAGAACAATATTAAAGGTATACTACATCACTCTGGGAAAAATTAATAATTCAAAATTATAATGTACAGTTGGCCAAATTAATTTACACACTGTATTTACATACAATATTTAGGACGTGAGACTGTAACCACACTTTCTGTGGACAAACGGTCTTTAAACTTGTATGTATGTACAGTACTATGATTATATGTATGGAAGGAAAAATTGTTTGATTGACTTATAAGTTTAATTAATAATGTAATAGTTAAATCATATGATCAACTTCCAGTTACATAGTACAATATTACTGTAAGTCAATCACACTAACTTTACTGTACTATGTATGTATGTATGTAGGGGAGAGCGGTGATGGTTCGGACGGTTGGATGGTTCGGACAGTGCATTTCCTGAGAAACGTATGGAACCTACAGCCGCGAGATCTTGCGTGAAAGTGCGAGAGTTTGTTTACGTTAGTCACACAGAATTTCGTGCTTACAAACGCCACACTTTTCGATGCAGATCAGATTTTATGTTTTTTTGCACCTCTTATGTTATATTTTCAGTTTATATCGTAAGCTCTACCTCCATGAACATGTCAACCAGCGAGTTATGAATTATTATGGTGAATCTGTGTTGCATGCAGAAGATATTGCCGTAAAAAACGAAGGCTGAACTCTCTTGTGTGAAAGTTGAGTGTACCCAACAATGAACTATTTAGATTCGGGATGATTCGGCCAGTTGAAGGTGGTGATGGTTCGACAGTGGTCGAACCATCCCGCTTTACCTATAATATAGGGGGACAATAGATGTAAATGTATCTATTTATTTTATTTATTGATAAATTACATGCCTATTATGATTTATTACAGATGTTTGAGAGAGAATGAAAGTACAGTACTGTACAGTACAGATTGGGATGAATATGTGAGAGAGAACTGGTGTATGAATGAGATAATTATAAAGATCGAGTGAATGTGTGTATGACAGAGAGATAGGCCTATATACGAGGCAAATTATGCATAATTATATGCAGAGAGTAAAATGTTAAGTTAATTATCCATAATGTTGATTAATTTTATTTGTTTAAAGTATATATGTTTTGGAACAATTACTGTATGAAGATATCATTTTGGATGTTGGAGTCAAATATTGTGCATGTGTGTGAGAGAGAGAGATAAGACCAATTATGCATTATTTTAAAGCAGACATTAACCCTTAAAGAACGGCGCTTGACTTAAGTCGTGCACCAATTTGCAGCAAGCTAGGAGCATTATTAAGGCTTTTAAAAGGTTAAAATCGAGTGCAAATGGCCGGGAGAGCAGCGGGCCAGACAGCCGACTCCCAGGGCTTACCGCCGCCCATTAACTCATGTTCCCTGTGTCCTCGAGAGGCCGGCAGTGTAGCCAGTAGTGAGCATAGCTGGGAAAAATATACCGATATATGCTAAACTTCCATGTTCGTGGCACCACTGCAAAAGAACCACGAGTGCTACGTAGCTCGTTCTGGTCTCATTTTGAAGCTTTTAGTGCCTAGTTTTTTGCTAAATAATTTTCTTTTCATGCAGATGCTTGATTTATCATGCAGGAGGGCCTGAATATGCCCAAATGAGCCCAAAACACCCCGCTAGACAAGGGTTAAGAGGCTAACTAAATTATACATCATTCTGGTGAAGCTTAATTAAGTTTTAAAATATTATTTTATTTAGCAAATATGCAGAGGCATAATTTGGATTATGAAGTCTAATTTTGTACTTTAGCACAATAAAATTTCTTTTAATTAATAAATTCTTGATTTTAGCCAATCCAACTCACATAATTTTAAGATTATGCCAATTAATAAACGTGGCCGTACCATCCCACCCTTCTGGCCGAACCATCACCACTGGTAGGGATGGTTCGGCCGATTTAGAAAATTGTGTTTCGAGAACTATAGCTCAAAACTGAAAAGAGCTAAGGGTTTGATATAATCAAACTAAAGAACCAAATAACGAGGCAACATTTTAACATCAACTAGATTATCTATCTATCTATCTATTGCCTGACGCCGTGATCCCCGAAGGGGTGGCCACGAACGAACCGCCCCCATGCACCTCTGTCCCCAGTCAGTCGACGCCCCTCCCCCCAACCAGCACCGCCTTCGTTCATGTACTTCCTCACTCCATCCTTCCACCTCATATTCGGTCTACCTCTCCCCCTCTGTCCCCCCACCTCGCTCTCGTACACCCTCTTAGTCATTCTCTCTCGCTTTCCATACGTTCCATATGGCCGAACCATCTCAAGTTGTTCCTTTTCACACTTTCCAGCACATCTACCTCCACACCACACCTCCTTCTTACTTCCTCATTAGTCTGTCTATCCCTCCATGTAACTCCGCACGCACTCCTTAAGTAATTAATTTCCACTGCTCTCACTCTTGGTCTGAGTCTCTCAACCAACGTCCATGCTTCGCTTCCGTAAGTCAGTGTCGGGATTACCACACTGTCATGCAAGGACTTCTTCACTTCCATACTGACCACCCTATTTCTTGTTACTGCTTTTAGCGTTCCTACAACCCTCTTCCCCTGTTGTACCCTCTCCCGCACCTCTTCATCCATAGTCCCATCTTTACTCAACACACTGCCCAGATACTTAAAAGAGTTGACGATCTCCATAGCCTGACCGTTCAGCTTCACCTCACACTCTGTAACTAGATTATACTACTGCTTAAACCTGAATTTATATAAATATTTAAAAAAAACAAATGTCCGAACCATCACCGCTCTCCCCTATGTACTCAGGCCGATTTCCCATTTTATTTTTATTTTTTTTTTCTGGGGGTGGCCGACTCGAGACAGAGCCCGAATAGGGCCACAAAACAATAAACACACAAAAACAAAACACAAATTCACACACATCTAGGTCACTAACTTTACTGCCATACATAAAATCATGGAGTGTTTATATATTTACGTGGCCAAAAGTACTTATGAAGGAATATAGTTATATATAGTTTAAGGACATTTGTTAATGTATAAATACTGGTAGGTAGGTGACAAAATGAAAATCAAAACGTAAACAAATATTAGATAAAATACAAACAAAAACCTACGTGGGTTGAGAAGGATGGGTGAAGTTAAAGTCTCTGTTGAAGAAACAACCAAAAATGTTAAAAAAAGAACAAAACAAAAATATGAACAAATACAAAACAAATCAAAGCATGAACAAACATAAACCTTTAACATGAATGAACAGAAAACATAAACATAACTCAAAACATGAAGTTAACAAAAAAGGATTCACTAGAGAGCATTACCATATTTACAAAAAAGGATATATTAAAAATAAAAACACATAGGTGGGAATTAAACAAATGGGAGGAAACAAAATAGAAGGTAAATAAAATCAAACAAATTAAAACTGAACTACAGTATGCTTATGCTGTACAGAACATAGTCTTTCAATGTGCAGTACTGTACCGGTCAATGTATGTACTGTACTGTATGTACCGGATCGTGAGTTTGAACCCTGTCTGTCTATCTCTCTCTCTCTACCCATCTATATCCATCTACTTATCTACTATTGCTCGCCAGGAAGAAATCGACACCTGGATGGGGCAGAGTAGTCTTGCCACTGGACTGGTAATCCAATGGACCCGGGTTCGAATCCCAATATGTCAATGGTTAGATATTATTGGGATGGAATTTGTGCTGTACCTAGTTTCAGTGCATTACCACAGCACACCGAAATGCCAATAAAATACCCTAATTAAATAGCATTGTATGAATAATCCCATATTCAAAATATGTTACAGGGGGGCAATGCCTAGTGCAGTAGTAGGCAACCTGCGGCTCAGGAGCCGCATGAGGCTCTTCCAGGACACTTGGCTCCCGAAGCTTCAGAAATGATCATTCTTCCTTCAAAACGAAGGCATCGTATAACTCATTCAAGGCAATATTAGATTTGTTTATTCAACTTCGAAAAGATCCATAGGTATCAATCGTTATGATTTCTAGAAATGTAACACATATGTCTTTCCTAAGCTTTGTGAAATCATGTAGGCTATATTGAACAATATCACTGTATTGTTTAGTTCAGAAGTAGGGTATATTCTCTTATTTCTGAAGTACTGTAGATTTCGGTTTATGAGACCAATTTATTTGTATTGCGACTCCGACAGTACAGTTGGTCCTCCGGTAACGCGAGTTTTAGAAACGCGGATTTGGTGGCACGCGGTACACCCCAAATATCCAAAATGTTACTAACGCGGTCAATACTTACAATGACGCGGGGTCCAGCTGGGCAGTTTTCTCTCTCCTGGGCCAGGCGAGGCTGTTCCGTCTCCCTCCCTGGTCCAGTGACGTCACTTGCGGCTCGTCCGGGTATGTTATTCCCTCCCCAGCGTCCTTCCACAGTTCCACCATTGTTCGCCTCACGTACCGACCCCCCCCCACCGCGTGTGTTGTAACACAGGCCGTGGTTCTCAAAGTGCCTTTTTTTCTGTGACCTAACCTCGCCGCCATGCCGCCCAAGAAGCGCCGTATCTTTACGTATGCACAGATATATGACATCGTGAAGGAGTTAGAGAAGGGGAAGAGACAAGCTGAGTTGGCAAGACGACATGAAGTTAACGAGAGTACAATTCGCACCATTTGGAAGGACAGGGAGAAGATTGCCAACATTATGAAGGGAAACCCTGCAGAGGGTACTCAGGCGTCGATAAAAGTGGGAAATGTCATCCTAAAGAAGACAGAGAAGCTAATGGTGCGGTATTTGGCGAGGCAAAACAAGAATCATGTGCCGACAGACGGACGGATGATCAGAGAAAAAGCCAAGAAATATTATGCAGCAGTGGCTTGAATGAACAATGTGCAGAACCCCAAACCCTTTAAGGCATCTGCTGGGTGGTTGATGTCCTTCAATAAACGAAACAAAATGAAAAGTGTTCGGATAACAGGAGAGACAGTAAGCGCCGACAATGCTGCAGCCAACGAATACCCTGCTTTCTTACGTGAGGTTATTGTGGCCGATGGCTACAACTTGGATCAGATTTTTAACTGCGATGAGTCGGGAGTCACCTGGAAGAAAATGCCTAAAAGGTCTTACATTTCTCGCAAGGAGAAGGCAGCAAGGGGCTACAAAATGGCCAAAGAACGTGTAACCATCTTGTTGACTTGCAATGCTTCCGGCACCTGCAAGATGAAGCCTCTAATCATCCATAAGGCAAAGTGGCCAAGGCCTTATCGCAATATGGACATGGCCAAGTTGAATGTGCATTGGATGAGAAACAAGAAGGCCTGGATGTCGTCAGCGTTGAGCCTCGAATGGTTCGATAATCATTTTGTGAAGGACTTGGAAACATTTTGTGCCCGCCAAAACATTACTTTTAAAGCACTGTTATTGCTTGACAACGCACCCGGACATTCCCGATTGTTGGTTGATCGGCACCCTAACGTAAAAGTGATGTTCATGCCCCCGAATACTACGTCTCTCCTACAGCCCCTGGACCAGGAGGTGATAGTGTGCTTTAAGGGTGCATATGCCACTAAGACTTTCCTGATGCTCGACACTGCCACTGACATCCAAAAAGAACTGCTACAGATGTCAGACGATGAATCAGTCCCTGACTCTCTCCCACCACTCGAAGAACTGTCTGCCCCAGACTCTCCCCCACCACTGAATGAGCAGGCACCAAACGCGCCTCCACCACAACAACAACAACGACCACAACACCAACAGGAACCCGCCGACGGAGCAGCTATGACAGTGCATGCCTTTTGGAAAAGGTTTCATATTAAGAATGCAGTGGATACGATGGTGGAAGCGTGGGCTGAAGTGACAAGAGCTACAATCCACCATGCCTGGAGGAATGTTCTAGAGGGGTTACCTGGGCACAAGCTGGATTTACCTGATCAGCCAGTCAGGCTTGAGGCAGTGGTGGAGAGAGCAGTCGAGGTTGCCAGACGTGTGCCTGGGATGGGTGAAGTGGAGCCAGAAGATATTCAAGGTTTGATTCAGCCACCACAGGAGCCTGATGCCGAGGACCTAATGCAGGATTTGGAAGAGGAAGAGCAGGTAGAGGAAGAACATCGAGAAGAAGACGAACCCCAGGAAGAGCCGAACACTCCTGGTCTACGGGAATTTGTAGAATTGTCACAACGCCTCAGCCATCACATGAACAACTTTGAGCCCAAACATGATCGTTCAGCACAGATAATAGCAAGCTTCACTGCTTCCATCCAGCCATACTTCGACATGTTTCACGACACGAATAACAGATTTCTTTCGAGAACGAGCACAGCAACAGGAACAAGTGGCGTCGAGTGACTCCGACTCCGACTCCGACCCTCAACCACCAGATGATTTACTGTTGGGTGTATCAGATGCCGACTACAGTGGCTTCGAGGACTCTGATGCTGAAGCTGGGGAGGGACCACGCCTTATCAACGAATGGCTGGCGGCGAGAGCTACCAGACCATCAATTTCATCGCAGTGACGGCGATGGATCCGGGGGGGAGGGGACGGGGGGGATGCAACACTTCATTTATTCAGAGGTAAGAGTTGCAATGGGCAAATCAACCCAATGCACATGTAAAATAACCTTTATAATTGAATTTATTATTATAACATAGGCTTCTATGGAGAAAAAGTGGGCTTTGTGGAAATCCCCAGAACACCAAGGTACCTTTAACATGTAAACATAAGGGTTCGGTAACGCGGATTTTGCTAACACGGGCGGTAACCAGAACACATTGGCCGCGTTATTGGAGGACCAACTGTACAAATTTGTTTATGAAACTTTAAAAAAAACAATTCTAGCTTCAAGGGTTGCTGACCACTGGCCTAGTGAGTTAATTGCTCAATAGGTGGTGTTCTGAGAGTGAGGGTCCGAGTGTGGGGGATGAGACAGTGAAGCGCAGAGGCGGAATGGCTTCAGAAGATGGGGTTGCTTCGAGCCGGGGTGCTTCGCATGTCTCACTCCCTAGACTGGAACAAGACCTCACGGGCCTCACCGTGTTCAGCGGTGAAGTGTAAAGGCTCTCAGCCTATGCTCGAGTGGGAGTAGTTGGAATAGAGAAAAAAAAAAAAAAAAAAAATCTTAAAACAGTTGGCTGAATGGGGCCGAATGGATACAAGCCAGGGAAAGAGAGAAAAGGAGAGAAAGAGAAACAAAAAGCAGGTGACCCCTCTTAAAGCCAAGTTCTGAAGCATCTGGGCTATAGTGTAAGTATTATATTGTCTCGTTTGCACTTGATACCGACTCAAATGGGTGCGTGGCAATTTACGCACTTGCTTATTTCCTGTTACATAGTATTACCTCTGTTTCACTGCAGGTCTTATGCCGGTATCACACGAGCGCTTTTTCCCTTAACATTCATCCTCAACACTGGTCTGGCAGCTTATGGGGTCAACTTTTAAAATATTTCGGTTACCTAAATTCATCTATCATCAGTCTAGTTTCCGATACCAGTGCAAAATATTCCAGAAATGTTGCCAGTAAAATGTTGACCAGCGAATGTTGACTATAAAAGCTCTCGTGTGATACCGGCTTTAGAAATATTGTTATGTTAATTGTTCCAGTAGAAATTTTCTAAACTTAAATTAAAATTTAAAACTTGCAAACTAAACAAACCAAAACTGGGACAAAGACAATATAAAGTCAAATCAACTTATCAAAATCGCTATGTGGAAACAATGCTTACTAAAATATAATTTATGAAATAAAAGAACACAATCCACCACATAGGGTGTACATTACTACATGAGCAAGTTAATCTGGGTCCCAAGCAAACTAATTACACACATAACAACGCACTATCGTCACGTTTAAGGAATTAGTCAATTTGGGAAGTCTGGGACGTTCTGGTAAATTTTTACTAAACTCTGCATCAATAAAGAAACTACATGTCAAATGTCAAAATGTTCATTTAAAATCAAATTTGCAACATGACAAGACATTAACAATAGTACAAAGTACAAATATTGATAAGATATCTATAATATTACACAAAAATTACAGCACTCACTAACTTAACAGTTAACTAAACTACAAGCACCGGGTACTTCAGTTTGCTCTAATCTATTTGTGCAAGGTGTAATCTGTGCTGAATGAATGAAAAAACATATAACAACAATTAAGCATTAAAATGTGCACATTATTATAATACAGTTGGTCCTCCGGTAACGAGCACTTTGGAAACGCGGATTTGGTGGCACGCGGTACACCCCAAATATCAAAAATTTTGCCGAACCTTTACTCCCGACTTTCGTAATTTACCGATGCTCATCGTAATTTACAGATGCTCATATCTCTGCAAATATATAGCCTAACCAAGTGTTTATGCCTACCAGAGGTAGATATGATCATTGCTGTGCGTTGGGTGAAGACTAGAACACCCTACATCGTGTAGTTATTGTGTGAGGTGAGAAATATAAGACGGCGAGTTAGGCGGGAATTCCGAAGTTCCGATTTTCGTCATTTACCGATGCTCATATCTCTGCAAATATATGGCCTAACCAAGTTTTTATGCATACCGGAGGTAGATATGATCGTTCCCGTGCATTGGGTGAAGACTAGAACACTCCACATTGTGTAGTTAATGTGTGAGGTGAGAATAATTACCGAAGCACACTTATGCTATTGTTTGGCTGTCGAGTGAGTGTGTGTGTGTGTGTTGTCATTGTGTGGAAAACATGGCTAGCCTATCTCGGTCGCCGAATCTTTACGCCCGACTTTTGTAATTTACCGATGCTCATATCTCTGCAAATAAATGGCCTAACCAAGTGTTTATGCCTACCAGAGGTAGATATGATCGTTGCTGTGCGTTGGGTGAAGACTAGAACACCCTACATTGTGTAGTTATTGTGTGAGGTGAGAAATAATAAGACAGCGAGTTATGCGGGAATTCCGAAGTTACAATTTTCGCCATTTACCGATGCTCATATCTCTGCAAATAAATGGCCTAACCAAGTTGTTATGCATACCAGAGGTAGATATGGTCGTTGCTGTGCGTTGAGTGAAGAGTAGACCATTCTAAAATGTGTAGTTATTGTGTGAGGTGAGAAATATGATGGCGGGATTTCAGAGCTTCGATCGAAAAATGTCGGCTACTGCTGTGACTGCCTAGCTGCCTAGCCTAAACAAAATATTTATTCAGAGGTAAGAGTTGTTGCAATGGGCAAATCAACTCATTGCACATGTCAAATAACCTTTGTAATTGATTTAATTATTATAACATAGGCTTCTATGGAGAAAAAGTGGTCTTTGTGGAAATCCCCAGAACACCAAGGTACCTTTAACATGTAAACATATGGGTTCGGTAACGCGGTTTTTGGTAACACGGGAGGTTACCAGAACACATTAGCCGCGTTACCGGAGGACCAACTGTATATTTTAACTTTTAATATTGGAGTCCATGAAAATAACAAAAATATCATAAAACTATATAATTCTATAAACTAAACACAGCATAAAAATATATAACTCATATTGATAAACAAATACAGTATAGGGAAAATGTGTGAAAAGGACAAAGAGGCTGATGATGAGGGAGAAGACGAACATACTAAGAACAATAACGATAAAACTAATAAGAACATGAATAAAAATAACATCCATAACAACAACAACTACGCACCCCTTCTCCTCCTGGTTGAGCATGGCGCGGACCATAGCAAGGATAGCAATGGCGGCCTCGGGACACAGTGACACACGGCCGGAGATGGTGGTGGCACACTGGCTGGCCGGGACACCAAACACAAACGTCCAGATGGTGTCCAGGTCAAGCTGGTAGGGGAAGGAAGAAATATATAAGCAAATGGTTACCTAGTCTAACATTACCCACATTAAGTGAAGAAAAAGAGGATATACCCCACATACTTTATACTACTGAATGATGTACATTACAAGGTGACTGAAGGGAGATATGGCAAAAATCCAGATTAATGGTCATCCTATAGAGCATAGTCTTGTCATGGCAACAGTCTTGTTGTAGCACTGTTCAGGCTGGTGTGGTGCAGATACTGCAGATGCAAGTGTGTTGCTGAAGCAATGTTAGCATTAATGGGTATGCCAATATCATTCATAATAAATTACATGATGGGGTAGTGTCATGACAGGACTTAATTGTACTTCTGTTTAAATACTGAAAGGCAATCCCGTCTGAGCCATTACAATGTAATATGGAAACGAAAATTAAACTGCAGTACGGTACATATTTATAATCTGTACGGTACTGGTTGAAATAATGTACTGTACTGTGCATTCTGTATTTTTGTATTGTTCCACATACTGTATTTTTAAAAACTAACCTTGGTATTGTTCTGGACGTTCTTGACAGGCTGCCCCAGTAGCAGTGCCAGGAGGAGGTAGTAGACTTGAGGGATGTGTATGTGTCGGGGCAGCAACCAGGTCATCACCTGGAACCCTGGTACATGCCACACCTCCTCACGGATCTCACTCATGGAACGCACCGCACTCCCTACTGAGTACCCTACATAGAGAAACGAGAACAAAATTATGTAAAGATGTGAATGTAAAGTTAAATTATAGCACAATTTGCTTTGACATAAGGAAGCGAACAGCTTATAAACTTGTATTGTAGTTGTTGTTCCTTAGGCTGCCTGGCCGGACAGCCTTGAGACCTTAACCCTTAAAAAGCGGCTCACCACATAAGTCGAGTTGAAAAAACTGGCAAAAAACGGGTGAAAAAAGGGTGGAAATCGAGTGAAAATGGGTGGGATCCATACGTCCGACATCTGTGGCCTCCCGGCCCACACTAACTCCAGTTCCCCCACCGCGCGTGAGGATGACAGTGTAACCAATAGTTCGCTAAAAGTGAGCAAGGTAGCAAAATCAGCTAAACTTCCATCTTCGAGGTAACACTGTCAGTGCTCCACGAGTGCTACGTAGCTGTATGTGGCGTCATTGTGTAGCGATTTCCACCTAGTTTTCAGCGCAATACAGTTCCTTTCATACTGATGGTTGATATAGCAGTCAGAACGGCCCAGAAAGGCCCAAAACGGCCACAGAGCACCCGCTAGAGAAGGGTTAAGGAAGGAAATGGCCGAGACTGGGCTTTCCCACAGGGTTCTCAAGGAGTGTAGATTTTTTTTTTTTTTTTTATATTGTTGGCATAATTGATTGAGTGGAATGCAGTCTTCTATGATGTGTTTAATAGTATGAGGTGCTGTGTTACAACCTGGACAGGCGTCGCCGATGGAGTCATCCAGTCTCTTCTGATAGCTCAGAAGAGACTGGATGGTAGTATCCTGGATCTGCCCCATTTTAACAAACTACATCTAGTACTATTTACTGTACTGTATTCTGAAAATCAGTCATTGCTTCTTAATCAAATTAATCCACTATTTTAAAGGCACATGAAAGTAGTACTGTACAGCATTAATGGCAGCTTCCTCGAAAAACGCTACATTATAAAAATTAACATGGAGAATAAAACATTAATAATACGAATCCTAACTCACCAAGAACCTGTCCGAACTTATTATTGGTGACCTGCTGCGCGTTATTCATCCAGCCGCCGTTATGTGAGGCGTCCCTGAACTTCTGTAGTATGGCAGTGTTGGAGAGTAGAGCCACCAACATACGGAGAGCTACCAATACTGTGGACGGGTGGAGGTGACCCTGGGCAAACAGTAGTACCCAGTCCAGACCAAGAACTTTCACTACCTCGTCACAGAACCTGCAAACGGTGGACAAGTCTTTATAGAAAACTGGATTAATCCAAATTACATTCCCCTCACACATTTAATGTAAATGATAAAGTTGAAAATTTTCTTGATATAAATATACTGTACATACTGTATAGTTAAATATACCACAAAGTTGACGATTTTAATTTTAACGTACCGGTAATAAACTTTCCTTTCCCTAGTAGTAATATTGATAGTAAAATAACGTATAATGGTTTTTATTCCCAGCTAATAAGATTTTGTAAAATGTTTACTTAAGTACAGTAGAAGACTTTCGGGATAGAGCTAGGTTACTATACAGACTCTTAGTGGACAGAGGTTTTGTTGCAAGTAAATTGTTGCATAAATTTAATCTTTTTAACCCCTTATTGGCGGCGCTCGACTTAAGTCGTGCACCAATTTGCAGCAAGTTAGGAGCATTATTAGGAGGCATTAAAGGGTTAAAATCGAGTGCAAATGGCCGGGAGCACAGCGGGCCAGACAGCCGACTCCCAGGGCTTACCGCCGCCCATTAACTCATGTTCTCTGTGTTCTCGAGAGGCCGGCAGTGTAGCCAGTAGTGAGCATAGCTGGGAAAAATGTACCGATATATGCTAAACTCCCATGTTCGTGGCATCACTGCAAGAGAATCACGAGAGCTACGTAGCTCGTTCTGGTCTCATTTTGAAGCTTTTAGTGCCTATTTTTTTGCTAAATATTTTTTTTTTTTCATGCAGATGCTTGATTTATCATGCAGGAGGGCCTGAATATGCCCAAATGAGCCCAAAACACCCCGCTAGACAAGGGTTAAGGTCAATTATTGTGACTGTATTTTAAAATTGGATATAAATCATTTGAATCAAGCATTATTAATTTGAAGTTTCTTGTATAACCTCTGCTTACTTTTTGTCTGTATGTATTAACCTGACAAGCGCGATATAGACGTAGGTGCTAGGGTAGTTATTTGTGCATTTCTAGCCCTGGATTCTGACAGAATTCGTTATATTTACAATATAAACCATTATTTGTTTTCGGTATGCTTTTATTTTACATATATGATGTATATATGAACCTTCAAGAGTGCTAAAATAAGTGGGAAAAGCATTTGGGTGGTGAAAAACGAAGATATTGGCCACCCGGTCATAATCTCAGGCGAGAGAGAGAGAGACAGGCAGCCCTCCCCTCTCGCTGTCTGGGAGTCAACTGAGACGAGCGAGGCGGTGTGTGCCGGTGTCTGGGTGTTGCATAACGATCTTTTATGCAACCCACTTGTGCTACATTATCGCGGGAGAGAAAAATAACCGATAAATGATGATAATAAGAGGAAAAATAGGTGATAATTGAGGAGGGGAGGGAGGGGGGAATAAGGTGGGGAAGGAGGGGAGGGGGGTGGGTGAGATTTACATGGATGAGTACTGGAGGGGAATTATCTCACCTAGAGACAAATTCCTTTGTTTTGATAGGCCCTTTTTTTTTATGGAAGGCTTTTTTTATGGTCCTGCTTCCGTGAGGCCTATCGCGTTCCCTATAGGAAGCCTTCCGTGAGGCCTATCGCGCTTGCCGGGTTAATTGTTTATCTTTTTCTATTGTTATTATTAATCTTTTACAATAATTTTTTAGATTAATTGTTGTTGTTGTTGTTGTTGTTGTTCCCTAAGCTGCCTGGCCGAACAGCCCCGAGTCCCTGAGAAAGGCCATGGCCACGATCGGGCTTTCCCACAGAGCTCTCATTGAGTGTAGATTGTGTTGTTGGCGTAAGTGGTTGTGTGAAATGCAGTCTTCTATGATGTGTTTAATGGTATGGGGTGCTGTGTTACATCCCGGGCAGGCGTCGACAACGGAGTCATCCAGTCTCTTCTGATAGCTCAGGAGAGCTGGATGGTGTCCGCATCTCAGCCTGGCCAGGTGGACTCTGTCCTCGCGAGGAAGGGAGGATTCGGAAGGATGGATTTCGGGAGATCGTGCTTGCAGCTGCGTGTTGTCTGTGAGTGAGTGGATGGATCGGTGAGAGATATGAGTATGGATGTGCTTCTGGAAGTTGGTTCGGGGTGGGCAGGGAGGGAGAGAGGACAATAATTGTGTGTGATACCGTGTGCTGGGTGTTGTTTTGATATTTCTTGGTGTCTGTGGGTGTGTTGCCATGTAGTTTAGTGGGTGGTCTTGGTCCGTGGAGGCTGCTGCCAGGAATTGAGTGCCTCTCATGTCCAGATGGTCTTTGACTTTGAGAATTTTGGTTTCTTGATGTAGGTGATCTGTGGGTGAAGTAGCTGTGCAGCCTGTAATGATCTTCAGGGCTTTGTTTTGAATAGTCTGTAAGGTCTTATGATGTGTTTCAGCTAGGTTAGAAGCCCAGGCTGGGCTTGCGTATTCCATCACTGATCTTATGTATTGTTTATATACTGTGGTGGTAGTTTCTTTGTTGTGTCCAATTAATTGTTCTTGTTAAAAGAGTACTCTTTGTTAAAATCTGTTATTGCTTCTTCATATTTTGTAATTATTTATCTTTATTATATTGTATCTATTCATTGTCGATAGTATCAATTGCTCGCTTTTGCAATTTCCTTAGTTTATTTGTACAATAAATAATGGTTATTTGTAGGGTAGTAATTGTTAGGGGTCACTTGAGGCATGCTATGCTTACAGGTACCTACCCGATAGCACTATCGTTAGTGAGAGCCGTTTGTATTTTGTACTATTGTTAATGTCTTGTTAAGTTGCAAATTTGATTTTAATAAAATATTTTGACACTAATTGTAGTTTCTTTATTCATGCAGAGTTTAGTAAAATTTATCAGAACGTCCCCGACTTCCCAAATTGACTAATTTCTTGAACGTGACGATAGTGCGTTGTTATGTGTGCGATTAGTTTGCTTGGGAAACAGATTGACTTGCTCATGTAGTAATGTACACCCTATGTGGTGGATTGTGTTCTTTTATTTATAAATTATTATTTTACTTAAGGGTTGTTTCAACATAGCGATTTTGATTAGTTGTTTTGTCTTTTTACTGTGTTCGTATAAGTTTTGGTTTGTTTATTTTGCAAGTTTTACACTATAATTATTTATCTTATTACAAATGCTGTATTCAGTCAAACTGGAATAATTAAATAATATTACCTGGAAAAATTACTTTCGAGATATGCTAGTCTTTGCTCTGTATTATATTTGAAATGCAACAAAGTTTACCGTAGGTCTTAACAAATTAAAATCAAGAAGTCTAGGTTTAAACTGGAGTGGAAAATAACTGAATACTGAAATGATACAGTATATACTGTAATTGATTAACTTGCTCATGTAGTAATGTACACCCTATGTGGTGGATTGTTCTTTTATTTCATAAATTGTATTTTAGTAAGCGTTGTTTCCACATAGCGATTTTGATAAGTTATTTTACCTTTATATTGTCTTTGTCAAAGTTTTGGTTTGCTTAGTTTGCAAGTTTTACATTTTAATCAATATAATAAATACATTTCAATAACAAACACATCTTTATAGCTACTATAACATGAAAATCCTTACCCAAGATGAATGGTGTTTTTGTTAGAATTATAAAGCAGTGTGTGAATGATCTCAAGACACTTGTTCCGCAGCATGATGTTCCTGACAGTGACGGTGGAGTCTCCGTTGTTATCCTGAGCTTTGTCGTCCAGGTAGGCCCGAAGGTCTATGTGCTTCTCGCTCACGATGGGCAGGGTTGATACGATGAACTGACCAAAACTGGAAGAAAACAACATACATACATATACGCTGGCACATACACATTTTGTTCTTTTTCTTTATTGGGGGTGGCCGACTCGAGACAGAGCTCTTGTAAAACAAGAATATCATAATATAAACACATAAAATCTAAACATGTACAGTTGCCCACATAAGTTGTGTTCCTCTCTGTGATCTTATACATGGTAATATAATGCGCATGATTGAAATACGAATGTAGTTTCTTATGCAGTGGTTAACTAATCTGACTATACTCAGTTTAATTTCATCTGACGGTAAATTGAATCCCATAGCAGCTAATTTCTCGATACTTAATGCAAATATATTTGCATTAACTATGTCTGTTCATTATATTAAGACCAAGTTTACAATTATATTCAGCACCACATTTCACTGCAATATCTTCAAAATAAATGCGAAATATTGAATGGAGCTTTGCAATTTACCGTCAGTCAACTGATAATTAAAAGAAACCACACTCGCCACTCATTCATACCAATTTTACTTTCATACAAAAGATCATGACGAGGAACAGAACTTATGTGGGCAACTGTACATACATGTACAGTAGGGTCTCACATAAAACGAGTTTATGGTCGATAAACGAGGGCGTTTTATGCGAATTAGTTTTATGTGAACACAGCATTTTGGTGGCGCAATATCGTCAATGTTCACTGTAAGCGAAAATTTTCGTACAAAGCGAACGATATTTCGTACGTTTTGTACGATATTTCGGCGTTTTATATGAAAGCGTACGATATTTTGTAAGTTTTGTACGATATTTCGGCGCTCTATATGAAAACTCCTTGTATTTGCCCCACTTTGGCGGCGGACTCGTTTTATGTGATCACATTCGTTCTGATCGAAAATTAAATATTAATATTTTAGGTCGGTCGTTTTAATCGAGACTCGTTTTATGCGAACACGTTTTATGCGGGACCCTACTGTACTGTATGTATGTATGTATGTATTTACTGTACTCAGGTACAGTTGGTCAAAGTTCCAGCTGACCCACCCTCGCTCTGGGGCTCGCAGAATTAGCTGGCAATACTGGTGTAGTAAAGAGGCGTGTCTTACAGGGATTGTGATTGGTAGATCTGATTTTGGCTATATCAGTGTCAGAACATATATTAACCTAGGCAAGGGAAATATATCAATAGTAAAATTGCATATAGCGCTATTTATAATCATGAAATATCTCCAAAATGTCATAGATCTGCTTAATTCATTGACACAATAATGGCTGATGGTATCCCGATTCAAGCTTGGCCACCCCTTCGGGGATCACGGCGTCAGGCAACAGATAGATGACTTGGTGGGGTAGTGCTGTGGCGGGACTTTGTTGTACTACAGTACACTTCAACTACTGAAAGGCAACCCCGTCTGAGCCGTTACAATGTATATAATGGAAAAATGATGCTAAACCATTGTATATACACCATAGCTTGGGGTGCCCGACTCGAGACAGAGCCCGAATAGGGACAACACAACATAAAAAACAAATTATAAATTCACACACATCTAGGTCGCCCAGAAGACCCAGAGACCAAGGATCACAAAGGGCCTCCTGAACATACATACATACATGATTTTAACGCCTTACGAGCGGGCCCGTCAGTAACTTCTACTACCCGCCAAGCGGGTGGTTTTACCCCAAACGACCTTGTTTCCGTGCTCTTTTTCATGCATAAACAAGAGCCAGAGCATAATACAATTATGTATCCCTGAAAGGGCGATAATTGAGCTTTCCAATGACACCAGAACCATCCTTCTACGACCACGCGTTCTCTTGCAACGATCGTGCAAGACGAAGGAAAAATCGGTAAAATACGGTAATTTCCTTACATAATTCCCTGTGTAGCGAGGTAGTGAGTGTGGATGTGTGTGGAGGGGAAGGCAGTTTCCGCGCGGGACCCGCGCCGAACGGTCAGAGCCGACCTATGCTCCTCCCACCGCTCGTCTCTCTCTCAGAGCCAACTATTGCTCAAAATTGCACACCGCCTGAAGTCGGTCCCCGCCACATAGTCCTTTCTTCTCTAGACCGACTTAAGTCCGGTCCCGCCAGACAAGGGTTGAAGACCCAGTAGGGTTCGGTTTCATTCTCGTAAATAATGCAAATAATATCACATCTATAACTACCCATTTAAATATGAGTGAAAAGTAAATAATGAACAAATGAAAAAAGTAAGGAATAAAGGAAAATGAAAAAGGTGGGAAGGGAGGGGAGAACTAAGGAAGATGGAGAGGAAACAAGAAGAGAGGGAGGGAAGAAGTGGAGGGGAGAGGGAAGGAGTGGAAGGGAGGGGAAGGAATGGAGAGGAGTGGGAAGGAGTGGAGGGGAGGGGAAGGAGTGGAGGGGAGGGGGAAGAAGTGGAGGGGAGAGGGAAGGAGTGGAGAGGAGTGGAGGGGAGTGGGAAGAAGTGGAGAGGAGTGGAGGGGAGTGGGAAGAAATGGAGAGGAGTGGGAAAGAGCGGAGAGGAGTGGGAAGGAGTAGAGGGGAGTAGGAAGAAGTGTAGAGGAGTGGAGGGGAGTGGGATGGAGTGGAGGTGAGTGGGAAGGAGTGGAAGGGAGTGGGAAGGAGTGGAGGGGAGTGGGAAGGAGTGGAGGGGAGTGGAGGGCAGTGGGCAGGAGAGGAAGTCTGACAATACAAGAGAAATATTGTACTTTATGGGGGTAGTTTTTGGTCTATATATTTGTTAATATCATATATTTTTTCAGTTTTCTCGCTAGACCACCGTCAAGTTAAAAAAAAAAAATAGACCCCCTTCAAGATAAATTTGTACATTTATCGGCAGAAACATTTCCCGGCCGAAGACCAGTTCCTCTTAAAATTACAGGCTTGCTATCGCTCGCCAGGAAGGATAAAGTTGAGTAAAGGAAAATAATGGGGCAAGGAAGGATTGAGTCAAGTAAAGGAGAGTAGAGAAAGAGATTAAGGTTAGAATAAGATTGGAAACGGAAGTCTAACATTACGAAACATTTCACCCTAACTCAAAACTAACCACAAAAGATCTTGAGGGCGAGGATTGTTGGCGAGTAATGTGGTGAGTAGCGTGAAGATGACGGCTGTGGTCTGCGAGGATAATGACGCCAGGTTGTTGGAGGCGGCCAGAGCGGCACACGTGACGGGGTTGAAGGAGGCGGACATTGATGTGTTGGTGAAGGAGTGGTTGGAGGGGGAGGAGGCCGCCAACTCCCGCCCCTGTGACTGCTCCCATAGTAGGTGTAGCAGGCGTTGTACCAGTTGGAGGTTCCTGAAAATATACAAGGCCATTTAGTTTAGTTAGATTTTTTCAAGTTTGGATTCAATAAAATACATCTTAGTGCCAAACATCAACTACTGTATGTTATTGAACCATAATAATAATAATAATAATAATCTTCTGGTTACTTATATAGCGCCCGTATCTCCTCCTTCGAGGATTCACAAGCGCTTGGCTTTCTTTAGTCTACCAGAGACCATTACCCATCCCCCTTGCTCATGGGGAGATGGTAACCGCCGGCTGTATCCCAGAAAAACTTTTCAATCTGAGCGGGGATTGAACGCGAGACCTTTAAGATGGGAATCAGGCACGCTATCAACTGAGCCAGCCGGACGGCTGGCTATGTTACAGTCACAGATGTACTAAAAATACATAATTAGTTTAAATGAACTTCAATATGTTGTACGGTACATAACTCATTCTCTCTCTCTCTGTACGGTACATACATTTTATTTTTTTATGAATATTCTTTCTTCTCACTTAAACAGGCTACTATAGTGCGGTGGGACTATGAATATGATTAGATTAATATCCAGTATTCGAGAATGGATAATAAGTCGTAGGCGTGTGCATAAACCTTTAACCGTCTTGGTGGTGTAATGGTTAAGCTGTCTTCTCTCACTTAAAGATTAGGCTACCATAGTGCGGTGGGAATATGAACATGAATAGATTAATATCCAGTATTCGAGAATGGATAATAAGTCGTAGGCGTGTGCATAAACCTTTAACCGTCTTGGTGGTGTAATGGTTAAGGTGTCTTCTCTCACTTAAACATTAGGCTACCATAGTGCGGTGAGAATATGAACATGATTAGATTAATACCCAGTATTCGAGAATGGATAATAAGTCGTAGGCGTGTGCATAAACCTTTAACCGTCTTGGTGGTGTAATGGTTAAGGTGTATAAAAATCTGTGTGTGATAACCCGGGTTCGAATCCTGGTGGATCACATATATGCTTTCATTAATTTCACTGGAGGTGTTTGGTGTTGTGGTGAAATTAATAAAAAAAATAGATTATTATATTAGTTTAACCAGACCACTGAGTTCCACAAAAGAACTCTCATAGGGCTGGCCCGAAGGATTTGATCAAGATGGACAACTAATCATGTCAAGATAGATAGGGAAGGGCAGGAGGTGAACAAATCTAGGAAGGTGAAGACACGCAGACATTTCTCGCCATTTCATCAGTTCAGCCGGACCACATGAGCTCCACATCAGAGCTCTTACAGGGCAGGGCCGAAGGATGAGGCAAGAACTGCTACACTGCAGCACCAACCAAGAAGTGATTAGGGCGAAGAATGAATTATCAGGACTAAGGTATAAAAAATCACAGCGAGATGCAAAAAATACATTACCGAATGGAATAAAGTCAGCTCGGCTACATTAGCAACCGAAGAGACAAATCAGGTCAGGAGTCTACTACCTAGCCAGGCCAGGGAGACATGAGATATAGATCGCCCGAGGACAACCGAATGGGACAGAATAAGAATAAAAGGGGTAAACCATAGAAAGAGAAATGGAAAAACTTCTCAAAATTAGTTAAGCTGACGACGAAAGCTCGAGGGGAAAGAGGAAGGGAAATTACCACAACCATCCCCCATCAAGCCCCAGTCGCCGGCCCCAAAGCCCCCCAACCGCGCCACGGAGAGTAGTAAAAGGGGGGTACGGTACATACACCGTAGGTACTTCTAATATATGGAAAAGTTGCCTGGAGGCATTTCTGTCATGGTCATCCATTAGCAAGAGTTTCCCAGGAGGAAGCATGGTGTCAGATTTGATGATGATGATTCTCATCAGATATATTTGACTAAAGTATAAAAATTAGCATACCTCATTTTTCGAACATTATGGTGCCTTTCGCCTGATTCTCGTGCCAGCTCCACCAGGTGTTCCAGCAGGGTACGACACAACTCTCCGGGGGCATCACACCACACCTGTACAACAAGATAAACAACAAACTTTAATTTTGTTTATTTTGCAAGTTTTACATTATAATATAAACAAAAGACACTTCTATCTTCTGTAACTCAAACAGGGCTAGAGCAAATGGGCTGTAAACTTCCACGTCTATTCCTTGAGTGACTCTTCCCAAATGGTACAAATATTAGCTCGATTACTCGATAGTACGTTGTTATTTGTGCGATTAGTTTGCTTGGTAAACAGATTAACTTGCCCCTGGGGGCAGGGGGCTAGGAATCCTCCTCCCCTTGTAAAATTCTCCTACTCATTGAGACAGAGAAAGAGGCGAGGGAACGCGAAAGTGGTCCCGGACCCTGAGAATTTGAACCCTTGAATGTTGTTTCTGTTCAGGCTCTGTCTCGAGTCGGCCACCCCCAGCAATGGGGTATGTGCCTGAGTATACATACAATACATACATACACACATGTAGTAATGTACACCCTATGTGGTGGATTGTGTTCTTTTATTTCATGTTTTATTTTAGTAAGCGTTGTTTCCACATAGCGATTTTGATGTTATTTTGCCTTTATATTGTCTTTGTCCAAGTTTTGGTTTGTTTAGCTTGTAAGTTTTAAATTTTAAATTACAGAGGTTAGAGGTCATGATTTCTCGCCTACGGTACTTACAGCGAATAGACTATAACAAGAAAACAGTTGATATGGGATTGAATTCCTCGCCAAGTTAGAAAAAATGGACTACAATAAAACCTAAATACCAGTCTGAATCATGCAAAACCAAAACCTCTCCATCAAAATAAAAATTCAATATACAGTAATAACATAATTTTTATTCTATTCTGACTAGTTAAAATGTAAAACTTACAAACTAAACAAACCAAAATTGGGACAAGGACAATATAAAGTCAAATTAAATTATCAAAATCGCTATGTGGAAACAACGCTTACTAAAATGAAATCTATGAAATAAAAGAACACAATTGTATTAGACAATTTTACTCAGCTTAGAAAGGGTCTCAATGAATAGAAGAAGTACAAACAATCTCAATAAACCCTCTGATGACCCTGGTATGACCATTTCAAATTAAATCTATCTTTCTATCTATTGCCAGATGCTTTACTCCCCTTTATGAGGGTGGCCATACACAAACCGCCCCAAAGCGGACCTGTTCCCCATGAGAAGGATAACCCGTGCCAGTTTATTCAAGGACTTACAGGATTGACCACTGAACTTATGGTCCGTCCGACTCCGAGGCCCTTAAACCGTATCAGAATGTCAAATAGTAGCCAAATTAAAAGGAATATGGGCAATATAAATACGGCATCATCGTACATAAAAGTTTACTATCCACCCATCTCCGAATCACAGAGCAGGTCATTGAAGGCTAATTAAAAGGAATATAGGCAATATAAATACGGTATCATGGTACTGAAAAGGTTACTATCCACCCACCTCCAGATCACAGAGTAGGTCGTTGAAGGCTGGTGTGTTGGGTATGGCTGATGACTCTCGGGCCTCCCCAGACCCCGCCAGCGTGATACACAGGTGCAGGATGTGGGAGTTCAACAGGGACTTCTTTCGCCGCAGTAATAGGGCCAACGTCTGGTACCCTGAGCTCTGGGTCATCTCTACCTGGGCTGTAGGGATAATACAATTGATGGTTTTATCTATCTACTGCTAGACGCCTTGATCCCTGAGGGGATTCTTTTATATAATTTACCAATATGAAATTACTGTACATGAATAACATAATCAGGCATATATATATTTACATTGCAATTATTGTTATTGGATGAAAACATTGCAAAACATTTCAGTTATGTTGATGAGTTTCTTGAATAAATACTCGAGTCAACTGTTACAATAATTATAAGAACAATACCAAGATAATATTTTCAGAAGAGTCTGAAGACTATATTCAGCATGGCTTTATTTGACATGGAAAGTAGAGAATTTCCAAAATATATAAATATATGAAATAATATGGCATGAACGGTATTATTATTGCTAAAAAGGGTTCACTGTGACAAACAATAAGTGATTACAGTACGGTACACCCAAAATATTTACCGGTACAGATTTATTAAGTCTAACACAAATTTGCATAGACAGAAATATAAATGCAGAATGAGGCAGCTTACCAGTTTTACTGGTCTTGATGACACAAGACAAGGCCTTCACTGAAGCATACAGAGATTCAACATCCTTTGACATGGCCACCAAACCTGAAAATTTATATCATAGTAAATAAGTATCAGCAACAGTTTGAGCTATTTAATACCATTCCTTCCTACCACAGCTATAGTAATATGGTACATTGGTTCATTTCATGTGTTTAGCTTTTCTAATATAGTACATAGCTTCGACTTTTCAACTTTGTATACCAATTTGCCTTTAGATTTAGTATATTCAGAGCTTTGCTTTATTATAGATTTGCACTTTGACAGGTTCGTTAGGAATGGTAATTATTTCATAAATGTTTATACATATTTTAATAATGCATCACTTAGCTCTACTCCCACTAGTTCTGTATATTTTGATAGAACTAAACTTAAAGATGCCCTTAAATTCCTCCTTTTCAATACTTATGTTAGATTCGGGCCGTACATTTTCAAACAAATATTAGGAATTCCTATGGGTGGAAATGCTAGCCCTTTAATTGCAGACTTATTCTTGCTTGCTTTAGAATTTAAATATATAAAAGACTTAGTTGACAGTAGCAAGAAAAATAAAATTCCAGAAAAATTAGCACTTGCTAAACTGTTAAGTAATAATAGTAGATATATTGATGATATTCTTGTTTGCAATATGTTAAATTTTAATCAAGTTGCTAAACTTATTTACCCTAATTCTATTCCCCTCACACAATGTAACGTAAATTATAAAGTTGAACATTTTCTTGATATAAATATAGAGATTGTTAATGAACAGTGCATACTTAAAGTATATCACAAAGTTGATGATTTTAATTTTAACGTAATAAACTTTCCTTTCCCTAGTAGTAATATCGATAGTAAAATAACTTATAATTGTTTTTATTCCCAATTAATAAGATTTTGTAAAATCTGCACTAAAGTAGATGACTTTTGGGCTAGAGCTAGGTTACTATACAGACTCTTAGTGGACAGAGGTTTTGAGGCAAGTAAATTGTTCCATAAATTTAATCTTTTTAGGGTCAATTATTGTGACTGTATTCTAAAATTTGACATCAATAATTTTAATCAAGCATTTTTAACTTGAAGTTTCTTGTATAACCTCTGCTTACTTTTTGTCTGTATTTATTGTTTATCTTTTTCTTTTTCTATTATTATTATTATTAATATTAATATTGATGATTTTTTAAATTTATTGTTCTTGTTAAAAGAGTACTCTTTGTTTAAATCTGTTGTTACTTCATATTTTGTAATTATTTGTCTTTATATTATATGTATTCATTGTCAGGTGGGTTCGACCTGGAAGTTATGGAGGAAGTGGAGGAGATGAGCAAGGTGTTTAAGGATGAGATCTGTGCAGCATGTGAGGAGGTGTGTGGAGTGAGGAGAAGAGGGAGGGGAGTGAAAGGTACAGCATGGTGGACAGAAGAGGTAAGAATAGCTGTGGAAGAAAAGAAGAAAGCATATAGAGAGTGGTTGGGTAGTAGAGGGAATGAAGATTCCGAGAGACAGAAACGAGCGAGGTACGTGGAGAGTAAGAGGGTGGTGAAGAGAGTAGTGAAGGAAAGTAAGAGAAGAGTAGATGAGGAATTTGGAAGGAATCTGAGTGTAAAATGGAGGGAGAGTAAGAAACTGTTCTGGAAAGAAGTCAAGAAAGTTAGGGAAGGTAGCAAGGGAAACAGTAAGGGTGTGAAAGATAAGAATGGGAGAATGCTAGCCGAGAAGCAAGAGAGAGTCGAAAGATGGAGGGAGTACTTCAGTGAGTTGCTAAATGAAAGGAATGAAGAGCCAGCAAACATAGCTGGATATGGTATGGGAGGGAGAAGAAGAGAAGTAGTGGAGGAGGAGGTGGGGATCAGGAGGTCAGAAGTGTGGGAAGCCATGAAAAGAGTGAAGTTGGGGAAAGCACCAGGAACAGATGGAGTGTGTGGGGAAATGTTGAGGTATGGTGGTGAGATAGTGATAGAATGGGTATGGAAAATGTGCAAACTAGCATGGGAGAAGGGGAGTGCACCCGATGACTGGAAGACTGGCATAATAGTCCCCCTATATAAGGGCAAAGGGGAAAGAGGAGTGTGTGGTAACCACCGAGGAATATGTCTTCTAAGCGTAGTAGGGAAGGTATACAGTAGGGTAGTGATTGAGAGAGTGAGAGTGAGAACGGAGAAATGGATAGGCGACGAGCAGGGAGGTTTTAGGAAGGGAAGAGGATGTGTAGATCAGATTTTTACCCTGAATTGTGTTGTGGAGAAGTATCTGGAGAAGAAACAAAAGGTGTATGTTGCCTTTATGGACTTGGAGAAGGCCTATGACAGAGTGGATAGAGAAGGTTTGTGGAAAGTACTTAGAATATACGGAGTAGAGGGCAAGTTGCTGAAAGCAGTGAAGAGCATGTATGAGGGTGCAAAGGCGGCAGTACGTGTGGAGAGTGAGCAGAGCGAGTTCTTTGACCTGAATGTTGGTTTGAAACAGGGGTGTGTGATGTCCCCGTGGTTGTTTACTGTATATATGGATGGAGTTATGAAAGAAATACTATCAAGAGCAGTGGATGTTGGTGTATCGCTGAAAAGGGAGGGAATTGAGTGGAAGCTACCTATACTGCTGTTTGCGGATGATACAGTTCTGATGAGTGATAATGAATGGGAGTTGCAGGGTCTGGTAAATGAGTTTGGAACAGTGTGCGAAAAACGGAATTTGAAGGTAAATACGGGGAAGAGCAAGGTTATGGTCTTCGAAAGGGGTGAAGTCACAGAGTGTGAGGTGAAGCTGAACGGTCAGGCTATGGAGATCGTCAACTCTTTTAAGTATCTGGGCAGTGTGTTGAGTAAAGATGGGACTATGGATGAAGAGGTGCGGGAGAGGGTACAACAGGGGAAGAGGGTTGTAGGAACGCTAAAAGCAGTAACAAGAAATAGGGTGGTCAGTATGGAAGTGAAGAAGTCCTTGCATGACAGTGTGGTAATCCCGACACTGACTTATGGAAGCGAAGCATGGACGTTGGTTGAGAGACTCAGACCAAGAGTGAGAGCAGTGGAAATGAATTACTTAAGGAGTGCGTGCGGAGTTACATGGAGGGATAGACAGACTAATGAGGAAGTAAGAAGGAGGTGTGGTGTGGAGGTAGATGTGCTGGAAAGTGTGAAAAGGAACAACTTGAGATGGTTCGGCCATATGGAACGTATGGAAAGCGAGAGAGAATGACTAAGAGGGTGTACGAGAGCGAGGTGGAGGGACAGAGGGGGAGAGGTAGACCGAATATGAGGTGGAAGGATGGAGTGAGGAACTACATGAACGAAGGCGGTGCTGGTTGGGGGGAGGGGCGTCGACTGACTGGGGACAGAGGTGCATGGGGGCGGTTCGTTCGTGGCCACCCCTTCGGGGATCACGGCGTCAGGCAATAGATAGATAGATAGATTCATTGTCGATAGTATCAATTGCTTACTTTTGCGATTTCCTTAGTTTATTTGTGCTATAAATGTAGGTTATTTGTAGGGTAGTTATTGATAGGGGTCACTTGAGGCATGCTATGCTTACAGGTACCTACCCGATAGCACTATCGTTAGTGAGTGCTGTACTGTATATATTATTTTGTAATAGTATAGATATCTTATCAATATTTGTATTTTGTACTATTTTAATGTCTTGTCATGTTGCAAATTTGATTTTAAATAATATTTTGACATTTAACATATAGTTTCTTTATTCATGCAGAGTTTAGTAAAATTTGCCAGAACGTCCCGGACTTCCCAAACTTGACTACTTCCTTTAACGTGACGATAGTGCGTTGTTATATGTGCGATTAGTTTGCTTGGGAAACAGATTAACTTGCTCATGTAGTAATGTACACCCTATGTGGTGGATTGTGTTCTTTTATTTAATAATTTTCATTTTAGTAAACGTTGTTTCCACATAGCGATTTTGATAATTTAATTTGACTTTATATTGTCCTTGTCCCAATTTTGGTTTGTTTAGTTTGCAAGTTTTACACTTTAATTACGTTGAGATTATTGTTATCGTTTTGTTTACTATTTTTTTTTACTTTTATTGACATTCACCCTCAGCTTCCTCCTCCCACAAACCACTCCTCAGAATTTGCCACTAACGCTGTGTCATGAGCAAACAGCAACTGATTCGATTTCCTATCTCTAACATTCTTTCCTACTAAACCCAATCCTCTACCCATAGTTTCATTTTCACCTCCCTCACAACACCATCCATATAGCCTATACATTAAACAACTACAGTGACATTATCCTCATATGTTGCACTCACCTGTTTATAATTCAACCAACCCAGGAAAACTGAGTAACTGCTAACATATCAAGAGGAGGGATTAACAATATAAAATACATATAATGTATATGAAAGCAAGCTTATAATGCCACTAACCCAGGAGAACTGAGCACCCGCCCACATTATCAAGCATGGCAGCAACCGGTCGAGGACAGAAGACTCGGACCCCCAGATAGCCGATGACGACCCCACCCAGGGAGCGAGAGGGCCCGCTGAGGTGGCCCGCTGAGTTGTGCAGCACGCGGATGGGGGTGGCGTTTTCGTGAGATGACATACCCAGCTGACAGGCATAAAAAATATTTATTTGGTGTGACATATTAATACACAATTACAGCCAAAAGCCAAAATTCCAACCCACCTTTATTCTAACCTATTGAAAGAGTCATTATATCTGTAACCTTCCTGCCTCACTTTCCTCCTCCATTGTTTTGATGTAGGTATTCAGTCATTCTTCTTTTGCCCCCCCCTTTTTTTACATCACTCGGAGTAAATAGGGGAAGAAAATTTGGCTTTTGGTTGTACAGTATAGATGGTGATGGGCTGGTCTATCAGAGTGAGAACTGAGCGATCTCTGCCATACCCATAGCTTACTCTTGACTGTTCCTTTTACTTATATATTTTCTAGATCTCAAGTGACGGCGTCTGTTCCGTGGATTGACCTCCCAATCTACCAAGATTGGAAGCCAAAGCGTCACATTTTTCCTTTGCCCCTCAACTTTCTCTTCATAATTGCTGAGGGAAACAGGGCCCTGGGTGGGGCTTTGGTTTCCAGGGCGTTTCCGCACCCTCCTCAGCTCCCCGCCATGGAGTGGCTTCGGTCATCCAGGCTTTATTGTGGTCGGCAGGGAGGGTTCCGTGGGGGTGCTCGGTTATGGCCTTGGCCTTGCTCAGGGCCTTGGGGCTGTTCGGCCAGGCAGCTTGGGGAACAACAACAGTATAGTAATGCCATTTGTACATACTATATTACTTATAATATATGCAACTAGATCCTCTTCTCCTTCAGTTAGAAGCTACAAATATATCAACAACAACTGGTAATCAATACATAAATATATAAACTCTGTAATGCAGCAAAATATCCTATATACAGTATCAGTAAATATTCAAAAGGTTAAATACTTATTGCTACATATTGAATTATCTTCAAATGTTGCACTCACCTGTCTGGCAATGGCTTTGTTGTCCACTTTGGAGTACATTTTCCTGATCTTATTCAAGGTGAGATGTGAGATGGCTGTAGCATTCAGTCCAAATATAACCTTTTCCTCGGGAACAACTGCTACAGCTTGGGTTATTTGATTATCTGATCCTGAAAGAGAAATGTTTACCTTAAATACCTTAAAAGTATATTCAAGATACTACAAGTAATTCCTATTATTTTATTTTGTTTACCATACCTGTAAACTTATAGAATTAACAAAGTCACGTTTCATTTCCATATACAGTAAAACTCTCACGACTTCAATTATCTCAAATGAACTCTCACATAACCACATAGGTATACAAACCAAAGCACACACACACAGACGCAGACACACACAATAAATGGGTTAATGACGAAGGAGGAAGAGTGAAAGAAGTGGCAATGAAGAAAATCATGGAGGAACAAATGAAACAATCAGAAAGGGAAAAGAAAGATCTAGAATCAGTGGTAGTAAAAGCTATGAGGAGAAACGAACAGGTCCTGCGCAAAACAATAGATAGAAATAAGTGTATCATTGTATTTGGGGATATAGAGGAGCACATTATTGAGAGGAAAGCTAGGGATAAGGAAGAAATTAACAAGGTAAAAACATTAATCAAGCATGTCGATGAAGAAGGAAACAACTGGAGAGATGATATTGAAGAAGTTAGGAGAATGGGTAAGGGAAACACAAGGCCAATGAGAGTGCAGTTTAGGTCTAGGGTAACAGTGGATGCAATAATGAACATAACATGGAGACTTAACTTGACCAGCAAGTTTAAGAAAATTACAATTAGAAAAGACATGAGTATTGAGAAACGAAACATACGAAAGGAATTGCAAACCGAGGCAAATGAAAAGAATGGAGAAAGGACGAAAGAAGACGAAAAGAAGTTTTTCTGGAGAGTGTGGGAGGGAAAAGTCAAGAAATGGTATATAAAGCGAAGGGACGAAGTAGGGAGGGAAAGGGAGACGGAGGAGAAGGCAGAGAAAAGGGAGGTGGAAATAGAAAGAGAAACAGTCTAAGTGGAGGCAAAGGGAGGGGAGGTGGAAACGGAGCGAGAAAGAGTCCAGGTGGAGACAAGAGAAGAGGAGACAAGCTAGGAAATAAATTGGGAGGGGTACGTACAAAAAAGAAAGGAACGGGCAGGGACGAGAAAAATAGGGAAAATACTGGTAACGCTAAGTTCATGTATACAAATATTGATGGGTTAATTTCCAAAAAGATTGAGTTTGACGAATATGTAAAGAGAGAGAGGCCCGGGGTAGTATGTTTGACTGAAACTAAGCTTAACCAGGAGCTAGACACGAATATAATTAGTTGTGCGGGATACAGTACATGGAGAAGAGACAGGTTAGGAAAGCTAGGAGGAGGAGTGTTGATCATGGTAGATAATAAAATTACTGCTAAAGAATTAAAACTTGGTGATAGCATTGCTGAAGTGGTAGCAGTTGAAATTGAAGATAATGATAGGTCAAAATTAGACATTGTATCAATGTATTTACCTCCTAAGACTAAATCTTGGAGCAACAATGAATATAATAAATTAATTTTGGAAACCTTGCAAATGTTAGAAATTATTTGTAAAAGGAAAAATAGGCTTATTCTTGCAGGGGACATTAATTGCGGGGAGGTGGATTGGGAATGTTTGGATGCGGGTTCAAATGAAAATACTTGGGGTAGCAAATTTCTTGAACTAACAATGGGGTATCTACTAACACAACACGTTACGGAAAATACAAGATTTAGAGGAGGTGATGAACCATCAAGTCTTGATTTAATATTCACCAAAGACCCCCAAGAAATAAAGAACCTAACATATTTGAGTCCCATGGGAAAAAGCGATCATGCTGTGATTGAATTTGAATTGACAGTGGAATTTCTGGAAGGCAGAGAGGAGGAACATAAGGAATATAGACTAAAATATAGTAAGGCGGATTATGAATCATTACGTGGATACTTTGCAAATATAGATTGGTCATTTATTGAGCAAGAACAGAATATTCAGGTAAAATACACCATGTTACTAGATATTTACAGGGTAGGGGGTAGATAAATATGTACCAACATTTAAGGATAGAAAGCTGGCTAAGGAGAAAGAGTGGTTTAACATGCGATGTCACATTGCCCAGAACAAAAAGGACTCTGCATGGAATAAAGTGAGAAGGAGACACACTGAGGAAAAATGGAATGAGTAAAAGAATGCTAGAAACAACTATGTCAAGACTATAAGAGAGGAGAAAAAGAACTTTGAAAAAGATATAGTAAACAAATGTAATAAAGAACCCAAACTGTTCTATAGTTATATCAACCGCAAAACAAAAATAAAGGACAAAATAACAAAGCTTAGGGTAGAGGGTCAATTATATGAAGACACAGTGGGTATGTGTGAAATTATGAATGATACATTAACATCTGTGTTTGTGGAGGAGGATGACTATGTAGAACCTGTGGTGGAATTGAACGAGATACAGGGACTAGAGTCGATAGAAGTCAACCAGGATGAACTAAAATCATTGTTGGAAGAATTGGACGTGAGAAAATCTATGGGCCCAGATAACATTGCTGGATGGGTATTAAGAGAATGTTCTGAACAACTAGTGAGACCTATTTTTAATATTGTTCAACACTCATTAAACAAGGGGAACTTCCCTTAGAATGGAAACAAGCAAATATAACTCCAATATATAAAAGTGGAAATAAAGAAGACCCGCTAAATTTTCGACCGGTATCCTTAACGAGTGTTATATGCAAGCTTTGTGAAAAGATTATTAGAAAAAGATGGGTGGGTATGTTGGAGGAGAGGGAAATAATTTCAAGCAAGCAGTTCGGGTTCAGAAAAGGTCATTCGTGTACCACAAATTTGTTGAGTTACTATGATAGGATAATTGACATTGTACAAGGGAGGGAGGGGTGGGTGATGATTGTATTTACTTAGATTTCAAGAAGGCATTTGATAAGGTGCCTCATAAGAGATTGTTGTGGAAGCTCAGGACTGTGGGGCGGGTTGAGGGAGTATTATTAAAGTGGATGGAAAACTATTTAATTGGGAGGGAAATACGAACAGTAATAAAAGGAAAGTTCTCCTCGTGGAAAAGGGTAAAAAGCGGAGTGCCTCACGGATCGGTGTTGGCCCCAATCATGTTTTTGGTTTTCATCAACCTTCAAATGGGAATAGGCTCATATATGTCTATGTTTGCTGATGATGCAAAATTAATGAAGCATATTACAAGTAGGAGTAGTTGTGAAGAATTACAGAGAGACCTAGATAAATTATATGAGTGGAGTCAAACTTGGAAAATGGAATTCAACACGAGTGTCATGTTCTTGAGATGGGAAAAAGTAAATATAGACCTTCTTGGGAATATAAAATAGGAGATGAAATAATTAGTAAAGCTGGGAAAGAAAAAGACCTAGGGGTAGTTATGGCAGATAGCTTGTCACCTGAACAGCATATAAATAAAATAACTGGTGAAACCTATGCAGTGTTGACTAACATGAGAATAGCTCTGAATTATTTAGATGAAGAGATGTTAGCAAAAATAATAGGGACAATAATACGACCAAGACTGGAGTATGCAGCAGTGGTGTGGTCTCCACACCTTATAAAACATAATAAAAAACTGGAAAGAGTTCAGAGAGTTGCCACTAAGATGATAGCTAGCCTTAGAGACCTGCCATATGAGGAGAGATTGGAGAGGCTAAAGCTGCCAACGCTGAGGGAGAGGAGAGAGAGAGGTGACATGATCATGATGTTTAAGTGTGTGAAGGGTTTTGAGAAGATCGATAAGGGAGATTTTGTGGTGAGGGACGAGGGAAGAACCAGGGGTCATGAATGTAAGTTGAGGAAAGTTGTATGTAAGTCTGATGTAAGAAAGTTCAGCTTCCCGTATAGAAGCATTGATTGTTGGAATAAGTTGGATGGGGAGGTGGTGGGAGCAAGAAATATCCAAACTTTTAAAGCAAAATTGGATAAATGTAGAGAGAGAGACAGGACAACACGAGCTTAGGCTCAAATCCTGTACAGTATACAACAATTAGGTGAGTACACACTATGACAAACCCACCTTGTATCTGTGCCGCCTGGAGACAGCCGGTGTAGTGCGGCCCCAGCTGGAACACCTGTTGAACCATCTGAGGCTGCAGTACATCCTCCACCAGATGGCAGCACCCTTGTTTCCACACTAGCTTGGAGTGTCGTCTGTACGCTGGGGGGGTTCCAACATACGCATACACAGACGAGGCGATGGTTAGGTTAGCGGCCCCACCACCAGGGTTCTGTAAGATGTAGTGTAGTTTCTTCTGTGTGACCAGTTGCCCGTCGATGTAGATACAGAGTGAGGAGTTCTTGAGTACAGAGCGACTGAGGGTGATGGTGAGGTGATGCCACTGTCCTTCTGTTAACAAGTCTGGGCACCAAGCTCGGCAACCAAAGTCGCCCACCACATCCGGCTCCCACTCTGTTACACCTGTCATAAGGATTTGCATACAGTTAATTGATCTACTAAAAGTAAGAAAAGACTGTGGTATTGAATTGCAAGAAATTTGTTTACAGTAATACTAAATGGTTTCAAAAGTTTAAATAAATTGTGGTAAAGATTTGAATGGAATTTCTTGATACTATGGTAAAAGATGTACTTACTAGTGACCGGTCACCTCAACCAGTAGACCACTTCATCCAGTAATCTCAACAGGTCCCTACTCAACTTCCCAAAGCCCTAGCTGTGGGAGTTGGTCTCATTTGTAGACATATTGAGTACCTTGTTCTGAGCAGAGATGATGATGGTGAGACATATAAGGTGGTGGTCACTTAATACTTATAAAACAAAGTACACATGCCAATACACAATTCCCTAACCTTGTCCCGGTTGTGGGAAGTTGGTCTCATGGGTGGACACAATGAGGGCTTTGTCCCTGGCAGAGATGACGATAGAGAGACAGATGAGGTGGTGGTCGCGGCCCGGCACGTGACGCACCAGAGTTAACACACGTACACAGTGAGGGTCCGTCCTCGGGTCACTGTACTTCTCCACACACACCCACGTACTGTAGGTCAGGCCAGTTTGGGGTGGGAAGATCCTGTCACCTGGAAAAAATACAATAAAATCATTAAAAAATACATTAGTACAAACATTTCTTATTTAAATATCTCTACATATTAACCCTTTCGCACAGAAGGACGTGATTTGCGCCCTTTCTGGTATACTTACAAGCCTTTGTGACCATCAGGGATGTATATAAAAAAATATTTTAGTTACTTCAACCTCTGCAGTTGTCTTTGAGCGAGCTGTGGGCAGAAAGCTAATTTTGGAGAGCCAATTATGAAATTAAGATAATTCTATTTCTGAATACTAAAAAGCAATAATCTATCTATCTATCTACTCAGGCACATTCCCCATTTTTCTATATATTTATACATATATATATTTTTTTTGTTAGCAATAATGATAATCAAAATAAACTACAGGTACTTCTCACTAAGTCTCTCTCCACACACACACACACACACACACACACACACACACACACACACACACACACACACACACACACACACACATAATTATATTATAGGTCATAACAGTGTGGAGTGGGAAGATCCTTTTTGAGTATATGATAAAGAAACCTGGTAATAAATCGTACCAGTGCCGATGCCGCCGATGACATTAGGCTCTGTGGATGAGAGTGCTGCCCCGACCACTGAGCCACCACCGGCACTCTGGGGGGCCATGGAAGGCAGGAACAGGCACCCAAACCCTTCAGCACTCATGTCAAACTCCACAAATGACGGGAATACCAATGTTCCAACTCTGTCATGGGAAAGGCAAAAATTAACCTTTTAATTAAAATGTAAAACTTGCAAAACAAACAAACCAATACAGGAACCGCACAATATAAAAAACGAAAGAACTTATCAAAATCACTACGTGGAAATAACATATTGAAGATTTAGCAAAGCAACATATTCCCACACCTATACTGTATTCTGGTTGATACTTCCAAAATGGTAACGATATCAGCTCCATTACTCAAGTTATTTTGGAGTTATGAGAGGTTAGGGGTGGAGATTTCTAGACAGCTCTTAATGAATAGGTCATAACTACACAAGAATTCATGAGTAAACCTATTATTGGTTATATTTCAGCTGATGGTAAATTGACTAGCAACTTATTTCTCGATACTTAATAGAAAAATATGAAAGTACAGTACAGTACTATGTTTCTGCATCATATTAACGTCAAGTTTCAAAATTAACAACATGTTTCGCTACAAAATCTACATAATGGCTGAATAATTAAGATAAGAACATGGCAACTTCCCGTCAGCTCGAAAAAAAACCTAGAGTACCGGTACATTATAATTACCTGAAGTCCCTGGGTGTGGTCATAGATACGAGGGTCTTGATGCGGGTGAGAGGTACGGGACCGTTGTAGGTAGACGCCCCGGTACTGATGTCCACATCATCCAGGTTCAGGCAGTTCAGAGGGTTACCAAGACGAAGGAAGATTCTGCAGAGAAAAGATAATACTGATTCAAGTAATATTTAACTCCTTAAAAGCGGGCATGTTTGTTGACATGACCGTGCTGCTGGGCGGATATATTTACCAAAAACGAGCTTCATTCCATGCTCTCTTTCATGCATAAACAAGAGCCAGAGCGTAATACAATTATATATCCGTGAAAGGGCGATAATAGAGCTTTCCAATGACACCTGAATCATCCTTGTATGACCACAGGTTCTCTTGCAGCGATAGCGTAACCGGAGGTGAAAATACTGTACCCAAATAAAGTAATTTCCACGGTTATAGTACCTTAAAGTGCGAGGATGTATGGCCTGTACTTCCAGCCAGGGTGGTAAACTGGGGCAAAGTTATTTTAAGACTGAATTAAGTGCAAGAGGGAATACGAAATTTTTTACATGGAGTTTCGTTGATTTGGCCATTCAATCACTTCTAGGGGCAAAAAGGCAACTATGGTGCATAACTTTAGCTTTAGACATTGAATAACCATGACTACAAATAAGGGACTTAATTTTAAGACCGAGTATGGAAACTCTCTTGTTTGCCACCCTGCTGCCAGCCTCTCAAAGATGTATTGTATGGGTGGGTGTAAGGGGTGCTTCTCATAAACCAAAGTTTATTCGCTATAAGTAGGCGAGAAATCATGACCTCCATCCTCTGTAACTCAAAAAGGGCTAGAGCAAATTGACTGTAAATTCCCACATCTATTTCTTGTCTGACTCTTCCCAAATGGTTGTTGTTCCCCAAGCTGCCTGGCCGAACAGCCCCAAGGCCGGGGCAAGGCCAAGGCCATAACCGAGCGCCCCCACAGAACCCTCCCTGCCGACCACAATAAAGCCTGGGTGACCGAAGCCACTCCATGGCGGGGAGCTGAGGAGGGTGCGGAAACGTCCGGGAAAACAAAGACCCACCCAGGGCCCTGTGCCCCTCAGCAATTATGAAGAGAAAGTTGAGGGGCAAAGGAAAAATGTGACGCTTTGGCTTCCAATCTTGGTAGATTGGGAGGTCAATCCACGGAAGAGACGCCGTCACTTGAGATCTAGAAAATATATAAGTAAAAGGAACAGTCAGAGTAAGCTATGGGTATGGCAGAGATCACTCAGTTCTCACTCGATAGACCAGCCCATCACCACATGACTAGAACCCAATCCTCTCAGCATCAGCTAGGAAAGGCCCTAGAAAGCCGCCTTTGGCGGGTAGAAATATTATGGTAGAAATATTAGCTCGATTATACTAGTCGTTTTTTAGTTACAGAGGTTAGAGGTCATGATTTCTCGCCTAATTACAGCGAATAGACTATAGTGCCGCCTCAAGCCTGGACAACACACACCACAAGTACACTCAACAACACGTACCTTAAATCTCGAGGGTGTATCGCTTGTGCTGCCAGTCTCTCAAAGATGTATTGTAGGGGCGGGTGTAGTGGGTGCCTCTCGTTGACTAGTGCAGCCTCACAGCGAGACAACAGATCCCCAGCCAGACCCACCTCACACATCAGTTGCTGGTTACGCTCCGTCCGCACCAGTGACTAAAATATGATGCACATTTATTAGCTCTTTATTACTGTAATATTCTATAATGCTGGTGCTTATTTTCTACTCATCCATACTAGTATGCGTGCCTGAATAAGTGAATATAGCAAACATTGATCAGAGAACTCCATTATGTAAATGCCATTTCTCTCCTGGTAGCGTGGGATCAAACCACCTAAAGTACTTCATGGTCTTGAGTCCAATAAGTTATAGACTGTACAATGAGAGCTAACCCCTTTGGTAGAGACCGAACAGGGGTATCTATATACCTAAATCAGCTTCTGATCATTACAGCTTAACATCCATATTAATTGAACCAGAGGGCTACTATAATATAGTCTGCTGCTAAGCTTGATTCCAGTATACTTCATCCATTTAGGCAAAGGCAAAATACAATCCATCATGACCCAAGAAGTTCCAAAGTTAGGCTACCTTAGCCTTCCTAAGGAAACTACATTGGCTGAAGAATCGCAACAGCGTCTCCAGGATTCAACTATAGTAAGAGGCACAGACTGTATGAATGATTGCATTATCTCCTCTTGAGCAATAATCAAATAAAAAGGGTCCTAAATACACAAACAAAAACTTTATACTGTACTGTATTAATTAAAATGTAAAACTTGCAAACTAAACAAACCAAAATTGGGACAAGGACAATATAAAGTCAAATTAAATTATCAAAATCGCTATGTGGAAACAACGTTTACTAAAATGAAAATTATTAAATAAAAGAACACAATCCACCACATAGGGTGTACATTACTACATGAGCAAGTTAATCTATTTCCCAAGCAAACTAATCGCACATATAACAACGCACTATCGTCACGTTAAAGGAAGTAGTCAAGTACATTCTACATTCAGTACAGTACATTCTTTGCCTTCTTACGCATCAAATCAACCAAGCTACAGACCAACATGGTGAACACATACAATAGCACTGGATATATCAAAGGCATTTGATAGAGTCTGGCATCAATCCTTATTGTCGAAGATGTCACACTACGGCCTTGCATCATTAGTTCCACTAATTTCTTCTTATCTTCATAACAGAAAAATATGTGTAATGGTAGATGCCTTTATTCTCAATTTCACTCAATAAATGCTGGTGTTCCCCAGGGATCAGTTTTGGCCCCAACTCTGTTCCTCATTCATATCAATGATCTCATATCTACCACTCATAATCCAATACATTCCTACGCAGATGACTCAACACTCCACAGTTCCTTCACATTTACCAATTCTTTCACCCAACCCGATCTTATAAATTCAAAAATAAACACTGCAATTTCTCTGAACCAGGACCTTTCTAGAATTAATGAATGGGGACAAAAGAATCTAGTTTCCTTTAATGCACAGAACACCAAGTACAGTAAACTTCCGTTAATCCGAAGGGCAGCGGACCGGCCCTCGTTCGGATTAGTGGATTTTCGGATTATCGGACTTTACCCCTATGAACCTGTGTATTAACCCTTTCAGACTCATATGACGCAGAGGTTGCCAGATTAGCAATACGAAATAGAGTTCTCTCACTCTTATAATTACCTCTCCAAAATTAGTTTTCTGCCCACAGCTAACTCAAAGACAACTGCAGAGCTTGAAGTAACTAAACTAAAGGTTTCTAAATACCCCTGATGGTAACAAAGGTTTTAAAGTATCCCTAATAGGCTCAAAATCGCGTCATATGTCGGAAAGGGTTAATGGCCTGACGAAAACATTGAGGCATTAGGCCACCCAAATGACACAATGGTGCACACACACATATCATATGTTCATGAAATCACTTCAAAAGTTTGCCATTGTCATTGTAGCCTATTACCTACTTCAAAACATTCAGATTAATGGTCAAAGGAATCTGCTGATATAAATGTAAACACCATATGTCCGCATCGTCTTCTTCTTCTTCCGTCTACTAGCGAGTTTGTCTTGCTCTTGCAGATCAGATCAGATGTGGTTCGGGAAGTAATGCCTTAACAACGGCACTTCCCTGAGAGGTTCTTGTAATTTTCCTTTTGTGATTTTCCTTTTGTGACGTGCTCCGTTATATTATATTGTATTGAAAGCACCCTTGTCTTGTTGTCTTGAAAGCACCCTTGGGACGCTCCGATCACTGAACTATAAATAGTAGCGTATCGGAACGTCCAAAGGTGCGTTTTCAAGCTCAAGACTGAATGCGCTTGCAGAAAATGCGGTGCAAGCCAGTAGCGCATCGGAGCGTCCCAAGGATGCGTTCAAGAGCAAAACAAACTCTCTAGCAGACGATGTGGTGTTTACGTTTATATCAGTAGCTTCCTTTGACCATTAATCTGAATGTTTTGAAGTAGGTAATAGGCTACAATGACAATGGTAAACTTTTAAAGTGAATTCATGAACATATAATATGTGTGCTCCATTATGTGTCATTTGAGTGGACTAATGCCTCAAAAAGGGGACTTTGGGACTTCTTGAAATTCGGACCATCGGGTGAATTCGGATTTGGCCTCAAATTGAAAAATTCGGACTATTGGGAGATTCGAATCATCGGTCGTCGGATTAAAGGACTTTTACTGTACATTCAATTTTCTAACCGACAGAATCTCACTGACTCCCATATATTTTTTAATGATGTAAATATTCCCACTTCCCCTAGTATTGACATTCTCAGTGTAACATTAACTACTAACTTGAGCTGGACACATTATGTTAGAAGCATTGCTAAGAATGCCTCTAAAAAACTGGGACTCCTGTACAGAGTTTGAGAATTCTTCACTGACGAGCAGTTGGCCGTAATATATAAAAGTCATGTGCGTTCTCAGATGGATTACTGTTCACCTCTGTGGAGTGGAAGTGGAGTGGTTGCATTGAGGCAGTTGGACAAAATTCAAAATAAAGCTATTAGATTAATCAATAACCCTGCAATCACACAGGACCTTCCTACATTATCCATACGAAGAAACATTGCATCCCTTGCATTATTCTACAGATATTTTCACGGCAATTGTTCCGAGGAACTTGCTTCAATTGTGCCGCCTCTCCACATCTTTCCCCGTAGAACTAGGGCAGGTGAGAGCGCCCATGAATTTACACTTTCTCCTCCACAATGCAGAACTTCTGCTTATCAAAATTAATTTATCCCTAGAACTACTACTCTTTGGATTTCACTTCCCTCGAGTTGCTTTCCACAAACTTACAATCTACAAAAGTTTAAATCCAGTTGTTACAAACATTTTATGAATGGAGGATGCATTTAGGCACATGGACCTTTTTGTTTTATCTGTGTTTTTCCTTCCTCTGTTCATTGTCTCCTTTAAAAAAAAAAAAAAAAAAGTTTGCAAAGTTTGAGAAAGATCTCTTGTGGGCAACTATTACTAAACTATACGGTACCATGACAAGATGTGCGGTGTAGAGAGCAAAAGTGAGAGGAAGCAGAAGCCCTCTTATTTACAATGTTCTTAAACCTTTTCAAGATCAATAGAGGGAAAGAATTTATGTAGGCGACTACTGTATATCCTGATGTGTAGTGTAGAGAGGGAAAGAAGTCATATGGGTGATTATACCTTGATGAGATGTGCGGTGTAGAGCTGTAGTAGAGCAGCGAGGCGCGGGTGTGATGGGTGCTGTATGGAGGGCAGGAGGTGTAGTAGTGTGGTGATTACTCCCGCGTGGACGATCACTGGTTCCGCCGGGGGAGGACCCAGGTTCAAACCCCCCACTGGACGCTTCGAACTCGGGGAGATGTCTGTTAGCCTTGTCTGAATAAAAAAGATCAACTTTAGTCTAAATTGAAGAAATGGACATTATGAAAACTCATAGCATATCTTACACATTTGCTCTAGTTATATTTATATTAAGGCGAGTCAGTTGTTTTTTCGAGTCCTCCCTAGTTAGCCCTATTAGTTATGAGATTTGAAGACATTCGACCCATTAGTTTGGCAATTTTCAGACCTTTTGCTTCATTTCTTTGCCAATATTAAAACCTTTCGTGCCATTTAAATAGGTGTCGATTTTTTTCCTGGCGAGCGGCAGCGAGCCTGTATTTGAAGAGGAATCGGCCTTCGGCCGCGACATTTTTCTACTGAAAAATGTAAAAATTTATATCGAAGGGGGGTCTTGTGGGTGATTTTTTAAGTTTGATAGAGGTTTAGAGAGCAAACTAAACCCCCTTCTTAAACCATTGAGCCGAACCAGTAAATTATGCTTCACAATAGCGTCTGAGGTCCCTTAACCGTGGACGTACATCATTGCCTGGTGTGGGTATGTCTGGAGGTGTGAAGGTGGGTGGTGCGGCACGGTCGAAGGCATCCAGGGCCATATGGTACATCAGCTGCAGGATCTGGACCACACGCACCACTGACACAGGGATCTCCGCAGGGGGTCTGGCAAAGATTACATATTTGTTTATACTTATAATACCGGTGCTACAAACTTAACTTTTCCCTAATAAGTCAAATTGACCGCCTGAGAGTCTAGCTATATAATATTTCAGAGTTATGTTATGATAATATAAAGACAGATATGGATGCTAGTACAGTATGTTACCAGTCTTAATAAAATCACAACTAAAATTATTTGAAACTCACAAGTACTCCAGTATGGGTGTGGTGAAGATGGTGTGGAATGTGTTGAGGTCCACCCCATCTGAGGCGGGGTGTGCTGGGGCAGGGAGGTGGGGAGGGTTGGAGCCCCCATCACCGCCCCCGGGGGTGTCACCTTCCCATGATGCCTCCTGGATATGTGTCTCTGTCTTGAAGCAACCCAGTAGGCGCAGTGTATCACAGAAACTGGTGTAGCAGATCTGAGGGGGAGGGAAATATTAAGGGATGGTTCACTTTTTAGTCAATTTTGTTCATGTATTAATTATTTTTCTAGTTTTCTCCCTATACCTATATTAAACTAAAAAAAACATCCATTAGATCCCCCTTCAAGATTAATTTGTATATTTTTCAGTAGAAACATGTCCCGGTTAAAGGCTGATTCTTCCAAAATTACAGGCTCACTATCGTTAACCAGGAAAAAAATTGACACCTAAATAGCATGAAAGGTCTTGATATTGACAAGGAAAGAGATGGTATGTGGAAAGTACTTAAAATATACGGAGTAGATGGCAAGTTGTTGAAAGCAGTGATGAGCATGTATGAGGGTGCAAAGGCGGCAGTACGTGTGGAGAATGAGCAGAGCGAGTTCTTTGACCTGAATGTTGGGTTGAAACAGGGGTGTGTGATGTCCCCGTGGTTGTTTACTGTATATATGGATGAAGCCATGAAAGAAATACTATCAAGAGCAGTGCATGTTGGTGTATCGCTGATAAGGGAGGGAAATGAGTGGAAGCTGCCTATACTGCTGTTTGCGGATGATACAGTTCTGATGTGCGATAATGAATGGGAGTTGCAGGGTCTGGTAAATGAGTTTGGAACAGTGTGCGAAAAATGGAATTTGAAGGTAAATGCGGGGAAGAGCAAGGTTATGGTCTTCGAAAGGGGTGAAGTCACAGAGTGTGAGGTGAAGTTGAACAGTCATGCTATGGAGATCGTCAGCTCTTTTAAGTATCTGGGCAGTGTGTTGAGTAAAGATGGGACTATGGATGAGGAAGTGCGGGAGAGGGTGCAACAGGGGAATAGAGTTGTAGGAACGTTGAAAGCAGTAACAAGAAATAGGGTTGTCAGTATGGAAGTGAAGAAGTCCTTGCATGACAGTGTGGTAATCCCGACACTAACTTACGGAAGCGAAGCATGGACGTTCGGGAAGAGACTCAGACCAAGAGTGAGAGCGGTGGAAATGAGTTACTTAAGAAGTGCGTGCCGAGTTACATGGAGGGATACAGACGAATGAGGAAGTAAGAAGGTGTGGTGTGGAGGTAGATGTGCTGGAAAGTGTGAAAAGGAACAACTTGAGATGGTTCGGTCATATGGAACGTATGGAAAGCGAGATAATGACTAAGAGGGTGTACGAGAGCGAGGTGGAAGGACAGAGAGGGAGAGGTGCACCGAAGGAGAGGTGGAAGGATGGAGTGAGGAAGTATATGGATGAAGGCGGTGCTGGTTGGGAGGAGGGGCGTCGACTGACTGGGGACAGGTGCATGGGGGCGGTTTGTTCGTGGCCACCCCTTCGGGGATCACGGCGTCAGTCAATAGATAGATAAATAGACCATCATCATCATCATCAACACTCACTCTTATCATCATCATCTGCTAATACTGTAGTGATGTACACCTTATGTGGTGGTTTTGTGTTCTTTTATTTCAATATTTTATATTATTAAAGCATTATTCCCACATAGCAATTGTTCTTTTGCTTTTATATTGTGTCGTCCCTGATTTGGTTTGTTTTTTTGCAAGTTTTACATTATAATATAATCATCATCATCAGCCCATAACATCATATAGATATAGATATAGATATAGATAGATAGCATCCTACATTTACATCATCAGTAGCGTCCCATATCATCATCATCATTATTAGCATTATCTTCAGCTCACATCATTAACCCATATTTACATCATTATCAACATCCCACATTATTATCAGCTGACATCTTCATCATCAGCCTGTTTTTAGCCCACTGCCTCTCTACAATGTGTATACAGTACTTACTCCAATTTTGCGTGTTCTGATTTTGCGAAACACCAATTTTGCGACCGACACCCCACTAACCAATTTTTTATGAAAACCTAATTTTGCGATGTAACTCTACTTTTGCGGGTGGCGCCGTAAGAAAGTGGGGCTTTCCGCACTAGTTTTCGGGGGGGAGGGGTGGCCGGGCCACCCAAGCCTCGGACACCCTCCCTCCATCCCCGCAAGCCCAGCCATCTTTCGAGTCTAGGTAAATGCTCAATTGCTCATTTAATTTGATTTTCTCAAGGATAATGATAATGTCTTATGTTTTTCTGTATTTTTCTTAATTGTGGGATGTATAATTACATGTAGGCTATGTGTATAAAAACAAAGAAAATAAATGACGGAAATCACGAAAAATTGGGCCATCACTGATGAAATGTCGACCATATTCATTTTTCCCCATAAGGTTAGTTAATCTAATTTTGCGAATTCCAGTTTTGCGGCCTGCAATGTCGACCAATTTCTCGCAAAATTGGAGTACATACTGTACTCCTTTTGGTATCTAACACTTTACCTACCCTTTTGTACCGCCAACATCGTTTTTACTTTATCCTAGCTATACTATATTTAGACGAACGTGTGCAGCTTTAGAAGGATCTGTGGTAGCTAAAAGGATTCATCATTGAGATAGTCTGTAACCTTTTAATGGGTAGACGTCCTTCCTAAGCTGAATAAAATGGTCTAATCACTGCCACAATAAAATTAAAAAGGACGTCGCCGGTACAGAAGGGGTTAATAGCTTACAGGACAGAATAGGCTGAAGATATATTATATTTTTTAACCTTATTGCTTTCCTGTGTGTAAGTAACTTAGAGCTTGTGCTTAGTTATCTTGCAAAATGAGGTTATATACAAAATATAATCTTAAATCTGCCTGAGAGAGAGAGAGAGAGAGCGAGAGAGAAAACAGAGGAGATACAGAGAGACACAGACCTAAGAAAGACTTCAACTCACCTCTTGATGAAAGAACTTTGCATTAGCCGGTTCGTATCTCATTGCGGTGGTGAGAGTATTGAAGACGTTGAGGAGCAGGGTGAGGATTAGCCTGGAGGATACTGGGGACCACACAGTAGGGGTCACGTCGGCCAGGCTGCCCTCCAAGCTCACCAGGGCACTCATCACGTATACGAACCCTCCAACCTTGCGGAACACTGTCCTTGTTCGGTGGGACTCTTTTAGGCACACAAGCAGTGACTGGAAAGAAAATGTTCATGAATACATTGTGAATACCTCGATAAAATTGTCAAATACTCCAACAATCAACGACTAGGAAGAAAATTGTCATGACTATACAGTAAACCCTCGCCATCTCGGACCTCTAGAAGTCGGAAACCCGTACTAGTCGGACTGGCTACGGCCTCTCGGACATGCACTTCGGTAGTTCGGACATTTCCGTCATCGTTCCGACAGTCTCTGACGTCGGACTTTATATAAGTATTCGGAAAATGTCCGATATTATATTTTTCAATTCCATTGCATTAGAAATGATTCAAAGATTACAAGAAGTCCAAATAAGACATAGTTATGTTAATGTATAAGGGAGTTATGTAGATGCATTAGAGAGATAGATAGATAGAAAGAGAGAGTTACAGAGGGGGAGTGAGCAATAAACACGAACTATTATGAGACGGACTTAATTGGTTCTGAAAATACAAAGGAGACTTTTATATTGACTCTTTTTCATGTTATTATTTGTGTGCTGGAAGGATAATATTGTTTTCAATTCCATTGCATTAGAAATGATTCAAAGATTACAAAAAGTCCAAATAAGACATAGTTATGTTAATGTATAAGGGAGTTACGTAGATGCATTAGAGAGATAGATAGATAGAAAGAGAGAGATACAGAGGGGGAGTGAGCGATAAACACGAACTATTATGAGACGGACTTAATTGGTTCTGAAAAGACAAGATAGATAGAAAGAGAGTTGCAGAAGGGGAAGTGAGCGATAAACACGAACTATTATGAGACGGACTTAATTGGTTCTGAAAAGACAAGATAGATAGAAGAGTTGCAGAAGGGGAAGTGAGCAATAAACACGAACTATTATGAGACGACTTAATTGGTTCTGAAAAGACAAAGGAGACTTTTATATTGACTCTTTTTCATGTTATTATTTGTGTGCTGGAAGGATAATATTGTTTTCAATTCCATTGCATTAGAAATTATTCAAAGATTACAAGAAGTCCAAATAAGACATAGTTATGTTAATGTATAAGGGATTTATGTACTGTAGATGCATTAGAGAGATAGATAGATAGAAAGAGAGAGTTACAGAGGGGGAGTGAGCAATAAACACGAACTATTATGAGACGGACTTAATTGGTTCTGAAAAGACAAAGGAGACTTTTATATTGACTCTTTTTCATGTTATTATTTGTGTGCTGGAAGGATAATATTGTTTTCAATTCCATTGCATTAGAAATGATTCAAAGATTACAAAAAGTCCAAATAAGACATAGTTATGTTAATGTATAAGGGAGTTACGTAGATGCATTAGAGAGATAGATAGATAGAAAGAGAGAGTTACAGAGGGGGAGTGAGCGATAAACTAAACACGAACTATTATGAGACGGACTTAATTGGTTCTGAAAAGACAAAGGAGACATTTTTATTGACTCTTTTTCATGTTATTATTTGTGTGCTAGAAGGATAATATTGTTTTCAATTCCATCGCATTAGAAATTATTTATAGATTACAAAAAGTCCAAATAAGACATAGTTATGTTAATGTATAAGGGAGTTAGTTAGATGCATTAGAGAGATAAATAGATAGAGAGAGAGTGGCTAGGGGCGAGCGAGCGATAAAATACTAACATATACGAGACAGACTTATGTTTCTGAAAGACAAAGGAGACATTTTTATTTACTCTCTTTTTCATTTTATTATTTGTGTGTTAGAAGGGTAATATTGTTTTCAATTCCATCGTATTAGAATTGATTCATAGATTAAAAAAAGACCAAATAAGACATAGTTATATATATGTATAAGGGAGATAGATGCATTAAATAGATATACCGGTATATAAAAAAAAAAAAAAAAAAAAAAAATAATCTCAATTTCTCTGGTGACGCGGACTTTCCTCTTCTAATTCGGAATTTTCCCTCTCTTAAGTAGGACATAAGTCGGACTTCGGACATCTCGGATTTTCGGTCATCTCGGACTGGGTCTCCCCCCCAATTAGTCCGAGATAGCGAGGGTTTACTGTACTGACAAACAGCCAGCGATAGAAGAAAACACATCATGAATTAAAGTTGACTACACTTACTGAATTATCTCAACTATGGCATAATTACCTTGAGTAATAGTATGCCTATCTCAAACCATAGTTTTGAGATTACCTTGAGTATGTGCATTATGAAATACCGGTATAGTAAAGGCATTACCTTGAGTATGTCTATCTTGAGCTGTAGTTGTGTGGGTGATGCAGAGTGTAGGAGACCCAACAGAGAGCCCATGTCATCATCACTACCGCTGGCCAGGACCAACTGCTGCATCACGCCTATACCAACAAACAAGTACTTTTAGTAATACAATTTTATTAATTATAATTAGGCCAAAAATCTTCTAACCTCTATAACTTAAAATCTACTTGAGTTCTTAAGCTAATATTTCTACCATTTGGACTTTTGGAAGTCAGCCAGGAACACACAAAGTTTAAAGCATTTTAAGTCATAGGATGAAGGAAAGATTGATTGAGGGAGAGAGTTCCGGAGTTCACTAGTTGAGTAGAAGAAAGAGTGAGAAAATTTGCCAATTCTTGGATTGGAGAGCTGGACAGAATAGGAGTGGGATTGTATTGAAAGGTGAGTGCCTCGCACTCGCTGCAAGGGAGGGGATATGCACTGAGAGAGCTCTGAAAAACACTGATTGTTATAATAGCGATAGAAGTGAAAGAGATGCAACATTGTGGCATGTAGAAAGAGATTGTAGGGAACTGGTAAGAGGAAGTGAGTTGAGGCAAAATGCTTTGGACTTTACTCTTTCGAGAAGTGCGTTATGGGTGGAACCCCCCCACACATGCGAACAATACTCGATACATGGGCGTATTTTGCCCCTATACAGAGCAAGAAGCTGTGCGGGGTGGAGAACCCACGGAGACGGTTGAGCTCACCTAACTTTTGGGAAGCTTTATTAGCAAGAGTGAAAATATGATCTTTTCAAGAAAGGTCGGATGAAAAAGATACACCAAGAATATTGAGAGAAGATAAAGGGTTGACTTTTGTATTGTTGAAGAGTAATTGATAGTCTTGTGGAGGATTGCAAAGGGTAGGGAGAGGGTGACATTGGGTCTTGGAGGCATTGAAAGTAACAAGATTTTCTCTGACCCAATCAGAAATAATTGATAGATTAATTGATAGATACTAGTAGATTATATACAAATATATTGCATAACAAAATGTATGTATGTATGTACAGTATTTACTCAGGCCCATTCCCCAATTTTCCCTTTTTTTTTCTGGGGGTGGCAAAGTATACAAAACAAACAAAGTAATCAAAGGATATACCAAGGGCCTGAGAGCGGCACTGTAGGAAAGGTACGAGGGCCACGGCACACTTGGCCCCACCAGACTCCCTGAAGACGGAGGCGTTCTGACTGTTAGAGGATAGTAAGTGGGTCAGCCCCTCCATCACCAGGAACCCAAGCTGCTCCTCTTCACTACCACTTTCACCTCCTAGGGGCAAATACAGTAATATATTCAATTCAATTCAATTTAATTCAAAATAGTTTATTGTCATAGAAATACATTGTTAATTATTGCTACGTTTAACATCATATACATAAACACAAACTACGACAATGAAGGACTAGATACCAAGTGGTATATAACATAAATACTTGGGTAAATAATCTATATTAATAATGTAAGTTAAATATGATACCCAAGAAGTAATAAGCTAAACTACAGCAATCGATAGAAATTAGTTGCATGAGAAACTACACTCGTAATTCAATCATTATCACAACCAATACCTAAGGGACTGTTATAGGCTATTAAGGGAGCCCACCTCGCTTTTTTTTCTCTTTCTCTCCCTCTCTCTTTGGCTTGTATCCATTCAGCCTACTGTTTTAAGACGTTTAACCCCATCCAGGTGTCAATATTTTCCTGGCGAGCGGTAGAGAGCCAGCATATATATATTTTTGTTTTGACAGTAAGTTAAATTTGTACATTTTTAGATAGAAAAATGTCTCCGGCAAAGCCAAATTTCTCCATACAATGCTGGCTCACTATCGCTCGCCAGAAAGATATTGACACCTGGATAGGGAAAATCGTCTTAAAACAGTTGGCTGAATGGGGTCGAATGGATACAAGCCAGGGAAAGATTACGTCTCACGATGCCACTGCCTTTATTTTTGCTTTTCGTGGCATCTGGAGGGAGAAAGCCTTACCTGCTCAGCTTTAGTGCGGGTCTGTCTTTAGTCAATAGATTGCTAATACACAACATTCCCTATCATGAATTTGAGTTATAAAGCCCTATCTGAATCTGCTACTGACCTTTCGTTTGTGATTCTTCATTTTGGTTGGACTTGAGCAGGTCGTGGTATCTGTTGAGGCACGTGACAAACACCTCCAGCAGCCCCACCTCTCGGTACACGTCCTTCAACACCGCGTTGTGTCTGGTGTAAACAAAATACGATTAACCTTTGCAGTATGGTCACGCCCTGAGGCAAAGTCAAAATTATGCAATTATTCTTGATGAGTTAAAGTAAATCTATGTTAATACTTTGGAAACACTAGTACTGTATTTTCAATTATAAAATAGCTGAAGGAATGCAAATAAATACAGTATACAGTATACACTATAAATAAAAGTAACAAATAAAAAGACTTGACAAAGGGTTTTAAACATATGTAAATATGCTAATAATATAAAACAAAAAATATGCTAATACAGTACAGTAATATACCTTTTTTTAAATATGCTAATAATATACCTTTTTTTATTCCTTCATTGAGAAGACTTGTACTTATACAGTACATCACAATCACATGACTAACAGATCTCCCAACTAGTTTAAACAAAGTGTGTATAATTTACTTGAGGATGGTAAGGAGGGTGTTGGTGCAGATGAGGGAGGAAGATAGTGTGTGCTGAGCCTTGAGGAGTATGGAGAGAGAGATGAGCTCCTTACAAGGCACAAACTTCAGCTGGAACACCACAAACTCCAGCAGTTGGAAGTACTTCTCCTGTTACACACAAAAATACACAGGGTTAATGCAAGTAATATTGTACCATATTTATTATCACCTTGCTTATATACTTGGTACTGTAGTCCTTTTAATTTCATATAGCACTAATTGAACTTTAAAGTGAAAGATAATTTTTATAGTCCATATGATTTAGACTTTTCTCACATAAACAAATAAAACATACTATATAGTGCATTCTATGAAAGAATTAAGCTTAACCATCATATCATTCTGATGTATGTATGTATGTATATACTCAGGCACATACCCCATAGCTGGAGGTGTCCGACTCTAGACAGAGCTAGAACAGGGGTAACACAACACAACATAAAACACAAAATAAAAAATTGGCACACATCTAGGTCACTCAGAAGACCCAGAGACCAAGGATCACCAAGGGCCTCCAGCAGTCCCAAGGTACCAGACCTCTCAGAGAGGTGCTGGTCTCAGCAGGCAGACATGCAGCGAAGCTTTACCACCACCATACCCCCCCCCACCTCACATTCAGGCATGACCCTTCATATACAGTACACCGGCTCCCCGGGCCAGGCGCCTGACGGACTATTATCAACTATGTTCTACAGTCTTCCTGATAGAAATAGTAAATGACTATACAGTAGTCATTTACTTATTAGTTCACCAAGACCTCACCATTGAAACGAGTGGGTTCTACCTTCATCTCCTTGATTGAGACAAATTTTTTATTTTTTATTTTTTTATTACAGTAGTTTAACCAGACCACTGAGTTTCAGAACAAATCTCTAATAGGGCTGGCATGATGACAAGCTATAAAAGTAACTGGGAATATAGTAACAACTTAAAGCTACTGTACCTGTATATAGTTAATTTATGAAAGGTTTCTCATTACGTCGTAACTAACGATCTCCGAGTATCGGGGCTAAGGGTTAGACTTAAAGCTGATCTATCAATGCTGAGGTTGCTCACTACCAACAACAGTACTGTACTACATTCTTTCAGCAATGCAAGTCATTGGAGGTGTGGTGGAGTGGTCTTGCCACTGGCCTGGTAATCCAAAGGTTCCGGGTTCAAATCCCGATGTATCAATGGGAAGATATTATTGGGATGGAATTTGTGCTGTACCAAGTATCAGTGCATTACCACAAGCCCACCGAAACGTCAATAAAATACCCTCATTGTTCCCTGATTAAATAGCACTGTATGAATATTCCCATATTCAAAATATGCTATAGGGGTGCAATGCCTGGTGAGTTATCTGCTCAACAGGTTGCGTTGTGTGTGTGTAAGTGTGAGAGCCCGAGTGTAGGGGGTGAGACAGTGAAGCACGGGAACGAGGTGGCTTCAGAGATGGGGTCATTTCGGCCCATGAGTGAGCACCGTGCCTCATGTGAAGGCAAGATGGCAGGTGCTCGTTGTACTCTACGTGCTTCATGTCTCACTCCCTAGACTGGAACAAGACCTCACGGGCTTCACTGTTCATTGTAAAGCGGTGAATGTTAAGGCTCTCAGCCTATGCCAGAGAGGAAGTAAGTTGGAATATAGAAAAAAAAAAAAAAAAAAATACAGTCTTACATCAAAATGCAACTCACCTCATAATTCTTCTCAGTAATATTGAACACAGAATAAAGTACAGTAAACATCCTCTCATTTGAATAACAATAAAACCTCTCTTCCAACTACTTGGGGGGAGACCCTGTCCAAAAGCGTTAATAGTTTGAAGAGTGAAAAACTCAAGTCTTTCATAGTTTGACATCAGTCTTCCAGACTTAGTCTAAAGAAACAGGGTGATAGTATAAACTGAATATATAGATGACTGGACATTTTTATCTTTTTTTTTTTTGGACGAAATTGGGAGAGAGGTGTGAGTGTCCAGACTGAATACTATTTTTCAGACAATTACTGGTACCTCAGTATTCTGGATTTTTAACCCTGCTCTTTCAACTGAGGTAATTCTGGACTGGATACCTAGCCTTGTGCTTACAAAAGCCAGGGGTCTGAAAGAGAGGGATCTTACTGTAATTACAATGCAACCAATCTGTATTTCCATGGGTTTAAAGTTAATCTTCTTGGTGAATGTGGATAGTGTGTGCTGTGGCTTGAGGATGAAGTAGTTAGCAGAGTTGGAGTGGTATAAATATAGTCTTACAATCACAATACAACCCACCAATACTACCTTTGGCTTGACATGAATCTTTTCAGCAAGAGTACCAATCAACCAACCTGTATTTCCTTTGGTTTAACGTGGATCTTCTCGGCGAAGGTGGAAACTGTGTGTTGTGGCTCGAGGATGAAGTAATTAGCGGAGTCGGAGTGGTATACGGCAGAGATGGCATCCAGTATGACGGAGCAGAGGTTAGTGGTGGTGCTGCGGAGGAACACCGACTGAAGCACATTGAAAGCCTGCACATTCCGCACACTCGCACCTGGCACATACAACAAGAAGTGTTCTCTTTAGGCAACTTTTTATTTACACATGGATATAACACTTTGACTACAACGATGAATTTTTTATTATATTTTAGCTAACAGTACATAATTTTATATATCTTAGAGAAGCCCCTGTGGAAATCAAAGGGAAAATTAATAAAGTTTTTACCTCTTTGATGCACAAGAAGTACTTCCCAAATTCAATAAAATCGCCTAGTGAACTAAAATAAATTGAAAATAATACCATCATAATAAAAGGGTTAACTGCACATGGAAATAAATGCCAAAATGCATGTTAGTGTGGGTTGCTGTAATAAACTATCAAGCATATGAATGAGAACAGCATATTTTGTTTACCATAACATTAGTTTCTCAATTTCCAAGAGTTCCAGTTGGGTATGAACTACATTTGCTTCTGAGTCAGTTCACAAATTTGAAGAGATAAATTAGGAACTTGGTTATGGAAGTAACTACTGGACAAAAGAAGTTATACAAATAATAAATTGATTAATATAAAGTGAATTATTATGGCAACATTATTTAATATAATTTAGATTTTTATTAAATCAATAAAGGTATCTTGACCTAATTCTTATGTACAGCACTCATATTTTTTCACCAACCAACTTTACTTCTAAACTAAATTAATTAAATCAACAAATACATGTGGCACTCTAAGGACTCGAACCTAGGATACTCACACCGAAATTCCGTGCATTTATGAATTACGCTATCAAGACAGTATGACAGTATGACATGTATATATTCTTTACTGTTCACCTGTTCAGGCGTGTATTCTTTAACAAATACAGTAACTTTAACCCTTCAAACTCGGATGGTACACGTGTGTACCATTATGTTTTGCCCCCAGGAACCTGGGTGGTACAACATTGTACCAGTGGTTGAAAGCCTGTGAGCTTGGTGTGCGAGGCGTCGGTCCGACGCATGTAAACAACAGCCGGCTGGACCGACGCCCCGCATCTCCGGCCACAAGAAGGAGAGCGTCGCTTGTTCGTGTGTGCCTGTATGTTGTTGTTAAGTATCGAAAAGTATTGTAAAGTGGCTGTTGTTGCTGTAAGTTATCTCCACTGAAATCATCATCACAACTCAACCAGTTGACTTAGAGAGCTCTACTTAACGCCATTCTACAGGTAAATAACACAGCTACGCTTGGGGATGCACGGGAATGCGGGAAGCAGTCAGCATAACAATGATACGGTAGCCTAGCCTAGACGTTTTTCGGCCAAAACACCCGGGTTTCGGCCAATATTTATGTAATGCGTAGCCGGGGCTGGAGGGTTAATAACAATAACAATACAAATCTGGTCATTTGTTTCTCGAAAGCTGAAATGTTGAGTAATTTACTTCCTTAGGGCAAGTTGAATTGAATTGGCCATTTTTATCTTAATTAAATGTGTTCATGCTATGCTCACAGATACCAACCCGATAGCACTATCGTTTTTAACTGCTGTATATATTTTGTAATATTGTTAATATCTTGTCGAATAGCAAATTTGTTTGAATAGAATATTTTTATTTGAATTGTATTTTCTTTATTCATACAGAATTTACCAGAAATTCCCAAATTTACTAATTTCTTTAATATGACGAGAGTACGTTCATATATTCTTAACCCGGCAAGTGCGGCAAGACTGATATAAGTTTTATTGGTGGGCTGCGGGAAGCCTTATATAATCCAAGGACTAAAAAAAAAACATTTTTTATATCAGCCCAGTATATATATATATATATATATTTTTTAATTGCCCCTTGGCCATGCCAAATATCACTCCTCCACATCCCCTCCTTCCACCCTTCCCCCCCCCCCCCCCCCCCCCCCTTCAATTATCACCTTTTCTCCCTGTTATTCCTTTATTCTTAGGTATATATTCGTGCTAACATTAGCAAGTTGCTAGCAGGGCGTGGTCATCTGTGTTACCAAGCGTGTGAAAGAGCGAGAGAGAGACTACCGCGCAACAGTGTCTCTCCAGCCGTCTTCAAGGCTGGCTGGCCGGCAGGCTGCCTGAGCCATACGTTATGTAACTCCCGGCCTCTATCGCCGATTTTGACCATCCAAACGCTGTTTCCACTTGTTTTATTGCTGTAACAGGTTATTACCTGTTAAAATAGATTACCTGTGTTGAAATGGATAGAAAATTGGCTCAGCAACAGAAAGCAAAGGGTAGTCATAAACGGTAAGGCATCTAAATGGACCAATGTAAGTAGCGGGGTACCCCAGGGATCGGTACTAGGACCAATTCTCTTTCTAATTTACATCAACGACATAGATGAGGGTCTCACCTGTACAATCTCAAAATTTGCTGACGATACAAAAATTGCAAATAGCGTACTCTCAAAAGAACAAGTTGACGATATGCAACACAATCTAGATAAATTGTCATGTTGGGCCCAAATTTGGCAAATGAGTTTCAATGCGGATAAATGTAAAGTACTACATGTCAGATACATAAATGAGAAAGCAAACTATTCGATGAATGGCACTCAGCTTAAGAATGTAAACAGAGAAACCGATCTGGGAGTAACAATATCGAGTAACCTAAAACCGAGTCAACAATGTTCAGAAGTTGTTAAGAAGGCAAACAAAATAATTGGCTTTATAGGCAGGTCATTTGAGCATAAATCCAAAGAAGTTATCCTAACCCTTTACAATTCCTTAGTCCGCCCTCTTCTGGAATACTGCGTTCAATCCTGGTGCCCTTATTACCAAAAAGATATAAACAAGCTAGAACGAGTTCAACGTAGAGTTACCAAAATGATACCTAGCCTAAAGAACAAACCATACGAAGAGCGTCTTAGAGAATTAAATCTATTTCCTTTAACCCAGCGCAGATTAAGAGGTGACTTAATTCAAGTGTTCAAAATCATCAAAGGCATCGACAATATGAACTGTAGTAAGTACTTCACTATCGACCAATCTAATTACACGCGGGGAAACGGTTGCAAAATTATTGGTAAATCTTTTAACTCGCACGAATCTAAGAATTTCTTCTTCAATCGAGTTGTCAACTTGTGGAATGGGCTTCCCCGAAACGTTATAGACTGCATCACCGTTGATTCATTTAAACTCCGCCTAGACAAATATCTCTCATTAAACCCGCGACTGACTGCGTTTGTAAATGAATAACTTTATTTTATCCCCCCCTCAGTTACTAACCCATCTGTCCTCTACTAACTTCCTAATCCTGCCACGGACATTAGTTCCAGGGCAGTAATTCCCTTTCCAATGTTCCCTTACCCACTCTAAACCACTGTTTGGACACTTGATCCTCAGTGTTTTGGAGGACAAGCAACCTAGAAGGGTCACTAGACCTGTTGTTGCTTGATTTCCTTTGTACTCCTTTGTACCTTTACAATCAACGTAAAATAGGCGCATATGGATAAGTATTAATGCTATTTATGGTACGATGACGATTTGAGTGTAGGAAACACTCTAAATACCTCCGCACAGGGAGGGGTAGCCACTACCCCACCTACGCAGCGGAGAGGTTAATATCACCAACCCACCAACTAACTTGCAAATAAACCTAATTAATGAAATCAATGAAATTATTGAATATGTTTGGTGCTCCCACGATTCGAACCTAGGATACTCACAGCAAAATCCAGCACACTAACCATTATGCTACCAAGACAGTTGTACTGTATGTGCAACTAATTTGCTTGGGACCCAAATTCACTTACTCATATAGTGATGTACATTCTATGTGGTGGTTTTGTGTTCTTTGATTTCAAAATTGTATTTTGTTAAATGGTATTTCTACATGGTGATTTTGATTAGTTCTTTTGTCTTTATGTTGTGTCGTTCCTGTTTTGGTTTGTTTATTTTGCAAGTTTTACATTACAATTTGACTGTGAAGGTGGTGTTTTAGTGTTACTGGTGTTTGTACATTCACGTTATGCTTACAATTTATACCAGGTGACCACATTATTCTCATAGTTTATTTATTTGTTGTCATACTATGCTTTGTATTGGTTCTATTGTTCATTTTGTATTTCATGTTGGATTTTTTACTATGCTTTGTATTGGTTCTATTGTTCATTTTGTATTTCATGTTGGATTTTACATCCATTTGACTGCTATTGTTAACCTGCAAGGAGTTGAATTCCTTGTTTTTTTTTAAAACTCTTCTGTACCGGCGCCATCCTTTTAACTTTATTCTGGCTACTATTAGACAGTTTTATTCAGTTTAAAAAAGCCTCCAGCAAATAACAGGCTTCAAACTATCTCACTTATCCCGTTTTACTACCACAGATCCTTTTTAAACTGCACAAAATTTGTCTAATTATAGCTAAAATAACATTAAATAGACATCGCTGGTATAGAAGGGGTAAATAAATCATTGCTCCTTTGTACAAAATGCTTCTCTCTGATCCACGTGTTAGACCTCCTCTTGTAGTATAAACAAGAGCACCCTGGTTGTAGAGACCATTTCTATGATTGGGATAGCAGAGGATTTATTTTCTTGTGCCCTCCACGGATCTTTTCGCTTCTTCTTCTTCTTCTTCTATTCTTGGAGTCGCTGTTCTCGCTTGCGTGGGAACAGCTCGCCTATTTACCGGTTATTTCTCCAGAAAAAGATATACCTAGATTAAGATATAGTTTAGAAAATTAGTAGTCATAGAAGGGATAGTTTAAGAAAAGTAACGAAGGAAAAAGCTTAAGCGGAATATTTTCCTTTGTTGTAATCTCCTTACTGTCCCTCTTCCCCACCTCTTTACTATTTAATCTCATTAATCTTCCCCCCCCTCCTCTGATCACCTTCTCTCCCCTCACCCTATTCTACTCTATTTATTTTTCTCTTCTGCCACACCTGCTCCAGGAAGCTTTTTACTACCTTCATTCTTGTATTCATTTCCTCGTCTCCCCACTCTTCTGTCCCTAGACCTAACAAAAACTTTACTCCATCATCCTCCTCTTCTTTCTGTTCTTCCCATTCCATCTCCCCCACCAACCGTTTACACTCTTCCTCCAACCTATCTCTCTCCCCGTCATACCACTGGCACTCTGTCACTATATGTTCTATCGTCTCCTCCCTCCCACCACACACTTCAGACACTCTTTTACTCCCCCATTCCACCTCCATGTTCTTCTATTCGTCTCCAATGCCCCTGCCCTAGCCTTAAATAATAATTCAGCTCCCAACTTCCGTTGTAGAACTCCTCTTTTCTCGGTCTCCCCTTGCTTTTATATGTTACCAGTGTACTTTTCTTTTCCATTCCTGTCTTCCTATTTCCCTCACTCTCGTTCTTATCTCTTTCTCCAACCTCCTTCCATGACCTAGTCCTGCATTTCTCTCTATATCTCTCCACTCCTCTCCCACCCTTCTTTCTTTCACTCCTATTTTATTCAGTTTTCTCCTATACTCTTTAGCCCATCTACTCTTCCCCTCACCCCATTCATACACTCTCCTTGGCCACCCATCATCCTCCATCTCCTCTAATCTAATCTTATATCTCTACTTTGCCTTCCCCACTCTTTCCTCAAATGTACTTCACCCTATCTCCCCTCTCACTGCTTCATTCGCTGTCCACCTTCTTGCTCCTAGCCCTATTCTTCCTATTTTATTTTGTCCCGCCTCCAGTCTCTTAATTTCTCCCCCTGTACTCCCTCTCACATCCATCCCGCACATTATTTTTGGCACTTCAAAGTCCTTCCACACCTCCCTTACTATTTTATATTTACTCACTCTAGTTTTTGTAACGTTCCACAGTTTCCCACTACACTGCTCCACCCTCATGATTTTCTCATTCATTGTCCTTTGTCGCCCTTCCTTCCCTATCCATACCCCTAAATACTTCACTTCCTCCCTTATTTCTATTCTTTCCCCTCCTATTCTCATGTCTACTGCCTCTGGCCCATTTACCACTATCATGCTACTTTTTTCCACACTGAACTTCATTTCCAAATCTCTTCCAAACCTTTCCGCCTCCTGTAACATTTCTCTCATATCTTCCTCCCTCTCTGCTATCAATACTACGTCATCCGCGAATGTCAGTATTGCTAACTTATCTTGTCCTATTTTCACTCCTTTCCTCTTACTCTTAACTCTCTTTACCAACTCCTCCATGGACATTGCAAAAATTATTGGTGACAAATTACACCCCTGTCTTAGCCCTTTCCTTCTCCTGATTCCTTTCACTACAATATTTGTCCACACAATTTCTGTCTTCGCCCCTTCATACATATTCATTATCTTCCTACTCACTCCTAGTTTCTCCATCACCACTTCTGCCACTCCCCTACTAATCTTATCATATGCTTTCTCCACATCTAGACACACTATAAATACAGTCCCCTTGCTTTGCCTTTTTCTCTATAACCTCATCTACTATATATATATATATTGTCTGTTCCTCTTCTTCCCTTCCTAAATCCATTTTGCTCTTCACTAAGCAGATTCCTTTCTTCTACATACAGTACTCTCCTAGCCTCTCCTTTATTATCACGTAAAATATCTTATTTATTATGTTTATTACAGTTACTGGTCTATAGCTCCCCATCACATGGACACTTTTCGCTCCTCCTTTATAGATCAACGTAACCCGTTCCTCTTTCCATCTTGCTGGTATTTCCTCCTCCTCCCATATTTTATCAAATAGCTTCTTTAACATTCTAACTATCATCTTCCCTCCTTTTATATACATCTCTGCTGTTATTCCATCTGGCCCTGCCGCTTTGTTTCTCTTCAGCTTCTTCACACTCCTCCTAATCTCCTCCTCACTCACCCTAATATTCATATTTTCATATATTTCTTCCTCGTTTAGTTCAATATTTCATTGACCTACTCTCATTTGGTCATTCTGTCCATGAGCAGCTTATGTTCTCTTATATTCTTATTAATATTGTGTTATATGAATTGTACTTTTAACGTATGGCAATTCTATTCAGGTATCTCCATTTGACTAATATTTACATTGCGATTATTATATTTGTTGTCTTTGCTGTCTTTGGCGTGCATTTCAGTTACTGTATGTTGATGAGTTCCTTAACCCGTCCAGCCCCGGCTAGTTTTGTAATGTTTGTTCACCAGAACCCGGCCGGTTTTCAAAAGATTGTTTTATTCCAGAAACAATAGCGAATGGGTTAGGAATGAAGGAAAAACCACGAAAAACCGCTCAAAGAGCTTAAAGAATGGTCCTACAGAGCCCCCAAAAACGTATTTTACAAAAGTTAATAATTGAAGGCAATTACCCCAAAAAACCAGGTTATTGCACGCACGTGGACTTTGAGAGTTTTCAACCATCGGCACGGTTGCGTGGGATACGTACACAGTTCCCATACAAATCTGAGCCCTCTTGAGTGGCTACACCTGAGGTTACGGTCGGCGCAATTAGGGTGACGCGCCAGGCGCGTCTCTGGGGCTGTGCGTTACATACATCGCCGACGCGTCAGACGCGTCGCTGGGGCTGTACGGGTTAACCCACCAGACCCGGTTGGGCTCTGAGAAACCCATAACAAATACCCCCCGCGGAACCCGGTAGGGCTCCGAGGCTCCGGCAGCTTGAAAGCCTGTAAGCTTGGTGTGCAAGGCGTCCGTCCGACGCATGTAAACAACAGCCGGTTGGACCGACGCCGCGCATCTCCGACCACAAGAAGAAGAGGCGTCCTTTTTCGTGTGTGGCTGTGTGTTATTGTTAAGTAGTGAAAAGTAGTGATAAGTGGTTGATATCGCCACAAAGTTCTCTCCACGGAAATTGTCATCACAACTGAACCAGTTGACTTAGAGAGCTCTACTCAACACCATTCTACAGGTACGAAACACATCTACGCTTGGGGATTTGCGGGAATGCGGAAGCAGTCAAAATAACAAAGATACGGTAGCCTAGGCATAGACGTTTTTTGGCCAAAACCCCCGGGTTTCGGGGAAATTATAGAATACAATAGCCGGGGCTGGAGGGTTAATATTAATAACAATACATCTGTGCAGTTTATATAGTAATGTGCATTGTTAGTTTCTACTACTGTGTGATGATTAGATAAGGCCTTGAAAAATGCTTAGTATTCATACATTGTAACATATACATAGGAAATATATACAGTACATAAAAAGCAACGGATGAGGTTTGTCATTTTGTAGCTCTAGAGTGTAAGACAAATATTTATGCTACATATCAAGTATGAATTAAACAAATACATAGAATTGTCAATTATTTGTTGGCTTAAACACAGTACTGGTATTGTTGGATAGGATAGTTGTATAGGATGAAATATATAAATACATTGAACTAGATGAAACCCAGTTAAATGTTGAGGAATATCCATCTCAAAAAGTACCTAATGAAACATATTAATTTATAACAGAAAAAGAAGAATAAGATTAATGAGTGAAAGAATGGGCTGTGATTAATTCATATTATCACCAACTCACCAATTAATAATAATAATAATGTTCAGGTTACTTACATAGTGCCATTTCTCGCTAGCCCTCGCTCCGAGATTCAATAGCGCTCGACCAAAGTTTATTACCAGACACTATTACCCATTTCCTGTGATGATGGGCTGGTCTATCAGAGTGAGAACTGAGCGATCTCTGCCATACCCATAGCTTACTCTGACTGTTCCTTTTACTTATATATTTTCTAGATCTCAAGTGACGGCGTCTCTTCTGTGGATTGGGAGGTCATCCCAATCTACCAAGATTGGAAGCCAAAGCGTCACATTTTTCCTTTGCCCCTCAACTTTCTCTTCATAATTGCTGAGAGGCACAGGGCCCTGGGTGGGGTTTTGGTTTCCCGGGCGTTTCTGCACCCTCCTCAGCTCCCCGCCATGGAGTGGCTTCGGTCACCCAGGATTTATTGTGGTAGGCAGGGAGGGTTCTGTGGGGGCGCTCGGTTATGGCCTTGGCCTTGCTCGGGGCCGTTCGGCCAGGCAGCTTGGGGAACAACAACAACAACCCATTTCCTTGCTCAAATAAACCTAATTAATGAAATGAATGAAACTAATGAATATATGTGGTACTCCAAGGATTCGAACCTAGGATACTCACACCAAATTTCCGCGCACTAACCATTACGCTATTAGTAAAAGAATAGCATACCCTAAAAATAGCTTAAGATACAATACCAATAATTATAAAAGTTCCACTTGAGAAGGGTAGAAGGAAGATAGGAGGAAGCCAATGGTAATGGAGAAGATAAGTTATACAGGGGGGGGGGGAAAGAAAGAAAGAGAGAGAGAGAGAGAGAGAGAGAGAGAGAGAGAGAGAGAGAGAGAGAGAGAGAGAGAGAGAGAGAGAGAGAGATAATAGGAGAGAGAGAGAGAGAGAGAGAGAGAGAGAGAGAGAGAGAGAGAGAGAGAGAGATAGAGAGGAGAGAGAGAGAGAGAGAGAGAGAGAGAGAGAGAGAGAGAGAGAGAGAGAGAGAGGAGAGAGAGAGAGAGACAGAGAGAGAGAAGAGAGGAAGAGAGAGAGAGAGAAGAGAGAGAGAGAGAGAGAGAGACAGAGAGAGAGAGAGAGAGAGAGAGAGAGAGAGAGAGAGAGAGAGAGAGAGAGAGAGAGAGAGAGAGAGAGTAGTGAGTACAGATTACGAAACGTCTCCTCACCTCTGCCAGACGGGACGGGGAGAGCAAAGCCCGGAATGTGGAAAGGTGAGCCAATGGATGCGGAGCAAGGTTTGAGTTCCACATAGCCGCAGTACGACAGGGATGATACCAACAACACCAGGTTTCTCAGTGCTTCTCGGCTCTCGTCTGTTGTGTCCGCTTCAAGTCTGTGTGTAAAATATTTGTGATTAGAGATACAGGATCGATATTTGTGCTTGAATGATTATTATTAAAGCAAAAAAATAATACATATGTTACTATACTGAATAACAGTATTATTGCCTAAATAATGTACATACATACTTATGAAGAGTTCGCCACGCTGCTAATCGTACTGAAGAGTGTGATGACCCTCGTTGTAACTAATAGTACTGTATATCTTCACGATTTCACTAGTTAACAAATGAAAATGTATATATTATAGTATGGACAAAATATGTAATACTGTACTGTACTTTATAGTGCATATAACCACTTCACCTCAGTGGGCTACGGCCCATTTAAAAATAAATAAATTATTAATTAATATATAAATCAATAATAATAATAATAATAATAATAATAATAATAATAATAATACGCTATGAAGAATGTCAGCTCATTTAAGTATTTGGGCAGTGTGTTGAGTAAAGATGTAAGTAGACCTATGGATGAAGAAGTGTGGGAGAAAGTGTAACAGGGGAAGAGCGTTGTAGGAACTCTGAAAGCAGTAAGAAGAAATAGGGTGGTCAGCATGGAAGTAAAGAAGTCCTTGCATGACAGTGTGGTAATCCCGACATTGACTTATGGGAGGGAAGCATGGACGTTTCTGACTGGGATTGATCATTGATAATCATCGGTTATGCTAGTTGGAAAATTAGTGGGGTAGAATGTAGAGTTCGGGTGTACCGCCAGCCTTGTTTACACTACGCGGAGCAGCGGCGGACGCTGGCCATCATGTTCCCGTCTATTTGACTGCTTTTGGATACAATAATAGGTTGAGGGGGGTCACCCCCCCATGACATATTGTCATCATCATATATATTGCCAGCAGGAGGCAAATAACCGAAAAAAACGCCTTCAAAATAGACGCGAACTAAAGGGTGGTTCACACATAGCCGAGTCGGTGCGCGAGTCCAACACGAGTGATGAAATTTTGCTATTCAGCAATGACTCGTCGATACTCCTCAACACTCGTATAGACTCGTGCTACGCTTGTGTATACTCTTTGTTTACTCGACACACTCGTGGGTACTCGCCACGGGGTCCAAAAATGTCATGCATGCATGAAATTTTTGGGCCCCGTGGCGAGTACCCACGAGTGTGGCCTAAATACGTGTAGACTCGTGTACATACGTGTTAACTCGTGTTTGACTCTGAATAACTCTTCGTTATTCGTGTTAACTCGTGTTGACTCGTGTAAGGGGAGGTGTGGTGCAGTGGTCTTGCCACTGGCCTGGTAATCCAAAGGTCCCGGGTTCAAATCCCGATGTATCAATGGGAAGATATTATTGGGATGGAATTTGTGCTGTACCTAGTATCAGTGCATTACCACAAGCCCACCAAAACGTCAATAAAATACCCTCATTGTTCCCTGATTAAATAGCAGTGTATGAATATTCCCATATTCAAAATATGCTATAGGGGTGCAATGCCTGGTGAGTTATCTGCTCAACAGGTGGCGTTGTGTGTGTGTAAGTGTGAGAGTCCGAGTGTAGGGGGTGAGACAGTGAAGCACGGGAACGAGATGGCTTCAGAGATGGGGTCGTTTCGGGCCATGAGTGAGCACCGTGCCTCATGTGAAGGCAAGATGGCAGGTGCTCGTTGTACTATACGTGCTTCACATGTCTCACTCCCTAGACTGGAACAAGACCTCACGGGCTTCACTGTTCATTGTAAAGCGGTGAATGTTAAGGCTCTCAGCCTATGCCCGAGAGGAAGTAAGTTGGAATAAAAAAAAAAAAAAAAAAAAAAAAAAAAAAAAACCCGTGTAACACTCTTTGGTGATTCGTCGCTTTTCGTCATCATTTCGACGTTGACGAAGCAACACGTGTCTACTAGCAACAACACGTATGTAACACACATGCAACACGTATCAACAAGAGTAGAAAGCACGAATGTGAGTGCCAAAATTTGGTGCCCCCATGATGCCAGAGTTAACACGATTCAAACACGAGTAAACACGAACCACTGAGAAAAAAACACGAGTGTAACACGAAAAAGCAAGTGTCATTTGAAATACCGTTATTTCAAAAATGTAGGACGAATCAACGAGAGTTTACATGAGTTTACACGGATGTAACACGAGTCAACACGTGTGCAACAGAGATCCAACGAGAGTCAACGCGTTGTCTTTCGTGTTGATCCGTATAACAATCATGTTGATCCGTGTAACAATCGCGTTGACTCGTGTTAGACTCGTCCATACTCTTTGTTTACGTGCCCTGGAATGTGGCCATTATTTTTCAAATTTTTGACACTCGTGTTGGGTTCGTGTTACACTCGTTTTGACTCTCACTTACTCGTACAGACTCTTGCATGAACACGTATTGACTCGAGTTAACTCGTGTTACACTCTCCTTGACTCGGGAGCAATTGCTACTCGCGGCCGACTCAGCCTCCAGCGACGGCGATAATCGACGAGTGTGACTCGTGTTGGACTTGCGCACCGACTCGGCTATGTGTGAACCAGCCTTTAACCACGGTGATCGACATATGTAAACATGACGGCGGCGGTGTCGGCGTCGGACACTTGCGATAATGTTCCCGTCTATTTTGAATGCCATTGGATACAATAATATGTTGAGGGGGGGCTTTGCCCCCATGACGTGTTGTCATCATATATATTGCCAGTAGGGGAGCAAACAACCAAAAAGATTGCCGCAAAGCCCTCCCCTTAACATATTATTGTATCCAATGGCAGTCAAAATAGACGGGAACATGATCGCAAGCGTCCATCGCCACCGCCGCCGTCATGTTTACCTGTACATGGTCGATCGCCGCAGTTACTGTAAGTTCGCGTTTATTTTGAGTTTTTGACAACAATTTTTTTTGGTTAGGCCTATTTGCCCCCTGCTGGCAAATTATATGATGATGACAATACGTCATGGGGGGTGTTTTCCCCCCTCAACATATTATCGTATCCAACGGCATTCAAAATGGACGGGAACATGATGGCAAGCTTCCGTCGCCGCTCTGCGCAGTGTAAACAATGGTGGCGGGTCGCCCGAACTCTACATTCTACCCGGCTAGGCCTATATTATAGGCTACAATAAATAAGTAGGCTAGGCTATTTTATCTATAGGCTAGGCCTAGTCTAATATTACAATTTAAGGTAGCATTCAAGTTGACTACAGCAGGACTTACCCTTGAGCAGGTATAGGCTATCCTAGTGTTTACTAGGCCTATACCCATTTGAAAGGACATTAGCCTAGCCTAACCTAACAACCTTACCTTACCTATTATAGTAGGCTATTATGGGTGGGGGCTGCCGCCCCCAAACCCCGATTTTTGGTGTATTTGTCTATTTTGTCTGTGAAGTGGGAATTTTTTCAATTTGTCGATAAACGAAAATCCTCCATGCGGACTATAGCCTATGGAGAAAAATATGGCGAATTTATTGTTGCCTAATATCTCTAATAAATTGTTTCTCATAATGCTGCAGTAGTGTCGTTTAAAATACCAACCATTTAATTGTGTGCCTTTAAAATGACCTAAATTAGGCTATAGGCTACTGGAAGATTAGAAGAATCTTTAAGAAAGACTAGGTTAGGGTTATTGTCGTGCCAAAGCTAGATTATAGCCTAAATATAAAAGGAAGTGAATAAAATGAAATATGCCGAAAAAAATCGCCGTCAAAATAGACGAGAAGTTAACCGCGGCGATCGCCCTATGTAAACATGACGACCGTACGCCCGGTAACTACATCCATCCCATTAAAAGTTACTGTGGGACACAAAATATGTTGAGGGGGTCTCTGCGGCTCTGCCCCCCCACGTCGGCCCGTCACGTATTATGATGTACGGTAAGTCATCATCATCTGTGCTAATTCATAGGATCCCCAATTAAGGACAAAGTCAATCAACAGACGAAATAAACTCCCAAATTACAATAACATAGCGGCCCGCCGTTTATGGGCGACTTTTTACACGTCATTTTAAATGTTACTTTCCTGCCCTGGTCTAGGCCTAATAGATTTTTCCAAAGAATCAAACTTAAATTAAAAGGAAGTAGCCTAGCCTACAGTTTATAGGAAGGCTATTCCAACATGCATTCCAGAACTTAGGCTAGCCTAGGCCTAGGCTATATGAAAATTTGTGGGTGGTCTGCCAAAAAAGAATCACTAGGCCTATTTGGCTATGGGTAGGCTAGTATGGGGTGCATTTTGCAAATCTTCTGAACTCTTAGGCCTAGGCTAGGCTAAATTAAAACTCACAAAATCTGAGTAAAACCAGCACTAAAATTTTGTCTCGCCTTGTCTTGGGGGTTTAGGGCAACCTCAGGTGAATACTCGCCCGCTCCGGCCCTACCGTAGTCGCAGAGATCCTATGTCACAATTAAATTAGTTTATAGTTAAGGTTAAAATTCACCACCGTGTCACTTTCACTCTAGGTCATTCGTAGAACCGTAACACTGTAAAGGCAACAACCCAATAGCAGGTCATCAGGTGGCGAACCAGAGACCTACAAACCGCGGTACTAGGGCCAGAGCAATGTCTTGAAGCGAGGTGCCCTTATCAACCAACCCCAGACAATCCAGTAGGAACTGTCGGAAGGAATCCATCTTTGAAGCCAGAAAGGGACGCCCATCCACATGCTCAGTGACGGGACGAGGCGAGGCTTAGGAGGCATATGTAGGACGACCAGATGTAGGATGTGGAGGGGAAGAGGTACCGTACGACGATACATGGGATGCGGAGACTGCGGAGGGAAGAGCTCGTCAAAGTCATACGGTTCCTCGGGACCTCAACAATAACCGGGAGACGGCCGGTGCGGGCAATGGTCGATCGCCGTAGTTAATATAAGTTCGCGTCTATTTTGACGGCGATTTTTGTTTTAGTTAGGCTAGGCCTAGGCTATTTGCCCCCTGCTGGCAATATATATGATGATGACAATATGTCATGGGGGGTGATTGACCCCCTCAACATATTATTGTATCCAACGATCTCTAACCTCTGTATCTCAAAAAGGGCTAGAGCAAATTGGCTGTAAATTTCCACATCTAGGCTATTCCTTGACAGATTTGCTCCCTCCAATTAATATTTATTAGCATAAATTCAGCCTAGTTTAGCCTATAAAACAAAAACTAACATTTGTTTAGCCTAGGCCTACATATAAAAAGAAAAAACCCACTCGTACTGCAATTATAAGCATAAATATGAGTATCTAAGTTACAAAGCAAATGTTTTTGTATAAAATAAACCATAAAATTGTCATCTTTCAACTGTTGAGGTCATAAATATAAAAAAATCTGATACATTAGGAAAAAATGCGTTAAGAGTTGTGTTAGCGGGTCTATCGTCCCCTTTATTTACGTAGTCGCACGCTCGCAGTTACATTCGCGTCTAATTTGACTGTGGTTATTTGCCCCTGCTGGTGATATATATGATGACAATAAGTCATAGGGGGATAAAGCCCCTTCAACCCATTATTGTATCCCACGGCCAGGCGTTGGGTAAATTGTTTTGTTACCGGCCGGCGGATTGAGGGTGGCTTTACCCCAGGGTGTCAAACGAGAGCCGAGTCCAATATTTGTTGTCTTTATTATTGTATAGGCCTATGTAAAGATAAAATTATGGTTATAGTTTCAAATTATGCCTTTAGAAGTGATGAAGTGGCCAAAACAATGCTATTCCAAGTTAATTTTCTTGTATTCCTTCTCATATTCATTCGAGTCTCCACACAAAATTGCTTCGGTTTGACACCCTGCTTTACCCCAGCAGTTAAATTAGAAGCGAATGTAGGCCTAACTGCGAGCGTGCGACTAGGCTATATAAACAAAGCTTTTGGTATGCCCACAACTACAACTCTTACCAAAACTGCAATTAGCCTATTTTTTTTTTTTTTTTTTTTCAGTCTAGGCTAAATTATTTAGCTGCAATTAGCCTAGCTAATTGACCCGATGACTGGAAGACTGGCATAATAGTCCCGCTATATAAGGGCAAAGGGGAAAGAGGAGTGTGTGGTAACCACCGAGGAATATGTCTTCTAAGCGTAGTAGGGAAGGTATACAGTAGGGTAGTGATTGAGAGAGTGAGAGTGAGAACGGAGAAATGGATAGGCGACGAGCAGGGAGGTTTTAGGAAGGGAAGAGGATGTGTAGATCAGATTTTTACCCTGAATTGTGTTGTGGAGAAGTATCTGGAGAAGAAACAAAAGGTTATGTTGCCTTTGGACTTGGAGAAGGCCTATGACAGAGTGGATAGAGAAGGTTTGTGGAAAGTACTTAGAATATACGGAGTAGAGGGCAAGTTGCTGAAAGCAGTGAAGAGCATATATGAGGGGCAAAGGCGGCAGTACGTGTGGAGAGTGAGCAGAGCGAGTTCTTTGACCTGAATGTTGGTTTGAAACAGGGGTGTGTGATGTCCCCGTGGTTGTTTACTGTATATATGGATGGAGTTATGAAAGAAATACTATCAAGAGCAGGTGAATGTTGGTGTATCGCTGAAAAGGGAGGAATGAGTGGAACCTACCTATACTGCTGTTTGCGGATGATACAGTTCTGATGAGTGATAATGAATGGGAGTTGCAGGGTCTGGTAAATGAGTTTGGAACAGTGTGCAAACGGAATTTGAAGGTAAATACGGGGAAGAGCAAGGTTATGGTCTTCGAAAGGGGTGAAGTCACAGAGTGTGAGGTGAAGCTGAACGGTCAGGCTATGGAGATCGTCAACTCTTTAGTATGGGCAGTGTGTTGAGTAAAGATGGGACTATGGATGAAGAGGTGCGGGAGAGGGTACAACAGGGGAAGAGGGTTGTAGGAACGCTAAAAGCAGTAACAAGAAATAGGGTGGTCAGTATGGAAGTGAAGAAGTCCTTGCATGACAGTGTGGTAATCCCGACACTGACTTACGGAAGCGAAGCATGGACGTTGGTTGAGAGACTCAGACCAAGAGTGAGAGCAGTGGAAATGAATTACTTAAGGAGTGCATGCGGAGTTACATGGAGGGATAGACAGACTAATGAGGAAGTAAGAAGGAGGTGTGGTGTGGAGGTAGATGTGCTGGAAAGTGTGAAAAGGAACAACTTGAGATGGTTCGGCCATATGGAACGTATGGAAAGCGAGAGAATGACTAAGAGGGTGTACGAGAGCGAGGTGGAGGGACAGAGGGGGAGAGGTAGACCGAATATGAGGTGGAAGGATGGAGTGAGGAACTACATGAACGAAGGCGATGCTGGTTGGGGGGAGGGGCGTCGACTGACTGGGGACAGAGGTGCATGGGGGCGGTTCGTTCGTGGCCACCCCTTCGGGGATCACGGCATCAGGCAATAGATAGATAGATAGAATTAGCCTAGCCTATTTTTGTTTGTTCTTTCAGTCTAGGCTAAATTCTTTAACATGTGTACTATTGTGTAGGCCTGTGCTTTCCAATAGAAGTAAAAACATGTAGCCTAGCCTAATGCAATTTTACTAAAACCCAAGCCTACCTGAATATATGCAGAGCTCAACAGCAAAAACAAATATGTTGAGCAGTGAAATAAAATTAAGCTAGGCCTAGGCCTGTTTTCTCATAGGCCTAATAACCTAATGAAGTATACTATAGCCTAACCTAATTTAAGTTATTTCACAAAATACTAATAGGCCTACCCATCCCTCCTCATGCATTATTTTCCATTGTAAAATAAGTTTGTGCTTAACTGCAGTAATGAAAGGTAGCCTATAAATAGGCAATTGTTGGCTAAATGTTGGCTGTGCAATTGTCTCGATTTGACTATTTTTACCTAATTAGGCCTAAAGCAGCCGGAGCCTATTCCCAACCCCCAAATAGTATCCCATGTTAAGCCCTAGGCTAGGCCTAGGCCTAATCCCACTCTCAATCAAAATTTGAACTGCTAAATTCGTACCTACCGGTAGCGCTGCCTAGGCTAGGCCTATATTTTTCGTGAATAGATATAGAAAATGGTTTAAAGGAAAGACCATCCTATATTATGTTCAAATAATATGTAATAGCACTGTGTATGGTTGTATTAAATTTAAATAGTGATAGATGTGTATATTAATGGGATAAATACTCCGAAGTTCGCATACGTTCAGAAAATTATAGTGCAACACTGTTGCCAGATACTAATCAATGCCATTATCATTATATCATAATGCATTTTACTCATTTGCATAATTTCAAATACCTAGGACATTAACCCTCCAGCCCCGGCTACGCATTACATAAATATTCCCCGAAACCCGGGTGTTTTGGCCGAAAAACGTCTAGGCTAGGCTACCGTATCTTTGTTATTCTGACTGCTTCCCGCATTCCCGCGCATCCCCAAGCGTAGCTGTGTTATTTACCTGTAGAATGGCATTAAGTAGAGCTTTCTAAGTCAACTGGTTCAGTTGTGATGATGATTTCATTGGAGATAACTTACGGCAACAACAGCCACTTTACACTACTTTTCGATACTTAACAACATACAGGAACACACGAACAAGCGATGCTCTCCTTCTTGTGGCCGGAGATGCGGGGCGTAGGTCCAGCCGGCTGTTGTTTACATGTGTCGGACCGACGCCTCGCACACCAAGCTCACAGGCTTTCAACCACTGGGCGTTAAAGAGCCCTTCCGGGCAGCTCGTGTATGCTTTTTTATGGGCGTTCAAGAGCCCTTCCGGGAACAGAGGGTTAATATAATATTTTCCTATCTTTTTTGTAGTGATATTTGTATGATTTAGTGGTATATTGGTGTCTGTACATTTGCTAGATATGAGGGAGGAGGGAGGTAGGAAGGAAGGGCAGGGTAAGTCACACAGGCAATTGCCAAAACTTTAAAGGTCCATATCATTGTTATTAAACAAAGCATTTGGCAAAGGGAGGAATTGTTAAAAATCTTAGCCAATACTCTGTCATTCACCAAAAATAAATTTGAATTATCATTATTATTTGGTAGGGTAGGTAGGTTGGCTAAATAATTGCTGGAATTCGTAGGGACTTGAACTGTTTTGAGAGAGTTAAATACAAAAAAATAATAGATCTGAATAATAAAGAGATTATGTTATTAAGCAAAACTGGGGGATGCGTGGAAGACTGTAGACGGTAAACTTTGTGTGGCTAGCGAATGCGGTTTTAAAGTAATTTAAGAATAGAAAGTTTTCAATGCTGCGGCCAAACTATTCCACCCATTTATATTCTTTTGTTATCAAAACGTTCGGAATCACCGAGCCTCACCCAACTACGCAAGCATGGCTTTGATCATCGGCGTAGTTTTCAAGATGTGGAATTTTAAGTGGAATTAGTTTTTTTCAAGATTGCCGGGAAAAAACCCACGTGCAAAAGCAAAACCTTCCCTATAACATTTGCGGAGCATTAGTAGGGGAGTCCGTATGCCAAAGCCCAGTCGTTTCCTATGAGTGGGAGAGACGGTATTTAGGCGTCAAGTTTTTCGGGAAATCGGCTGCCACGGACCTGTTTGGCCGCCATGCCGGATGTTTAGCATATCAAAAGTTGCCCAATACAAAAATGCACCTCTTGTGAAAGTTTGATCCCGATCCAAAAAGCGGTTCTGGAGTTATTGCGTCGAAACCGGCGCGTAAGAAGAATTTAGATGAAAAACCGGGTTTAATGATTACAATAGGGGTTCCCCGTAGGGGACGAACCCCTAATAATATTAACACCTTATTGGCGGGTGGTAGGGTATTTTACACCGTACCGCACAGCGGGTTTTTTTTACCCTAAATAGGGTTGTTTCCGTGCTCATTTTCATGCATAAACAAGACCCAGAGCGTAAAACAAGTACAGTATCTATCCCTGAAAGAGCGTAAACAGAGCTTTCCAATGACACCCGAACCATCCTTGTACGACCACTGGTTCTCTTGCAACGATTGTGCAACACGAGTGCAAAAAACCTAAAATAAGGTAATTTCCGTACATAATTCCCTGTGTAGCGAGTGAGAAAGGGGGGAGGAAGGTGGTATACAGTTCAGTACGTCCACGGTGGTCGTGGGGAGCGGTGATAAGGTTACTACGCTCGTTCCACCGCTCAGCTCTCTCTCTCAGCAATATTACGTGCTGAAAATGGCGCTCGACAGCTGTCGTGCACCGCCATATAGTCCAAATTTATTTCACTCGACATATGTTGCGCCAGTAAGGGTTAATATTAATCTATATTCAGGTCAAAGAACTCGCTCTGCTCACTCTCCACACGTACTGCCGCCTTTGCACCCCCATACATGCTCTTCACTGCTTTCAGCAACTTGCCCTCTACTCCGTATATTCTAAGTACTTTCCACAAACCTTCTCTATCCACTCTGTCATAGGCCTTCTCCAAGTCCATAAAGGCAACATACACCTTTTGTTTCTTCTCCAGATACTTCTCCACAACACAATTCAGGGTAAAAATCTGATCTACACATCCTCTTCCCTTCCTAAAACCTCCCTGCTCGTCGCCTATCCATTTCTCCGTTCTCACTCTCACTCTCTCAATCACTACCCTACTGTATACCTTCCCTACTACGCTTAGAAGACATATTCCTCGGTGGTTACCACACACTCCTCTTTCCCCTTTGCCCTTATATAGGGGGACTATTATGCCAGTCTTCCAGTCATCGGGTGCACTCCCCTTCTCCCATGCTAGTTTGCACATTTTCCATACCCATTCTATCACTATCTCACCACCATACCTCAACATTTCCTCACACACTCCATCTGTTCCTGGTGCTTTCCCCAACTTCACTCTTTTCATGGCTTCCCACACTTCTGACCTCCTGATCCCCACCTCCTCCTCCACTACTTCTCTTCTCCCTCCCATACCATATCCAGCTATGTTTGCTGGCTCTTCATTCCTTTCATTTAGCAACTCACTGAAGTACTCCCTCCATCTTTCGACTCTCTCTTGCTTCTCGGCTAGCATTCTCCCATTCTTATCTTTCACACCCTTACTGTTTCCCTTGCTACCTTCCCTAACTTTCTTGACTTCTTTCCAGAACAGTTTCTTACTCTCCCTCCATTTTACACTCAGATTCCTTCCAAATTCCTCATCTACTCTTCTCTTACTTTCCTTCACTACTCTCTTCACCACCCTCTTACTCTCCACGTACCTCGCTCGTTTCTGTCTCTCGGAATCTTCATTCCCTCTACTACCCAACCACTCTCTATATGCTTTCTTCTTTTCTTCCACAGCTATTCTTACCTCTTCTGTCCACCATGCTGTACCTTTCACTCCCCTCCCTCTTCTCCTCACTCCACACACCTCCTCACATGCTGCACAGATCTTATCCTTAAACACCTTGCTCATCTCCTCCACTTCCTCCATAACTTCCAGGTCGAACCCACCTAGTCGTCTTTCCACTGCTCTCCTGTACTCCTCCCTGACTTCCTCCTCCTGCAACCTCTCCACCCTCCTCACCATTCCACCCTCCTCTCGCCTCCCTCCCGCTCTCCTCACCCACTTCTTTTGTATCCTAACCTTAGCTACCACTACATAATGATCAGACAGACCCCCTCCAATACCCCTATACACCCTAGCATCCATCACAGATTTCTTCATTCGTTCATCCACACATACATAATCAATCAATGACTTTCGTTCCACCACTGTCTTATCCTTCATCGTCAACATCCGTTTCCACTGTGGATCATTCTGTGTCGGAAGATTCAGTTGGCTATCCACAGCCTCCTCCCCACACATACGTCCACAAGTGCACTACCATTCCCATTCACCTCTGATGGTACCCCCCACCCTCCCACCACTCCCTCAACTTTCCTATCACCCACCTTACCATTCATATCCCCAATCAGAAATATTCTTTCGTTCTTGTCAAACTTCTCCAGGCACGCCTCCACATTCATCCAGAACTCCTCTTTCTTTCTTTCAAGTATATCCTCTGTCGGGGCATACACGCATACAATCACCCACGTTTGTATTCCTACTTTCATTCTCACCCACACAATCCTTGAACCCACAGACCCATACTCTCTTACACATTCCTTCCATTTGCTACTTACAAACAAACATGCACCTTCTCTCGCTGTTCCTTCACTCACTCCAGCACACACACCCATTCCACATTCCCATTCTCTCACATCTGAACCTTTCCATTTGGTCTCTGTCATTCCACATACATCCAGCCTGGCATTCACTAACACTTCCAGAACCTCTCTCTCTTTTGTGCCATCATTCATGCCACTAACATTCCACGTAGCCATTCTCAGAATGTCCGAAGGCATGTCCTTAGTCGGTCTTGGTTCGTCAACGTTGGTTCCGTCTGCATCCGAGGCTGTTCGTTCGTTTTTCTTTGCTTAGATATTTTTTCCGGGTGGGGGTCGCAAGCCCACCGACCCAACCTCTTTAGTCGCCTCTTACGACACGCAGAAGGCACGTGGGGCATATTCTATTCCCTAACCCCCAGGGGGGGTTAATATTAATAATAAACAAAATAATAAACTCGACCCTCGAATCTGTGGACCTCCAAACAACGGATTTCGGATTGAACGGACTCCGTCAGTAGGCGGACGATCCATCCGGACTTAACCGAGTAATCTTGACCAAACCGATTTGTGAACCTCATATCTCCTGTGTTTTGCTTTGTTTACTGGTGTGACGAACAGTCCGCGACACACACACACACACAACAGCTGACTCGGGGACCCAATCGATAATCGATAAAGTGACCACGGGTCCAAAACAACTTTTATTATTTTGCTCAATCGACAAGCACTTGATATAGAAAATTCTATTCTTCACCATTCACAAGGTAAAAGTGATTTTTGCCTCCTGATATATATCTAAGCTAGGTTAGACCATTTCTTGGCCTGGCTAGCTAGTGACTTAGCAAGTTGCTAAGGTTATGTGGTTATTCCTTATCGATAAGACTATTCACAAGATAACAATGAGTTCTGCCGCCTGATATACATCTAACCTAGGTTAGGTCATTTCTTTGTGGAGATATATAGGTTAGGCCTATGTCTTCTAGCAAAAACAGAGTATTTTTTTCGTGATTTGATGTGCTCCGTATGAAAAATACAGTACTGTATTGATTTCCGGCCCCCTATATACCCAGCAACAGACTTTTCCAGGCAACGGACTAGTGACAGTCCGTTGAATGGAGGTTCGAGTGTAATAATGTTAATAATAGCTTACCTTAAAAGGAACTCTAATAGAAAGGCATAACCCTGTGAGGATCTGAAGTCATCCAAGAGAATCTGTGAGACCTCTGATGAGTCCTTGAGGAAGCAGAAGACAGTAACAAACATCTCTACTATCTCAAGGGGGGAGAGGTCTTGGCCGCGCTCCATGTTTTCCACGCACAGACCAACACAACCCTTATCTAGGGGTACACAAACAAAAACACATCAATAACAATATAACCAGCATCAATCAATTATATTAAACTGGAGACTTATATACAGTACTGTACATATATTATATAGTATACAAAAACTTTATATAAATATATATATTAAAATGTAAAACTTGCAAAACAAACAAACCACATCAGGAACCGCACAATGTAAAGACAGAAGAACTTATATATATAAATAAAAAAGATAAATAAACAAATCCTCCGAACTGACTGTGTATGTAGCTGACGACAGGTTGTGAGAGTCCATGGCGTGAGAGTGTCATGAGCACCTCAGCAGCACTCTTCCTCCAGAGGGCGTTGTGTTGGGGGCACCAGGATGTTATGGCTGAGAACAGTAGTGTTAGGTCATCCTTCCTTGCTAGCTCCTCCGCTGGGGCACAATGGGAACAAAGCCGCACCAACAACTGAAATACAAATACACAAAACTGTATAAGATGATGTTTAACCCACGAAATCCGGGGGGCCTCATATGATCCCGATCGCTGTGTCCGGGGCCCTTTTGGTACAGGCAAACTTCATAATTCAGTAGCTACTGATTGAGACCACCTAGAGCAGTAATTTTTTGTTTTGCAAATTGTAGAACTTTTTGTTGTCTGTAGAATACCGTTGAGATGACATCGCTACGACGCGTGGTTGCCGTGTTATGATGATTTTAGCGGCGATTTTTAGTCGCGCATTTTGCCTCATATGAGGCCTCCCGGATTCCGAGGGTTAAGGTAAAATTGAGAAATATATTTACAGACAATTATTTCACCACACTCTACAGAAGTTTTCTCCAGATCAAACATTAAATATGGTACACAAAAAGTTAAAAGAAGTCTCAGTAACAGCAGCTCATGGTAAAAATATGAACTGTGCCATCATTATGCAGATTCTACTTAGTCTGCATTCTCTTGGTAGTTCAATAACATTATTTTTCAAATCATGTGAGGAATCTTGACATTGAAAAGAGCTAGAATTTCCAAAGGGATACCAATTTGTAACAAGGAAATTCATAAGCTGGTTCTTTACCATTAATATCATAGGCCTAAATTGTCTTCAGGGTCTGGGTTCCAGGATAGGGTATGACCTGGATTGCCTCCCAAATTGAATCACTCTTTCCTTGGTGGCGCATATTCTATCTGCCCACCAAATTTAACGAAAATTGGTTCATAACTTTGTGAGATATCTTGTTTACAGAAAAACAAATAGAGGCGATAACATAACCTCCGTTCAACTTTGTTGGCAGAGGTAATTAGTTAGGTAGAAATAAAGTTATTCGGTTGCAAAATCTAAAATACAGTATTCCATTCTCTATTAATGATTGGTACTCACTTGAACAAACACTTTTTGAAGCAAAATTCTCCTTTCACTGGCGGAGTATTCTGTGGATTCATTGTCTGTGGTGACGGCTTGTGTCTCGGGCGGGGGAGGCTCAATCTCAGGCAGGTCAAAGAACAGGTAAAGACACTTGACTAGGGTGGAGGGCAGTGTGGAAGCAGTCATTACCTGAAAACACAATCATAGGTTAATTATGATAGACTACGGTACATTATTAGGATATAGCTGTTTGCATATAGGGTTAATAATTGGGACAGTATATCACCAAGTGGTTTAGTTCCGCTGCATGTCTGCCTGCTGTTGTCGGAACCTCTCCGAGAGATCTGGGACCTGGGAATATTTTGCTGGAGACCCCTCATGGTCCTTGGTCTCTGGGTCTTCTCCTGGGTGACCTAAATATGTGAGATTTTTTTATTTTATTTGTTTTATTTCATTTTGTTGTTTTCATTCGATCTCCGTCTTGAGTCGGCCACCCCCAGCTATGGGGTATGTGCCTGAGTATATACATACAGTACATCACCAAGGCAGGATAAGGTTGTAGTATGAAGATGAAAAAAAAACATATATATATATATATACTGTATGTGTACAGTATATAATAATAATTCCTGATGATCCTTCCTATCTATCTATCTATCTATATGCTCAGGCCCAATCCCCATTTTGGGGGTAGCCTTCCTAACACAGATAAAATCATATGGCAATACCGGTAGCATTGTCAAAGTACAAAAATGTCTGATTGAAAAGGGTAAAGACTAAGGTAGAGGGCAGCGTGGGAGCTATCTATCTACTGTATCTACCTATTGCCGGATGCCTTACTCCCCTTAATGGGGGTTGCCATACACAAAATGCCCCAAATTGGACCCATCCCCTGTAAGAGGGACAACCTATGCCAGTTTACTGAAGGACTTACAGGACTTACCACTCAGCTTAGGGTCCGTCCGACTCAGAGGCCTTTTATGAATTTTTTAGCACTATTTTTCTACAGTGCTAAAGGGGTCTGGCGCAAGTTGGACTAGAGAATAGTCCATCAGGTGCCTGGCCCGGGGAGACGATTAATATGAAGGGTGCGCCTGGAAGTGTGGTGGGAGGGCTTGTGGCTTTGGCTCCGCTGCATGTCTGCCTGCCGAGATCGGAACCTCTCCGGGTGGTCGGGGGCCGGGGGAGTGCTGGAGCGACCTTGGTGACCCTGGTCTCTGGGTCTTCTCCTGGGTGACCTGGATGTGTGTGAGTTTGTGCTTTTTATCTGTGTTTATTTGTTGTTTTATGTTTTTTTTGGTGTTTTCCCTGTTCTTGCTCTGTCTTGAGTCGGCTACCCCCAAAATGGGGATTGGGCCTGAGCATATAGGTAGCATATAGATAGATAGATAGATAGATTTTTCTACAGTGGTGTGCAGCTAATCCATCCACTAACCTGCTTCACCCTAAGTTAGCAGTACAAATTTGTATAAGGTTTACTCCCCTAGACAGGTTGCCGACCAAGGCTGATGTGTCCCATCCACCCGGATTTGTATAAGGTTGTCTTCCCTAGATGGGTGACCGACCAAGACTAACGAGTCACATTACCTATATACACATCCATGTTATCATTATCAATATGGTAGACTACAATATTATGCATTATACCCTACATATATTTTTCAAATGAAATTGGAAGAGAGAACACTCACACACAGTGACAGTATTATATAATAGGCTACATAGTTCATCATTACTGTAGAGTCGAATATACCAAGGAGGTGAGAATTTACTGCTAAGTTAATATAAACAAAGTATAGCTACACATAGAATCTCTTCTTACTTCAATGAGCTGTAAGGTTCCAGCTGCCAGGAGGTTGAGGGTAGACAACAACATCCACCCATTACTACTTTCCTCGCAGCTATCAATCTCCAAGAACCTAACGATGGCGCACGAGGCTGCTTCCGTTGACTGATTCGAGGCTCGACGTCTAATTTCTGTCACCATCAGTTTACTGTAAGTACAAAGAAGTATAAAGAAATGTTATGAAATATAGATAGCATATACAATCAATTATGTTAAGTTGTACACAACCAACACAGAGAAGTACAGTAAAAGTCTTTTAATCCAAATGGCAGCGGACCGACAGTGCTTAGGATTAGTGGATTATTCGGACTGTTGGGAGGGACCCCTGAAAACACTATAAATATGCACATGATTAATAAATAAAGACATGATATGGTATAACATGCTTCCGTTTCTCTTTTTTCTTTCCCCCACCACTTGTAGACGGTGTGTGAGTCATCACTAGGGAGTTACGAGCACTATGAGGTCCGAAAATTGAATGGAATTAGCGAATGTGATCACCGATCAGAGCACTGGTAGACGGAAAATGACTCCGTCAGCCGCCTTAAAAAATTGGAACCATTGGGATTTTCGGACTATCCGTGTTCGGATTACAGGACTTTTACTGTATTATGAAAGATAAATATTAAAAATATTATATATAATACTGTACATAACTAAAGCATATTAGTCTGGTACTAAATTTGAAACGACATATAAAGATAATATACATACAAAAGAAGTTTATTAAGTTAAAATAGTTACTTACCTAACTTGATGAGTAAAGTATAACACATCTCCAAATTTCTCTTGTAAATCTGAAGTAGGACTTGCACCAAACACCTGCAAGTAATAATATTGGATTAAAATCAGAGCAGAATTGGGAAACAGGCAGGTTCTATCAGAATGGGGGTTGAGCATCCCCTTACCTCCCATAGCATGTTCTACTTTCTTTATGCCTTCAACATATTTTTTGTGTTGAGTATCTGTCTTCATGCCAAAGTTCAAGAGTAGAGACCATTTATTAAGAGATCAGCCAACCTCCAACATATTGGTGCTACTCGTGTCAATAGCCTCTCTTTATTAAGTCCATATCCATAACTATCTATCTATCTATTGCCAGACGCCTTACTCCCCTTATCCTAACAAGTGCGCATGGGGGTAATTAGACACCTCTGCCAGTGCTGACATATTTGAGCTGTTTCCATCACTAAAATATTCATTTTACCATATATAGCATTAATACTTATCCATACGCGCCTATTATGGGTTGATTATAAAGGTATTAACCTGAAACAACAATAAAACGAGTGAAAACAGCGTTTGGATGGTCAAAATCGGAGATACAGGCCGCGAGTTATATAATGTATGGGTGAGGCAACCTGCTTTCCCGCCAATTTCCCCCAAGGCCACTGAGACACAGTCGATCGATACTCTCTCTCTCTCTTGCACTCGCTTGCTAACAGTGATGTCAATGCCCTGCTTGCAACTCGCTAATGTTAGCACGAAAATATACCTCAGAATAAGGGAATAACAGGGAAAATAGGTGATAACTGAAGGAGGGGAGGAAAGTGGGGAAGGAGGGGAGTGATATTTTGCATGGCCCAGGGGCCAAAAAAATTTATTTTTTATTTTTATTTTTTCGGTTTAAAGTTGATTTTTTTTCCTCTGACTCTTAACCCGTACAGCCCCAGCGACGCGCCTGACGCGTCGGCGATGTATGTAATGCACAGCCCCAGAGACCGTAACCTCAGGTGTAGCCACTCAAGAGGGCTCAGATTTGTATGGGAACTGTGTACGTATCCCACGCAACCGTGCCGATGGTTGAAAACTCTCAAAGTCCACGTGCGTGCGCGTGAGCGCGCAATAACCTGGTTTTTTGGGGTAATTGCCTTCAATTTTTTACTCTTGTAAAATACGTTTTCGGGGCTCTGTAGGACCATTCTTTAAGCTTTTTGAGCGGTTTTTCGTGGTTTTTCCTTCATTCCTAACCCATTCGCTATTGTTTCTGGAATAAAACCATTTTTTGAAAACCGGCCGGGTTCTGGTGAACAAACATTACAAAACTAGCCGGGGCTGGACGGGTTAAGAGTCTTCCCGCAGTCCGCCGGGGGAACTCTTAAGTCTTCCCGCAGTTCCCGGGTTAATGGGGGTGGCCATACACAAAATGCCCCCAAGCGAACCTATCCCCTGTAAGAAGGACAACCCATGCCAGTTTACTGAAGGACTTACAGGATTAACCACTCAATTTAGGGTCCGTCTGACTCCGAGGCCTTTTATGTATTTGTTAGCACTATTTTTCTACAGCGGTGTGCGGCTAATCCATCCACTAACCTGCTTCACCCTAAGATAGCAGTACTGATTTGTATAAGGTTTACTCCCATAGACAGGTTGCCGACCAAGGCTGACGAGTCCCATCCACCCGGATTTTTATAAGGTTATCTCCCCTAGATGGGTTGCCGACCAAGGCTAACGAGTCCCATCCACCCGAAAACTACATTCAGTAATACTGGTACTGGATCTATACTGTACTACAGTTTTTGGATCTACTGTAACTTCGACACAATCAAAACTGAAATAATAATGTAAAAATTGCAAAATATACAATCCAAAACAGGATCGGCACAATATAAACACAAAAGAACTTCTCAAAATCACTATGTGGAAATAACGATTTAGCAAAATTATATTTTTTAATAAAAGAACACAAAATGTATCTTGCAAAAGACAATTGGCATGATACTTACAAATCAAATATGCTTATTAACCTCTGAAGTGCGCATGGGGGTAATTGGAAACGTCCCCCTGTGCTGACGTATTTGAGGTGTTTCCGTCACTAAAATATTCATTGTGCCATTAATAGCATTAATACTTATCCATATGCGCCTATTATGGGTTGATTATAAAGGTATTAACCTGAAACAACAATAAAACGAGTGAAAACAGCGTTTGGATGGTCAAAATCGGAGATATAGCACGCGAGTTGTATAATGTATGGGTGAGGCAATCTGCTTTCCCGCCAATTTCCCCCAAGGCCACTGAGACACAGTCGATCGATACTCTCTCTCTCTCTTGCACTCGCTTGCCATCAGTGATGACAACACCCTGCTTGCAACTCGCTAATGTTAGCACAAAAATATACCTCAGAATAAGGGAATAACAGGGAAAATAGGTGATAACTGAAGGAGAGGAGGAAAGTGGGGAAGGAGGGGAGGTAGAGGACTGAGATTTTGCATGGCCCAGGGGCCAAAAAAAAATATGTTTTTTTTTTTTTTTTTTTTTTTCGATGTCAAAAGTTGATTTTTTTTTTCACTCACTCATAAGAGTCTCCCCGCAGTCCGCCGGGGGAACTCTTAAGAGTCTCTCCGCAGTTCCCGGGTTAAGAACAAAGTGTTTATCACAAATATAAAAGTAAAACAGCTTAATATTACCATACTGTATTACAGTATATATAAATGTGAGAATATTCTATTTATTCTACATTTCGTAGTTGTGATTATAGGATACTGTATAATACAGTACTGTAGTTAATAAACTATAGGGGTGCACCGGATAACGTATCCGGCCGGATATTGCAATTACCCTGTATCCGGCCGGATATTTATCTTATCCGGCCTGATAAGCCGGATAATAGCAATAGAAATAAATAACTTAAATGAAACTTGTACTACTGTATGTATATATCTGAGTAATTAACCCTTAACCTAAGAAGTGCGCATGGGGGTAATTAGAAACGTCCGCCTGTGCTGACGTATTTGAGCTGTTTCGATCACTAAAATATTCATTTTACCATAAATAGCATTAATACTTATCCATACGCGCCTATTATGGGTTGATTATAAAGGTATTAACCTGAAACAACAATAAAACGAATGAAAACAGCGTTTGGATGGTCAAAATCGGAGATACAGGCCGCGAGTTATATAATGTATGGGTGAGGCAACCTGCTTTCCCGCCAATTTCCCCCAAGGCCACTGAGACACAGTCGATCGATACTCTCTCTCTCTCTCTCTTGCACTCGCTTGCTAACAGAGATGACAATGCCCTGCTTGCAACTCGCTAATGTTAGCACGAAAATATACCTCAGAATAAGGGAATAACAGGGAAAATAGGTGATAACTGAAGGAGGGGAGGAAAGTGGGGAAGGAGGGGAGGTAGAGGAGTGATATTTTGCATGGCCCAGGGGCAAAAAAAAAAAATATATATATATATATATATATACAGTATATATATACTGTATATATATATTTTCGATGTATAAAGTTGATTTTTTTTTTCTCTGACTCAAGAGTCTTCCCGCAGTCCGCCGGGGGAACTCTTAAGAGTCTTCCCGTAATTCCCGGGTTAACCAACGGTGACCGTCATATGACAGGCGAGAGATAAATGGCCTATCCTCCGATACCTGTCATATGACGGGCGGCATTCTGAGCACATTAGGGGCTCTGAGAGAGAGTCCGTGCATTGGGAGGACGATAGGCGGGGTCTGACCGCTCGGCACCACCACTGGGCCGGTTCTATGACCACCGCCACCTCTCTACACACACCAAGCCTCGTGATATAAGGACAAAACTGAGGAAATTACCTTATTTAGGGTATTTTCACCTTCGGTTGCGCGATCGCTACAGGATAACCCGTGGTCGTACAAGGATGATTCAGGTGTCATTAGAAAGCTCTATTATCGCCCTTTCATGGATACATAATTGTATTTTGCGCAGTGGCAGTATCGTAACCAATGGGGATAAGGCTCTGCACCAAGGCTCGAAACAAAAATTGGTTAAAGTTTTCGCCATATACAGTATACCATCATCTTCCGCACACCTCGGTTGGGCTACCCCCAAAGGGTAGCCAAGTCGCACCCCACCTGCCCGTGGTATCCTCGCAGACACCCATTGTTTCCTTTTTCCATATACAGTATTACTTTTTCATTTTGGGTGACACAAACAGGGGCGGCGCTACCTGGGGCCTGTCCCAGGTAGTTTTCAAATTTTTCGTAATAAATATTTTATTATTTTAACCGAAACCACTGCCATCTCAGCCCATTGCCACCATGACTGTATGCCCTAAGTGCGACTCCCGGGTCACCAGTAGGGGGTTCAAGTGTACCAGATGCTGTTCTTGGTACCACCCCCTATGCTCTGGACTCCCTGATAGTCTATGTAAGGACTAAGCGTTCTTCCAAAAAATCCATCCATTTGGATGGAGGTGGTTCTGTGACAACTGCCCCTCAGACGCCGAGAACGCATTAGTCAGCTCGCAAGCCACAACGGATCTGAAGGACGCCATAGTGAGTGAGGTCTCTGGCGCCCTCGCTGCTGTGGCAAGTCAGATCGAAAAAATGGGGGACCGAATTACCAACCTTGAAACCAACGCTGCCACACCAGACATTCCCTCGTTCGCCAAAATTGTCCAGCAAACGTTAGAGGACACTAAAAAGGAGCCTACCAAGTGCACCACAGTGGATGGTGGGAAGAAAAAAACTGTCTGGGACCATCAAGTCTTAATAGTTAAGCCCAAAGATAGTACCTCTGAGCCTGCAAGCCCACCTGATACTAAGGCTATTGAGAAAGCTTTGGCTGCAATCCCAATAAATAAATGTACTAAAACTGAATCAGGTGCTTTAGTAGTACGACTTCCATCATTTGAAAAAAGCCAAAGAGGACGCAGGGAAGGCCATCAACCAGTGTCTCGGGACTGACAGTATCTTCAGTGTGTCAGAACCCAAGAAGATGCTACCAAAAGTGACCCTGGTTGGTATCTCTACTGACACGGATGATGACGAGATCATCCCCAGCATCCTAAGCAAGAATCCAAGCATAAAGTCTCTGTTCGACGAGGGCCTAACACTAAATTTGGTGTTCACTAAGCAGAAAAAGGATGCACATACAAAAATAGCAGTAGTAAAAATGTCTCCTGAAATACGCTCTTCAATTGTCAATGAGGGCAACTCTGTGTATGTTGGACTCACTAAATGTCGTGCCTACGATCGCTTCTGTGTGATGCAATGTTACCATTGTCAGGGCTTTGGTCATACTTCTGACAGGTGTACTCTGAAAGGGGAGAACCCTAAATGTAGTTTCTGCGCTGGTACTCACGGTTCAAAAGGCTGCACAAATATAGATTCCCCTAAATGCATAAATTGTGTGAACTCCTCATCAGTCACGGAGCCACAAACTCATTTTGCTTCAAGTAGAAATTGTCCTCTTATTTCAAATAAATAGACTTATTGAAAACACCAATTTTGTGAGTTTAAAAAGCTGAAAAACGTCCCAAGGAGCCGGTTGAAACTGGGCATGCTAAATGTTCGATCCATGCGCAACAAGATGGATTACATTGGTGAGGTCTTGGATGAGCTCGGTCTCGATATGTTTTGCCTCACTGAGACCTGGTTGTTTGAGTCAGATCTAAATATTATTCAAGCTGCGTTGCCTACAACTCATTCAATAATAAGTGTTCCTAGGTCTTGTAGTGATCATCCGGGTGGTGGAGTAGCGTTTTTATACTCTGCGTCGCTAGTAAATATCTCTCAGATAAGTCATAACCCAGCCCCTCTTTTTTATGAACTGTTGGAATTGGAAATAAAAGTTTGTCAACAAATCCTAAGAATAGCAATTATTTATTAGCCTGGCCATCGAGGAACAGATAGAGGTTTTATGGATGAGTTTGGACAGTTTCTTGAGGAGTTTTCTGCCAAAACCGGAAGATTCTTGATATGTGGCGACTTTAATTACTGGATTGACAACCCTCATCTGAAACCATTTTCCTCAGAGTTCCTTGAACTGACTGACCAGAATAATTTTGTAAATCACGTTTCCAACCCAACTCATATCTCAGGACACACCCTTGACTTGGTTCTATCTCCCACCGGTTGTGATGGTCTTCTGGATGTTGAGGTGGAGGTTCTGGACTCTTCTATTTCTGATCATTCTCTGATTACTTTCGGCTTTGATTTCCCTAAGCCGCCCATATATGAGAAAATAATCAGGTTTAGAAACTACAGAAATACTGACGAGAATATTGCTCGCAATGAAGTAAGACAGCACCTTGCAAGTATTGATACTTCCAATCTTTCTTCAAACGAGCTGGTGGAGGTACACAATGGCACACTTAAGTCTGTGTTTGATCATCACTATCCGGAGGTAGAAAAGAGAATCATAGTGCGAGATGACTCACCATGGTATAGCCCTCGAGTCAAATTTCTTAGAAGAGAGCGTAGAAGAGCCGAACGTAAATGGCGGAAAAATAAAACTGACATCACATGGTTGCCATACATGTTGGCAAAAAGAGCCGTAGTCCACACAATCAAAGACGAAAAGAAAGAGTTTTACCAGGGGAAAGTCGAGTCATGTGGTGGTGATCAAAGAAAGTTGGCTTCGGTTGTCAGTGGCTTACTTGGAAAAAAGACACGTGAACTCAAGACCTTCTGCACCTGATGCGGAGTTAGCTGCAGACTTTGTCACATTTTTTACTAGCAAGATAACTCGTATGAGACATGAACTGGATGAAGCATGGGAGGCTCTGCCTCCCCTCCCCCCATGCTTCTGCCCCCTCCCTGTCCTGCCTCCTTCCTCCCTCCCAACCCCCACCTCCCTCTCCTCCCCCGCCACCTGTCTGGACAGATATTTAAGGCCTCCTATGTACCAGCATTTGTTAGTGACCTAATGAAGCTATCTGCGAAACATTGTCAATAAAGTGCTCTTCCTCAGATGGTGTTTTTTATCCAATACATAAGATCAGTGATGGAATACGCAAGCCCAGCCTGGGCTTCTAACCTAGCTGAAACACATCATAAGACCTTACAGACTATTCAAAACAAAGCCCTGAAGATCATTACAGGCTGCACAGCTACTGCACCCACAGATCACCTACATCAAGAAACCAAAATCCTCAAAGTCAAAGACCATCTGGACATGAGAGGCACTCAATTCCTGGCAGCAGCCTCCACGAACCAAGACCACCCACTAAACTACATGGCAACACACCCACAGACACCAAGAAATATCAAAACAACACCCAGCACATGGTATCACACACAACTATTGTCCTCTCTCCCTGCCCACCCCGAACCAACTTCCAGAAGCACATCCATACTCATATCTCTCGCCAATCCATCCACTCACTCACAGACAACACGCAGCTGCATGCACGACCTCCCGAAATCCATCCTTCCGAATCCTCCCTCCCTCGCGAGGACAGAGTCCACCTGGCCAGGCTGAGATGCGGACACCATCCAGCTCTCCTGAGCTATCAGAAGAGACTGGATGACTCCGTTGACGATGCCTGCCCGGGATGTAACACAGCACCCCATACCATTAAACACATCATAGAAGACTGCATTTCACACAACCACTTACGCCAACAACACAATCTACACTCAATGAGAGCTCTGTGGGAAAGCCCGATCATGGCCATGGCCTTCCTCAGGGACTCGGGGCTGTTCGGCCAGGCAGCTTAGGGAACAACAACAACAGTATTCCCATTTTTCAGTCTGCTTATCGGCAGCATCATTTGACTGAGACAGCATTGATCAGAATACACAATGATTTAGTCAAGAACACTTGTGACGGCGAGATCTCGTTGTTGGTTTTTATCAAAAATATTAGAGCGTGCCATACTTGAACAACTGCTGCCGCTACTTCAGCAAAATGAAACTATTCCCATTTTTCAGTCTGCTTATCGGCAGCATCATTCGACTGAGACAGCATTGATCAGAATACATAATGATTTAGTCAAGAACACTTGTGACGGCGAGATCTCGTTGTTGGTTTACTTGATCTCTCTGCAGCCTTCGACACAGTGGATCATGAGCTGCTATTTAGTGATCTTTATGACTGTGGTGTGCGTGACTCTGCTCTCTTGCTTCTCAGGTCATACTTGTCAGGTAGATCCCAGAGTGTGATGATTAATCGGATAGTCTCGGACTCGGCACCCCTGCTCTATGGCATTCCGCAGGGATCAGTGTTGGGTCCTGTCCTGTTCACGATATACACTAGTGGCTTGTCTCTTCTGCTTCGTGCACACGGTGTCACCTATCATTTCTATGCTGATGACGCCCAGATTTATGTGAAGATCACAGGTATAGCTGATACACAGAGGAAGGTGGAGATGCTGATGACCGATATCAAGAAGTGGATGAGGACAAGAAAACTTAAACTAAATGATAACAAAACTGAAATTCTCATCATCCGAGATAACAGAAGGGCTACTGACGCAGTATATGCCCTCTCCATTGATATGGGTGACTCACAGCTACAACCAGTGAACTTTGTTCGGAATCTGGGAGTGTATCTGAACTCAAGACTGGATTTTAAGGAGCACGTAAATCAGATTGTCAAAAGTTGTTACCTACACATCAGACGTTGCCTTCTGACACTGATCCACTCATTGATATTCTCTCGTGTTGATTATTGCAATGCCTTATTTGTGGGTCTTCCAAATTACATATTAAAGAAAGTACAATCTGTTCTGAACAGAGCTGCAAGACTCATTTTTGGAATACGACCTGGAACCCCTACCACTTCTTATCACATCGAACTGCACTGGTTACCAATAAAAGCTAGAATAGAATTTAAGTTGTGTCTGGTAACTTTCAAGGTCCTCAAATTTGGTGAGCCCGGGTATCTTGCAGAGCTGCTCAGGCGTCCACCGGCACGCCATGGTGTAGCCGTGCGCCATGACGATGACCCCCTGCGTCTTGATGAGCCGTGGGCTTTCCGACAGTCATCTTTCTTTGAGAGATCATTCTCTTACATGGCTCCAAGGTTATATATAACAGACTGCCACTGACCATGAGACAACTAAGTTCTGTTGAGTGCTTCAAGAGACAACTTAAGACTTTTCTCTTTGTAAGAAGCTACGATCTCGAGGGGGGTGTCATCATGGAGGGCTATAGGGTGTAAGCTATTTACTGCTGCTGGTGGCTGGGTGATGCATATAGGTTTTGTGTTGCATTGATTTAAGCGATTTGTTTTTTTTTGTTTTCGAGCGCCAGTGAATTCTGCGGAAAAATTGGCGCTTGTGAGAAATAAGTAACATGCTTATTATTATTAGGGGTTCGACCCCTACGGGGAACCCCTATTGTAATCATTAAACCCGGTTTTTCATCCAAATTCTTCTTACGCGCCAGTTTCGGCGCAATAACTCCAGAACCGCTTTTTGGATCGGGATCAAACTTTCACAAGAGGTGCGTTTTTGTATTGGACAACTTTTGATATGCTAAACATCCGGCATGGCGGCCAAACAGGTCCGTGGCAGCCGATTTCCCGAAAAACCTGACGCCTAAATACCGTCTGTCCCACTCATAGGAAACGACTGGGCTTTGGCATATGGACTCCCCTACTAATGCTCCGCAAATGTTATAGAGAAGGTTATGCTTTTGCACGTGGGTTTTTTTCCGGCAATCTTGAAAAAAACTCTAATTCCACTTAAAATTCCACATTTTGAAAACTACACCGATGATCAAAGCCATGCTTGCGTAGTTGGGTGAGGCTCGCGATTCCGAACGTTTTGATACCAAAAGAATATAAATGGGTGGAATAGTTTGGCCACAGCAATGAAAACTTGTCTATTCTTAAATTACTTTAAAACCGCATTCGCTACCCACACAAAGTTTACCGTCTACAGTCTATAGGCTTCCACGCATCCCCCAGTTTTGCTTAATGACATAGTCTCTTTATTATTCAGATTTTTTTTTTTTTTTTTGTGTTTAACTCTCTCAAAACAGTTCGAGTCCCTACGAATTCCAGCAATTATTTAGCCAACCTACCTATACATACCTACCCTACCAAATAATAATGATAATTCAAATTTATTTTTGGTGAATGACGAGTATTGACTAAGATTTTTAACAATTCCTCCCTTTGCCAAATGCTTTGTTTAACCCTTCCTACCCGGTCTGCATTAGGTAAGGACAGCACGAAAGAAGGGCCACTACCCGGTATGCCTTATCTAAGGCATGAGCTTAATAGCCTAATTAAGCTTGGTCCGAACGCCGTGCGTACGACGTATGTCAACAAACCCAAGCGTTCGTCACCACAACTCCGAAAACAAGAAGGAGAAGACTCCTCAATGTTATTGTTCTGAAGTCATGACGAAATTAGTGTCTAAAAAGCCCCCATATTGGCAACATCTCTGCAATATTGGCTCCACTGAAATCGTCATCACAACTGAACCAGTTGACTTACAGAGCTCTACTCAATGCCAAAATACAGATTGAAAACCGCACTACAATTATAGATGAGTGGGAAAGTTCTAGCAGTGAAAATAAACATAAATACAGTAGCCTAGGCCTAGACGTTTTTCGGCCATATCGCCCGGGTAGGGGCGACCGTCATTGGGTAAGACAGCCCGGGGAGGAAGGGTTAATAACAATGATATGGACCTTTAAAGTTTTGGCAATTGCCTGTGTGACTTACCCTGCCCTTCCTTCCTACCTCCCTCCTCCCTCATATCTAGCAAATGTATCAACAACCACTCTAGTGAACTTTCGGTATTTAGTTTATTCAGCTTAATACTATTTATCCACATAAAATAGAAACCTATCACAATTTTTGTCTAATACAACCATAGACAGTGCTATTACATATTATTTGAACATGATGTCGAATTTAGCAGTTGCTGTTTACCTTGAACAGTAATGACAGAACCGAAAGCTTCTCTTGCTGTGTAGTACTCAAAGAAAGCAGCCTGGCTACTTAAGCCGACCCATACCGAACTGTTACCAAGTCAGAGATTCAGAGGTAACTTTCACAATGCATTATAACCATAGACAGACACCAATATACCACTAAATCATACAAATATCACTACAAAAAAAGATGGGAAAATATTATATTAATGTCCTAGGTATTTGAAATTATGCAAATGAGTAAAATCCATTATTATGATATAATGATAATGGGATTGATTAGTATCTGGCAACAGTGGTGCACTATAATTTTCTGAACGTATGCCAACTTCGGAGTATTTATCCCATTAATATACACATCTATCACTATTTAAATTTAATACAACCATACACAGTGCTATTACATATTATTTGAACATAATATAGGATGGTCTTTCCTTTAAACCATTTTCTATATCTATTCACGAAAAATATAGGCCTAGCCTAGGCAGCGCTACCGGTAGGTACGAATTTATCAGTTCGAATTTTGATTGAGAGTGGGATTAGGCCTAGGCCTAGCCTAGGGCTTAACATGGGATACTGTTTGGTGGTTTGAAATAGGCTCAGGCTGCTTTAGGCCTAATTAGGTAAAAATAGTCAAATTGAGACAATTGCATAGCCAACATAGCCTAGGCCTATTAAGCAAATATTGGTTTAATGTTATTTTAATACTACAAATTTTGTTGATATATTTGAAGATAAATACTGTAATGAATCTATATGCTCTAAAGATCATAAGAAAATTTGTTTTAACCCTCGGCAAAACCTAATAAAAAAGTATGGTACTAAAATGTCTTTTTCGTAACAAGGTTGTCAATACGGTACTTTCAATCATCGATAGCTCTAAAGATCATATGAAAATGTGTCAAACCCTCGGAAAAACCTAATATAAAAGTATGGTACTGTACTAAAAATTTATTTTCGTAACAAGGTTGTCAATACGGTACTTTCCCGTTATCAATGTACAATCAAGCTGAAGATTGCAGAGTAAACACCATAGACTTCATCGACTTTTCTTTCACCTTCGTATAATCGACAGCCAATTTTTATTTTTTTTTTGTATTAAAGGTGGTGGGGCGTCCGAAATTAAAATTAATTTATAATGTATTTAAAGAGATGTTTAGATCTCCAGTAATCAACCTGACTACTCCTTTGTCAAAACTAATCTTCAATATTAGAGAACAAATCAAAAATAGATATTGAATTGCGACCCCTTGCAACTAGTACTCACGTGAGGATGTGACGTACGCCCAGGCAAACATTTGGGAAGTAAACATCAGCAAGTATAGCAAAAATGGTGAATAGGTGTGCTGTTTTCGGGTGTAGCAACATCCCTGGACAAACATAGCACTACACAAGTTTCCAAGTGATCCATACCATTGTAACAAATGGGTGAAGTTTATACAAAGACCAGAGTGTGGGAGGCAAAGCCCAAAACAAGCTTCATATGCAATGGACATTTTCGTGATGAATGCTTTGACAATAAAGTGCAGTGGAGTATGGGTATGGCTAGATGCACCCGCTGATTGCCTATACGGACTGGGGTCTTGTCACGCCCAGTGACAATGTTCGTATATATACGGACTCGCCGAAAAAAAATCGCAGAAACGACTGCACCTATAGCTTTCATATTTCTACCACATGTACCTTACCCTTCTGGCGTCTTGCTACCACCACCCCAACCCCTTCCCCCAATCCACTCGCCGACCATGGATCGCCGCATCAGGCCATCACAAAGGAAAAAAAGGAAAATATGTGGCGGCGAAACGACTGCACCAATTGGTTCCATATTTGTGTGACAAGTCCCCTACCCTTCTGTCTTCCCCCCACCACAACCCCAACTTCCTCCCACCACCCACTTCCAGCCTATCCGTAGATCATCACATAAAAATATGAAAATCCGTGGTGGCGAAACTACCTCACCAATCGGCTCCATATTTGTAACACGAGTCAATTACCCTTCTACCTTCCCCCCACCATCCCCCAAACCACCCTCCCACCCATACGTGCCTGCCAATTTCAGGAGTCAGGAGAGTGGATAATATGGGCTAACTTAAGCCTAGCCCAAATTATACAGTCAGTGTCGATGGATATAGGCCTAACCTAGGCTAAAGAAATTTATTGGCTGAAATTCAACTACTAGCAACTAGGCTAAACAAAAATAAAATAAAAAAATAAGTCGATCGCCGCGGTTTAAGTTCCCATCTATTTTTACGGTGATTTTTTCTGTTATTTGCACCCTGTTGGCAATGTATATGATGATGACAATAAGTCATGGAGGCGTGAGGGGCGGGCTTTCATTATTGTATCCAAATGCAGTCAAAATAGACGGGGACATGGTCGCTAGCGTCCGCCGCAGCTCCGAGTAGTGTAAACAAGGCGGGCGGTATTCGGTAATCACAGCTGCTTCTCCCTCCTCTCCTGCTGGTGGATCTCGTCCTACAGGTTCATACATATAAGCCTGGACACCACCAATATTCATCACTTGAGGCACTCAATTCCTGGCAGCAGCCTCCACGAACCAAGACCACCCACTAAACTACATGGCAACACACCCACAGACACCAAGAAATATCAAAACAACACCCAGCACACGGTATCACACACAATTATTGTCCTCTCTCCCTCCCTGCCCACCCCGAACCAACTTCCAGAAGCACATCCATACTCATATCTCTCACCGATCCATCCACTCACTCACAGACAACACGCAGCTGCATGCACGACCTCCCGAAATCCATCCTTCCGAATCCTCCCTTCCTCGCGAGGACAGAGTCCACCTGGCCAGGCTGAGATGCGGACACCATCCAGCTCTCCTGAGCTATCAGAAGAGACTGGATGACTCCGTTGTCGACGCCTGCCCGGGATGTAACACAGCACCCCATACCATTAAACACATCATAGAAGACTGCATTTCACACAACCACTTACGCCAACAACACAATCTACACTCAATGAGAGCTCTGTGGGAAAGCCCGATCGTGGCCATGGCCTTTCTCAGGGACTCGGGGCTGTTCGGCCAGGCAGCTTAGGGAACAACAACAACAACAACAACTTGAGGTTCTTTGCCATAATCACGGTTATCACCCTCAGTATTGGCAAACGAATCGGAACTACTGTCACTATCCTCCATTTCCACCTGTCAGAAGAGCTTGTTGTGTTCCTGGGCATACGTCATCAGAGCGCTTAAACTCCGAATCCAGAAAAGTGTCACCCATATCCTATTTTGGCCATTATATAAATAATTAAGCCATTGTAGCAGAAAATATTGCACCAAAAGCTATAGTGCACACTGCCGGTAATGATTGTGGAGGAAAATAATAGCATGCACACCCACCTTTAACCCCCAGACCCCGGAAGGGCTCTGAGGCACCCATAAAAAACTAGGGCCTGGAACACGGGTGGGCTCTTGAGCACCGTAAGCTTGAAAGCCTGTAAGCTTGTTTTGAAAGCCGTCCATCCGACGCATATAAACACAGCCGGTTGGACCGACGCCGCACACCTCTAAACACAAGAAGAGGCGTCTTTTGTTATTGTGTGTTCTGCTAAGCCCGATTCAGTAGTGAATAGTGCGTCGTATGGCTAACATCGCCACGAAACTCTCTCCACGGAAATCGTCATCACAACTGAACCAATTGACTTAGAGAGCTCTACTTAATGCCATTCTACAGGTACAAAACACATCTACGCTTGAAGATGCATGGGATTGCGGTAGCAGTTAAAATAACAAAGATACGGTAGCCTAGGCGAGACGTTTTTCGGCCAAATCCCCCGGGTTTCAGGGATATCTTATAGAATGCGAAACCGGTCTGTGAGGGTTAAGGGATTAGTACTCAACCAATGGGGGCGGCAGCCCCCACCCATAATACTACTAGGTTAGGTTAGGTAAGGTTGTTAGGTAAGGTTGTTAGGTTAGGCTAATGTCTTTTCAAATCACTATCGGGGAGCGAGCGTGTCTCAACATCGATCGATAGGCCTAATGGGGAAAATAGGTTTTCCCGAGATTTCTAATTAATTACAAACACTATCTATTGATGCAAATTACAAATTTTGTTTATAAAAACAGTCGGAAAATTTGTGGTATTAAAATACAAAATTCCCAAATATTTTACCAATCTACAATAGGCCTAGTCTATTCGCTGTAAGTAGGCAAGAAATCATGACCTATAACCTCTGTACTAAAAAACAACTAGAGTGATCAAGCTAATATGTCTACCATTTGGGAAGAGTCGGTCAAGGAATAGCCTAGATGTGGAAATTTGAAGCCAATTTGCTCTAGCCCTTTTTGAGATACAGAGGTTAGAGGTCATTGTTGAGCCCCCCCCCCCCCATGACATATTATCATCATATATTTTGCCAGCAGGGGCAAATAACCAAAAACAAAATCGCGGTCAAAATATGCGCGAACTTAACCACGGCGATCGACACATGTAAACATGGCGGTGGCAGGGGAGGTGTCGGACGTTTGCAATAAAGTTCCCATCTATTTTGAATGCCATTGGACCCCCCCACCCCATGACATATTGTCACCATCATATATATTGCCAGCAGGAGGCAAATAACAGAAAAAAATCGCCGTCAAAATGGGAGGTTTGACGTACCTCCCAACCTACCAAATAGGAAAACCTACTATTTGGTAGTAGTCTTGGAAAATCCAACGTCAAGGCTATTAACCTAATTGCAATGACGACTTGTCTATTTTGACTGCTATGTCGTCATTCCAACCGCGGTTAAAAAAGAAAACGTCTAGAGTCTACTCCTTATCTTGCTCTAGGAGACGTTGTACATTAACCAAAACTACCACCGAAGGTGAAAAAAGCATAGAAGAGAAGAAAAAGGGGTTTACCTTAGTTACCGTTTAAGGCCCATCCCGTGTTCCGTCATGTGCAGATCCCTGTCGAACATGCGCATGAGCGACCCTCTCTTGTTATCACATCTCACGTCAGCAGAAGAACGCGGATGGGCAGGGGTCCGGTGTGAGGGAGGGTATTATGTACGTTGGATTTTCCAAGACTACTACCAAATAGTAGGTTTTCCTATTTGGTAGGTTGGGAGGTACGTCAAACCTCCCAATTTGTTAGTAGTCTTGGCAAATCCAACGTCAAGGCTGTGTAACAAATAGGAGGAGGACATCCAAGCCCAACATGCCAATAAAACCAATGCATAAAACAAAATTATGAATGACAAAGACACAATTTAACAAGAGAGTTTAATAAGAGAGTTTAATAAAAGAGTGAAAAACTGAGGAGTAGCTAAAAAGAACAGTTTTAACATGTGCCCGTCATTCATAGTAATGCAAAAACATAGACTTGTCTTAAACCAAAAAGGTACTGTACCCAAAATCCCTTTTCTTCCAAAACCAACAAAAACATTGAACACAATAACAAAACACAATTTTTAATGTGGCAAAAACACTTATGCACTGTATACATAATACATAATCCCAAACTTGCAATCAAGTATTGCAAACCCGTACTCCCCCCCCCACCTTTTTCAAATAAAACAAAGTAAAAGAAAGAGGGACAAGGGGGGAAGACCAGGTATCGTCGCCAGAGCCCTAGGAAACACGACTCCTGAGAGCTATCACCGGCCGAGGGGGTCGAACACTGGACATGGAGAGGTAGGAGGAGATGAAGGAATTGATAGAAGACCACAAAACTGCTGAGGCGATGCCAGGTAAGGATCGACTGCGCAGGAACCGGAAGGAGGCAGCAAAGGATCGCACATCGCGCGCAGAACCCCTACAAACAGGGTTACTGGCACGAATGGTCCGACAAATGTGGCGTCCTATCTGCACCTGCGAGAGCCTCCCACCTGTCCGAGGAGACACCCACACAGCAGTACCCGAAGGCGGCGCCACAGACGCAACAGAGGAGTGCAAGGCCGACACCGGGCACAACACATGGCGAGTATGCCCACGCTGTAAAGCCTGGACGGTGAAAGGCTGGAAAACGTGAGTCTCCCCCTCATTCGTGGCCACAAAATGAGGGGAGGGGGCTAACGAGACGCCATGCAAGGACGGGGATAATCGCACGCAGTCCTGGGGCCGTGACAATGCCGCTAGTGCAGACACCCGATCCCCAGTGGCCAGAGCGACAAGGAAGAGTGTACGCCCGAGCAACGGAACCGGTGTAGCGGCCCGTGTATAAGTGGGTGAAGCCAGAAGGTCCAGAGCCCGCCCCAGATCCCACTGTGGAGGGACCTGGCGCGGAGGCGGTCGTTCCCGGAAGGCAGCCGTCATGAAGGAATCCAGCTCCTGTGGCGGAACGACCAGCCCAGCGACGGACTCAAAGACCCCCCGGACGGCAGACAAGTGGTGACGGAGAGCGTCGACGTGAAAGTGACGCGTACGGAAGAGGTGAAACCAGGAGCGTAGGACGAAGGAAGGAGAGCTAACTGTCTGGCGAGTGTCCTGTATCCACCTAGTAAAAAACCTCCAGGGGGACCCATAAGTCCCCCAAGGCGAAGTCGTCCAGGAACGCTTCAGGAAGTCAGGCAGGTCCCGTCCGTGGACTGGGAGCCACCGTGCCTCATGAACATCCACGATGCGAAGGCCAACGAGGTCCGCAGGACTCCAACCTGGCTCAAGTGGAAGTCGGAGACAGGTAGAGGGACCGGACTCGGGCACCACCGCGTCAACTGGGCGTACCAAGCCTGTGCCAGCCACAGAGGCGCGATTAGCCAGACTCTGCCGCGGTACAGCCGCAGCCTCGCGAGGACAATGCATATCAACAGGGCGTCAGGTGGCGGAAATATGTATATCGACTGCCACCTGTTCCAGTCTACCATGAAAGCGTCCGGACCCCCTCCAGAGTGCGAGGCCGGAGGGATAGGTACCGAGGCAACCTGTGCGTCTCCAACGATGCGAACAAGTCGACCTCCGGAACACCCCAGGAAGCCGCGAAGTTGTCGAACACAGTCTGTTGCATTGCCCAGTCTACAAGAACGCCCTGTCCTCTCGACAAGACGTCCGCCCACAGGTTGGCAGTCCCGGGCAGGTAGGAGGCACGCAGGGAGAAGGTGTGACGGTTCGCGAGGAAGAACAACGTCACTGAGATCTCCAACAGAGCCAATGACCCGGAGGACCCCTGCTTGTGGATACAGTGGACAGCTGTCCGACTGTCCATCCCGAAGGCCACCGACTGTCCCCGAAGGGCCAGCGTGTGGTCCCTCAGGAAGAACAAAGGAACCAACAGTTCTAGGGCATGTATGTGTAGGCGTGTGTGTCCCACCCATCCGCCGTGATGTTGATGTCCCAGGGGTGACTGGTAACCCCACCTTACCTCGCTCGACGCATCTGTGTCTACCCAGATCGTCGGCGGGGGGGCGGTCCAGGGCACAGCCGCAGAGAGCGTGCCCCGAGCAACCCAGATATTGATATTGATATTCCCTGGACCTCTTTCTTTTCTAATGATGCACACTCCACCTTGAGCCACATACAAGATTTTGTAAAAATTGGAATGGAAACTTTTATTCCTCATCAAAAGTACAGTAAAAGATCTAATTCACCTAAATGGTTTGACCATAATTGTGCTAGAGTAACTGAACAAAAAGCAATAGCCTACAATGCATACACAAGATCAAAAACACATGAAGCCTTTAATTACTTTAGAAACATCAGAAATCATGCCAAAACTGTATTAAACCTAACTAAATCAAACTTTCTCCACAAGCAGGCAAATAAACTTCTAAATAATCCAAATGATAACAAAATATTTTGGTCTACTCTTAACTCATTTAAATCCAACTTCACTACTGCTTCATCCATTCCACCATTAAAATCTCCGACTGGCAATCTTGTAAGTGACCCACGAGGTAAAGCTAACCTTCTTGCGGATATTTTCTCCACCAACTCAACCTTAGATGAAATAAATCAAGATGTCCCTGTACTTAATTTTAATTCGCCTGAAATTCCCTCACTTAAGATCCACACCAGACATGTCAAAACTATTTTGCAGAATCTCTCGGTAGATAAGGCTCCTGGTCCAGATGAAATTCCTCCAATAGTACTTAAGAATTGCTCCTTGGTGCTCGCTCCTGTATTGGCAAAAAATTTCCGTCTGTGTACTCATACCTCATGCTTCCCAGTACCCTGGAAAGAAGCAAACATCCATCCAGTTCCTAAAAAAGGTGCCTCTTCAGATCCATCAAACTACAGACCAATAGCTATAACTTCCACTCTTGGTAAAGTCTTTGAAATTATATTAAATAATCACATAATTAAGCATCTTGAGAATAATAAATTAATCAGTGATAGGCAATATGGTTTTAGACGATGTCGATCAACTGCAGACATGCTTTGCCTTCTTACGCATCAAATCAACCAAGCTACAGACCAACATGGTGAAACACATACAATAGCACTGGATATATCAAAGGCATTTGATAGAGTCTGGCATCAATCCTTATTGTCGAAGATGTCACACTACGGCCTTGCATCATTAGTTCCACTAATTTCTTCTTATCTTCATAACAGAAAAATACGTGTAATGGTAGATGGCCTTTATTCTCAATTTCACTCAATAAATGCTGGTGTTCCCCAGGGATCAGTTTTGGCCCCAATTCTGTTCCTCATTCATATCAATGATCTCATATCTACCACTCATAATCCAATACATTCCTACGCAGATGACTCAACACTCCACAGTTCCTTCACATTTACCAATTCTTTCACCCAACCCGATCTTATAAATTCAAAAATAAACACTGCAATTTCTCTGAACCAGGACCTTTCTAGAATTAATGGATGGGGACAAAAGAATCTAGTTTCCTTTAATGCACAGAAAACCAAGTACATTCAATTTTCTAACCGACAGAATCTCACTGACTCCCATATATTTTTTAATGATGTAAATATTCCCACTTCCCCTAGTATTGACATTCTCGGTGTAACATTAACTACTAACTTGAGCTGGACACATTATGTTAGAAGCATTGCTAAGAATGCCTCTAAAAAACTGGGACTCCTGTACAGAGTTCGAGAATTCTTCACTGACGAGCAGTTGGCCGTGATATATAAAAGTCATGTGCGTTCTCAGATGGATTACTGTTCACCTCTGTGGGGTGGAAGTGGAGTGGTTGCATTGAGGCAGTTGGACAAAATTCAAAATAAAGCTATTAGATTAATCAATAACCCTGCAATCACACAGGACCTTCCTACATTATCCATACGAAGAAACGTTGCATCCCTTGCATTATTCTACAGATATTTTCACAGCAATTGTTCCGAGGAACTTGCTTCAATTGTGCCGCCTCTCCACATCTTTCCCCGTAGAACTAGGGCAGCTGAGAGCGCCCATGAATTTACACTTTCTCCTCCACAATGCAGAACTTCTGCTTATCAGAATTCATTTATCCCCAGAGCTACTACTCTTTGGAATTCACTTCCCTCGAATTGCTTTCCACAAACTTACAATCTACAAATGTTTAAATCCAGTTGTTACAAACATTTTATGAATGGAGGATGCCTTTAGGCACATGGACCTTTTTGTTTTATCTGTGTTTTTCCTTCCTCCGTTCATTGTCTCTTAAAAAAAAAAAAAAAAAAAAAAAGTGTCCGAAGTGTCTGCGAATGGTACGCGGGATCGGCCGGAGCCGATCCATAGGGGTCAACGGAAACACCTCGGTGCCCAGGAGGAGTAGGCGGCGTAGCCTGAGACTCCCTAAGGGAATGGTCAGAGCGGCCCAATTCAGCGAACCCACTAACGAGTCCCAGAGCCTCCCCGGGCGGGAGACCGAGCGCAACACGGCGAAGACCGTCTGGCGAAGGTTCACCGCGTTTGGCAGACGCTGGGTCACCGTAGCGCTGGTCAAATCCCATTCGAGACCGACCCACGGCACGACACGCGACGGGATCAAGCGTGACTGGGGAACATCGATGGCGAACCCGAACTGTGTGACGTGGTGAACGACCGTGAGGGTGTCGTGTATGCACCGTTCTAGGGCGCCGGAAACTACCAACCAATCGGCCAAGGAAAACAGGAGCTGGAGTCCGCTCCTGAGGAGAGGATCCAGAGCCTGCTCCACCAGTGTGGAGAAGATCGGCGGCGCGATGTGGAGACCGAAGGGAAGTCAGTCGAACAGGAACACACGATCGGAAGTCTGAACGGCCAAGAATCGCTGGAATCGAGGACGGAGAGGAACGAGCCAAGACGCATCCTTGAGGTCCAGCGACACTACCCACGACAGAGGGCGCAGGGCCAGGCGTACCAGGGGTACCGGCAGCATCCGAAACCGTGTGTGCACGATGTGCCCATTGAGGGCCGACAGATCCACCACCGGTCGCATCGCGTCGCAGTTCTTCTTCGGTACCAGAAATACACGGGAGAGGAAAACCGGGTGACCGGCGGCCACCCCCTCGACGATTCCCTGCTCGGGCATGGATGGGAACACGTGGGCCACCTCCGAAGAGAAGGGCCGGCGTCGGTGACAAGAGCGGAGTGGGGGTCTGAACTCCCATCTCCAGGTTAGACCCCTCCGCGCAATCTGCCGCCCCCACGTCCCTCGCGGCCATCGAGGGGCGCAAGGGCGAAAACAACCTGTGGGAGCTCCCGAGAGGAGGGGAGCGACCCGGGCGGCTAGGTGAGAAGGAGAACAAGGAGACCGACCCGGAGAACCTACACATTGTTTTAACGTGGAGGTACCCCCGGTACAGTCATTGCGGTCATGAGCACCACGTTGACCTCCTCTACCCCCCCCCAACTTCGTCGAAAAGGGCGGGCCACCCCAACCCCTGGCCGTCGCGGGGCTGACCCCGTCGAAGGGCGGCCGGAAGTGGAAGGCCGGCCAGCCCCGACACGGCGGGGATGAAAGGGGGCAAGAACAGAAGTGCGAGGTGGAACCGACGCACTGGCCTGCAACGACCCTGTCCTGCGCCCGTGCATGGCGGCAGCACTTGCAGCAGCACCCCGAAGAGGACCGGCAGAAGGACAGGACTGAGAAGACCCCGCTCGCGACACAGCGCGTCGGTGCGTGTCATAAGCAGGGTCCGCAACGACACAGCGCGTCGTTGCGTGTCGTAAGCAGGGTCCGCCGACAGAGAAGCGTAGCGTTCCCAAGTATCCTGCGCAAAAAAGCCCCGACGTATATAGCGCAGAGTACAACAAACCCTGACGTATCCAAGGGGGCTGTCCGGCAGAACGAGGACCGTACCGTCCGGCGTTGCCGAGTTGCCACGCACAAAACCGCCTTCAGCTCGGGAACCAAAGACACCGCGAGCCGAAGGTGGATCCGCCGAACGCGGTCCAAACCCTCGCGAAGATCGTCTGGTGCAGACGCCTCGAGAAGCCGCAGGTGGTGAACAGATGTCTGGAGGGAACTGAAAAGACAAGATAATAAGTTCGTCACTCACCGTCGCAAGGGAAAATCCTTGTCGACAGAGGACGCATCTGGGTGAGAGAAGAACGGGTGCGCACATCCAGGACCAGAACGTGCCGTCCAACCCGCCGACAGACACAAGAGGAGGCAAAAGCAGGGATGACTCCGGGGGAGGGACTGAAGGAGAGCCGTCGACGGATCGGTTGGCAGGCGAAGGCCTCAGCAAGCCAGGCCCCCAATGGGAGAGGGTGACCGAGCATGATGGCTAAGCCAGGCGTTCCGTCGTCGCACAAACCTGTCCCATAGGAGGACAGTCCCGTCAACACAGCCAGGGAATGAACATCCTGAAGGATGTCCCGGCGGCTGAAGTCTGACCAGAGCGTAGGCCTGCAGAAGGGAGGGGGACCGTAGCAGGGGTAGGTAGGGTGAGGCGCTGAGGGTGTGTCACCGCCAAGAAGCGCGATAAGAGGGAGTCTTGCATCGACTCCAAGCGCCCGTCGATGCGTGACACAACCCACCCCTGCATAGCTGACAATCGATCCGAGAGAGGCGACCCCCCCCCAAGATTGGTCGGCCCGCAGGGGCGAGACCCACGACACGAACCAGCAGCGTCGCGGCCCAAGGAAGGCGAGCGACGACGGTTGTGTCGCCGCTGAGGGACTCGTCCCCGATCACGAACGCCCGAGGGGGAAACAGCACCATCCCCCTCTTCCAGTGACACGTCAGCCCCTGAGAAAGGGGACCCCGAAACCTCACGAAACCCCACCGAGCCAAGAGTAGGGGTACCCCCCTGGCGAGACGGTAAGTGAAGGTCAGGGAGAGAAGAAGGAGGAGGAGCAGGACGACGGGAGTGGGAAGGCTGGTCGGGTGAAAAGAGGTCAGAAGGAGCCGCGGGGGGAAACAGAGCAAGGATCCCCGGGGCTGAGATAACAGGGCGGCCCGACACCGAGGCGGAGGAGGGAGGGACCTCCACCGTGGGACGAGACCGTGAAGGAAGAATAGGCACTGAAGCAGGTGAAGTAGGAGGAGGAGAAGCAACGACATCCTGGCGGACCCTCCTGGACAGTGTAGGAGGAGGGAGCAGAGGGCCAGCTACAGCATGAACACCCGCGCGCGGAGAGGACAACGTAAGAGGATGTCGTCTGGGCTGAGGAAACGGGCGGAAGGGAGTAGAGCCCCTATCCGTAGAGGCCAGGGGAGGGCGCACAGGGGCAGAGCCGCTAACCCCGGCCTCAGGGCGAGAACCATGACGAGGGCGACGGGCGGCGGCAAGGCGACCAGGAGGACGACGAGGGGCAGTAGAGGACGGGCGATGAGGCAAGCGAGAGCGTGGACGGAGCTGGGGATCCCCCCGACGATGTGACGACCGGCTGCGGGATCCAGGGGAGAGGGTCCGAGCAGGGAGAGGGCCAGGGGAACGGCCTTCAGTCGGGTCAGGGATACCCAGGGCGACGCGGATCCGGTCGTCAACAAAGGCTGGGGAACGGTGGCCCACAGTCCTAATGTGGTGGGAGACTATCGCCCACACCGACTGAAGGGAAGCAGAGGCCACAGCCGCCGCTGAGGAACCACGGCTATGGTTCACCACACCCACCAGGGCCAGACACGGGCCACACAGAGCAGGGAGGTAGGCCGTAGAGGACACATATTGCGAGTGGCGCAAGCAGGACTTGTGGCACTCCAAGCACGGGGAGCTACAACCATGGCGAAAGGAAGGCATCCTACCTGCACTGGAAGAACACACACCAATATCAGCACGTCGACGGAGAAAGTGTAGAGAATGTCCAATAAGAACCAGGGAATGAGCATGGGGAAACAGGAACACACATGCAAACCGGTATCTGTACTCACCCTAAACCGGGAGCACAGAGGTAGGTGAGTAGGGCGGGCGAGGTGGAAGAGCACTAGCAGAACCTGCAAAGATGGAGAAAGTGTTAACCACCACTCAACATCTTACATGCAGGGCCTATAACACCAGTAAAATGCACACACCAATATAGTTTCAGGCAACAAGATGACCTAAAAAAGGTCAACAATGAAAACCAACTATTTCCGTAAATTTGCGGGCCTATTGAGGCATAACCGTACCAACACAACCCTCCCGCAAATTTGCGGGACCCCCCAGCGATCTCCGCAAATTTGCGGGGGGGCGAAACGTCCCAGAGGACCGAATCGAGCTCCCGCAAATTTGCGGGACCGGCCGAGATGGTCCGGCGCCGAAAAAGCGAGAGGAGCGTCTAGGGAATACCAAAAAAGGCCACAAAAATGCGTCATCTCCTTATGAACTCCAAGCGTGGATGGCCATCAAGCTGAGCAGTGTCTTCCTTGATATATGATCCTAACTCAACCGGTAAAGGGAGAGGCAAGGAAGACACACCAGGGGAGAGGAGGCACATCCCCCAGAACCACCCAACCCACAGAGATAGAGCAAAGCCCATGAGGAGAAGTGGCAGGGAGGGTGGTTTCGCACAAACAGGGGCCCCCCTGGGGTACCCCTGGATTGGGCAAAAAACTATGAAAGGATGGAGGTGAAACATGAAGGGAAAACAAAAAACCAGTAAACGAAACTGGTGAGAAAAAGGGAGGCCTAGCCGTGAGCAGAGAATGTGTCAGGGGCGAAAAAACCCTGTGGTGTGAAGTAGGGGCCCCCTGGGGTACCCCTGGAATATCATGAACCACCTGTCGCCCAGGCCCTTGAGACACAGTGAAGGCTCGAAAGGGGGGACTCGGGAATGACGCTATAATGCGGCCGACACAAACTCTACAAACAGCACCGCCACCATCGAAATCTCAGATTGTTTACCAAACGTTACACCTTAGGCTATGAAAAAATGAAAACTCATAGGGGCATAGCAATTCCTGAATGAGAAAACGAGCTAGGCTAAAATAAGCTAAAAGCTAAACTATGCCCAGACTAACAGGAAAAAAGAATATGAAAAGAGAAAGAATGAAAAACATATACGAGGCACGCCAGGCGCCCCTGTACCTTCGGTAGGCTATTTCCACACGCGTCTCCATTATACACACTTAGGAGCCCATTTATGTGTGCCCTAGATCACGTAACATCTGTCTAACAAAAAAAAAAGAAGGCCAGATAAGCCGAAAACGAACCTAAACAGGGTGAATTAAAGGAGCACAACAAAAGCGGACTCAATCAATGGAGGCGCGTGAAACACTTATAACAAGAGAGGGTCGCTCATGCGCACGTTCGACAGGGATCTGCACATGACGGAACACGGGATGGGCCTTAAGCGGTAACTAAGGTAAACCCCTTTTTCTTCTCTTCTATGCTTTTTTCACCTTCGGTGGTAGTTTTGGTTAATGTACAACATCTCCTAGAGCAAGATAAGGAGTAGACTCTAGACGTTTTCTTTTTTAACCGCGGTTGGAATGACGACATAGCAGTCAAAATAGACAAGTCGTCATTGCAATTAGGTTAATAGCCTTGACGTTGGATTTGCCAAGACTACTAACAAATTAGACACCTCTTTATGAATAGGTTAGCCTTTAGGCTAGGCCTATAGGCAAGAGTTGCGGGCGTATCACCTGACCGGGTATAGGCTATCCTAGTGTTTACTAATTTATAGGCTACCCCTTTGAAAGGACATTAGCCGGGTAGGATGTAGTTACCGGGTGTATCGCCAGCCTTGTTTACACTACGCGTACGCGTAGTGGCGTCGGACGCTTGCCATCTTTTTCCTGTCTATTTAGACTGCCTTTGGATACAATAATATGTTGAGGTTGGGCTTTGCTCCCCTTCACCCCCCCCCATGACTTATTGTTTATATATTTCCAGCAGGGGGCAAACAACCAAAATAAATCGCCGTCAAAATAGACGCGAACTTAACGGCGATCGACAAATGTAAACATGACGGAGGCGGCGGACGTTTTCAATCATGTTCCCGTCTATTTTGAATGCCAATGGATACAATAATATGTTGAGGGGTGGTTTTGCCACCCCTCACCCCCCCCCACGTCATGTCATCGTCATATTGCCAGCAGGAGGCAAATAACCGAAAAAATCACCGTCAAAATAGACGCGGTTAACCGCGGCGATCGCCCTATGTAAACATGACGACCGTACACCCGGAAACTACATCCATCCCCATTAGCCTAACCTAACAACCTTACCTAACCTATCCTAGTATTATGGGTGGGGGCTGCCGCCCCTTAGACCAAGTACGTTGGATACAAAACTATCTATCTATCTATCTATTGCCTGACGCCGTGATCCCCGAAGGGGTGGCCACGAACGAACTGCCCCCATGCACCTCTGTCCCCAGTCAGTCGACGCCCCTCCCCCCAACCAGCACCGCCTTCGTTCATGTACTTCCTCACTCCATTCTTCCACCTCATATTCGGTCTACCTCTCCCCCTCTGTCCCTCCACCTCGCTCTCGTACACCCTCTTAGTCATTCTCTCGCTTTCCATACGTTCCATATGGCCGAACCATCTCAAGTTGTTCCTTTTCACACTTTCCAGCACATCTACCTCCACACCACACCTCCTTCTTACTTCCTCATTAGTCTGTCTATCCCTCCATGTAACTCTGCACGCACTCCTTTAGTAATTCATTTCCACTGCTCTCACTCTGAGTCTCTCAACCAACTTCCATGCTTCGCTTCCGTAAGTCAGTGTCGGGATTACCACACTGTCATGCAAGGACTTCTTCGCTTCCATACTGACCACCCTATTTCTTGTTACTGCTTTTAGCGTTCCTACAACCCTCTTCCCCTGTTGTACCCTCTCCCGCACCTCTTCATCCAAACTAACCCTCACCTAACACCTAGTATATGTCCCCAGTACCCAGTATGTGGGATACCAAGCTAACCCTCACATAACACCTAGTATATGGCCCTAGTACCTAGTATTTGAGATACAATACTAACCCTTACATAACACCTAGTATATGTCCCTAGTACCCAGTACGTGGGATACAAAACTAACCTTCACCTAGCACAGCGTTATTCACTAATTTTTTCAAGGGAGCCAAAAGTTCAGGACATATTCAGCGTGAGAGACGCATAAGCCATAAGGCAAATAAGCCACAAGGATAAGCAGAAAAATATATATACTGTATAGGAACTAAATTACATATTTTTGTGGGTTTCCATAGCCACATATTTATAGAACAAGACTAATAACAATTATTGTATTGATATTCTTTAGTAAACATAAATTATATTGAAATTCTTGACTACTAATATAAATTTAAAAAATAAATACTTTCATTTAATGATGTGATGACCGGAAATAAGCCAGCTGTTCTTTTAATTTTTCCATGCTGTAGGCTACTTGTAATTTGTCACTTGTGGAAGGTTGTATTTTTGGTGGTTCATTTTCTTTTGTGTGCTTACGTTTTATAATAAATTTGTCCATTTTGATTATAGCCTGGAATCTAGATAATTACCTGCCTGGAATACGACAAATTGTTGAACAAATAACCTAATGTGGAAAATACAGCGTTTGAATTTGTAAGAATACGAGTTTAGGTGCATACATTTCATGCATACACCGAAACAGTTTTTTTCTCATAAAATAACACTAATTTACGAGGCACCATAACCCACTTTTCTTATGTGATGTTAATAAACAAGTGAATGGACAAGCCTGGCTGAGTATGGGCCGCCGAACGCTGGACTTACCGTAACCCACACGTACATTTCCTATACAGAAGGCACGTTCTCTTTCTCTCTCTCATCATTCCTGTATAATGGGTGCTCTCTCTTTTCTCCTTTTCTCTTTGTGTTGAATCATTATGAAAAGTAAAGAATTGCCAGGGCCACTAGGCCTATTCCCATTAGCAATTTTTTTAAGTGATACGTGTGATACGGCATTATGATGCAATTTATATCTAATACTTTGAACTATTCTCTGATTACTGATAAATTCTCTCTCTCTCGCTCATTCTCACTCACTTTCTCTCTCCCTCTCTCTCTCTTGCGAGCCGCCAATTAGGTCATTGCGAGCCGCCACTGGCTCGCGAGCCGCGCAATGAAGACCACTGACCTAGCATATGTCCCTCACTCAGTACACCTTTCACTCTCACTACCGTTCGTGAGTCCTCATACATCTTCATTATCACACGTACCAGCCACTCCTCTACGCCAAATTTTCTCCTAGCCTACTGCACAACTTCTTACTTTCAGTAGATATCTTTCCTGCAGCTGCCTGACTATGAAGTTGTCGATTGTGTCACGTCCTGGCATGAAACCAAACTGCATATCGTCGATAGAATGCTTTCCCTTATCATACCTTCAAAGACTCTCTCACACTCACAGACCTTCATGACTTGGCCAAGCATTTTCAGGCCTCTTATAGCAGTTGCAAGGGGAGCCTAACTCTGAAATCACTAGATAGTGCCTCCAGAACCATAAAAAAGAGGAGAGGGCTTAATTAACACACTTCCATGTTGGACTCCGACGCGAACTGAAAACTCATCACTCAGTACCCTCACGTAACACCTAGTATATGTCCCTAGTATCCAGTACCCAGTACTTTGGATACAAAACTAACGTAGGATACAAAACTAACCTCCACCTAACACCTAGTATATGTCCCTAGTAACCAGTATGTGGGATATAAAGCTAACCCTCACCAAATATCTAGTATATGTCCCTCACTCAGCTGTACACCTTTCACCCTCACTACCGTTCGTGAGTCCTCGTACATCTTCATTATCACATGCACCAGCCACTCCTCAATGCCAAGTTTTCTCCTAGCCTACTGCACAACTTCTCTGGCCACCTTATCAATAGCCTTCTCCCGGTCTGCAAACACAACATCAGATCCCTATCTTTTAAGTACATATAGTATCTTTCCCTTATCACACCTTCTAAGACTCTCTCACAGACCTTCATGACTTAGTCAAGCATTTTCAGGACCCTTATAGCAGTTCCCAGGGGAGCCCAACTCTGAAATCACAAGATGTGCCTCCAGAACCATAAAAAAAAGAGGAAAGGGCTTCATTAACACAGAGCCCTGGTGGACTCCAACGCGAACTGAAAACTCATCACTCAGTACCGGTACATCTTTCACCCTCACTGCCGTTTGTGAGTCCTCATACATCTTCATTATCACACAAATACCTTCATGACTTGGATTGTGCCGTGTCCTAGCATGAAACCAAACTGCATATCGTCATTATCATACCTTCAAAGACTTTCCAACAGACCTTCATGACTTGATCAAGTATTTTCAGGCCCCTATAATTTTCCTTATCCAATGAGTCCCCTTTGCTCTTATACAGTATATAATGTACTTTTGTGCCATTCACCAGAGATTACTTCCTCTCTGATGATGAAGTTAATTAGCTCATTGAACACACCTACTCCTTTCTCACCTGAGGCCTTAATCATCTCAGCTAGAATGCCAGAGCATCCTGCAGCTTTTCTCCCCTTCATTAAGTTATTGCACTGCTTACAAAAGCTGGCACAATCACAGGGAGGGGGGAGTATTGGCTTTTCGTTGCTAAGCTGCTCTATTCCATTCAAATTCCATGTTGAATAATCTTTCGTAGTGTACGGTATCTTCCAAGAATCTATAATTTCTTTGTCAGCGGAAACAATTGTTCAAGTATATATTTTCCCTGTGAAACCAATTTAACTTCAAAATGACAATTATATATATAAAGAAAAAACAATATATTTTACATAATTTATTGCATATCTTACATATTTAAAAAGATATTTATTAAAATAGTTTAACCAGACCACTAAGTTCCCCCAAAAAACTCTTATAGGGCTGGCCTGAAGGATTAGATCAAGATGGACAACCAATCAAGATATGATAGGTAGGGAAGGGCAAGAGGTGAACAAATCTAGGAAGGTGAAGATACGCAGACATTTCTCACCATTTCACCAATTCAGCCGCACCACATGAGTTCCACAGCAGAACTCTTATAGGGTAGGGCCGAAGGGTGAGTCAAGAACTGCTACACTGCAGCACCAATTAAGAAATGATCAAGGGCGAAGAATGAGAAATCAGGTCTAAGGAAGAAATAAATCACACCGAGATACACACATAATTTGTTAGTAGTCTTGGCAAATCCAACGTCAAGGCTATTAACCTAATTGCAATGACGACTTGTCTATTTTGACTGCTATGTCGTCATTCCAACCGCGGTTAAAAAGAAAACGTCTAGAGTCTACTCCTTATCTTGCTCTAGGAGACGTTGTACATTAACCAAAACTACCACCGAAGGTGAAAAAAGTATAGAAGAGAAGAAAAAGGGGTTTACCTTAGTTACCGCTCAAGGCCCATCCCGTGTTCCGTCATGCGCCGATCCCTGTCGAACGTGCGCATGAGCGACCCTCTCTTGTTATCATTTTTTCACGCGTCGCCATTGTTGAGTCCGCTTTTGTTGTGCTCCTTCAATTCACCCTGTTTTAGGTTCGTTTCGGCTTTTCTGGCCTTCTTTTTGTTAGACAGATGTTACGTGATCTAGGACACACGTAAATGGGCTCCTCAGTGTGTTTAATGGAGACGCGTGTGGAAATAGCTACCGAAGGTACGGGGGCGCCTGGCGTTCCTCGTATGTGTTTTTCATTTCTTTCTCTTTTCATATTCTTTTTTCCTGTTAGTCTGGGCATAGTTTAGCTTATTTTAGCCTAGCTTGTTTCTCATTCAGGAATTGCTATGCCCTATGAGTTTTCATATTTTCATAGCCTAGGTGTACAGTTGGTTCACAATCTGAGATTTCGTGGTGGCGGTGCTGTTTGTAGGGTTTGTGTCGGCCGCATTATTAGCGTTATTCCCGAGTCCCCCCTTACGAGCCTTCACTGTGTCTCAAGGGCCTGGGCGCTTGGTGGTTCGTGATATCCAGGGGTACCCCATGGGGGCCTCTCCCTCACACCACAGGGTTTTTCGCCCCTGACACATTCTCTCCTCACGGCTAGGCCACCCTTTTTCTCGCCAGTTTCATTTACTGGTTTTTGTGTTCCCTTACTGTTTTCACCTCCATCCTTTCATTCCCTTTTGCCCAATCCTGGGGTACCCTACGGGGGCCCCTGTTTGTGCCGAACCACCCTTCCTGCCACTTCTCCTCATGGGCTTTGCTCTATCTCTGTGGGTGGGGTGGTTCCTGGGGGATGTGCCTCCTCTCCCCTGGTGTGTCTTCCTTGCCTCTCCCTTGACCGGTTGAGTCAGGATATTATCAAGGAAGACACTGCTCAGCTTGATGGCCATCGTCGCTTGGAGTCATAAGGAGTTGACGCTTTTTTCTGGGCCTGTGTTGGTATTCCCTAGACGCTCCTCTCGCTTTTTCGGCGCCGGACCATCTCGGCCGGTCCCGCAAATTTGCGGAGTGCTCGATTCGGTCCACGGACGATTCGGCTCCCCGCACATTTGCGGAGATCGCTGGGGGGTCTCGCGGTGAGGCGGGAGGGTTGTGTCGGTACGGTTATGCCTCCATTGGCCCGCAAATTTGCGGTTATAGTTGGCTTTCCCGGTGACCCTCTTTTGTGTCATCTTGTTGCCTGGTACTATATTGGTGTATGCACTTGCCTGGTGTTATGGACCCTGCATGTGAGGTGTTGAGTGGTGGTTAACACTTTCTCCATCTTTGCAGGTTCTGCTTGTGCTCTTCCGCCTCACCCGCCCTCCTCACCTCCATCGGTGCTCCCGGTTTAGAGTGAGTACGACTTCCAGTTTGCATGTGTGTTCCTGTTTACCCATGCTCATTCCCTGGTTTTTATTGGACATTATCTTCACTTACTCCGTCAACGTGCTGCTTATGGTGTGTGTTCTTCCATTGCAGGTGGGATGCCTTGCTTTCGCCAGGGCTGTGGCTCCCCGTGCTTGGACTGCCACAGGTCCTGCTTGCGGCATTCGCAATGTGTGTCCTCTACGGCCTACCTCCCGGCTTTGTGTGGCCCGTGTATGGACCTGGTGGATGTGGTGGACCATCACCCTGGTTCCTCTGACGCGGCAGTGGCCTCTGCATCCCTTCAGTCTGTGTGGGCGGTGGTCTCCCACCACATCAGGACTGTGGGCCACCGTTCCCCGGCCTTTGTTGACGACCGGATCCGCGTCGCCCTGGGCATCCCTGACCCGTCTGGGGGCCGTTTACCTGGGCCTCTCCCTGCTCGGGCCCTCCTCCCTGGGTCCCGTGGTCGGTCGTCGCATCGTCGGGTGGATCCCCTGCTCCGTCCACGCTCTCGCTCTCCTCGTCGCTCGTCCTCTACTGCCCCTCCTCGTCCTCCTGCTCACCTTGACTCCGCCGTTCGCCCTCGTCATGGTTCTCGCCCTGAGGCCGGGGTTAGCGTCTCTGCCCCTGTACGCCCTCCCCTGGCCTCTCCGGATAGGGGCTCTACTACCTTCCGCCCGCTTCCCCTGCACAAAAGACGTCCTCTTCATTTGTCCTCTACGCGCGGATGTTCATGCTGTAGCTGGCCCTCTGCTCCCTCCTTCTACTCTGTCCAGGAGGGTCCGCCAGGATGTAGTTGCTTCTCCTCCTACTTCTCCTGCTTCGGTGCCTCTTCTTCCTTCTAGGTCTCGTCCCAAGGTGGAGGTTCCTCCCTCCTCCGCCTCGGTGTCGGGCCGCCCTGTTCTCTCAGCCCCGGGGATCCTTGCTCTGTTTCCCCCCGCGGCTCCTTCTGACCTCCTTTCACCCGGCCAGCCTTCCCCCTCCCGTCATCCTGCTCCTCTTCCTTCTTCTATTCCTGATCTTCGCTTGCCGGCTCCCCGTGAGGGTACCCCGCCGCTTGACTCGGTAGAGTATAGCGAGGTTTCGGGGTCCCCTTTCTCGGGGGCTGACGTGTCGCTGGAAGAGGGGGATGGTGATGTTTCCCCCTCGGGCGTTAGTGATCGGGAACGAGACCCTCAGGACCGCCACGGCCGTCGTCGCTCGCCTTCTTTGGGCCGCGACGCTGCTGTTTCGTGTCGTGGGTCTCGCTCTCGCTCACGCTCGCCCCTGCGGGCCGAACTATCTTCGGGGGGGTCGCCTCTCTCGGATCGATTTTCGGCTATGCAGGGGTGGGTTGTGTCACACTTCGACGCGCGCTTGGAGGCGATGCAAGAATCCCTCTTATCGCGCTTCTTGGCGGTGACACAACCTCAGCGCCTCACCCAACCTACCCCTGCTTTGGTCCCCCTCCCCTCTGCGGTGGACCACATTCCTTCTCGCCCTGCTTCTCCGCCTGCCCGGTCGTCGGCTAGTACTGCTCCTGCCCTGGCTCAGGTGGTTGCCCCTGCTGTCTCCCATGCGGGGGTCCTCCGTCTGCTAGGGCAGGGTCCGCGCTTGCCCCCCATCCAAAAGGCCAAGGTCCCGTCGCGGACTATGCCGCTCCTCTATGGCTCCTTGGCTGTTTGGAAGGGGGTGCAGGCCTCCCACCCGGAGCGTGCTACCAACTTCCCGTCAGGTGAGAGGGCCCTACTTCGGACTGGTCGGTCCAAATTAATGATAAAATGCAGTTCAGGGCGATCAGGGTGGATGGTCAGGTGGCCGACGTGGAGGTGCGGGCGTACCCGACAAGGACTGACCTTCAGTACTTTTCGGTGAAGCCCAAGCCCCCGTCTGCTCCTCGAACTAAGCTCTGGTCAGACTTCAGCCGCCAGGACATCCTTCAGGATGTTCAGTCCCTGGCTGTGTTAACAGGACTGTCCTCCTATGGGACGGGTTTGTGCGACGACGGTAAGCCTGGCTTAGCCGTCGTGCTCGATAACCCTCTCCCCTTGGAGGCCTGGTTTGCTGAGGCCTTAGACTTTGCCAACCGTTCCGTCGACAGATCTATTTCAGTCCCTCCCCCAGAGTCGTCACTGCTTTTGCCTCCTCTGGTATCTGTCGGCGGATTGGATGGCAAGTTCTGGTCCTGGATTAGCGCTCCCAAACTTGAAATTTGTGCTATTGCTAACCCGTTCTTCTCCCACCCAGATAAGTCCTCTGTCGACAGGGATTTTACCTTGCGGCAGAGGGTGGCGAACTTATTGTCTTGTCTTCTAGGTTCCCTCCAGACGTCTGTTCAACACCTGCGACTTATCGAGGCGACTGCACCTGGCGATCTTCGCGAGGGCTTGGACCACGTTCGGCGGATCCACCTTCAGCTCGCGGTGTCTTTGGTTCCTGAGCTGAAGGCGGTTTTGTGCGAGGCAACTCGACAACGCCAGACGGTAAGGTCCTCGTTCTGCCGGAAGGCCCCTTTGGATATTCGTCAGGGTCTGTTATACTCTGAGCTATATACATCAGGGCTTTTTGCGCAGGATGCTTGGGAACGCTACGCTTCTCTGTCAGCGGACCCTGCTTACGACACGCAAAGACGCGCTGTGTCGCGACCAGGGTCTTCGCAGTCCCGTCCTTCTGCCGGTCCCCTTCGGGGTGCTGCCGCCACTGCTGCCGCCAAGAAAGGGCGCAGGAAAGGGAAGTTGCCGGCCAGAGCGTCGGTTCCGCCTCGCACTTCTGCTCCTGCTCCCTTTCATCCCCGCCGAGAAGGGGCTGGCCAGCCTTCCACTTCCGGCCGCACTTCGACGGGGTCAGACGCACGACGGACAGGGGATGGGGTGACCCGCCCTTTTCGGCGAGGTGGGGGGGGTAGGGGTGGTCAACGTGGCTCTTATGACCGCAGGGACCGTACCGGGGGACCCTCCACGTCAAAAAATGTGTAGGTTCTCCAGGTCGGTCTCCTCCTTGTTCTCCTTCTCGCCTCGCAGAAAGGGTCGCTCACCTCATCTCGGGGGCTCCCACAGGTTATTTTCGCCCTTGCGCCCTTCGGTGGCCACGAGGGACGTGGGGGCGGAAGATTGCACGGAGGGGTCTCACCTGGAGATGGAAGTCCAGACCCCCACTCAGCTCTTGTCAACGAAGCCGGCCTGTCTCTTCGGAGGTGGCCGACGTGATTACATCCATGCACGAGCAGGGAATCGTCAAGGAGGTGAAAGCCGGTCTACCGGTTTTCCTCTCCCGTGTTTTTCTGGTACCAAAGAAGGACTGCGACGCGATGCGACCGGTGGTGGATCTGTCGGCCCTCAACGGGCACATCGTGAACACACGGTTTCGGATGCTGACGGTGCACCAGGTACGACTGGCCCTGCGACCTCTGTCGTGGGTAGTGTCGCTGGACCTCAAGGATGCGTATTGGCACGTTCCGATCCGTCCTCGTTTCCAGCGATTCTTGGCCGTTCAGACTTCCGATCGTGTGTTCATGTTCGACAGACTTCCCTTCGGTCTCAACATCGCGCCGCGGATCTTCTCGAAACTGGTAAAGCAGGCTCTGGATCCTCTCCTCAGGGGCGGCCTCCAGATCCTGTTTTACTTGGACGACTGGTTGATAGTTTCAGACACCCTAGAACAGTGCGTCCACGACACCCTCACAGTAGTTCGACACATCACACAGTTAGGGTTCAAAATCAATATTCCCAAGTCGCGCCTGACCCCGTCGCGTGTCGTGACGTGGGTAGGTCTCGAATGGGATCTGACCAACGCTACAGTGACCCAGAGTCAGCCAAACGCGGTGAAACTTCGCAGGAAGGTCTTCGCCGTGTTGCACTCGGTCTCCCTCACGAGGAGGATCTGGGACTCGTTAGTGGGTTCGCTGAATTGGGCCGCTCTGACCATTCCCTTAGGGAGGCTCAGGCTGCGCCGCCTAATACTCATGGGCAACAAGGTGTTTCCGTTGGCCCCTATGGATCGGCTCATGCCGATCCCGCGTACCATTCACAGACACTTAGGACACTGGGTTGCTCGGGGCACGCTCTCTGCGGCTGTGCCCTGGACCGCCCCCCCGCCGACGATCTGGGTAGATACAGATGCGTCGAGCGAGGTAGGGTGGGGTTACCAATCCAACCTGGGACATCAACATCACGGCAGATGGGTGGGACACACACACCTACACATCAATGCCCTCGAACTGTTGGTTCCCTTGTTCTTCCTGAGGGACCACGCGCTGGCCCTTCGGGGAAAGTCGGTGGCCTTCAGGATGGACAATCAGACAGCTGTCCACTGTATCCAAAAGCAGGGGTCCTCCAGGTCTTTGACTCTGTTGGGGATCTCAGAGAAGTTGTTCTTCCTCGCGAACCGACACAACATCTCCCTGCACGCCTCCTACCTGCCCGGGACTGCCAACCTGTGGGCGGACGCCCTGTCGCGAGGACGGGGCGTTCTTGTAGAATGGGCAATGAAACAGACTGTATTCGACGACCTCGCAGCTTCCTGGGGTGTTCCGGAGGTCGACCTGTTCGCATCGAAGGAGACGCGCAAGTTGCCTCAGTACCTGTCCCTCCGGACTCGCACTCCGGAGGGGGGTCCGGACGCTTTCATGGAAGACTGGAACAGGTGGCAGTCGATATACATATTTCCGCCACCAGACGCACTGTTGATGTGCAACGTCCTCGCGCGGCTGCGGCTGTACCGCGGCAGAGTCTGGCTCATAGCGCCTCTGTGGCCGGCCCAGGCTTGGTACTCCCAGTTGAAGCGGTGGTGCCCGAGTCCGGTCCCTCTCCCTCTCTCAAACTTCCACTTGAGCCAGGTTGGCGACCTGCGGACCTCGTTGGCCTTCGCATCGTGGATGTTCGTGAGGCACGGTGGCTCCCAGTCCACGGACGGGACCTGACTGACTTCCTGAAGCGTTCATGGACGTCTTCGACTTGGGGGACTTACGAGTCCCACTGGAGGTCTTTTACTAGGTGGATACAGGACACTCACCAGACTGTTAGCTCTCCTTCCCTCGTCCTACACTACTTGTTTCACCTCTTCCGTACACGTCGCTCTCAAGTCAACACTATACGTAACCACTTGTCTGCCATCCGGGAGGTCTTTGAGTCCGTCACTGGGCTGGTCGTTCCACCGAAGGAGCTGGATTCCTTCATGAAGGCTGCCTTCAGGGAGCGACCGCCTCCGCGCCAGATCCCTCCTCAGTGGGATCTGGGGCGTGCTCTGGACCTTCTGGCTTCACACACATATACACGGGACACTACACCGGTTCAGTTGCTCGAGCGTACACTCTTCCTTGTCGCTCTGGCCACTGGGGATAGGGTGTCTGAACTAGCTGCCATGTCGCGGTCCCAGGAATGCATGCGATTCTCCCCGTCCTTGAATGTCGTCACGTTAGCCCCCTCCCCTCATTTTGTTGCCAAGAATGAGAGAGAGACCCACGTTTTCAAGCCTTTCACCATCCAGGCTTTAAAGCGTGGGCATACTCACCATGTGTTGTGCCCGGTGCAGGCCTTGCACTCCTATGTTGAGTCTGTGGCTCCGACTTCGGGTACTGCTGTGTGGGTGTCTCCTCGGACTGGTAGGAGGCTCTCGAAGGTACAGATAGGACGCCACATTTGTCGGGTCATTCGTGCCAGTAACCCTGCTTGTCGGGGTTCTGCGCACGATGTGCGGTCCTTTGCTGCCTCCTTACGGTTCCTGCAGACTCGTTCGTTGCCTGACGTCGCCTCGGCGGGTTTGTGGTCTTCTGTCCATACCTTCGTCTCCTCCTACCTCTCCATGTCCATTGTTAGACCCCCTCGGCCTGTGATAGCTCTCGGGAGTCGTGTTTCCTAGGGCTCTCGCGAAGTTGCCTGGTCTTCCCCCCTCGTCACTTTTTCTTTTCCTTTGTTTTATTTCGAAAAGGGGGGGAGGGAAGTACGGGTTTGCAACACTGGATTACAAGTTTGGGGTTATGTTATATGTATACAGTACATAAGTGTTTTTGCCTCATTGATAATTGTGTTTTGTTTTTGTGATCAGTGTTTTTGTTCATTTTGGAAGAAAAGGGATTTTGTGTACGGTACTTTTTGGTTTAAGACAAGTCTATGGTTTTGCATTACTATGAATGACGGGCACGTGTTAAAACTGCTCTTTTTAGCTACTCCTCAGTTTTTCACTCTTTTATTAAACTCTCTTGTTTAAATTGTGTTTCTTTGTCATTCATAATTTTGTCTTATGCATTGGTTTTTTGGTAGGTTGGGCTTGGATGTCCTCCTCCTATTTGTTATGCAGCCTTGACGTTGGATTTGCCAAGACTACTAACAAATTGGGAGGTTTGACGTACCTCCCAACCTACCAAATAGGAAAACCTACTATTTGGTAGTAGTCTTGGAAAATCCAACGTACATAATACCCTCCCTCACGCCGGACCCCTGCCCATCCGCGTTCTTCTGCTGACGTGAGATGTGATAACAAGAGAGGGTCGCTCATGCGCACGTTCGACAGGGATCGGCGCATGACGGAACACGGGATGGGCCTTGAGCGGTAACTAAGGTAAACCCCTTTTTCTTCTCTTCTATACTTTTTTCACCTTCGGTGGTAGTTTTGGTTAATGTACAACGTCTCCTAGAGCAAGATAAGGAGTAGACTCTAGACGTTTTCTTTTTAACCGCGGTTGGAATGACGACATAGCAGTCAAAATAGACAAGTCGTCATTGCAATTAGGTTAATAGCCTTGACGTTGGATTTTCCAAGACTACTACCAAATAGTAGGTTTTCCTATTTGGTAGGTTGGGAGGTACGTCAAACCTCCCAATACACCACTGAGGGGAATCGAGTCAGCTTGACCGCACCAGCGACCATAGACACAAATAAAGTCAGGAGCCAATAAACTAGCCAGGCCAGGGTGGCATATGATATAGGCCGTCCGGAGGACAACCGAATTAGACAGAATAAGAATAGAAAGGGAAAAACATACAAAAAGGGGCACTCAAATTTCAATGGAAATTCACTATGATAACTATAATATGTGGGAATAACTTTCACCTTCATATTTCCTTATCTCTTAGCATAAATATGATCAATTAGTGTGCCATTTTCAGTTGTTGGTTGTGTTACATGTTGAGAGTATCCACGCTTTTCCATTAAATTTGCAATAGAAGAGTTAGTTTGGATGTTTTCACAATGCAACCAATTGGGTATTTGTCTAGTTCATTTAGCAAATTACATAAATTTACTCTAAAATAATTAAGTCCACATGAAATAGGTCTGTATATAGGGACAGGTTTGTCCTATAGAAAAGTATAGCCAACACTGTTCTCTACCCACTAAAAGCTGAACCAGTGGAAGGTATTACCTGTGTTTGCATACCTTCCCTCAATTTCAGTCAGGCTATATTTGGATGATAATTTGAACTCAATTTGACCTATCTCAGAATAGTAGTATGGGAATTTCATTCTTTTCCTTATTGTGAAGGCAATCATTTTTCTATAAAATCACTTACCCTAATAATACATGTACAGTACTGTACAAGGTTATTCTCTATATTTTAAGATTATACTCTTTATATAAAAGGCTTGCATGGCTGCATGATAAATGTTTTTCTTTGATTCACTCTTCTTGACTTTTTCTATATTGCAGGCCATGCTTTTGTTCCTCCTAATTCCTTTTCTATTATTTCCACTCCTCAAGTGAGGTACTGTAGAGGTGATTCTCTTGGTCCCATCTGTAGAGGTATTGTAAATGGTGGCCAGACACACCTGTGGCAGCCTTTCACACCCAACCCATCTTGTCCTATCTAATTTTATGTTGAACTCTATTGTTCTTGATCCCACTATAGGACTTGGTAGCCTATTCCACATATCTAAAACTCTTGTTACTAAACGAATAGAGGCAGATCCCTTACACACCCAGTTTCTCTCTGTCGCTCGTTTGCTTGCACATCGGTACAAATGAAGCAGATCCCTTACACATGCAACTAAGATGAACATGGGAATCTGCAGACAAGTGGCCCACAAAAGGCAGATCCCTTTCACATCCAACCCATTTCATCCATGTCTATCTAATTTTATCTTGAAATTCTTTTGTTCTTGATCCCACTATAGCACTAGGTAGCCTATTTCACATATCTACGACTCTGTTACTTACAGTTTCTTACAGTTTCTTACAGTAGATCCTCTGGAAAAAGGCAAACTATGCCTGTGTATCCAGCTCAGTACCAGTGCTTGCACTGCTGCGGTCGTTCACGGTGTTGGCGGCGGCGGTAGCAGACGCAACATTTTTACTATTCTGTATTTTTGTTTTATAATCAAACTTCAAATCTTGTCTTCCCCATGCTTTATCAAGATTACTTTCAAACTCCCTTATTGATTCGGAATCGACTACATACTGGGGCAGTGCGTTCCACTCATTTACCACTCTATCACAAAATGAGTTCTTCGCCTTCTCAAGCCTATTCTTTCTTTGTAAATTTTCTTAGAGTGTCCTCTCGTTCTTGTTCCCTCCCGCATCAAGAAGATACCTTCACACACATCCTCATCGTACTTTCCTGACACTATCTTAAAAGTCTCTATCATATCCCCTCTCTTTCTCCTATGTCGGAAGTCCCAGTGTCCTCAACCTCTGCTCATAGCCCGCGTTCTTCAACGTTGGTACCAGCTTGCTAGCTCTTCTCTGCACTTTCTCCACTGCTTCTATATCCTTTACCATATATGGAGCCCACACCTGGTTTGAATATTCCAGGTGTGGCCTAACCAGCGCTGTATATAGATTCCTGAAGATTTCTTCGTCAAGTGACACAAATGTCCTCCTTATCAGCCCTACAATTCTATTGGCTTTGTTTATCTTTTCCGCTAAATGTTCTGAGAAATTTAACTTATTATCTATCACTACTCCTATATCCTTTTCTGCACTCACTTCCTCCATCGCTTCATACATACTGTATCCTACCTTGTCTATCTTGCTGGTCCCAATCCGCATGTACTTGCATTTTTTTGGATGAAAAGGCATTAACCAATGCTCAGACCATCCCTTCATGCCCTCCACATCTCCTTGAAGCAAACCCCATTCTTCCTTACTCCTCACTCTTCTATACAGTTTAGTGTCATCCGCATACAGGTATACCTCACTTCCATTAGTTATAACTTCAGGCAAGTCGTTGATAAATATAACGAACAGCAATGGTCCCAACACAGATCCCTGAGGTACCCCACTTGTAATTTCCCTCCACCCCGAGCCTATTCCATTCACCAATACCCTCTGTCTCCGATCTTTCAGGAAGGCTTCTATCCATTTCACACATTTCTCCCCTATATTATAGCTTCTAACTTTCTCTATTAACCTTTTATGTGGGACCTTATCGAAGGCCTTCATAAATCGCAATATACCACGTCTATTACATCACCATCATCTAGAATTTGCATCCAATCATCTACCACCTTAATTAGCTGTAGTACCGTCGACCTCCCCGGCAAGAATCCGAACTGTCTCCCACTGAAAAGTTGGTTTGACTTCATATGATCCATTATTCCTTCTCTAATTACCGTTTCCATTAGTTTACACACAACACTTGTCAAACTGAATGGTCTATAATTCCCTGGGTCATTTCTCTTTCCCTTCTTAAATATAGCTGTTATGTTCGCCTCTCTCCAGTCCATCGGGATTTGTCCTGTATTAAACGATACCTCAAATAACATTTTCAATGGCTCTACTAACATCTCCCCTCCTTCCTTTATGATTCTTGGGTGTATCCCATCCGGTCCCGGTGACTTACTTCTTCTATCATTTTTTCTATAGCCCTTCTTATTCTAGCATGGGAAAACACTAGTTCTAGTGCCGGTGCCTGTTTGATGGGAATAGTAGGCACTGCATCCTCCGACTCCACTGTTAGTACCCCCCCAAAGTATTTCCCCAGCACCTCTGCTTTCTCCTTATCAGTCTCCGCTCTACTCCCATCATTCAACCCCCCCACCAGCTCTGGGATCCCTACTCTTCTTGTTAATTTTTCCTGAATGTACTTCCAGAATATTTTTGGATTATCCTTCACATTTCTAGCTATCTCTCTCTCCCTCTCCTTCACCCCCCTCCTTGTTTCCCACCTTATTTTATTGTTTATTTGTCTGCGTTACGAGAGAGGCAGATCCCTTACACAGCCAATCTCTCTCTCTCTCTCTCTCTTATTTGCACACTGGTACAAATGAGGCAGATCCCTTACACATGCTACAAGATGAAAATGGGAGTCTGCAGAGAGCCGATTGGCCCACACACGGCAGATCCCTTTCCTGTAAACTACAAAATAGGTAAATACACCCAACCCATCTCATCCTATCAAATTTTATGTTGAAGCTCTATTGTTATTGATCCCACTATTGCACTTGGTAGCCTATTCCACATATCTACAACTCTTTTACCAAGCGAATAGAGGCAGATCCTTTACACAGCCAATCTCTTTCTCTCTCGCTCTTGTTTGTTTTGCACACCGGTACAAATGAGGCAGATCCCTCACACATGCAACCAAGATGAAAATGGGAGTCTGCAGAGAACCAAGTGGCCCACATAAGGCAGATCTCTTTCACACCCAACCCATCTCATAAACGTTACCTGTTATTTACACTACTTACTATACACCCATGTTATCATATACCTGCAACCAAAACACAATTGTAAGAAATAGGAACATAAGAAAATGGGAGTCTGTAGAGAGCCAATTGGCCCACACAAGACAGATCCTTTTCACACCCAACCCATCTCATAACAACTCTCTCTCATTTATCTCTGTCTTCCTTACATTTGACATCCTAGTCTCTCTCTCTCTCTCACACAAATGAGAACATAAGAAAACCGGAGTCTGCAGAGAGCCGATTGGCCCACACATGTCAGATCCCTTTCACACTCAACCCATCCCGCGCTCTCTCTCTCTCTCTCTCTCTCTCATATTTATCGCTATCTTCCTTACGTTTATGACATCCTATTCTCTCTTGCCATACTCTCTCTCACACAAATGAGAACATAAACAAAATAAGAAAACAGGAGTCTGCAGAGCCGATTGACCTACACATGGCAGATCCCTTTCACACCCAACCCATCTCGTTCTATCTAATTTCAAGTTGAAGCTCTATTGTTCTTGATCCCTCTCTCGCCCTTGTTTGTTTGCACAATCTGTTCCTTCTGTAGTTTCTCCATGCCCGATAAGTTAAATGATCTTTTGATATCTGTGACACAACTTTTGTATCCAACACAATACCCTGCTTGCAAAACCCCTCGAACCCCGGACAACGTTGCTTGCAACTTTAATTATTATTATTATTATTATTATGCTCTGGCTCTTGTTTATGCATGAAAAAGGGCATGGAATGAAGCTCGTTTTCGGTAAAGATGCCCGCCTGGCAGGTAGTTGATGTTACAAACGGCCCCGTCCTTTGAGTGTTAAGTCTGATTTAGCAGACAAAACCTTGACCACCAGTGAGCACTACTGCTCTGAATGTGGTGATGGGCTGGTCTATCAGAGTGAGAACTGAGCGATCTCTGCCATACCCATAGCTTACTCTGACTGTTCCTTTTACTTATATATTTTCTAGATCTCAAGTGACGGCGCCTCTTCCGTGGATTGACCTCCCAATCTACCAAAATTGGAAGCCAAAGCGTCACATTTTTCCTTTGCCCCTCAACTTTCTCTTCATAATTGCTGAGGGGCACAGGGCCCTGGGTGGGTCTTTGGTTTCCCGGGCGTTTCCGCACCCTCCTTAGCTCCCCGCTATGGAGTGGCTTCGGTCACCCAGGCTTTATTGTGGTCGGCAGGGAGGGTTCTGTGGGGGCGCTCGGTTATGGCCTTGGCCTTCAACGGGGCCTTGGGGCTGTTCGGCCAGGCAGCTTGGGGAACAACAACAACAACTGCTCTGAATACTGTTGTGACTTAACTGGCAGATGATACAACAGCCCAAGTGGTACAAACAGAGTCCTTTATTAGACCTGAAGTGAACATATTCAGTTTGCAACTTTGCAGCACCAGATACCGGTACTTACTTGGGGAGTTAGATTATTTACTCAATTTTGTTCAATAATTACCTTAAATGTTAGTACTGTTACACTTGTATACAGTATATTTATAATATTCTTGAGCGTACGGACCTTATGGTGTTAATCTTATTATAATAAAATAATGTGCTTCCATGCTGACTCCCTGGCTAGGCAAACTCTTTGCCTCCATCCAATTGCTCTCATTTCTTGCATCTTTAAGATTTTTAATCTGCTCTTAGCTCAAAATTCTTTAAGCATTTGTCTTCCCATAATCTTCTTTCAGATCGCCAGTATGATTTCCTTAACTCTTTAAAAGCGGGCATGTTTGTTGACATGACCATGCTGCTGGGCAGGTATATTTACCAAAAACGAGCTTCATTCCATGCTCTTTTTCATGCATATACAAGAGCCAGAGCGTAATACAATTATATATCCGTGAAAGGGCGATAATAGAGCTTTCCAATGACACCTGAATCATCCTTCTACGACCACAGGTTCTCTTGCAGCGAGGTGAAAATTCCATAAAATAAGGTAATTTTCAAGGTTTTTTCCTTGTCCGGCGATGGTGGGGAGGCATAGTACGTGTCAGAGATGGCCCAGCAGTGGTGCCGAGCGGCTGAAGCCCACCTATCGTCCTCCCAACGCGCGGACTCTCTCTCAGAGCTCATAACGTCCTCAAAATAGCACCCGTCATATGATGGGCACCGCAGGGGTGGCCAATATTCTCTCGCCCGTCGTATGATGTTCACCGTCGGTTAGGTGTTAAAGGACGATCTACTGGTGATCTCCTTTCTTGTCTTACAAAATCTTAGTTATCCTCCTTTTGGGATTTCAGTGAGACCTTTTCTATTGCACTAGACATATTGAAAACCTTCGATAGAGTCTGACACAAATAACTTACTTCCAAACTACTCTCCTTCGGCTTCTATTACTATCTGTGCCTGTACAGTATCTCTAATTGTGTTACTCGCCGTTCCATAGCTGCGGTTGTGGACGGCCATCACTCACTTCCTCAACCAATCAACTCTGGTGTTCCTCAGGGCTTTGTCCTATCTCCAGTTCTATTTCTAATATTCATTAACCCCTTAAGAGCGGCGCCCGGCTATAGTCGGACAAGAGAACCAAGGACTATGTGGCGGGGCCCGGCTATAGTTAGCATGCAATTTTGAGCACATTATCGGCTCTGAGAGAGAGTCCGAGCGGTGGGAGGAGCGTAGGTTGACTCTGACCGTTCGGCACGGGTCCCGCGCGGCAACTGCCGTCCCCTCCACACACATCCACACTCACTACCTCGCTACACAGGGAATTATGTAAGAAAATTACCGTATTTTAGGGATTTTGCCCTTCGGTTGCACGATCGTTGCAACACAACCAGTGATCGTAGAAGGATGGTTCAGGTGTCATTGGAAAGCTCAATTAACATCCTTTCGGGGATACATAATTGTATTACGCTCTGGCTCTTGTTTATGCATGAAAAAGAGCACGGAAATAAGCTCGTTTAGGGTAAAACCACCCGCTTGGCAGGTAGTAGAAGTTACCGCCTAGGCCGCTCGTTGAGTGTTAATGATCTTCTCAACTGTACCTCTATTCCTTTCCACTCATATGCTGATGACTCTACCTTACACTATTCAACTAGTTTTCAACAACGTCCCACAATGTAATCACTCCAAAACTCACATGATGAGACCATAGCACGCCTATCTTATGATCTATCAATTATTTCCGATTGGGGCCGTGAAAATCTTGTTACTTTCAATGCTTCCAAAACCTAATTTCTCCATCTTTATACCTTGTTACAATCTTCCACACAACTCTCCCTTACTCTCCATCTTTATACCTTGTTACAATCTTCCACACGACTCTCCCTTACTCTTCAACAACACACAAATCAACCCTTCATCTTCTCTCAATATTCTTGGTGTCTTTTTTTTCTTTGAAAGAATACAGTTAAAAGAATTTTGTCCCATCAACTCACCGCCTCTTACTAATTCCATACAATCTCACATTACACGCCACAATGTTGCATCTCTCTCACTCTTCTGCCGTTATTACAATACCGGTAATCAGTGTTCTTCAGAACTCTCTAAGTGTATTTACCTCCTCCCCTACAGAGAGTGGAGGGCACCTGCCTTTTAACACATTGCCACCCCTATTCTGTCAAATTTTCTAACCCAAGAGTGAACTGATATTCCATCTTTCTTCAATTCAACAAGTAAACTCTGGAACTCTATCCCTCAATCTATCCTTCTCTTCTCCTATGACTTAACAACTGCTTCAAGCTCCGTGAGTCCAAAATTTGTATTTGGCTCCCTATCACTCTTTCAACTTTCGGGGTGACCTTTGTTACAGGTATCATTGCCTTTTGTCTCCTTCATGCACATAGAAAAAAAAAGAGGGGGGTCATACAGTATTTCCTCTATGGAGGTGAGAATACAGAAATTATAACAGTGGGTGTGAGAAAATTATTATTTATGCGTAACATACAGTACTGACTACAGACTACCTGGAACTGATATCAAAATTGTTTTCTTCAATTATCCAGTATGTTGGTTTGAAACAGGGGTGTGTGATGTCCCTGTGGTTGTTTACTGTATATAAGGATGGATTCATGAAAGAAATACTATCAAAAGCAGTGGATGTTGGTGTATCGCTGAAAAGGGAGGGAATTGAGTGGAAGCTGCCTACTGTATACTGCTGTTTGCGAATGATACAGTTCTGATGAGCGATAATGAATGGAAGTTGCAGGGTCTGGTAAATGAGTTTGGAACAGCGTGCGAAAAACGGAATTTGAAGGTAAATGCGGGGAAGAGCAAGGTTATGGTCTTCGAAAAGGGTGAAGTCACAGAGTGTGAGGTGAAGTTGAACGGTCAGGCTATGGAGATCGTCAGCACTTTTAAGTATCTGGGCAGTGTGTTGAGTAAAGATGGGACTATGGATGAAGAAGTGCGGGAGAGGGTGGAACAGGGGAAGAGGGTTGTAGGAACGTTGAAAGCAGTAACAAGAAATAGGGTGGTCAGTATGGAAGTGAAGAAGTCCTTGCATGACAGTGTGGTAATCCCGACACTAACTTACGGAAGCGAAGCATGGACGTTCGGGAAGAGACGCAGACCAAGAGTGAGAGCGGTGGAAATGAGTTACTTGAGAAGTGCGTGCGGAGTTACATGGAGGGATAGACAGACGAATGAGGAAGTAAAAAGGAGGTGTGGTGTGGAGGTAGATGTGCTGGAAAGTGTGAAAAGGAACAACTTGAGATGGTTCGGCCATATAGAACGTATGGAAAGCGAGAGAATGACTAAGAGGGTGTACGAGAGCGAGGTGGAAGGAGAAAGAGGGAGAGGTGCACCGAAGGAGGTGGAAGGATAGTGAGGAAGTATATGGATGTAGGTGTTGCTGGTTGGGAGGAGGGGCGTCGACTGACTGGGGACAGAGGTGCATGGGGGCGGTTCGTTCGTGGCCACCCTTCCGGGGATCACGGCGTCAGGCAATAGATAGATAGTTATGTGTAAATAGTTTATTATAAAATTCTATCAAATTTGTTCAGCAAAACTTACTGTATCTAAAGCCACGTTGTCTTTCTCTTATTAATTTGTTTGACTCCAGATAATCTACTATCTTGTCTCTCAGAATTGATTCCATAATTTTTCCTATGATTGACGTTAAACTGATTGGTCTATAATTATTTGCTTGGGTTTTATTTCCTTTCTTAAATATTGGAGTGATATTTGCAGTTTTCCAATCACTAGGTACGGTTTCCTGATTGAGCGACAAGTTAAATATGTTAGTCAAGGACTGTGCTAATTCTTCTTTCACGTTTTTCAGAATTCTTGGGTGAATATTATCTGGCCCAGGGGTTTTATTAATATTTAAATTATTCAGCTTACTTCACTTTTCCTTATGGTAAAGTTCCTCTTTCATGCGTTGTTGCGTTTGTTTCAGGAGTAGTGTTATGTTCTTCCTTATCTAGATTGTGTTGCATATCGTCAACTTGATCTTTTGAGAGTACGCAATTTGCAATTTTTGTATCGTCAGCAAATTTTGAGATTGTACAGGTGAGACCCTCATCTATGTCGTTGATGTAAATTAGAAAGAGAATTGGTCCTAGTACCGATCCCTGGGGTACCCCGCTACTTACATTGGTCCATTTAGATGCCTTACCGTTTATGACTACTCTTTGCTTTCTGTTGCTGAGCCAATTTTCTATCCATTTCAACACACCGTCTTGTATTCCATGCGCTTTTAGTTTTAGCAGTAAACGTTTGTGGGGAACTTTGTCAAAGGCCTTTTGAAAATCAAGGTATATAATATCTACAGCTTTACTCTCATCGTAGAGGTTGAGGATATCGTGGAAGAAGTCCAAGAGGTTTGTTAAACAGGAACGTTTTTTACGAAAGCCGTGTTGAGTATCTTTAAGTATGTTATTTTCCTCTAAGTGATTTATGAGTCTGTCTCTTATGACCGTTTCTAGCATTTTACATACAACTGAGGTTAAGCTAATTGGACGATAGTTACAGGGTAGGGATTTGCTGCCATTTTTGAATATCGGTGTTACGTTGGCTATCTTCCACTGATCAGGCATAGTTCCAGACTGCAAGGATTTATTGAATAGTAATGTCAGTGGTTTGGAGAGCTCATCCTTAGCTTCCTTTAGAACTCTAGGCGAGATTGTATCAGGTCCAGGCGTTTTATTTACCTTGAGTTTATCTAAACAATTCAATACTTCTCTCTCTGTAACGGTGATATTGCTTAGAACATCTGAATTATCAATCTGAATCGGCGATGGTGTAGGGATATCACTGAGGTCTTCTGTTGTAAAAACTGATTCAAAGGTATTGAGGGCATTACTCATTTGTACTTCGTCTTTGGTGTATTCTCCATTTTCATCGACTAACGGTCCAACAGTTGAAGTAACTACTTTTTTCTAGGCGGGTGCCCAACTCTGAAAGGAGTTGAAGTAGGGGAGCTATCCCCCCGCCAAAGGCGGCTTTCTAGGGCCTTTCCTAGCTGATGCCGAGAGGATTGGGTTCTAGTCATGTGGTGATGGGCTGGTCTATCAGAGTGAGAGCTGAGCGATCTCTGCCATACCCATAGCTTACTCTGACTGTTCCTTTTACTTATATATCTTCTAGATCTCAGGTGACGGCGTCTTTTCCGTGGATCGACCTCCCTACTGCCAACCTAAAAGTTGGCAGATTGGGAGCCAAAGCGTCACATTTTTCCCTTGCCCCTCAACTTTCCCTTCTAATTGCTGAGGGGCACAGGGCCTTGGGTGGGGCTTTGGTTTCCCGGGCGTTTCCGCGCCCTCCTCAGCTCCCTGCCTTAGAGTGGCTTCGGTCACCTGGGTTTTGTTAGTGGTAAGCAGGGAGGGTTTTGTGGGGGCGCTCTATGGCCTTGGCCGTGCTCCCGTCCTTGGGGCTGTTCGGCCAGGTAGCCTGGGAACAACAACAACAATGCACTATCGCCATGTTCAAGGAATTAGTCAGTTTGGGAAGTACGGGACGTTCTGGTAAATATTTCTGAATTCTGTATGAAGAAACTACAATTTGTATCAAATTTTATAATAAGGTAATTTGCAATTTGACATGTCTGCCTGCCGAGATCGGAGCCTCTCCGGGTGGTCGGCGGCCGGGGGAGTGCTGGAGCGACCTTGGTGACCCTGGTCTCTGGGTATTCTCCTGGGTGACCTAGATGTGTGTGAATTTTGTGATTTGTCTGTGTTTGTTCGCTGTTTTGTCTTGTGTTTTGTGTTTTCCTGTTCTTGCTCTGTCTTGAGTCGGCCACCCCCAAGAAAACACAAACAAAAATAAATAAATACATAAAAGAGAGGAAAAAAAAAAAAAAAAAAATGGAAAAGTGGGGATTGGGCCTGAGCATATACTGTAGATAGATTGATAGCAATTTGACAAAATATCAATAATAGTACAACAAATATATAAAAAATATACAACACACTAACGATAGTGCTATCGGATAGGTACCTGTAAGCATAGCATGCCTCAAGTGACCCCTAACAATTAGTACCCTACAAATAGCCTACATTTATTGTACAAATAAACTAAGGAAATCGCAAAAGCAAGCAATTGATACCATCGACAATGAATAGATACAAGGTTAGTAAGTAATGCTAATAGTAAAAGAGCAGATTTGTTTTGCTGTAATAGTAATAGTAATAGCCAGGTTATGGAGAATGTCAGCTCATTTAAGTACCGTACTTGGGCAGTGTGTTGAGTTAAGATAGGAGTATGGTGGAAGAAGGTCGGGAGAGGGTGTACTTGGGCAGTGTGTTAAGGTAAGATGGGAGTATGGAGGAAGAAGTGCGGGAGAGGGTGCAACAGGGGAAGAGGGTGATTTGAACAGTGTAATATGAGGGTGATGAGCTAGTTCTGTCGTGTCACCCTAGTTTGCTGTGTGTTTCTCTAACCTAAGTTCCTCTCCTCAGTGCTGAGTGTGTGGTGACAAGGAGTGCCTGCCTGTGGTGCCATTGTTTGAGAGGGTCCTGGACAAGTGACAACTCAATCACTGCCAAATCATCCAGGGATTAAAAACCAGTGCCAACTAACTAGCTTAACCTAACAGTATTGGTTGAATTGGCACTTGTTGAGAACAACAACTGGTCACCATTCAAAAAGGAAATCCTACCAATGAAAGCCTGAAGACGAAGCTTACCTTTACCTACAGTCAGTAGAGGGGACGGAAACGACCACAAGTAAGTAACAGCCATCAATCTTTATAAACAACTGGTTGACTCTTTACTTATGTGATTTGAAGCCGCTCCAATATCATTTGCCCATGGAAAATGTACAAAGAGTAGAAATATTTAGCAAAAAGTTGAAAACTTCATGCAGCATGGATTTGGAAATGGCCTATGATAAAGTGGATTGGGAGGGCCTGTAGCAGTTGTTGACAATTTACAGAGTGGAAGGGAAGTTGATATTGACAGTACAGTAATATAATTTTGTAGAAATGCATTGGCAAATGTGAAGGTTGGCCACAAGTTTTTACTGATAGTTTTTAGGTCAATGTAGGAGTAAGACAGGGATGGGTATTGTCACTTGGCTATTTAATATGTACAGTCGCAATCATTAATTATTTTACATACATATTCTAAACTATCTCAGGCTGAATTGACCACTTGCGAGTTTCATGCTATAAGGAAGTTGGAGCCAAAAACATCATATATTAAATATATAATCCAATAATAATGTAGGTTTCTGATGGATAGAAAGTATGTTGAGTTAGATTTTATGAGTTTATATATGCACTACAACCATATTTTGGCTGGTAATTCTGCAAAATTTCGATGTCTACAGCTCCAACTTCCTTATAGCCCAAAATTCGCAAGTAGTCAATTGGATCTCCTTGTTAATGCTTTACATGATTATTTGATTTCAGAGGTTCATTAAATCAGATTGAAGCCTCAAAATGTATCCAAATTACTGACTGCGACTGTTCATGGATGGAGCGAGCAGAGAATGTAGGGCAGGATAAATGTGCATCGGAACTAAGCTGGAATTAGAGTGAAGAGAGTGGAAGATTTTATTATGCCTTTAAAAAAAAAAGGAAAAGTGGGGATTGGGCTTGAGTATATAGATAGATAGATATGCGGACGATGCCGTGTTGTTGGTGTAAAATGTGAAAACACTGCATAGAGTGGTCACTGACTTCGACATGGTGTATGAAAAGAGGAAATTAAATATCACTAGGGAAATGTAAAGCAATGCTGTTTGAGAAAATATTGTATGAAACCATAGATTGTAAGACAAAATATAGAATCAAGAAGGACCAGGAGAAAAATTGTAAAATTAAGCTGAAGAATTGGAAGAGGTTGAAATTTTCAAGTATATGGGACCTGTACTGTGCACATATGTTAAAATGGAAAGTTAAATTAAAGTCAAAATGCAAGGGAGAAGGATGATTTGGGAACCTTATTGGTATCCTTAATGGAAGAATGGTCAGGGAACGAAGTGAAAAAGAAAAGTTGAACGATTGTCGTATTGCGATGCGTCCGCAAGAGAAGTCCCTGGGGTTCAAATCCTGATGTGTCCAGAGGGAAGGGAGTTTATTGGGACTGGAATTTTTGTTGTTATACTGTTGAAGTGCCTTGAACCACCAAAGCCCACTGACACGCCATAAAACTATACCCCTCGCTTGTTTCTAGTACTATTATGACAGTACATCACTGTATGACAGATTCCCATATTCATAATCTGCACATGAAGGCAGTGCCTATAGTGAGTAAACAGTTCAATAGTTGGCATGCGAGAGAGAGGTGAGATCGTGAGACAGTGTATGAGATTGTGAGAGGAGGAGACAGCGAGATAGTGTGGCTGATGAAAACTTCGAGAGGTCATGTAGTTGGCCACTGGGTCATGAATGGCAGAACAACAAGTGTGTCGTAGGTTTATGAGAGGTTGAAGAACACATGACCGAGGATAGTGGCAACAGCTCGAACTGATCTCGATGAGCTCCCATTTGCCATTGTTGAATATACCACCTGACGTATCACTTCACCTGTGTTGGACCAGCGGTGGAATCTAGGGCTAACAGGCTTGTAAGGCTTATGTCTGGATGGTTAGAGGTGAAACAAGGAAAAAAAAATATAATGGGGAAGCTGTGTAGTGAGTCATTTGGAATGGAGAGCTATTTTGGTAGGCAATGAATGTGGTTGTGGTTGAGTTGATAAAGATAGACTACTTAGATGAGGAGTTGATGGTCATTTTTCAAAGACTAGTTAAGAACAGAATGCTAAGAAAATATAGGTGTGTGGAACAGCTGGTAGTGTAAGTCCACCTATAGTATGGGAGATGAAGATGGAAAAAATGTACCGGTATTGAAGAAGAAAAAAGGGGCATTGTGGCACGGGTAAAGGACGCATGGCGGGAGTAATTGCTTCATGGCCATCCTTTATTATAGGATTCCTTGCAGGAAACAAGGTGTCGGAGAGGAGGAGGATGATGATGAAGTTGTTAAACTAACTGTACATTGGTTGGACACTTAACAATTTACTGTATAAATATTTGGGATGGAGTGTAGTTACCAGCTGTACCACTACGACATACAACATAAACCATCTATAAATACTTATAATAAAATAAATACTTATAAATCTATAATACTAGGTTAGGTTAGGTTAGGTTGTTTGGTTAGGGTAATGTATTTTTGTATCCAAAGTCAGTCAAAATAGATGGGAACATGATGGTGAGCGTCCGCGTAGTGTAAACAAGACGGGCGGTACACCCGTTAACTACATTCTTGCCAAAAAATCTTGTAGCACTGTTAAAGCTGGTGTGGTGCAGATAGGTGCTGCAGGGGGACTGTTGAGTCTTGTTGAAGCACTGTTAGCAGTATGCCAGCCATCAGCCATAATGATGATATGGTGGGGCAGTGTTATGGCTGGACTTTATTGTAACTTCAAAGATCTGAGCTGTTGCTATGTACAGTACTGTAATAGAAAAGGATATTGAGCATTCATATGCCACTCTCAATTACCATCTGGCAGCTTCAATATTTACCTATTGTGATGCAAGCGATGAGTCACAGATTTTTGTAGTGGAGTTCAATGATCACAACCCTTGAACCTAAGTTCCTCTAGTTAGAGAGAGCGGCCATATTGTTCTTTGGACAGTATTTGGGTGCCATAATTATCAAACAGCAGGGTGATGTTTTAGATTTTCTCCTGTGTGGTAGAATTTAGATCCAAAGATCACGCCATATCAGCATTGCCAAGTAATTATTATGGGTATGGATGTCTGTGATTATACTGAGAGTCCTAATGACACCAATGGCACCAAAGGAGAAGGTGGGGTGGGGAGGTATGTATGATGAGCTATTTTCTTGGGAAAGGTATGTATGTATGTATATACACAAGCACATAGCCCATAGCTGTGGATGGCCGACTCGAGACAGATCCCGAACAGGCACAACACAACAAAAAATGGATAGGTATTTGGATAGAATGTTGTAGGTCACTATCATGGTATATGCTATTATAGGTGCTTCTTGAATTATAACCCACTACCATAATTATATTATATGATATACGTATTGGAGAAATAATAAGGATCAGGAAACCAGCCACTTTACTTTATTATATAAGTTCAGGAACCAGGTAGATGGGACTCATTAGCCTTGGTCGGCAACCCAACTAGAGGAGACAACTTTGTAAAAATCCGGTTGGATGGGACTCGTCACCCTAGGTTGGCAACCTGTCTAGGGCTGTAAACATCCTAATCCATACTGCTTACCTAAGGGTGAAGCAGGTTAGGGGATGTACTAGCCACACACCACTAGAAAAAATAGTGCTAAAGAGATACATAGAGGGCCTCAGAGTGGACGGATCCCAAGTTGAGTGGTCAATCCTGTATATTTATAAACTGGCAAGGGTTGTTCTTCTCATATAGGACAGGTCTGCTTGGGTGTGTTTTGTATATGGCCACCCTCGTAAAGGGGAGTAAGGCTTCCAGCAATAGATAGATAGGAACAGGGAAAGGTTTATCTTGAGATTCAAGAACAATGAGTACCGTACATGAATAACATCTTGATAAAAAAAACGATGAGTACAAGAACAAAATATGAATTGTTGTGTTGAGTGTTCTAACTTCTAAGTGTTAAAATAACGAACTCTCTGGGAGATGTGATGTCTATTTGCTCTGACCGCCTTGCCTGTCATCGGTGTAAGACCTTGTAGGCAATTTTCTCTGTTTATTATTCTGGATGTGACCTGGGGCTTCTAGGGTGTCTTTAACCAGTTGAGACGACTCCCATCTATGTGAGCTTTCCATGATATATTCAAATGCCCCCCACAATCTCAGACTTGCTAGTGTGAATGTTGGCAGTTTGAATCTGCGTGCAAATGAAGTGGCTGAGATGTGTGAGAGGAGGCGAGGTGGACATCTGCTGTGCCCAGGAAACACTCTGGAAAGGGCCTTGGGTACAGTGGATTGGAAGAAAGAAAAGATATAGGATCTACTGGAAGGGGGTGGAGACTGATAAAGCGAAAGGAGGAGTGGGTGTTCTGGTGGCTGAAGAGCTGGCGGAAAGTGTGCTTCAGATTACAAGAGTTAGTGAAAGGCTGATTGTTTTGAAGTTGAAAGTTGGTGAAAGAATCCTAAATGTGATATCTGCATATGCTCCACAGGCTAGCCTACAGCAAGAGATAAAAGAGGACTTCTGGAATGACGCCGTCAGTGTCATTTTGGGCCTCTTGGAGAATGAAATAACAATCCTGGGAGGGGACCTGAATGATCACGTGGGAGCATCTGCAGATGGATACGAGGGAGTGCATGGAGGAAATGGTTACGGAAGGAGGAATCTGGAAGGCGAATATATACTGGAGTCCTGCGCTGCACTCAACATGGTTGTGTGTAAACACGAAGTTCAAGAAAAGACAGAGCCATCTGGTCACATATAACTCTGGGGTCTCCAGTAGCCAGATAGATTACTTCTTTGTTAACAGGAAAGACTGGAAAGTGGTTCGGGATGTAAAGGTCATCCCGAGCGAAGAATGTATCCCCCAGCATAAGCTACTGGTGTGCGACACAAGCTTATACAGAGATCCTAAGCGCAAGAAGGTATGCATGCCCAAAAGGAAAGTGTGGCTGCTGAAGAACAAGGACGTTAGAGATAGGTTTCATAGTGAACTGGAGGAAATTAATAGAAATAAGGAAGCCAGGCCTAGCGATGTACATTATCGGGAATTTAGATAAAGGTTAAATTACATATCACTGGTACATGAAATATCCCAACAAATAGTTATAATATAATTACCAACGACGTAGTCGTTGATGGGTGTAATCCAGTCCCCCACACGCGGCTAGTTGAATTGCATGACATGTAGGAATGTTCACATAATACAATATCGATACAATGAACTTAGCTTGGTGATGTAGGACTGTTGTTAATATTGTTAGTAGTTGTAGCACATGGTGAACTGTGGGTTGAGTCAGGGCCGGGGGAGGAGATGTTGGCTGTACGGTGTTGATTGAGAGACTCAAGGGCCGGCCTCCGATCGCTTCGCGAAATTCCATATGGCTGCCGGCTCATAATAATTATAACCCATAACTTGGTTTCATAATACATCTAGAGCTGATGTAGATATTTATACATTACAGTTAATATTTAACCTAACTTAAGAATAAACTACAATACACAAAGAACCAGCCGAAATCGTACAAGCGATACGATACCGCCAAATTCAAATGTCCTATTGGACCAAAACCTGTCGGGATCATTACCCTATTCCCGACATATTGCCCGCCACCAAAAATGATATACAGGAGCTATATACAGAGAACAAAAAAGGGACATCGAAGTCAAAGATCACCTTTGTGTGATCTTTGATCTCCAAAGATCCACGGAACTCATAGCCGCCCTCCTTTTGGGACGAGCGCCACCTGAAGCCTGAGGAGGATCATCCTTCTCATCATCAGCTGCCCCACCTCGAGGAGCACTGTCACCAGCACTCTCCCGCGGAGGGGTATCAGTAGAGACGCCAGGATCATCCGGCAGTTCTACATCCTGCTCCAAGGGATATAACCTTACGACTGGGCGAGTAGTAACCCCAGTCGAAGTTCGTATTCTAGCAACCCTTATAAGACCATCAATGCCCTGGAACAAATGGATAATCCTCCCAAGCTTCCAAAATAACCTAGGACGCTCATCATGAATCAGGACGATATCCCCGATACGAGGCCATCGTTGATTCGTCCCTTTGATCTTATGAGAGTGACGCTCGCGAAGAGACAGCAAATATTCTTGGGTCCACCGTTTCCATAGATCGTCGGACACCTTGTTTACATACTGGAAGCGACGACGTGTGGCATCAGCATTGCCGAACGTAGGGTCTTGCAGATCTTCGTCATTTACGGGACGATCTAGGAAAGGTATTAAGGGTTCGTCCACGTGTTGGCATAGAAGGCGAAATGGGCAAGAGGTCGTCAACATCTGCCGAGGTATAGGTCAAGGGCCTGTCGTTGACTGACATCTCAATTTCTATTAAGATGGTTTGCAACTCCCGTCTGGTCACCAGTGCCCTTCCTAATACCTTCTTCATGGCAGATTTGACGATACCGATTGTTCTCTCCCAAATCGCCCCGAACCATGGTGCACGTGCTGGTATAAATCTCCACTGACAACCCTTTCCAGTGAGGGTAGCCACAACCTGCGGGTCATCCATTAAACTCTGGAGATATTTAGAGGCCCCGACAAAACAAGTCGCATTATTGCTCATAATAATTTGAGGGAAACCATTGCGGCCTGCAAAGCGTCTTAGAGTATGCAAAAAACCCTTCACTGGATAGGTCGTCAATCAATTCAATATGAATCGCTCTGGTTACCGCACATGTGAATAGGACGGCATATACCTTTATGATATTACCGGGCGATTCTCTAACATGAATCGCTCCGGTGTAGTCTACCCCGGTTATCTGAAATGGTTCAGTCCTTTGTACCCTGAACTCAGGTAAGGGAGGTAGATCAACTGGGGAGTAAGGCTTACCCTGTAATCTTTTACAGATCGTACAGCTATTGTGGATCCCTTTAATTGCTTGTCGCATCTTAGGGATCCACCAACGTTGTCGCATATACGCCAGAACATAATTTACGCCAAAATGTAGGCAGGTCCTATGGCATTGGCGAATCAACAGTTTGGTAATCAAATGAGAGGAGCTAAGGAGGACAGGATATTTCGCAGAATCAATAATGTTCGCCTTTTGTATCCTGCCTCTACACTTAATAATGCCTCCTTCCATATATAATCCTAGCTGCCTCATTAAGTTTGAGGGTTTGGCCTTTGACTCCTTGCTCAGGATTTGATGTTCAGTAGGATAATAATAATAATAATAATAATTCTTTATTCCAGACACATAAGATAGATACAGTATAAATACAGTACGACCTAATGGTCCTATCACATACACTTCTCGTCAGAGCACAGATAATAATTATACACAAAGATATATTAATAAAGACACAATAAAATAAAAAATACAGTAGGCCTATTTACAGAATAGAGCACATATCACATTTTGTCACAATATAACACAGATAGGCTAACTAAGGCTATTGCTCAATGTTGGTTAACACCTATTGCACAGATCATTGCTCATAGTTCAATTAGACCTATATATTACATTACAGTACATACTATGTGTGCAGCAGCTTCTGCCAGTGAGATATAATACGGGATTCATAGATATGATCACTAGACCAAAGAGCTACAATCAGCGTGTTACTGGAGGATTGCAGTCGCTGCGAAAAGCTGTACACCAGTCTCCTGATGACAGCCCGACAGCACTGCACATCCAACAGTGTGCACACCATACTAGTGCTTTCATATTTAGAGAGACCAATGAACATCTTGAGTATATTATGATAGGATGTACACAGACCATTTATGGTGTACTAAACATATTAGTTTTGCTTCTGCTGATCTCAATTCATGGAGTCTGATATGCTTCGAATCTTCACTAAGGAAAGACCCGTGAGCCCGACTTCTCATGTTGTTAATGAAACGGTATATCCATGCAAATACCCGTATTACTTGATCATAGATGCCGTAACGTTCCCACTCTACCAACTTGTTATCCTGATGTGTAGTACTCACATTCGAACTACTTAACACATCATCTTGGGGGCCGACTTGAAGGATCAGATATGTATTCCCTGAAATCCTGAGGCCACTCAGTTGGAGATGTAAGCCATGGAGGTCCATGCCACCAATAGAGGAAGACATAAACTGCTGTGCCGAGATCCCCCGGGAAATTATGTCACTGGGGTTATCCCTGGTGCTCACATAGCGAAATGTAGCTGTAGGAACTAAGTTATGAATCTCATCAGTGCGATTAGAAACATAAACAGGTAACACTTTCTGGCTGTGTACCCATGAAAGCGCTATTTGACTGTCGCTCCAGACATAGACGTTATTAATCTGTAGTATGTCTGTATAAGCATCCAGTGTAAACTTTATTAGACGAGCAGACAGAAGCAATGCAGTAAGTTCTAATTTAGGAACTGTAATCTTCTTTATAGGGGCCACTTTGGCCTTCGCTATAGCCAGCGTCGCTTCACTACCATTACATATGTATATGGCAGTACCGTACGCACTATTGCTAGCATCAGAAAAGGCATGTAGATCCACCTGGTGACCTTTAATCACCTGACGATTAAGTTGGACCTTGCAACATGTGGAAAGGTCCGACCGAATCAACCGCCAAGTATCTTGTAACTCAGTTCGGGAGGGGCGTGTCCCAATCTAGTTTTAGCCGCCATAGTTGCTGTAAAAACATACGAGCACGGATTGATACAGGCAGCAAAAAACCTAGGGGATCAAACAACCTCGCTGACAAGCTTAAGCAGTTTCGCTTGGTCATAAGCTCACTGCCGCATGGGGTGTGACAGAAGGATATACAATCTGTGGTAGTGTCCCATTTGTGGCCTAAAAACTTCACCTCACTATTCTCAGTAGCCACACCGTCAGAAGCAAATTGACCTTTCAAAAGATCACTATTAGTGGCCCATTCTCTTAAGTATAAATGAGCCTTGGCAAATATATCACGGATCTCCCAGCATCTCTTGAGCAATAAATCTTCATTGTCTCCGGTGCCTTAAAGATTGTCCACATAGATCCCCTGCTTGATCTCATTCTTGAAGTCAGGATCTAGTCCAGCCTCCTCAAGATGACGCAAGATAGTAGCGTTGAGAAGGAACTGGGAACAGGTCGCCCCGAATAAGACGACTCTGAACCTGTAGACCAGGTTACCCCGAATCTAGATCCATTGGGTCCCGTGGCCATAAAAATCTTGTCGAGTCCCTGTCTTTACGATGGAGTTGAAGCATCAGGAAGGCCTTCTCAATATCGGCGACCCATGCAAACTTATGACATCTGAAGCGCAACATAATTTGCGCTAGATCAGAGACCAGGGACGGACCCGTGTACAGACAATCATTCAGGCTATAGGAGCGATCACTGGATTTAGCAGAGCAGTCATACACAATACGAACAGGAGTGGTGGAACTGTCCTTTTTAATCCCATGGTGAGCAAGGTAATGGATGTCATCCCCATACTCACTGAGATCTACTCTCTCCACAAATCCACGTTGTACCTGCTCGGCCAAAACTGCCGCATAAGTCTCGCAATAACTTGGATCCTTGACAAACTGCTTCTGAAGCCCACGTAACCTACCAAGTGCTAGATGGAAATTAGTAGGTAATTTACTCTTGTTATCATTCCAAGGGAGCCTTACCACATACTGACCTCTGCCAGAGTCATACGTTACAGTCTCTTCATACGAGCTTAACGCTAGCTTGGACTCACGATCAAGTTCATGTGGGTCTATTCCAATATTGTCCAAGTCCCATAGCTTATCTATATCAGTACATGTATTATCAGGCACATTTGGCCGAATATATTTATCTATGGGGCTTACTGCTACCTTGAGGACCGTAACCACCTCCACCTGTGTGTCTTGAGAGGAAGTGGCATAGGATCCAGAAATGGCATAACCTTGGATCGTGGGGAGCATTATTAGCTTATCTACCCGCCGATATCCAGGGTGAACCAGGTCGTAGTAATAATCAGCTCCGACCAGTAGCATAATACCATTGTTAGCAGAGAGTTGATCATCAGCCAGTTTATACCCCTAGCTTCTGAGATATTTCAAATGTGGTTGAATCTCTGATGCTATATAGAAACTGGGTAGTGTGTCGACCACAACAGCCTTGATGGGACATACCTTTTTTCTATAAACATAGGAAATCTCCACTACATCATAGTCACTGGTATCTATTTCACCAGTGAAACCATGGAGACGCAAATTCTCTTGACCCTTGCTGGTACACTTGAGCTGGGGTAATTATGACCGCAGAACGAATGACCTCTGTGAGCACTGGTCAAGTAAGGTGCGCGTCATTATAGTATTATTATTACTCCCCACTACTGGCAGCATCATAGTAGGAAGCAATTGACATTCTCGAGAAGCAATGGACATGGCAGATACTTTATCACCCTCGCTCTTACTTTTCTCATGTGACTCTTTGGGGGTTTTCCCCTTTTCTTTGCCGTCGTGCCGATCAGACTGGGTGCAAAGGGAAAACCAATGTTTCCCCATGCAATACTTACAAGGTTTGATGTAGGAATTGGTGCAGGTACTGTTGAAGTGGTCTCTTGCCAGACAGCTGGTACATAACTTAAGCGATTTAGCCTTGCTAACCTTCTGTGTAGCCTTAGGATACTTAGGACACTGATACCACAGATGACCGTGGACACTGCACAACTTACAACCTAATGATATTGGCCTTTTCTGTTTAGGAGAAGTCTGTACCGGGAAAGCTGCAGTAGATGGCGACATCTCCACTTGTCGGTAGTGTCCAGTACTCTCCATATTGAAGACTTCAGTCTGGTACACCTGCACCAACGCTTCCAAGTTTAGTGGAGAGTCGCTTAGTTGTCGTCTTAAGATTTCCCTTAGGGGAGAGGGTATCTTATTCAAGATATTCACACTAAATATCTCCTCCTTGGTGACGGCCATTGTCTCCATAGATCGGAGGAGGCTCTCAAAGGAGGAATAGTACTCCTTTAGGGCCGTCACATCATAGGATGGAGGATCCAGCGTGAAGAACTTAGTAATTAACGCGGTCTTGATGACTTCCACTCTCCCGTAAGTTCTCTTCAGCAACTCCACTGCAGACTCGTAGCTGGTAGCTTCTAGCTTGTACCATCGACTAACTTCAATGCCTCCCCTTTCAATTGACCACGGAGATATGTGAACCTTTGGATGGATGCGAGTGTTTTATTATGATGGACGGAACACTCAAAAATATCCCAAAATCCAGTCCAGGTAGCCGAATCCCCGGAAAAGGTAGGCAAAGTAAGCTTCGGCAGGTTAAAACCAGTCGCCTTTGGTGTACCGGTATCCTTAACAGAGGTTGATTCTTGGGTGGAAGATAGTCTGGCTAAGGCTGTATTAACATTCTCAAAGTACTCAAGATCTGCCGACATTTCTTCTTCCACATCGTCAGTAACTGTCAATAAACCATATACCTGCTGAGCATAACTATCATAAGTAGCTAGCGATTTAGTAACAGTAGCGAATATACCCTTTATTTGATCAGCCGTGGCACTTATTAAAAATTCATCAAGATCTCTTAAACATCTATTTAAACTTCCCTTCATCCCTCTCTTAAGAATCTTAAGTTTCTTTAAATCTGTCATCGTTAAGGTCTAATTTTAAGCAACTTAAACTACAATGAGGTCAGACTACAAACCGTTAATCGCTTAGGAATCAACAGCGGCAAACCCCCATTACTTAAGAAATTTACTCAAAAAGAATTACATAATACTTACATCCCCCTTAATATAAACTATCGAAAGGAAATGATCTAACTAGACAAAAGAATTAAATACTAAATCCATTAAAAAAAAGGGTAAGGTGAAGCACTAATTATTGTAAGCCCTTTATAGGTAAGCCTAGTTGGTTAAGCTACAATCATGAGGTCTGACTATTAACCGTCAATCGCTTAGGAATTAACAAAGACCGACACTCATGACCGCCACTTTAAGCAACTAGGCCTAGGCTATTATGAAATTTAAATATAAAAGGTCACATGAGAACCCTCCCCACCAGCATAATTAATAATGAGTCCCACAATGACAAAACACAAGCAACACCACAGGCACACCACCAAAGCGAAATGAAAAGCCACCACAGACACCTGCAGGCCTAGACTGCCTAGCCTAGCCTATGAGCGCGAAATGACGCCCGACGAAATTACCCCAACCCCAATCTCCAGCCCAGCTAACCCACCAAAAAACGCCAAGGATCACACGCCCAAAAAAACCTGGAAACTAGTCCCAAAAAAGATAGAGACGGCGCCTAAATGGTAAAAAACATGAGGGAAGAAGCTGGGTGTAAACTAGGGAACGGCAGTCGGCCAACAACGCGCGAGGCGGCAGCCATTTGTAAGCCCACAAGCGTCAAGGAAGCAAACAAAACGGTACTACGGTAAGGAAGCTTTAGGGCACGAAGGACCAATTTTTATCGGGAATTTAGATAAAGGTTAAATTACATATCACTGGTACATGAAATATCCCAACAAATAGGCTAGTTATAATATAATTACCAACGAGGTATTCGTCGATGGGTGTAATCCAGTCCCCCACACGCGGCTAGTTCAATTGCATGACATGTATTATGTTCACATAATACAATATCGATACAATGAACTTAGCTTAGAGGACTGGTGATGTAGGACTGTTGTTAATATTGTTAGTAGTTGTAGCACATGGTGAACTGTGGGTTGAGTCAGGGCCGGGGGAGGAGATGTTGGCTGTCAGTTCAGTTCAGTTGGAATTCGGGAAGTTTAGCCTTAACGTCGGCACTTCCCTAAGAGGTTTTGTTATTTTTCTTTTTTTTTCTTTTTCTGTACGGTGTTGATTGAGAGACTCATGGGCCGGCCTCCGATCGCTTCGCGAAATTACATATGGCTGCCGACTCATAATAATTATAACCCATAACTTGGTTTCATAATACATCTAGAGCTGATGTAGATATATATACATTACAGTTAATATTTAACCTAACTTAAGAATAAACTACAATACACAAAGAACCAGCCGAAATCGTACAAGCGATACGATACCGCCAAATTCAAATGTCCTATTGGACCAAAACCTGTCGGGATCATTACCCTATTCCCGACATACATAGTCAATAGAATTTTATTAATTATAATTAATAAAATGTCAGTGTCAGCGAGAAGGCTATGCTTATAAGCATAGCCTTCTCGCTGACACTGACAAAGTCTGTGGGAAAACAAAGGGTCACCCCAGGAATAAGACCTCCTGGTGGTGAAACGATAAGGTAGAACATGCCGTGAAAGAGAAAAGGAGATGCTTCAAAGTATGGAAGAAGTGAGGCATCAAGGAGGAATACCAGGCAGCTAAACGAACTGCCAAAAGAGTTTTTTACAATGCTAAACAAGGCATTAAGGACCTGGTCCTCGAACAAGTGTGTAACACTGACAATCCCAATGGGATCTTCAACCTAGCTAGGCGAGTTAAAAATGACAGTAGGGATATTATAGGTGAACAGTGTGTTAGAAACGATAATGGGAAGATTATGTATGCAGCAAATAAAATCAAAGAAGCATGGAAGGCACATTATGAACGATTGCTAAATGTAGAGTTTGAATGGGATAAGGAACAGCTTAGTATCGAAAAAACAATATCTGGACCCCCTCCTTTGATAGCACCAGCTGTAGTGAGCAACGTAATCAATAATATAAGAACATAAGAACATAAGAAAATGGGAGTCTGCAGAAAGCCGATTGGCCTAAGCAAGGCAGATCCCTGTCCCACACAACCCCAATTCATTACAAAGCCCAATTATAGGCTTCACACTCTAATACCCTGAGGATCATCTTACCAAAACGGTTAGAGATTAACGCAGGATTATGGAGGTCTGCAGAGCGCTGATTGGCCCAACCCGGCTGATCCCCCTTCACACCCAACCCTTCTCGTCCATATGCTTATCCAATTTTATCTTAAAGCTCCCTACAGTTTTAGATCCCACTATGGCACTTGGTAGTCCATTCCACCCGTCTACAACTCTGTTACCAAACCAATACTTGCCTATATCTTTTCTGAAACGAAATTTATCTAATTTGAAACCATTGGTACGAGTTCTTTCGCTATCACTGAGCTTTAGTACATTTGCCATGTCCCCTTTGTTAATCCCACTAACCCACTTGAACACCTCTATCATATCCCCTCTAACTCTGCGTCTCTCTAACGAATGTAAACCTAATTTCTTCAACCTTTCTTCATACGAAAGATTTCTAATATTATGGATCATTTTTGTCATTCTACGCTGTACTCTCTCCAATGAATCTATGTCCATTCTGTAATAAGGACACCAAAATTGGACAGCATAATCCTATGGGGTCTCACTAATGACAAGTAAAGTTTTAAGATAACATCAGCAGTTCTGTTACTCACACTCCTAGAGATGAACCCGAGAATCCTGTTTGCCTTATTACGAACGCTTATACACTGTTTTCTAGGCTTCAAATCATTGCTAACAAACACACCTAGATCTTTCTCGCAGTCTGAATTTTCTAATTCTAAATTAGCTAGTTTATATTTAACATTTGTTTGCATCTTCCCTATCTTTAATACCTTGCATTTGTCAATGTTAAACTTCATCTGCCAATTTACTGACCATTCATGTAAGGTATCTAGATCCCTTTGGAGGCACTCTATATCGCTATCTGAATCAATTGATCTCCCTATTTTAGTATCGTCTGCGAATTTACTTATCCTACTAGTTATACCTAAATCTAGGTCATTTATGTATATAAGAAACAACAGGGGACCTAATACCGATCCCTGGGGACACCACTTTTGACTGCTCCCCATTCTGACTTGGTACCATTTATGCTGACTCTCTGCTTCCTACCAATTAGCCATGACCTAATCCATCCTAACAACGCCCCACCTATTCCATGTGCCTCAACCTTTCTCATCAATCTCTCATGAGGGACTCTGTCGAAAGCTTTACTGAAATCTAAATATATAATATCATATGACTTGTCATTATCTACTGCTTCATATACCTCTGAGAAAAAACTAAGCAAATTAGTAAGGCAAGACCGTCCCTGAGTGAATCCATGCTGAGAAGAATTGATTAAGTTAAATGTTTCTAAGTGGTTTCTCATTTTCCTAGCAATAATTGACTCTAGTAGTTTTCCTATGATTGAAGTGAGACTAATGGGACGGTAATTGGATGCTATTGATTTATCACCTTTTTTGAAGATCGGAACTACATTTGCAAGCTTTCAAGCTTCTGGAACTATACCTGTTTCTAATGACTTGTTAAATAGAAATGTTAATGGATAACTTAACTCATCTCTGCATTCTTTTAATACTCTAGCATATACCTCATCAGGACCAGGCGATTTATGAGGTTTCAGTCTGTCAATTTCCTTAACCACATCATTTCTACTTATAGTAACCGTACTTAACCTATTTTCTATACTATCGCTGTATACCTTACGGACTTCTGGAAACTGTGCCAAATTTTCATTAGTGAAAACGGAAAGAAATTGACTATTTAATGTACTGCACATTTCTAAATCACTTTCTGTCAATTTTCCTATCGAAGTTTTAAGGGGACCAATTACATCTCTAACCTTGGATTTATATAGTTGGTAAAAAGCTTTAGGATTATTTTTTGAATCATTGGCAACCTTAATTTCATAATTTCTTTTTTCTTTACTAATATCCTTTTTTACCTGTCGTGATAGATTCTGATAGTAAGCAAGTAGGTGAATTTCGCCTTTTTTAATTTTTCTATATATTCCTCTCTTTTTTCCTAGAAGATCTAATAGTCTATTATTCATCCATTTGGGTTGGTTCTGTGTTGATCTAAATTTTCTTTTGGGGATATATTTATTTTGCGCATTGAATACTGACTTGATAAAATTATCGTATGTATCTACCAAGTTTGACGTCTCCTCCTGACTTAAGATGACAGGTGCCTGAGAAAGGATACACTCATTTGGACACCTGGATCGACTTAATTTTTTGACCATAGGGTCCGCTAACAGGGCTTCTCTTAACCCACCATAATTGGCTTTTCTGAAGTCAGGTATTAATGTTGTATTCTCTCTGATATTACCTTTCCATTGTATATTAAAATACACAGAATTGTGATCACTATTTCCTAGGTGGTCCCCGATTTCTACACTATTTATCATATGTTCATTGTTACTGAAAACTAAATCGAGAATATTATCACCTCTAGTCGGCGTATCTATGAATTGAGATAAAAAACTATCTTGTACTACCTCAATAAACTCCTTTGAATCAGAGTCGCCTATTTGTTGCTGCCAATCTATATTAGGGAAATTAAAATCCCCCATAATGCACACGTTGCTAAGCCTTGATGCTATTTTAATTTCCTCCCATAATGATGTTCCGTCATTTCTACTCATATTTGGCGGTCTATACATAACTCCAATAACTAAAGTCTCACTACCTTCGTTAACTTCTACCCAAACACTTTCATTTTCATTATTTACTCTAATACCTGATTTAGTACAGCTTTTTAATGAACTCCTGACAAACACTGCTATACCGCCACCCCTCTTACTTGTTCGGTCATATTTAAACAAACTATATCCCGGTATATCAAACTCTGCTAAAAAATGCCTGGTTTCTGTATTAATCCATGTTTCAGTTAGCGCTATTATGTCTATATTTTCTTTGCTAACCAGTGCTCTAAGTTCGTTCATTTTGTTACATAAACTCCTGCAATTTGTATAATAAACACTCAAACTATTACTTGTATTTGCAAACTATTTTTCTATTGTTTTTAACTAATTTATTTTTACCTGTTGAACTACTGGACCTAGACGGAAAATCTACGCTATCAGAATGTTCGTTATTACTATCAATTTGATGTGGCTGGGATTCTATTTTACTTACACACCTATGGTTTATTAACAAAACCCCGCAACAAACTTGTCGAGTGAGCTGGCTAAGGTCGAAACTCCTAGTCGAGAGAGATGTACTCCATCCTGGGCATACAGTTCATCCTTACCGTAGAAGAGGGTCCAGTTATCCAGGAATGGAATAGTATTTGCCTTGCAATACTTCTCCAGCCGGCTATTTACACCAATAGCCCTGGAGGACCATTCCTTCCTTACCCCTCTTCTTGGTAGGATACTGTGTACCACAGGAACTCCACCCTTCTCCTTGATCCTCTCCAACATTTCCTGGTACGTGGTGAGCAACTCCTCAAGGAGATATGAAGGAACGGTATAGCTTCAGGGTGCTCTGACATTGTCGCTGAGATTATAAAAGCCTCAGGGGAGACTGGTGTCAACTTAGTCAGGTGAGTTGATAAACACCATTATTAAAGATGAAAAAATCCCCGAGGATTGGCAAAACAAGTGTAATAGTAAATATACAAAGGAAAAGGGGATGCGCTAGATGCGGCAAGATAGATGCTTGACCAATCATGAAGGTCTGTGAGAGAGTCTTTGAGGGTTTTGATCAGGCAAAGCATCTCTATTGATGATATGCAGATTGGCTTTATGCCAAGACGTGGTACAACCGATGCTATCTTCATAGTCAGTCAGATACAGGAAAGATACTTACTAAAAGGCAGGGATCTTTATTTTGTGTTTGTAGACCTGGAGAAGGCCTTTGACAGGGTGCCTAGAGATGTTGTGCAGTGGGCTATGAGGAAACTTGGTGTGGAAGAATGGCTGGTGCGTGTGATAATGAAGATGTGTGAGGACTCGCGAACTGCGGTGAGGGTGAAAGGTGTACTGAGTGATGAGTTCACAGTCCGTGTTGGAATTCATCAGGGTTCAGTGTTAACCCGGCAACTGCTGGAAGACTCTTAAGAGTTTCCCTGGGCAACTGCGGGAAGACTCTTAAGAGGCTGGGAAAAAAAAAATCCATTTAAAACACCCCCAAAAAAAAAAATGTTTGTTTGTTTTTGTTTTTTTATTTTTGTTTTGCCCCTGGGCCATGCCAAATATCACTCCTCCACCTCCCCTCCTTCCCCACTTTCCTCCCCTCCTTCAGTTATCACCTATTTTCCCTGTTATTCCCTTATTCTGTGATCTATTTTCGTGCTAACATTAGCGAGTTGGTAGCAGGGCGTTGTCATCACTGTTACCAAGCGTGGGAAAGAGCGAGAGAGAGACTTGCGTAACAGTGGTCTCTCCAGACAAGGAGGAGGGGAGGGAGGTTGCCTCAGCCATACATTATGTAACTCCCGGCCTGTATCGCCGATTTTGACCATCCAAACACTGTTTCCACTTGTTTTATTGTTGTAACAGGTTAATACCTTTATAATCAACCTATAATAGGCGCATATGGATAAGTATTAATGCTATTTATGGTAAAATAACGATGTTAGTTATGGGAACAGCTCAAATACGTGCGCACAGGAGTGTGGTGTCTCATACCCCCCATGCGCACGTCTTAGGTTAAGCCCCTCCTCTTTATTATGGTCCTGGAGGCACTGTCTAGAGCTTTTAGAGGCGGACTACCGTGGGAACTGTTTTATGCAGACGGTTTAGTCCTAATAGCTGACAATATAAAAGATGCCGAGGCCAAATTCAGAAGATAGAGAGAGGGCATGGCGAGCAAGGATTTAAGAGTCAATATTAACAAAACCAAGGTTATGCATTGTAGATTGAGACGAGGCAATGTGGAAAAGAGCGGTGAATACCCATGTGCAGTGTGTGGGCACTAACTTGATTCGATGTAGCATCTGTCGATGTTGAGTACACCATGTAAGTAAGTGCTGTAGTAGAATAAAAGGACCCCTGCCAAACGATAAGTCAGAAATAGAGAAATTTGAGTGTGTAGTGTGCAAAGGCGAGCTTGTGTTAAGTGATGATCCTGTGGCTGTGAACTTTGGAAATGAGTCATTGGAGCTGGTGGACAAGTTTTGTTACCTAGGAGATACCATCTCTGCCGGTGGTGGGGCAGAGGCTGCCACTGTCTCTAGAATTAGATGTGGCTGGGGGAAGTTCAGAAAACTGCTGCCAATTCTGACCATGAAAAGAATGCCTCTCTCCCAGAAGGGAAAGGTGTATGCCTCATGTGTTAGAAGTGCAATGACGTATGCCTCAGAAACATAGGCCATTAAGGTAGAGGATGTCAACAGAATGGAACGTAATGAGATGAGAATGGTGAGATGGATGTGTGGGGCCAGGCTGCCGGATAGAATAACAAATGATGAGTTGAGGAGATGTTTAGGTATAAAGAGTATTAGCGAGGTGATGCGTACAAGTAGACTGGGATGGTATGGACATGTGGAGAGAATGGATGAACAAAATTGGGTGAAAAAATTTAGGTCTGTGATTGTGGAGGGAGCTGCACCAAGGGGTGGACCGAGGAAGACCTGGGATCGGACTATGCGTGCCGATCTCAAATCCAAAAACTTGACAAGTCAAGCAGCCCTTAACGGGGTTGCCTGGAACACCGCCATTAGGACAAGAGACTGAAACTGCACATATGTGTGGAGCACTCAGTCTTAAACTTTTATGTATGTATGTACTCCACTTGACTCCTTGTCTTTCAATGTGTTATGGTGTTGATATTCCTGACCAAGATTTTGGTCAGCCGGTGATGACCGTAAATCGACCTGTCTATTGCTACTGAAAGGGGTGTATAGGTACTTCCTAACATACATGTGTCATTAGTAATTTCATTGCAATATATTTTATAACTATACTAGAGTTACATTAAAATTCCTATATATAGGGTAAGGTAACCAATACGTACGCACTTGGCATTTATAAACCTGTCCACAGGATATGACAACACAGGCATTTAAATTTGATCTCATCTTAAAGCTTAACTAAGCTTTTTACTAGAGAGGAAGGTTTTGACGAACCACAGGCGGGAGTACTGGAGAGTGGTCTTAGTAAGATTGAAATAACTAGAGATGAGCTGTTATCTGCAATGAGAGGACTTGAAGTAAGGAAAGCTATGGGACCGGATGAAGTGTCTGCCTGGGTTTTAAAGGAGTGTGCAGAGCAATTAGTGGAGCCAGTGAGGGACATAATTCAAGCTTCCTTAGATAAAGGACAGGTTCCTGTTGAATGGAAAAGAGCTAATATCATTCCGATATACAAGAATGGAAACCCTGAGGACCCTCTAAACTATAGACCAGTTTCACTTACTAGTATTGTATGCAAGATTTGTGAAAAGCTAATTAGGAAGAGATGGATGAAAATGTTGGAGAGAAAGCAGATAATAACCCCAAAGCAATTTGGATTCAGAGAAGGGACATCTTGTGTTACCAGTTTGCTATGTTATTACAGTAGGGTGATAGATGTACTCCAAGAAAGAGGCGGATGGGTGGACTGCGTCTACTTAGACCTTTCCAAAGCATTCGATAAGGTACCACATAAGAGATTGTTATCTAAGCTTGAGACGCTAGGATGTGTCAGGGGGAGTTTGCTGAAATGGATGGAGAGCTATTTAACAGATAGGGAAATGAGGACCAACATTAGAGGAACTTACTCATCGTGGCGGAAAGTTGAGAGTGGTGTTCCGCAGGGATCTGTGTTGGCACCTCTCATGTTCCTTATGTACGTGAATGACCTGCCGATAGGCATAAACTCTTACATGTAAATGTTTGCAGATGACGTAAAAATTATGAGACAAATAACAAATAAAAGTAGTTGTGAGGAGCTGCAAGGGGATTTAGATAAAATATACGAATGGAGCACCAAGTGGAAAATTAAATTTAATATAAGTAAATGCCATGTGTTAAATATGGGAAGAAGTGTGAATAGACCAAATTGGGAGTACAGGATGGGAGATAATATAATAAGCAAGGCCGAAAAAGAAAAAGATTTAGGGTTGATTATACAAGATAATTTGTCGCCAGAGAAACATATTAACAAGCTCTTTAGCGGAATGTATGCAATGGCCGGGAATATGAAAGTTGCTCTGAACTACTTGGATGAGACCATGGTAGCGAAAATTATGAAGAGTATGATTAGACCAAGATTGGAGTATGCAGCAGTGGTGTGGTCCCCGCATTTAAAGAAGCATATTCACAAGTTGGAAAGAATCCAGAGCGCAGTCACTAGATTGGTTCCAAGTCTCAAACTGCCATATGAAGGGAGGCTAGACAAATTAAATCTACCGAGTCTAAAAGAGAGGAGAGAGAGGGGAGACATGATAATGATGTACAAATGTACCCGGGGGCTGGAGAGGCTGGATAGGGAGGATATATTAATTATGGATACAGGAATAACTAGAGGCCACAGCTACAAAGTAAAAAGACCTACCTGCAAGAACGATATCAGGAAGTTTAGCTTCCCCTATAGATGTATTGACAAATGGAATGGGCTGGAGGAGGAGGTGGTAGGGGCAAGGATCATCCATATTTTCAAGAAAAAATTGGATAAAAAGTAGACTGAGAGACGGGACAACACGAGCTTAGCTCAACTCCTGTAAACTACAATTAGGTAAATACAGTTAGGTAAATACTTGGCATTTATAAACCTGTCCACAGGATATGACAACACAGGCATTTAAATTTGATCTCATCTTAAAGCTTAACCATTATGCCTTCATGTCATCAGGTATCAATAGTTTAGTTTGGTATGATGCAGCAACAAAAAGAAGTTAAAGTGTAAAAAACACTGTTTTCTTACAAAAATCTAAGGGTTGCACTTTTTTTTGTTAGTGTCTAATGACCCATTTTAAAATTGAAAATTATAACTTTTTTCTATTTGCAGCAGGTACATTCCGTGATGTAGTGTATAAGAAAAACACACCAGGACTGCTCAGAAACACAAGATAAAGCCAAGGCTGGGTGCGTACCTATTAAACAGAGCCCACATACCAAAAACCAATAGGTATGCACTTTTTCAAACAGCTGCCAGAGAGTCTTAAGCTACATTACATGACATTCTAAGGCCACCTCTACTACAAGGATGAATAAGAGACACTTTTCGCTGAAACTGTCCGAGTACCATCCAAGTCAATTTACCCCAAGAGTGGTCCAGAAGGTACGCAGTGCGTGGTGCCCTGAATGTACGCGCATTCCTATTGGGCACCACACACTGCGTAACTATTGGTTTTCACAACAAATTTTCCCTCCTCAGATTAGGCCTATATATGTCTTTTATCTTTTTCTAATTGAAAAATACAACATTTCTGGAAGTTATCCACTTAAAATAAACTTTCATTTGATAAAGTGCGTACCTTTTGGTGTTTGGTATGCGGGCTCTGTCCAATAGGTACGCACCCAGCCCTGGTTATATCTAGTGTTTCTGAGCAGTACTGATGCATTTTTCTTATAAACTCAAGCTCTCACTTAGATTAACCCTTTTTACTAACACATATCCTTCTCAAACTGCACAAAATCGAATAAATATAGCTAGCATAAAATTTTATAGAAGTTGCTCGTACTACAGAAGGGGTTGAGGATAGATAGATAATGTTTATTATGCTGGTAAAGTATATACAGTACAGTACAATTTTTATGCACAGTTCAGAGGCACGTGAATATCCTGATTTAGGCCTCATAACTTGTAATTGTAACCTCATACATTGTTGAGCGAGTGAGTGAGTGAGAGAGAGAGAGAGAGAGAATGTGTGTTTGGGTGTGAGAGACTAGGTAATACGTGGAAAACACGTACACTGTATATTGAATTGAATCTAAATCTTGAGAATGACAAAAATGATCCATAATATTTAAAAAATCTTCCTTATGAAGAAAGGTTGAAGAAACTAGGCTTACAGAAGCAGAGTTCGAGGGGATATGATATAGGTGTTCAAGTGGGATTAATATAGGAGATATGAAAGATTTACTTAAGCTCAGTGATAGCAAGAGAAACTCAAGCAAAATGGTTTCTAATTGGATAAATTTTGGTTCAGGAAAAAATATAGGCAAATACCGGTTTGGTAACAGAGTTGTAGATGTGGAATACGCTACCAAGTGCTCTAGTGGGATCAAGAACGATAGAGAGCTTTAAGCTAAAGTTAGATAGACATGGACGAGATGAGTTGGGTGTGAGAGGGATCTGCTGTGAGTGGGCCAATCGGTTTTCTGCAGATTCTATTTTTTTTATGTATTGTACTCCCTAGGACATGATAAGAACTGTAATATATGATTTTAACGTATGTAATAAAGGGACTGAATGGAGAATGCTTGTGAATAGATAAATGTAAATACGGTCGTTTTGGGAGAAAGGGTCATTCGACAGTTTGGACTAGATAATAATCCGTCAACCGCCTGGCCCGGGGAGCCGGTGGTAGTGAAGGGTGCGCCTGGAAAACATGGTGGGAGGGCTTGAGGTGGTAAAGCTTCGCTGCGGGTCTACCTGCGGAAATCGGCGCCTCTCCGGGGGATCTGCGACCTGGGAATCTTTTGCTGGGGACCCCAAGTGGGCCTGCGTTTCTGGGTATTTCTCCTGGAACGACCTAGACATGTGTGATTTTGTGTTTTTGTTTTGTTTTTCTGATATGTTTGATGTCCCTGTTTGGGGCTCTTGTCTCGAATCGGCCACCCCCATAACAAAAGAAAAAAAAAGAAAAACGAAAAAATGAAAAAACTGGGGAAGGTGCCAGAGTATATACTCAATCAATCAATCAAATAAAACATAGTAGTGAAAGGTGGTTAGGGGAAAGTGGGGATAGGGCAAGGATAAGTTGGATGAAATTATTTTTAGTGGGGAGAAAAAGGTGTCCAGGCTTGACTGCCTGATGGTTTTCCTGATTTAGCTGCTAAAGAGACTGGTCCGGGCAAGGTCGACAGGGGCGAGTTGGGGGAGGCTCCTCGCTGGCATGGGTATCATCTGCCATTTTCGACATTGTCTGTTTGGAGGGGTTGTGAGCCTGGTTGGTGATTTGTTTTTCGTCATGTGAGAAAATATATACTTACATACATTCATATAATAAAGGGACTGGGGGAGTGCTGGAGGCCCTTAGTTATCCTAGGTCTCTGGGTCTGCTACTGGGCGGCTTAGATGTGTGAATTTTTATATTTTGTTTGTTTATGTTATGTTGTGTTGTCCCTGTTCGGGCTCTGTCTTGAGTCGACCACCCCCAGCTATGGGGTATGTGCCTGAGTATACAGTACAGTACATACCGGTATATAATAAAGGGGGAGGGATGTGTGTTGAACTGTCCCTCATATTATTATGTTTTTTCCACCAACCAACTTCACCTCTAAACTCAATTAATGAAATCAACAAATAAATGTGGCAGTCCAGGGATTCGAACCTAGGATGCTCACACCAAAATTTGGTTGCATTATTTTATCCATTGCACTACGAAGACAGTAGAAAGGTGGACAAGCCTACGATTTATTATGGCAGTTTCGAATCCAAAGGGATATGCGTAATAAAGGGGAGGGATTTGTGTTGGACTGTCGCTCATATACCAGCTTGATGCCACTTTCAGCCTCAGAGGTTTTCCTAGTTCGGAGTTACAGTATGCGATCATGGATGTTTATTGTAATTCATTGGGGGACCCGCAGCGGGCTGTTTGGTTTGTTTATTTTGCAAGTTTTACATTATAATAATAATAATCAGGTACTCTAGTTTGATATTCAGGGGTTTGAGGGGATGAATTAGCTGATACAATGGTCCTTGAGTAGCACACCTCAGGAACTAGTGTAGGCCTTTGAACCAACAAAACTAAAAAGTTTTATGAAAGCTGTACAGTACCAGAAGGTCTGAGACTTCCCAAATTGACTAATTCCTTGAACGTGACAATAGTGCGTTGTGTGCGATTAGTTTGCTTTGGAAGCAGATTAACTTACTCATGTAGTTATGTAAACCCTATGTGGTGGATTGTGCTCTTTTATTTCATTATTTTATTTTGCTGTACTACAGTACACTCCAAGACTTAATTTTATTTTGCTAAAGCATGTTTCCACATAGCGATTTTGATTAGTTCTTTTGCCTTTTTATTGTCTTTGTCCAAGTTTTGGTTTGTTTATTTTGCAAGTTTTACATTATAATACTTATACAAATTCTTCTTATTCCAGAATGAAGATACCCTTCCCCGACACAGCGACACCACACCACAAGCCTTCCTAACAAACCTACCCAAACTTCCACCACTGAACTACAACCACCTTAACTTCATGCCGAAATAAGGACACGAGGCTTCCCACTCCCGAAGATATAAGGTGAGATACTTATGCTTGTATTCTTGAACCATTCTTTAATTTTGCAGCGTTGTAAACCCCTTTTTACCTTGGTTCTGGTTGAAATTAGATGATTTTATGCAGTTTACAAAGGACTTATGTGTGAGTATCCTAGGTTCGAGTCCTTGGAGTGCCACATATATTTGTTGATTTCATTAATGAGTTTAGAAGTCAAGTTGGCTGGTGAAAAAATATAAATCAAGAGGGTATATTGAGATGGTATTCGCCTATTTGAATCATATTACAGTAAAAGGCCTTGAATCCGAATGGCAGCGGACCGACAGTGTTTCGGATTAGTGGATTATTCATACTGTTGGGAGGGACCCCTGAAAACACTATAAATACGCACATGATTAATAAATAAAGACATGATATGGTATATACCGGCGTATAAGACACATTTCCAAACCTTAAAATAAACCCTCCAAAACCATGGGTGGTCTTATCCAACGAATATACTTTCAATGCAAGTGAATTTGGAGCGCCGAGATTCATCAGCTGATTTTCCGAGTGACCGAAATCGTCGAAATACGATAATTTAATCATTAGTAGCCTACTATATATCTCGTATATACTTACCTTAATTCTTTATAATATTTCATAATAAACTTTTCATCAAACAAGTTATAAGTTCAAATGAAAAATCAGTGTACCGGTATCATTACCGAAACACGTGTGTTATTGTCGAGTGAGTGTGTGTACTTACACTAGTTGTATTTTACCTAATTGTAGTTTACAGGAGTTGAGCTAAGCTCGTGTTGTCCCGTCTCTCAGTCTACTTTCATCCAATTTTTTCTTGAAAATATGGATGTTCCTTGCCTCTACCACCTCCTCCTCCAGCATATTCCATTTGTCAATACATCTATAGGGGAAGCTAAACTTCCTGATATCGTTCTTGCAGGTAGGTCTTTTTACTTTGTAGCTGTGGCCTCTAGTTATTCCTGTATCCATAATTAATATATCCTCCCTATCCAGCCCTCGGGTGCATTTGTACATCATTATCATGTCTGCCCTCTCTCTCCTCTCTTTTAGACTCGGTAGATTTAATTTGTCTAGCCTCCCTTCATATGGCAGTTCTCTGAGACTTGGAACCAATCTAGTAACTGCTCTCTGGATTCTTTCTAACTTGTGAATATGCTTCTTTAGATATTTTGTATTTGCGGGAGTGAGCATGCTCATTAATTCCTGCCTCCTAAGATATGTTTGTCATACCGTGCTTTAAAACTATGCACTGATGGTGCAGACACTACTTCGGCTGGCAATGTGTTCCACCCACTAATCGAGTTGGTAGGAAATCTTTTACTTTTCAGATCAGATTTACTATTAGGCACTTTCAGTTTGTAGCTGTGACCTCTTGTTCTCTCACTTCCATCCCTCTCTATGAAGTTTTCTTGGTCGATTTTGTCAATACCTCTAACAAATTTGTATATTTGAATTTGCTGTCCTCGTTTCCTTCTCTGTTCCAGTGTAGGTAGATTCAATCTCTCGAGTCTTTCTGGGTACTCCAAATTTTCCAAACCTGGGATCATCCTCGTAGCTGCTCTCCGTGTAGGAATCGGTTTTTACACCAAACCCGAAAGAGGATTTATGGAGCTCCGATCTTACTCTCAACCATCTGAACAATTTAACCAGCACACCTAAACTTCGTTAAATGCGGAAATAGCCTCACGAAAATATCAAGCCCTGGTGGGGGCACGAACTCTCGACCCTTGGGTGTGAGTCAGACACCTTACCAGCTAGACCAATAGAGATATCCCACTTGACCTGGTCGGCTCAGGGTATTTCCGCATCCGATCTGTTTAGGTTAGCCTACTTTCACTGACTTTACATCTGTACCCTCTCAATTTTGTGGATATGTTTCTTCATGTGAGGGGACCACACTACAGATGCATATTCCATCCTGGGTCTTATTATTGCCGTTATTATTTGTTTCATGTGTTTTCATTAAGATAATTGCAAGACATCCTAATATTTGTCAATAGTGCTAGTGATTCTTTCACTATCTTATTTACGTGGCTTCCTGCGACATGTTATCCTTAAATTCTGTGTGTGTGTGTGTGTGTGTATTTACCTATTTGTAGTATACAAGAGTTGAGCTTTTTAGGCTCGTATTGTCCCGCTTCCTGAGTTACAATTATCTAACTTTTGCCTTAAAAATATGAATGTTTTTGGCACACACCACTTCCGCTTCCCAACTGATTCCCACTTACTTATACTTCTGTAAGGGAAAACTATACTTCTCAGCATCTCCGTTACATCTTTCCTTTCATATTAGTTTATATCTATGCCCCCTAGTTCTCTACTACCATTAATCTTGCACAATTAACCCTTCTTGTCCACCTTTTCGAGTCCTCTCACACCATTTGTTGTCATCATAATCATATCGCCTCTCTCCTCCTATCCATTAGAGATGGTAAATCTAATTTCTTTAATCTCTCCTATCCATATGGTAAATTCTCTCAGTTCATGTTATCATCCTAGTTGCAGCTCTCCCTAGAACCTTCTCCAGCTTCTTTATATGCTTTATTTAGATGTGGTGCCCACACCAACTGCCGCATATACTCCAGTCTTTGGTCTCACCAATGTTTTTATTATTTTCTCCAGCATCTTCTCCCTAGTTTTATATATAGTTAAAGGCTATTTTTTATTCTGTTTAGCAGTCCATAATGTTTCTCCCACTATCTTATTAATATGATTCTCAGGTGAAAGATCACTGTGCTAACAGATTATCCCTAAGTCCTTTTTCTTTCTCTGATGGGTTAATAGTGTTTTCTCCTAACTTATATTCCGTATGAGGCCTTCTTTTAACTTACTCCCGATTTCCACTACATGACATTTATTTGTGTTAAATTCCATTTTCCACTTCTTGCTCCATTGATCTATGTTTTCCTATCCAAAATCCCTTCTGTAATTCTCCTACCACTGTTTTCATCTTCTATACGCTTCATGATCTTGGCATCATCTGGCAAAACATATTCCCATATATGCATTTTTATCCTTTGGCATGTCCGTTAATGTATCATTAGAAACATTTATGGGACCAGCCAGCACCGCTCCCTTCCCTGCGGAACTCCACATTGTGACATTCTTTCCACGTAGAAAATTTATTCTCTGATAGTATCCTCATCTGTCTCCCTGAAAGATAGTCCTCCATCCCTTTAACAAACTACCCTGAATCCCTCGCATACTCTTTTAATTTCCACTTCAGCCTGCTATCTATGCGATTACTCTGTCAAAAGCTTTCTTCCTGTCAATATATACGCAATCCACCCATCCATCTCTCTCTTTGTAATATGTCAACCACTCTGTCATAAAACTGAGTAGATTTGTAACAACACATGAGGTACCCTCCCTGAATCCAAATTGCCTGTTAAGATAGTAGAATTAATTCTTTTCCAAGTAAAATCATCCAGCTTTTTCTTAATTATGTTTTCTTCTCACAGATTTTGCACCACTATACTAGTAAGTGACCCACAGGTCGATAATTCAATGGATGTTCCCTGTTCCCACCCTTTATAATCGGTTTACAATGTTGTCCTCTCTTCCAGTCCATTGGTAATTTTCCCACTTCCATTATACATATAAGGGTTTCACTAGTTCGTCAGCACCATTCTTTCCAAAATCCCTCCCGCTACATAATGTCAGGGTCCCAACTGCTTTTTTTCACATCTAGTCCCTTTCATTATTTCTAACTAGCTCCTCTGGGAGAAAATTAATCTCTCCCAGTTTATTCAACACAATTTCACCTACCGGTACTTCTTCAAAGTTATTCCAGACCTTTAGTATATACTGAGGTGTAGTGTATTGTATTACATAATTTCACACATATTTCTGGTCGTCATCATAAGTGGTCCCTTCAAAAACCTTCAACCTGACTATTCTATCCCTTACCTTCATTTCTACTATTTATAAAACCTATAGAACAGCTTAGGATCACTCTTAACATTTTTTCACAATGTTCTTCTCATATTCTCTGGCTTTCTTGTCTCCTGATTGCAAGCATATACATTTCTTAATCTCTTGTATCAGTTCCAAGTTTCTCCATTACACCTTTTTCTAGCTGCCTTCCACGCTTGGTCTCCAAACATCTTTTCCTTGGCTCTCACTACATTTTTTCAATTAAACCAATCCTTTTCCTTCGCTGACCTATTCACCTTGTTTAGGGACATATTTATTAACGTCCTTCATATAATTGTTTTTAAAATACTCCATACTTCTCGTCTTACACTATTTCACCTCTGATGTATTTCACTCCAGTCAACATCCTCTAAAGTATTGTCTCAGTGATTGGTAGTCTCCTTTTGCATAGTTCCAAACCTAGTTTCCTTGTGCTCCTCCCTCTCCTCCATATTGGAAGAACCCAATAGGAGTTCTATATCCATTACAACGTGATCGCTCTTGCCTAAAGGTGGTAAGTATTTTATATCAGAAATTACATCTGGGTCTCGTAGTCAAACATTAGGTCCAATCTGGCAATGCTTCATCATTTCCCGCCTTCTTTGGTATTTCCTTTATATTTTTGCACTAAATAAATTTTTCTGTTACCAGAGCCAGTAGCCTATAACCCCCACGAGTTTCACGTTGCTACCAGCTTCTCTCTGCTCCCAATCCACCTCCTTTACAGGTGAAGTCCCTTACTATAATTAAGTTCATTGTTTCTATATGAGTTAATTTTTCCAATACAAATATCCTCTCTCTCATTTCAATACAAATAATCATCTCACTCTTTGATAAATTTGTATTCCTTCCTCTCTTTCTCCCAAGCCCCCCCCCCCCTGTGTAGGGCGGCATGTAGGCCACTACAATATCCGCCTTTTGATTGATCATCATACTGTCATTCTACTGCTAATATTTCCGCTTTATTACTATTATTCAGATCAATCATTACTTGTTTTCGAATTTATTATTGTGTAAGAAATTAAGCCACCCCTCCCCCAATCTTGTCTTCTCTATCCCTTCTCCAGATATTATAGTTGTTCCCATCCCATTCCCTCCAAACTTATCCCCTTTATTTAGTTTAGTTTCACATAGACACAATATTTAAGGGCTCTTCCTGTCTGATGTAATCATTTATTTCTAATTTCTTTGATAGCAGCGAGCAGCAATCCACATTGCTATAGACCATCTTGCACCTGTTGCTTTTACCATTATGAATTGATATATCCCTGTCTTTTATCCTACTATTTCCCCTTCCTGTTGCACCTCCCTCCCCCCCCCAACCCCCCACCACCTCTCCAACCTTCTTCCTGTACCACCACTTATTTTTCTCCCCCCCTCCCCCGCCCCTATCCCTCTCCCCCTTCTTCAACGGTACCACTTCCTTACTTTCACATCCATGTATTCTGTAGAAAAAAAAACAAACCTTCTCCCACTTCTGATTCTATTATCGTTATTTTCTTTGACTTCTCTATTTATTTCTCTAAATTTTTCCCTCTCCTTCTCTTCCGCATTTTTAAATCTTTCCTTAGTTTAACATTTCTGTTATTCCCCCTCCTGACTTAACTTCCAACGCTGGATCTGAGTACCTCCTGCTGCTACTTTGGTTGACTTAAATCTAATCTTCATGGGCCTCAATTTCTTTCTCCTTTCTTGTATTTTCCTAGTCTCCCAACCAATCCTCTAACCTCTCTCTTCCATCCCTCTACTTAATCTTGTCTATCTAATCACACTCAATCATCTTCTCAAAACTTTCTGTCATCTCCACACCCTTTCTCGTATTTCTATCTAATATTTCCCCTTCTACATCTCCAAAACATAATTACACATCTCTTCTCTTATCAATAATATCCACTGACCTGTTTCTCATTGTTGTCTGAATGGCAATTAACTACCCATCTTGTTCAGGTTCTCCTCCTGCTGTTCGAACCCCTTTTGCTCCTCAATAATTTGTTGTTAGTTGTACCTCTGCTTCACCCACTCGATCCACCCCAGCACCATTTTTCATTTGAGATACCTCTTCCTCCATTTTTTGTGTCCTTGTCCTGATTTGTTTCCACTCCTTGGTTTTTTTAAGGGCCTAGCATTCTCCTCCCTCAATTCACGAATCTCTCTCATCAGCCCTCTCCCTATTACCCATCATCTAATCTCTTTCACTTCTCTCCTTTAAATGTTCTTTGTATTACCCTTAATCTGTTCTTTTAAAAGCACATTCTCAGATACCCAAATTCGTTCGTTGACCCTAGCAGTTAGATCATTTAAACCCTCCCCCGGGACACAGCTCTTCTTCCAACTCACAGTCCCAATGGTCTTCCTCCACCCCTTCATTTCCTTTCTCCACTTTAGCAGCCCCATCAGATTCCTGTTTCAGGAACCTGGATGATCTGGTCCTCCTTACCTTCAGGACAAGCCTGAATAAAATCCCCTTCCTCCTCGTTCATAAAAACATTCCCCCCCCACTCATAATCCGTGGCTTCGAATGTCAGCCATTGTTGTTGTCATGGTGAGCGTCAACCACAGCCCTTACCAGCTGATTTCTCAAAACAAACTCTCTAAGTTTCGTTTAAACACTTATATTTTTAACTAGTTTTGAGCCATGACACACTTTCGTGTAATAATATTATTAGCGGGACCAATACACAATAATTTCATGTATACCCCACTTTAGGCCAAGTCAGATGGTAGTTTGAGGAGCGCCAGCCAACGACGTTCGCTCCCACTGTCTCTCGTGGTTTGTTGTTTTTTGTTGTGTGTGTGTGTGCCGCCAATGATATACGGTATACAATAAATATTATTATAATTATGCTCTATGGAATTTAATGTAATTTTACCTAATCAACTATTTATAATAGTAAAAGCCAAAGCAAACTCCATTAAACTAAATTTATTGAAGGCGGGTAGATTGTTGGCCAGCCTAGCACACAACCTTGTAGCTACGGGTTATTATTGTTCAACTAAAGGTCGGCGGCATTGTTTTCGAGTCAAATCAATGGCGTTTCACTAGTACCAATGGACTTAATTGGATAGGTTGTTTTATTACTTACCAGTAATGCTTAGAAGTGTTAAGTAGTCATCACTAGCGGAGTTACAACGCACTATTGAGGTCCGAAAAAAACGAGTGTGGAATTAGCGAATGTGACCACCGATCAGAGCCACTGGTAGACGGAAAAATGGCTTCGTCAGCCGCTGTAAAAGTTTCGACCCATTGGGATTTGAGGGACTATCCGTGTTCGGAGTACAGAACTTTTACTGTAGATAGATTACAAACTCAACGGAAAATCGTCTAATGGTAACCCGAGTATGATGAAATGTATGTCATGGTGGTTGAAGGTGTTAACGGACGAAAAATACAGATCTCCCTCACTAATCCGAGGCCCCAATTTACGAATTATTTGCAAGTTTTTAGGCGGTTATGTTTGAGTTTTGGCTAGGTACGAGAAACGCAGTCATTATCCTTTACCCTCCTTAATTTTAGGGTTTGCTATACAATTTTTCTATTCAAGACTCGGGTTTTCAAGGACCGTAACCCAATCATAAATCGAGGAAGACCAGTACACTTGAAAAAATTAAGTTACCTTTAGAAGTAGATTACCAGAAACAGATTATAACTTCGCCTCATGTACACCCTATGCTGGTGGATTGTTCTTTTATTTCATAGATTTTTAGTAAGCGTTGTTTCCACATACCGTAGCGATTTTGATTCAATGTAGTTGTTTTGCCCTTATATTGTCTTTGTCCAAGTTTTGGTTTGTTTAGTTTGCAAGTCTTTAACATTTTAATAGGAATGGTAATCCGTCTACAAACTCTGTAGACAACGCTCATTCCCACCGTATTTGTTCAGTATTTGTGGTGTAAGGGTTTAGAGGCTTAAGGGGAGGTTTTTAGTTTGGTCTCTAGATTATCCTTCAAGCTTAAGATTACACCCCTTGAGCCCCTTTCAAGATTACCTTGCGAAATTTTTCGTGTGGAAAAAATTTCCCGGTGATGAAAAGTCGGTTTCTCTTAAATTACAGGCTCGCTATCGCTCGACAGGATAAAATCGCATACCTAAAATGGCAAGAAAAGGTCTTAAAATTGACAGAAATGGGTTTTTCTTGAAAGTTCTTAAAATCTGTCAAAATAATGGGGCCAAAACGTCTTAAAATTAGAAAAAAAAAATGAGGCTAAACATGAGGGAAGAAAGGCCAGTCGAAGAAAAAAATCCCTCAAGTGGAAATCTCCCCTTAACCCTTTGAATACCAGCGACATATGTTAGCTTTGATTCTAGCTGTATTTAGGACGATATTGTGCAGACTAAAGCCGGCAATCACACGAGCGCTTTTTCCACTACTAACCATTTATCCTCAACACCATGGTTATGGCAGTTCATGAGGCAAACATTCAATATATTACGTTACCTAAATTCATCTACCATCAGTTAGTTTCCGATAGC